>CM038142.1:104005232-104631648 GCA_021437245.1 Aegilops speltoides
CTAGTTCATGGAGTCACAAACCCTCTTGTTGGTAAGTCAAGGACAAGGTAATCATTGCTTTCATGGACATCATCTATTGTGTACTTCAATCTATGTCCATGGATATCCTTGTTTGTTCCTTGTGGGACTAACCCATGTAGGTATTGAAAGTGCCCAATCCAAAGGATTGCTCCCAACTCTTGATGATCTTCATCAACATTGAGCATCCACATCTTCAACATCTACATGAAGTCTTCAACGACAACCCAAGGTTAGTTTGACCCTTTAAAAGGGGTTCTCACATCAAGGGGGAGCTTTGCTCTCAAGAATTGAGCTAAAGCATCTTCAAATGATGTGAACACATTAATGCTTTATGTAAAAGTGGTAACCCCACTTGTGCTTAAACGATGAGTATGACCTATGATCAAATGTTCTCATTTGACTCCTAAGTCAATATACTCATATATAGATGACCTAGTCATCGCCAAATTGTGTGCTAGTTGCTAGAGTTTTGTTTGTGCATGTTTGACACATATTTCATTTGCTATCTTATTGTGTGAGCATGTTGGATGCATGATTTTATCCATTCGAGGACATCCATTTGTTGCTTTGGTCTTTTGGATTTTTCTTTTTGACCAAATGGATGGACAAGAATGCCTAAGTTCCTCCCCTAGCTATCTATGCTTTCTTGTCTCAAATTCTATTCATGCTTATATCACAAACTTTGATCAAGTCTTTTTCGGACAGACCGAGTGAGGAGCACTCGGAGCCACCGATCCGTCAAAAGCTTAAATTCCAAAACCTTCTAAGTACTTTCGGTCAAACCAATATACTCAAATCGGACAGACCGAAATCACTTGGATTGATCTAGGTTTTCACCTCGGTGAAACCGAGTTGCAAATTTCGGCGTGACCGAAGTGAGTAACTGCTTGCAGTTAACCATCTCGGTCCCACCGACAGCCGAAGGGTATATATACCCGAGGGCAGCGCGCGTTGATTATTCCTTCAAAACGCCTCGCCCCCAAACCCTTCGCTGCCGTCGCCGTGGTCTCCGGATCGTCTCCGCTGTCGCTTTATGCGCCCTCGCCGCGGGTCTCCATCGCCGTCACGGTCTATCTCATCGCGCCGTTGCCAGCCGTGGTGAAACTCCACCAAGTTGGGTGAGTTTCATCCTCTCGTCTTCAACCTCGATTCAATGCATGATAGGTTTTGCCTAGCTTCTTGCCAAGTTTGAAATCTTCCTATCCAGTGATTAGATCTTAGAACAAAATTGAGTGAAAATTTTAGGGTTAGGTTTCCGCGAACACATCTCGGTGTGACCGATTCTACATTCTCGATGACCGATTTGGCCTCTGGCCATTGCCTCGCACTTTTCGGTCCAACCGAAGTTGTGCAAATCGGTAAGACCGAAATGAGGATTTAGTGAAACCCTAGTGCTCTCGGCTAGACCGAAACCCATTTCGTCCAACCGAAAGTGGTGTGAATGGTTCTGTTTAGGCACTTGGATTCACGAATTTTAGACTCGGTCGACCAAATGTATTCTATGAAAACCTAAAGCTGAAGTTTGAACTCATTCATTTTGCAAAATCTTCTGCGTTTGTGATAACTCTTCTATTCTGCCTATACCTATTCTATTCACGGGTTGTCGGTCATGTCGATGCAAGTGACAGCGAACAGTCTGAATCACCGATTGAGATTCCAGAGGCGATCGAAGTCCCAAGCAAGCAGTTTTTCGATGATGGAGAGAGGAGCACCCCAAGTGGTCTACCTCCAGCTGCCACGAGGCTGTGAAGAAGAGGAATTACGATGAGGAGGATTCGACTTTGTTGCTGAGGAGGAGATTACATCCAAGCCTAAGAGGAAAGTGGTTGCCAAGGACTATCAAGGGCAACATACCAAGAGAGGCACCAGCAAAGTGAAGAAGTCCACAGTTGCTAAGAAGTTGAGCATGGAAGAAGAAACCTCCAGCAAGATAAAGAAAACTTCCAAGAGGAAGAGGTTGGTACATGATGAAGCTGATGATGATTCTGATGAGGAAGCACCCCAACCTCCTCAGAAGCCTAAGTTGATGGGAGATGCCATCAGGGCAGGAGCACCCACTAAATCTAAGCCATCAGCTCCAGCAAAGGCAGCTCAAGCCAAGCCTGCTGCCAAGCCAAAGAAGACAGTAAGAAACATTCCTCGCTTGAGAGAAGAAGAAGGACAATGTGCCACCAATGAATCGATGAAGAGGCACATGTATTGTCAAGCTCGACGAAACTGCCGATTCATAATGATGCTCATCCTCGAGCTGAAAATATGAAGGAAAGGAAGGACAAAGGTCTCAGGCTATGGAGGCAAGTTGATCCATATGCCACCAGGAGAAGGACAGCTGTTGACTCAAGGTTCCACACCAGAGAGCAACAAGATTTCTATGAGACAGTGCTCATGGACAAGAAGCCAATTGTTGCTGATACTAGATATGTTGACTGGAAATACATCGACAGTGAAGAGCACAGAGACTAATTCCCACATGTGCATGAGAGCTTCACTGCATGTGGAGTTGCGAGTTCGTTGGTCGGTCGATCGCTTGGAATGATGAGATGATCATGCGGTTCTATGCCACACATTTCTATCCGGATGGCGAATTGTGTGGATGGTGAAGGCGGAGATTCTCTTCGACAGTTGAAGAGTGGGCTGAACTACTGAATGCTCCAGTATCAAGAGATGATGATGTGGATGTCTATGGAATTCCCAAGAAGAATCACGAGTCTATGAAGAACATGTACAATGAGGTACCTGACAAGGATGTTGAGATATGGAAGCTTGGATCAGTATATCATCTTCAGGCAGGTCTCCCAACCACTAACACCATTCTGAGGCATACTTTGATGCCCAAGTTAGGAGACCATCGCATGATAAGAGGCTATTCTATCAACATGCTGCATATTCTGGATCAGAAGACACCTTTTAAGGTGATGGACCTGATAGTAGAGACTATCAAGAGGACAGCAACGAGACTGAAAGAGGTCATGTGGGTTTGCCCCGCACATTCAGATGCTCATCAATGCCAAGTTTGGCACGGCACCTACTTGTTGGATAGACCCCACTTGCCACTGCAGCTTTGAACATGAAGATAATGAAGTTGTGATGGTGAGGATGCTCCCACATCTGTTGAAGGACACGCTAAGTCTGAAGCTGCCAAACAAGCTAAAGTCGAGAAGGAAGCAAGAAGCAGCAAAGAAAGCCCAAGAGCGTTGGAGAACAACTTCTTGAAGCTACCCAGAGGATTGAACTACGCTGGCCAACATAGTGCGCCTCGGAGAGTCTTGAGAGGATAGTTGAAGACAACTTCCATGCACTGGACGTCAAGTGGATCAAGTGCAGTCACCGTCAACAAGCTTGAGGCGACATCGAGGAAGCGAAGAGGGAGAAGGCGAGCTCATGAAGGAGATGGAAGATGATCTAGTCCAGATGACTATGAGCAGCTCTGCTCAAAGGCCCACAAAGCCCAGATCACCGCTATTCTGTGATGACCCTGTATACTACATCAAGACCTCCCACAGCTCCATCGGTTCAGCTCCAGCTCCGGTGTCCACTCCTCCAGCTCCACAGACTTCAGCGAAGCATTTGCAGATGCAGCTATCTCCACTCCATCGACGCAGCAGGAGCCGCCAACAGAGTCCCTAGTGGCGCTTAGCTCTATACCTTTCGAACTTTTGGTAACTTGTTGCCAAAGGGGAGAAATTGTATAGATCATAGGACTTCGAGAGAGAGTGCTCGTTTTTGCTCTTTCGTTTGCGGTTTTCCTTGAGATACTTTTGAGTTCTTGAGACATTTCGTGTGTTTGATACTCGTTTGCTCTATCTTTGATGAGTGCTTGATCATACTATGCTTAAAGTGTGCTTAATGCTTATCATATTCTATCCATATCTTGTATGATCATTTACTCATGTCTTGGTGATTGGGTGCATGCTATTCATTCTTATCATTTTGTGCGCTCCACCAAGATGTATGTGACATGGAAGAGTGACCCATGTTCCTAATCGATTGTGCATTTGCATTCAAACGCAAATCTTAAATAATGCACAAATTTAGGGGGAGCTCTTGCTTATCACATACTTCTCAAAGCGACGACGTTATTCATTGATTATATCTCTTGTCGAAGCTTTTATCTATATGTTGTCATCAATTACCAAAAAGGGGGAGATTGAAAGTGCAACTAATCCCCGGGTGGTTTTGGTAATTAATAACAACATATATATCATTGAACTAATTGTTTCTTGAGAATATTTCGAAAGTTCAGTGATATGGGTATGGCAATGACCGATGATGTGGACCCCTCAAAATGCTAAGGAAAACATTGGCAAAAGCTCAAGACTCCATTTTTGGTTTAGTGATCCAAGATCACATTGAGTCCATAGGAAAGCCAATACTATTAAAGGGGATGAGGTTATGATGATGATCTGGTTGCTCAAAGTGCTTAGTGATTTATCTCCCAAACTATCAGCAATCTTTCATTCCAACATATACTCATAAGTAATCTCGGTCCCACCGATTCCATAAACTCAGTCACACCGAGATGAACCACCTCAGCCATATACCCAAACCCTAGAAATTTCGGATTTTCCGATTCCAAACTCGGTCTTACCGAAATTGGTGTTGCCAACCTTCTGTAACCTTCTGTACTAAAATCGGTGTCACCGAGATGAGAAAGTCGGTCCCACCGAGATTGGCAAACCCTAGACTTTGGAAGAATCGGACTAACCGAGATTGTATTTTCGGTCCCACCGAAAATCCCAACGTTCACAAGATTTGAACTTTCGGTCTCACCGAGTTGTCAACTTCGGTCTGACCGAGATTGGTCAAATGTGTGTAACAGTTGGATTTTGTGTGGAGGCTATAAATACCCCTCCACCTCCTCTTCATTCGTGGAGAGAGCCATCAGAAAGAACTACCACTCCTACCTTACATTTCTGAGAAGAAAACTACCTACCCTTGTGTTGAGATCAAGTTGCTCCACTCCCACCATATGAAACTTGATTTCTAGCCTTCCCAAGTTGCTTTCCACTCAATCCTTTCTTCCACCACAGCCAAATCAGCGAGGAGAGTTGAGTGTTGGGGAGACTATCATTTGAAGCACAAGAGCAAGGAGTTCATCATCACCAACACCATCTATTACCTTTTGGAGGTGGTGCCTCCTAGATTGGTTAGGTGTCGCTTGGGAGCCTCCGTCAAGATGTGGAGTTGAACCAAGAAGTTTGTAAGGGCAAGGAGATCGCCTACTTCGTGAAGATCTACCCCGAGTAAGGCTAGTCCTCCGTGGGCGTGAGGCCATGATGGCATAGACAAGGTTGCTTCTTCGTGGACCCTTCGTGGGTGGAGCCCTCCGTGGACTCTCGCAGCCGTTACCCTCCGTGGGTTGAAGTCTCCATCAATGTGGATTGACGATAGCACCACCTATCGGAACCACGAGAAAAATCTCCGTGTCTCCAAATTGCGTTTGCTCTTCTCCACCTCTTATTTACTACATGTGCAATTTACTTTCCGCTGCCATTACTCTAGAATTGCATGTGTAGGGTGATACTTGACTTGCTCATCATTGTGAACTTGCTAAAAAACTTGTCCTAATCAAAAGGCTAAACTTTTAAATTGTCAAGTAGTCTAATCACCCCCCCTCTAGACATACTTCCGATCCTACAGTTTATATCCTATGGTCTTGAGGTAGATCAACTCTGTCCACATATTGTCCCACTGTAGGACCTCCTTGGTAAACTCATCCACATACTGTCCCGCTGTACGACCTCCTTGGCGCAAGTTGCAAAACTCACACTTCTTCACGCTCATTGCTCCTGCTGAAACATGGGCGGTGTGGAAAGCCTGCCGAAACTGATCCCATGTAACTGTATCAATGGGGTAAGTGGTGGTGAAGTTCTTCCACCAAGATGTTGCGGGTCCATCAAGCTGATGTGTGGCAAAGTGCACTCCCTCCGCATGTGTGCATCCTGAAGTGGTTAGCTCTGTTCCAATCTTGCGGAGCCAATCATCTACAAAAATCGGCTTGGTGCTGCTAGAGAACACCGGCGGATGTAACCTCAGAAAATGGGCTAGGTTTTCAACAAGGGTGGTGGCGGTGGATTGTTGTTGTTGTTGTTGCCTTTGTTCTAGTTTTGAGCTAGCATCTGCATCAAGGCATTCTGTTGCTAGATCAACTGAGTGAGCTCTGGTGGGAACACGAATCCATTGTCACGTCTCGGAGGCATCTGATGGGTTAGAAGGGGTGAGAAAACAGAATAGAATAAGGCCTAAGAGAGATTCACTACCCATATGCTCATGAGACAAACACAATCAATTCACTTCATTCAATAACACACAAGGTTCACACAACCGATCTAAACTATGATTACAAACTCGATCTATGCTAACTACTTGGAAGAATACTACTATTAACATGGTGGTCGTATAGAAATTTTGATCAGAGGAAGACTCCATGATATCTGTTGCAGCTTCATCAACATAGTCGTAATCACTGTCATCATTTGCATCACTATCCGTGTCGGTGTCTCCCAAGATGATGTAGTCCTCCGAACAGATCTCCTTTGCTGTTTCTCGCTTATGACTCTCCACTGGTAGTCCTAGCTTCCTCTTAAGATCTTCATGCTTCTCCAGTAGTACGGCAATTTCTTTCTTGAGGGAGTCCTGGACTAGGGGGTGTCCGGACAGCCGGACTATCAATATCCGCCGGACTCCCAGACTACGAAGATAGAAGATTGAAGACTCCGGCTCGTGTCCCGAAGGTACTTTACTTGGCGTGGAAGGCAAGCTTGGCAATACGGATATGCAGATCTCCTACCATTGTAACCGACTCTGTGTAACCCTAGCCTCTCTGGTGTCTATATAAACCGAAGGGCCGTAGTCCGTAGGACACAACATTACATCTCAATAATCATACCATAGGCTAGCTTCTAGGGTTTAGCCTCATTGATCTCGTGGTAGATCTACTCTTGTACTACACATATCATCAATATTAATCAAGCAGGGCGAGGGTATTACCTCCATCGAGAGGGCCGAACACAGGTAAAACATTGTGTCCTCGTCTCCTGTTACCATCCGCCTAGACGCACAGATTCGGGACCCCCTACCGAGATCTGCGGTTTGACACCGACATTGGTGCTTTCATTGAGAGTTCCTCCGTCGTCACCAATAGGCTTGATGGCATCTTCAATCTTTGACACCGTCGGTGCAGACTTTCCTCCCGGACAGATCTTCATATTCGGCGGCTTTGCTGCGGGCAACTCTCTTGGCCATCTGGAGCAGATCGAAAGCTACGCCCCTGGCCGTCAGGTCAGATTCGGAAGCCTAAACTTCACGGCCGATAACCGCGGAGACTTGATCTTCGACGGACTCGAGCCACAGCCAAGTGCGCCGCACTATGACGATGGGCATGATCTAGCTCTGCCGCCGCACAGTGCTTTGGTGGCCACACTTGAATCCGCCCCGGCTACTTGCTCGGAGCCGATCACCCATGACGAGGGTCGGTGGATAGACGCCGCCTCGGGGGCTTCAACATCTACGGCGATGGAGCCAAATACCAATCTTGTCCCCCGCAAAATTCGTGATCCCGAGGCACCGGACTCCTTGCCGGACTCCGAGCCTCCCGCGCCCCTGCCAATTAAACCAGATTGGGCACCGGTTATGGAATTCACCGCCGCGGACATCTTTCAACACTCGCCTTTTGGCGATATCTTGAATTCTCTGAAGCATCTCTCGCTGTCAGGAGAATCCTGGCCAGACTATGGCCAGGACGGTTGGAGTTCGAACGACGAAGAAATTCTGAGCCCACCCACCACCCACTTTGTAGCCACTGTCGAGGACCTAACCGACATGCTAGACTACGACTCCGACGACATCGACGCTATGGACGACGATGCCGGAGACGATCAGGACCCAGCGCCCACAGGACACTGGAAGGCCACCTCGTCATACGACGTCTACATGATGGACACCCCGAAAGAAGGGGATGGCGAAAAAGCAACGGAGGAAGATTCTTTGAAGAAGCAGCCTAAACGTCGGCGTCAGCGGCGCCGCTCTAAATCCCGCCACAACAAGAATGGAGAATCCGGCACGGGAGGCAATAATACTCCGGAGAGTGCCGAAGACGACCTCCTCTTGCAAGATTTAGCGCAGGAGGATGAAGAAGTACGCCCTCACGAAAGGGCGGCAGACGAAGGGGTTGAGGACGATAACTATATGCCTCCCTCCGAAGACGAGGCGAGCCTCAATGATGACGAATTCGTCATACCCGAGGATCCCGTCGAACAAGAGCGCTTCGGGCGCAGGCTCATAGCCACAGCAAATAGCTTAAAGAAAAAGCAGCAGCAGCTTCAAGCTGACCAGGATCTGCTAGCCGATCGATGGACAGAAGTCCTTGCGGCCGAAGAGTATAAACTCGAACCCCCCTCCAAAAGTTACCCAAGACGCAAGCTGCTCCCCCGATTAGAGGAGGAAGCATACGTACCTTTATCACCAGCGCACGACATGGCTGACCGACCACCCCGTGGTCGCGACAGAGAAGCATTCAAGGCCCCAGCCAAGACCGTACCCCGACATCGATCCAGGAGTACGAAGCCAAAAGGGAACGCGCCGGACTTGCGAGACATCTTGGAGGACAAAGCAAGGCAATCCAGATCCATTTATGGATCACGTGGGCGCCCTACGAGCCACGACGAATACCGTCGCGCCGGACATAACGCCGGCCGAGCCGAACACAGCAGACAGCGCTCCCTCGAGCTGCGTCGCGATATTGCCCAATACAGGGGCGCCGCACACCCGTTATGCTTCACCGATGAAGTAATGGATCACCCCGAAGGGTTCAAATCCGTGAACATCGAATCTTACGATGGCACGACAGACCCCGCGGTCTGGATCGAAGATTATCTTCTCCACATCCATATGGCCCGCGGTGACGATCTACACGCCATCAAATATCTCCCACTCAAGCTTAAAGGACCAGCTCGGCATTGGCTTAACAGCCTGCCCGCAGAGTCAATTGGGTGTTGGGAAGACCTAGAGGCCGCGTTCCTTGATAACTTCCAAGGTACATACGTGCGACCTCCAGACGCCGATGACCTAAGCCACATTATTCAGCAACCAGACGAATCGGCCAGACAGTTCTAGACACGGTTCTTGACGAAGAAAAATCAAATCGTCGACTGTCCGGATGCGGAGGCCCTTGCAGCCTTCAAGCACAACATCTGGGACGAATGGCTAGCCCTGCACCTGGGGCAGGAGAAGCCGAAATCCATGGCATCCCTCACATCATTAATGACCCGCTTTTGCGCGGGAGAGGATAGCTGGCTAGCCCGTAGTAATAATCTCCGCAAAAATTCTGGCAGTTCGGATTATAAGGACAACCACGGCAGGTCACGACGAATCAAAAACAAGCGCCGTACTAACGGCGACGGCAAAGAGGATACGACAGTCAATGCCGGATTCCGCGGCTCCAAACCCGGTCAACGGAAGAAGCCATTCAATAGAACAACCCCGGGCCCGTCCAGTCTGGATAGAATACTCGACCGCTCATGCCAGATACATGGCACCCCCGAAAAGCCAGCTAATCACACCAATAGAGATTGTTGGGTGTTCAGGCAGGCCGGCAAGTCAATTGCGAACACAAGGACAAGGGGCTAAATAGCGACGACGAGGAAGAAACCCGCCGCCCGAACAACAGAGGATGTAAGGTTTCCCCATAAGCGCGAACGGTGAATATGATCTACGCGACCCACATACCCAAGAGGGAGAGGAAGCGCGCACTACGGACGTCTATGCGATGGAGCGATGCGCCTCGAAATTCAATCCATGGTCCTCTGTCCGATCACTTTCGATCGACGAGACCACCCGACTAGCATACGCCATGGCGGATTCGCGCGTTGGTCTTAGACCCAATCGTCGATGGATTTCACCTAACAAGAGTCCTGATGGATGGCGGCGGCAACTGAACCTGCTTTACCAGACACGATGTGCAAAATGGGCATAGACCCATCAAGGATCAAACCTACTAAGACAACCTTTAAAGGTGTCATCCCAGAGTGGAAGCCAACCTATGCAGCTCTATCACACCGAAGTGGTCTTCGGATCCCTGATAATTTCGAAGCGAAGAGTTAATCTTCGATATAGTCCCGTTCCGTAGCGGCTATCATGCCCTGCTCGGACGTACAGCGTTTGCAAAATTCAACGCGGTGCCACATTATGCATACCTAAAGCTCAAAATGTCGGGCCCTCGCGGAGTCATTACGGTCAGTGGGAATACGGAACGCTCCCTCCGTACGGAGGAACATACAGCGGCTCTCGCGGCAGAAGTACAGAGCAGCCTTCTATGGCAATTCTCTAGTCCGGCGACTAAAAAGCCGGACACATTAAAGCGCGCCCGGAGCAGCACCAACCAAGACCACCCGGCGCGATCGGAGCATCGCCAGAGTAACACGGCCCCCACCCTCGCCTCACGTATTATCACAAGAATAACACTCCGCGTACATCATTACGCTTTGGAGATACCATGGGCGCAGGGGAGGGGCTTCACCTCAAGGATGGAAAAGTGCAGCTCGACCGCACCAGGGGCTCGTGCTAGCGCCCCCCTTGGTGTTATTTTTTTATCTTTTCTTTTTATATATGCAGGACTCTACCAAATAGAAGCCCTGCCCGTCGGCGACTTGCCGAACTCACGATACAACAGTCAGGGATTAAAGAAGGCGGCGACCACACTCAGGTGGTCTCCATTACGAGCATTAAATTCAATTACATACACCAAGTCTCCGGCTTATCCCTGAAGGGGGACACGCTAATTTAGTCCGAATCCCTTGCTTATCAAGACTATTTGTATCAGTTAACTTTATTAGCGTAACTTCGCATAAATAACGCAGCACTTACCTTTTTGCAAGTTTATTACCTTTTCACGGCAATCGCGTTATCTTTTACAAATGTTCACCATGTGACATATTGCACCTGACACTTTGGTACGGTCGAATACACCAGGGCTTCAGACCCCATATTACGGTGTGATTAAGTCCTAACACTTTCACAAAGTGCGGCACCCGAACTTATAGCATTATATGAATCAGCTCGAATCATGTCTTGGGTCAATAGTTGGGTATGCCCGGCTCCTATGTTTTGGTGCATTACGTTCCCGCCGTCGGCTAAGGTAGCACTAGGAGAACCACTGCGATTGCGCCCGGTTCGGCGGGTTAACGCCTCGATGGAGAAAGCTAAAACTGACGGCATGATAAGGCAAGAGATGGTCGCTGTTCGAGAGGTCTTTTCGGTCCCTAAAGACTCATGCCGCTTGAGCGAAGTTCGGATTATGTCCGAGCGAAGGCATGGATAGCGCCCGGATTCGGTCTTCGAATACCAGGGCTTCACCAAATTTAAAATTATAGAATTCTATGGCTAAGTGAGAGTGTTCAAGCACTATAAGTCCGGTCGCCTGGTTCGTCGTGTTGAGTGCCTCCCTAGATGGACCCAAAGATGGGAACAAGAGTGCTAGAGTTTATCACCGAACACCCTAGCACTCGTGGCTCGGGGGCTGAAGCCAACAACTTGCCATCTCTCAGATTTAACAAACGGCCGCACAGAAGGTAATATTTTAAATTAAACAAAGCGTTGCTCATAGCGCATATAAACTAAGTTTTCGGCGCACAGGATAAACATACAACGAGTTCACTCAAGGATTACATTAAGGGGACACTCATCCGCGATATCGCGGGCTCCCTTCAGGACTACTTTATAATATCGCTCTGGCGTCACGGTGCTCCTCGCTCCGGCGGGCGGCGGATCCGTGAGATGCTTCTCCGCATCCAGCTTGCCCCATTGCACCTTTATGCGGGCAAGGGCTCGACGAGCGCCTTCAACGCAGGCGGAGCGCTTGATCACATCCAGCCTAGGGCATGCATCCACTAGCCGCCGCGACTAGGCCAAAGTAGCTGCCAGCATGGCTCGACAAGGCCACAAATGGACTATGAGGCCCTTCATAGCCTCTTCAGCTACCTTGGGGAGTTCGACCAGCTGCTTCAGCTGGTCGCTTGGGGGCACCGGATGGCCGGCCTCAGCGTACTGAGACCAGAAGACCTTCTCTGTTGAGCTCCCCTCCTCGCCACGATAGAACGCAGTGGCATCCGACGCACTACGCGGCAGATCTGCAAATGCCCCTGGAAAGCTCCGAACTCGGGTAAGTATCCGGTAATTTACATTAACATGCTTGCTCTGCATGAAAAACGCCTTACCCGCTGCTATCTTCCTCATGTCCTCTACCTCCTCACGGGCCCTCTGGGCCTCGGCCTTGGCGGATTTGGCGCTTTCGAGAGCCAAGGCAAGCTCGGACTCTCGAGTCTTGGAGTCACGCTCCAAACTATCATGCTTTTTCATGAGAGCCTGGAGCTCTTGCCGAACCTCCGCCACCAGCGCCGCTTGCTTTTCTCGCTCAGTCCGTTCCGTGGCCGCATTGCGTTCGGCCACGGACACGGCATCTCTCAGGGCTGCCACCTCGTTCGTGGCCCCTGCATTGCACATTTTATCCTTGTTATTTTTGTTTGCAACCAAAACCCTTTTCTCAGAAGGTACATATTTAAAGTGGTGTTCTTCACCTTCTTTTCCTTGAGCTGCCTCTTGGCATGGCCGAGCTCTTGCTCCGACCGCTCAAGGTCCTTCTTTAGCGCCTCGACCTCCACTGTCAATGCGGCGAAGTCAACAGCGCGACCTGCAAACCCATATTTTAGAAACCCTGTGTATATCTTGTTAAAGATCCTCATCCGCTTTTCTTTCCGAACACCGAACCGAGCATCGAGGCTACTGTCTATGCGGTGTTATATCGCAATTTTAAACTTCTTACCTCAAAGCTGTTAGAAGGCTGTTGCGAGCTTCAGTCAGCCCGCCCTTGGCGAAGCTGGACCTTCTCAATCACCGCACCCATGAGAGTGCGGTGTTCTTCCTCAATGGAGGCGCCTTCGAGCGCCTCCAGCAGGTTGTCCGGTGCCTCGGGTTGGACGGAGGCCGCCGGTGTCACGGTCCTACCCCTCCTTCGAGGGGGCTGCTTGTCGGACTCTGGAACCGTTGCGGGTTCCGGAGTCGAGTCCGGCGCAAAGTCCGGGAGGCTGCCTGACGGCGCCTCCGGAGCCTCCTCCTGGCGCGTCCCCCTATGGGATTCCGCCTCGTCGTCTTCGGCGCGTGGGGTAGAGGCAGTCGGGATGGAATTTACATCCGACGGCGCCAACGACCCGCTCATTGAGTCGGGAAAGTCGTCACCGGCCGGACTAAAGAAATAGTGCGGCATTAGAAGGACACTATGTGACATACTATAATACGGCATATGAATGATCCGGCAACTTACGATCTTGCCGGACGCCGAGCCCTTGGAGGCCACTCCTCCTCGCCAACGCTGATGTTGGCGAAACTGTCCGGGGAGATGGTTCTCCCCCTCTTGGACCCTTCGGCCGCCCCGATTGGGGAGGCCTTCCTCTTCTTCTCCTCCTCCTCTTCCTCGTCTTCGGGGGAGGAATCCTCGTCGTCGTCAGACGCTTGATTACGGGAAATCTTTCGAGTCCCCGTGGCCACCTTCTTGGCCTTCTTCTCCGGCACCACGTACGGTGCCGGAACCAGCAGCCTTGCTAATTGGGCGTTCACTGGTTCTTCTGGCATGGGAGCCGGACTGATAATCAGTTCGGCCTTCTCCATCCATTCCTATCAAAGGAAAGAGGCAGATTAAAAACCTCGCTAGAGTCAATCTAAATTACTGCAAGTGTCTCGTAATGGGGTCGAATCACTTACTCCGTCAGTCGGAGACCGCAAGCTGAAACCGCGGTCTTCGGTCGCGGATGCGGGCGCATCAGCGCTCTTGAAGAGCACCCTCCAGGCACCTTCATATGTTGTATCGAAGAGCCCGCTCAGCGTTTGGTGCTGTTCCGGATTAAACTCCCACAGAGTAAAAGCCCTTTCTTGGCATGGGAGAATCCGCCGGAGGAGCATGACCTGGACTACGTCGACGAGCCGGAGCCCATTGCTCACCAGCTTTTTGATGCAGGTTCGAAGTCCCGTCACCTCCATCGGGTTACCCCACTGCAAGCCCTTCTCTTTCCAGGAGGTGGGCTGCGTGGGGATTCCAGATCTGAATTCGGGGGCCGCCGCCCATTTAGGCTCGCGCGGCTCGGTGATATGGAATCACCCCGATTGCCACCCCTTGACGGAGTCCACGAAGGTCCCTTCTAGCCAAGGGACGTTGGGCAGCTTGCCCAACATAGCGCCTCCGATTCCGCTTGCGCCCCCTTCACGATCTTTGGCTTGACGTTGAAGGTCTTGAGCCACAGGCCGAAGTGGGGCCGGATGCAGAGAAAAGCCTCGCATACCGGCGATAAACGCCGAGATGTTGAGGATTTAAGTTCGGCGCTAGATCGTGGAAATCCAGGCCGTAGTAAAACATGAGCCCCTGACGACTGGATGGAGTGGAAAGCCCATCCAGCGGAGGAAATGGGGAAGGAAAACGACCTCTCGTGAGGTCCTCAGGTAACGAGCTGCCCGTGTCGGGCGACCGATCGCAATGTTTCCGGAGAGGTATCCGGCGTCACGCAGTTTGGTGACGTCCTCCTCCTTGGCGGTGGAGGTCATCCACTTTCCTCCCCCTCCAGACATGTTCGGAGAAGGGTCGAGGCGGAATGCGCGAGCTTGAGAGTTGGAGCTTGGGTTCGCAGGGACGGATGAGCAAAGGAGGAAGAAGGCATAGGTGAGAAGGTAAAATCCTTATCCCTTATATATAGGCGGACGAAACTATGCGTCCCTCACCGGCCTGGTAAAACTCGCTTAATCCCCCAAGCGCCACCATCAATGGCGCGGTTGGGTTACCCACGCACGTATTGATGAGAATCCCGGAAAGAGGGGAACACGATCTCTGCTTCGACAGGACGTGCCAAGGAAGCTGCTTCGCTAAACGTGCTGAGGTGGAATAGTAAAAACAACTAAAACGAAGGCTTGGCTGCGGTGTGATGTCATGCCGCATAATCGTCGGCCAGATTGGATCGATGTATGTGTTTTATTCTCTCTACATTGGAGTGTGGAAATTATTTTGCGAGCCGGACACTATCCCGGTGTTCGTTATCTTCTCGGATCATTCAAGGGAGAACCCGCCTTGCAATACCGAACATTATGCACGCCGGACTTATCGTCATTGAAGACTGGTTCGGGAGCTCTTGAGGAGTCTGGACTAGGGGTGTCCGGACAGCCGGACTATCAATATCCGCCGGACTCCCGGACTACGAAGATAGAAGATTGAAGACTCGGCTCGTGTCCCAAGGTACTTTACTTGGCGTGGAAGGCAAGCTTGGCAATACGGATATGTAGATCTCCTACCATTGTAACCGACTCTGTGTAACCCTAGCCTCTCCGGTGTCTATATAAACCGGAGGGCCGTAGTCCGTAGGACACAACATTACATCTCAACAATCATACCATAGGCTAGCTTCTAGGGTTTAGCCTCATTGATCTTGTGGTAGATCTACTCTTGTACTACCCATATCATCAATATTAATCAAGCAGGACGTAGGGTATTACCTCCATCGAGAGGGCCTGAACCTGGGTAAAAACATTGTCCACCTCGTCTCCTGTTACCATCCGCCTAGACGCACAGTTCGGGACCCCCTACCCGAGATCCGCCGGTTTTGACACCGACATTCCTCATATCCATCACGTGTAAACTTGAGTTCCTCTTCTAGCTCATTGTTCTTCTTCATCATCTTCTTGATCTTCTTCATGTTGAAGCATAGTTGATTCTCTTGTCGATGAATGTGATCACCCATCTCCTGAATGTAAGTTGCAATTGATCCATCCTTCCTGGTACGAATCATCTCCCATTCTTCGTCTCGGTGTCCGCATATTTGAAAGATAGTGTTTTCCAGCTCCTTGTGATACACCTCACATATGCATCCAAAGGTGATATGGGCGGCCATGCTCTTTCCTAAACTCCAGCTTGGTGCATCCAGGTAGAAATCATTAGGCTCCATTGTTGGTGCGAATGTCCTCCCAGGTACCCAGACTTTGATCTTCCAGCACTCCTCTTCCGATACAGTTGCAGAGAAAGTCCCAGTGAAGCTTGGTGGTCCGATGTTCAGTTACTTGGTGACTTCCTTCAAGTGTCGTCCGAAAGGGGTGTCATCATCTGGCTGAGTGAACTTATTCTAGTGGTCGCGTCCTACAGTCAGCGTGTGCTCTGATACCATCTCGTAGCGACCACGATGCCAATGGACCGAAGTCTCTGTGCTTAAGAGCCATCCGTGGATTGGTAATGCTGACACACACAATACTCGAGGAATTATAACAAAGTTCAATCACACAGTTATTACATCGAGTCCTCATAAAGAGTATGATTACACAAAAATAATATGGCTGAAGGCCATCTAAACTAAATAACTGTGGAAGCTTCGAGGGTAAACGAGTCCATCAACTCCAATGGCATAGCTGAGTGCAAGACAACGACCTATCACACCTTATTCGTCGTGTGAGTAGTCTGCAACATGAGACGTTACATCCTTGTAGGTCAGCACACTGAATATGCTGGCAGAGTTACACTATAAAGTAATGAATACAAGAACTATACCTACATGCAATATTTGGTGGTGGAGGCTCTATGTTTATGATTTTGTATAAAGCTAGTTTTTCCCTACAACAAAGGAATAAATTTAGTTAACTACTCCCAAGTTGTTCATATATTTGAGAAGGTTCCCCCAACTCAAAATCCCAATTAAACAAGTATCATCATTAAACCTAATTCAATTAATAAAAGTGTGATGAGATCAACAATAATATCCAATTCCAGATACTCATGATGTCCATAACCGAGGACACGGCTAACCATGATTATTTTATACACTCTTCAGAGGTTGCACACTTTTCCCCACAAGACTCGACCGCATCCATGATCGGAAGATCGAGACTTAGCCTTTCTAAAGCATTAACTCTCTACTCTGGGCAGACCATTACACCTACTTTCCCTCTACATCTGCTAGTCCACCTCTTCGAGAGCTCATACAACTTACTCAACTATGCCAGAGCCCATAATGGCTTGTGGCTGCACACGGAAGTTTCTGGTCATAAAATATCATATGATCCCTTTGAGCATGGGTGGCGTACCTAGGAAAAATCACACGGGTACCCCTGGATTTCATTTAATGGACAACACTGCGTTCCCAGGTGCCCTAACCAATCCACCCAGATGTGTATTAAAGTTGCCACCTTAATTTTATCCAAGATTAACAACTCTCATAACTTCCATGTGATTCAAGATCCAATCCCCGTCTACGAGCATGGCTAAGCATTAACAAAGCATAACGTATATTCCTGGGGTGACCAAAAGGTATTAGGTTCCTACCTCAAGTACTACAACCAAACCACATGTTCCCAATCCTACTCATGCATATATTTGAGGGGTAATACTAATGCATAGTAAAAGCTGGGTATAGAAGATATGATCAAAGTGTAACTTGCCTTGCTGACGATCCGCAAACTCTAGAGATTCGTAGTAACAAGCTTCGCACTCCGGGTAATCTAGCATCGACAAACAGTAGCATACATAAGCAATCAGTCAAACGAAACAACGAGAAAAACGAGAAAAGATCCAAATCAAACACGAAACAAGCAAACGGCTAAACTAAACAGCAAACAAAACCTAACAACATTATTATCATGTGGATTAGATCTTAATAGTAGGTAGATAGCTATGATTTGCAAAAAGAAACAACTCAAATAGAGAAACGAAACTCAAGATACAAATGAAACAAGATCGTTACTAATCTGGACTAAACTCAGATTTTAAATAGTTAAAATAATGCTCAAGTTGGTTAACTGGAAAGAAGAGATCGTTACGAAGATTTAGGCGCTGGTTTCATCTAATTTGGACTAACAAGCAAAAAGTTATGCTAGTTTTAAGATGAGGGGCTAAATCGTGATAAAACTATTCGCGGGATAGGTCCCTGGCTGTAAATAAAACTAAAAAGAAAAAATCTACCGCGCGAACGTTCATTAACAGAACTAAACGAATGAAAGCCGTTCGTTAAACCGAACGAATGAGTGAACGTTTACTAATTAAACTAAAACACAAACTAAACCGATCTAACCCTAAAAACAGGAAAATAAACGGAAATAAAAACCGTTCAAACCAGGCGGTTCTTACCGATTCACCGGAGTTGAACGGCCGGTGGTGGCGTGGATCGGAACGGGTGTGGCGGCGTTGGGCGGTGGCGTGCGGCAACACGCGTCGCGCAGCAGCGAGCTGCGGCGGTGCTAAGCGATGGTGGCGTGGTCGGGCGGCGGCGGCAAAGAAGAAGCAGCTACAGACGGTGGCGGCAGGCGGCGGTGCGGCAGGCGGAGGCGAGCTGCTGCGGCGGCTGTGCTCGGGGGCAGCGGTGGTGGTGGTGGCGAGGTGAGGAAAGGAGGGCGCCGGCGACAGGGTTTATAAAGGGGGCCCCCGGGGTTGTGGCTTGGGGCAGGGGCGACGGGGTCCGACCCGAATTCCTCCTCCTTGCCGGAGTCTGGCTCCCGCACGGCGGGGAAGGCGGCGGCGCTAACGGGCCGGCTGGGCTGCGGCCCAGTTCAGTCCGGAAGAAACTTTTTTAAATAATTTTTGCCGAAAAATCCTAATAAAATATAAAAGAATTCTAAAAATTCCAGAAACAATTTTCACCGTCTAAACCTAATATTTAGGACAAGATGAACATTTTTCTGGACTAAAATGCAATCTTCAAATATGCAAGTTTTCTCTAATTCAAATAAAACAACAATTAAAATACAAAAAAATGATTTAAAATTTCTTCTCCAATATTTCTCTTCTGTTGAAGATGTCATATTATCTTCTCTCATTTATTTTTATTTATTTGAAATAATTGGAGAGAAAAATAATAAAATCAAATTGATCCTCTTTTCAAATTTGAAATAAATTCAAATATGAATTTTGTGAAACCTCCAACTCTCTCCTGGGGTCCTTGAGTTGCTTAAGATTTATAGGATCACAACAAAAATGCAAATAAAATATCATATGGATATGATGATCTATGTATAACATCCAAGTTGAAAATTGGGATGTTACAGCATCGCTTGAAGCTTTGTAAGCGCCACATGACTTGTTGTGGAGCTGCTCTTTGTCCTTGAGTAACATCTCACGAGCGACAATCCTTCCAATGACTTCCGTGGGCTTGAGATCTTTGTCAGTTGGCATCATCTGGATTAATGCGCACACGTGTCATACTTTTCATCCAAGGCTCTAAGGATCTTGTTGATGATGAATTTGTCGGTCATCTTTTCGCTTCCTAAACCGGCAATCTCATTTGTGATAAGAGCAAGCCTAGAGTACATTTCGGCAACTCCTTCACCATTGCTCATCTTGAACTTGTCAAGTTGACTTTGAAGCACATCCAACTTGGATTCCTTGGTGGACTCGGTACCTTCATGCATATCAACGAAAGTTTCTCAAATTTCCTTTGCATTCATGAGGCGGCTAATCTTGTTGAACTCCTCAGGGCACAAACTGCTGAAGAGAAAGTCACATGCTTAAGAGTTCTATTGCAACATCTTCAACTCTTCCGTGGTTGCTTCACGATTCAGTTGTTTTCCATCCTCAAAGAATTCACCTTGCAATCCAACACAAACAATAGCCCTAACGGCAGGTTCATGACCAAGAGTACGCATTTTTATCTTATGCTTCCAACTAGCAAAGTTTGTACCATCAAAATATGGACCTCTATGGTGGTACCTTCCCTCACTAGACGCCATATTCTCCAAGGTTGTGAAACCAATCAATGGAGACCAAAGCTCTAATACCACTTATAGGATCAGAAGTATGTCTAGAGGGGGGTGATTAGACTACTTGGCCAAATAATACTTATCCTTTTCCCAGTTTTAGTTGTAGGCAAGTTTTAGCAATTCTACCAAGTCAAGCAACACCCTACACATGCAAGTGTAAGAGTTGAGCAGCGGAAAGTAAAGACTTTGTATATGAATGTAAGGAAGGGGATCAGAGAAATCAAACACAATGAAGACATGGTGTTTTTGGTGTGGTTCCGATAGGTGGTGCTATGTACATCCACGTTGACGGATACTTCAACAAACGGAGGGTAACGACTACGCTAGTCCACAGAGGGCTCCATGCACAAAGGGTTCATGAAGAAGCAACCTTGTTTATTCCACCATGTCTTACGCCCACGAAGGACTAGCCTCACTCGAGGTTGATCTTCAGGAAGTTGGCGATATCCTTGCCCTTACAAACTCCTTGGTTGAACTACACATGATCTTGGAGGCTCCCAAGTGACACCTAACCAATCTAGGAGACACCACTCTCCAAAAGGTAATAGATGTTGTTATTGATGATGCAATCCTCCCTCATGTGCTTCAAAAGATAGTCTCCTCAACACTCAATCACTCTCTCACAGATTTGGCTCGGGTAGGAGAAGGATTGGAGTGGAAAGCAACTTGGGGAGGCTAGAAATCAAGGTTCAAATGGTTGGATCGGAATCCCTTGATCTCAACACAAGTGTAGGTGGTTCTCTATGAGAAAATGGATATGTGAAGTGTAGTTTCGCCCTGGTTGCTCTCACAGAGAGTGAGTCGTGGTGGAGGGGTATATATAGCTATCTCCAAAAATCCAACCGGTACAAACTTCATGCACAACTCTGTGACACCAAAGAGAATTCTCAGTGAGACCAAACAGTGTTAAAGATTCGAACATTAGGCTTTTCGGTGAGACCGTGAATCCACTCGATGAGACCGATTTGCGATGACCTAAGCAAATACAATGTTTGGGTAGTTCTGGATAGTTCAATCTGATAGTTCCGAAGTGAACTCAATGTGTTACAGAAACTTGGTCACTACACTTCGGTGGGACTGAATGCCACCTCGGTTATACCGAGTTTCTAGGGTTTGGATTATGGCTCTGTCTTGGCTCACTCGGTGGGTCCTGGTGTAAGTGTTTCAGTGGGACCAAGTTTGAATTTAGGGTTTGATAGATGAAGAATGAGAATGTGGTTGAGGATTTTTGGAGCAATATCTTCAAGCACTTTAAGCAATTGAGTCATGATCAAAACCTTATCCCCTTCTAATAGTATTGGCTTTCTTCCTATGGACTCGATGTGATATTGGATCACTTAACCAAAAATGTATAGTCTTGATGCTTTTTCCAGTGTGTTTACTTAGCATTTTGAGGAGTCTACATCGACATGTCCTTACCATTCCAAAAGTGAACTTTCCTGAAATTTATCTTTGAATAGGCATTAGGTTAATGACATATATGTTGTTATTAATTACCAAAACCATCTGGGGTCAGTGTATAAAACTTGGGTATTTTATAACCTGACTTATGGATAGACAGTAGCAGCTTCCTTGCTGGCCAAGGCATGCCGGAGACTGCCAAGACCAAGATTCAAGGCCTAGTTGCAAAAGACGGCTGGAGAAGACCAAGACAAAATACGAAAAACTACCTGATACGTCTCCAACGTATCTATAATTTTTGATTGTTCCATGCTATTATATTACCCGTTTTGGATGTTTGTGGGCTTTACTTTACACTTTTATATCATTTTTGGGACTAACCTACTAACCGGAGGCCCAGCCCGAATTGCTGCTTTTTTTTGCCTATTTTAGTGTTTCGAAGAAAAGGAATATCAAACGGAGTCCAAACGGGATGAAACCTTCGGGAGCGATCTTTTTGGAACAAATGCAAACCAGGAGACTTGGAGTGGACGTCAAGAAGTAAATGAGGTGGCCATGAGGGTGCCCGGCACGCCCTAGGGTGGTGGGCGCGCCCTCCACCCTCGTGGGCCCCTCGTGGCTCCACCGACCTACTTCTTCCTCCTATATATATCCATGTACCTCGAGAACATCCAGGAGCACCACGAAAACCTAATTCCACCACCGCAACCTTCTGTATCCGCGAGATCCCATCTTGGAGCCTTTGCTAGCGCTCCGCCGGAGGGGGAATCAACCTCGGAGGGCCTCTACATCATAAGGCGTCTTTGATGAGTTGTGAGTAGTTTACCATAGACCTTCGGGTCCATAGTTATTAGCTAGATGGCTTCTTCTCTCTCTTTGAATCTCAATACAAAGTTCTCCTTGATCTTCTTTGAGATCTATTCGATGTAACTCTTTTTGCGGTGTGTTTGTCGAGATCCGATGAATTGTGGGTTTATGATCAAGTTTATCTATGAGAAATATTTGAATCTCCTCTGAATTATTTTATGTATGATTGGTTAGCTTTGCAACTCTCTTCGAATTATCAGTTTGGTTTGGCCTAATAGATTGATCTTTCTTGCAATGGGAGAAGTGCTTAGCTTTGGGTTCAATCTTGCGGTGTCCTTTCCTAGTGATAAGAGGGGCAGCAAGGCACGTATTGTATTGTTGCCATCGAGGATAAAAAGATGGGGTTTATATCATATTGCTTGAGTTTATCCCTCTACATCATGTCGCCTTTCTTAATGCGTTACTCTATTCTTATGAACTTAAACTCTGGATGCAGGCAGGAGTCGGTCGATGTGTGGAGTAATAGTAGTAGAGGCAGAATCGTTTCGGTCTACTTGTCGCGGACGTGATGCCTATATACATGATCATGCCTAGATAATCTCATAACTATATACTTTTCTATCAATTGCTCGACAGTAATTTGTTCACCCAATGTAATACTTATGCTATCTTGAGAGAAGCCACTAGTGAAATCTATGGCCCCCGGGTCTATCTTTTATCAAATAAGTTTCCAATCTATCTTTATTTGCAATCTTTACTTTTCAATCTATATCATAAAAATACCAAAAATATTTATCTTATCTTATTATCTCTATCACATCTCACTTTTGCAAGTTACGATGAAGGGATTGATAACCCCTTTATCGGGTTGGTTGAGAGGTTCTTGTTTGGTTGTGTAGGTACGAGGGACTTTTGAGGAGCCTCCTACTGGATTGATACATTGGTTCCCAAAAACTAAGGGAAATACTTACGCTACTTTGCTGCATCTCCCTTTCCTCTTCAAGGGAAAACCAATGCAGTGCTCAAGAGGTAGCAAGAAGGATTTCTGGCGCCGTTTCCAGGGAGGTCTTCGCTCAAGTCAAGACATACCAAGTACTGATGACCCACAAGTGTAGGGGATCTATCGTAGTCCTTTCGATAAGTAAGAGTGTCGAACCCAACGAGGAGCAGAAGGAAATGATAAGTGGTTTTCAGTAAGGTTTTCTCTTCAAGCACTGAAATTGTAGGTAACACATAGTTTTGTGATAAGATGAATTGTAGCGAGTAACAAGCAATGAAAGTAAATAAAGTGCAGCAAGGTGGCCCAATCCTTTTTGTAGCAAAGGATAAGCCTGGACAATTTCTTACAATGAGAAAAGAGCTCCCGAGGACACATGGGAATTATCGTCAAGCTAGTTTTCATCACGCTCATATGATTCGCGTTCGGTACTTTGATAATTTGATATGTGGGTGGACCGGTGCTTGGGTACTGCCCTTACTTGGACAAGCATCCCACTTATGATTAACCCCTATTGCAAGCATCCGCAACTACAACATAAGTATTAAGGTAAACCTAACCACAACATTAAACATATGGATCCAAATCAGCCACTTACGAAGCAACACATAAACTAGGGTTTAAGCTTCTGTCACTCTAGCAACCCATCATCTACTTATTACTTCCCAATGCCTTCCTCTAGGCCCAAATAATGGTGAAAAGTCATGTAGTCGACGTTCACATAACACCACTAGAGGAAAAGATAACATACATCTCATCAAAATATCAAACGAATACCAAATTCGCATGACTACTAATAGCAAGACTTCACCCATGTCCTCAGGAACAAACGTAACTACTCAAAAAGCATATTCATGTTCATAATCAGTGGAGTAATAATATGCATTAAGGATCTGAGCATATGATCTTCCACCAAGTAAACCAATTAGCCTCAACTACAAGGAGTAATCAACACTACTAGCAACCCATAGGTACCAATTTGTGGTTTTGATACAAGAGATGAACTAGGGTTTCAGAGGAGATGGTGCCGGTGAAGATGTTGATGGAGATTGACCCCCTCCGGATGAGAGGATCGTTGGTGATGATGATGGTGATGATTTCCCCCTCCCGGAGGGAAGTGTCCCTGGCAGAACAGCTCTGCCGGAGCTCTAGATTGGTTCCGCCAAGGTTCCACCTCGTGGCGGCGGAGTTTTGTCCCGTAAGCTTGGCCATGATTTTTTCCAGGGTAAAAGCCTTCATATAGCACAAGATGGACACATGAGGGCCACCATGCGGCCTAGGAGACAGGGGCGCGCCAAGTAGGGGTGCCCCCCACCCTCCTGGCCAGGGTGTGGGCCCCCTGAGGTGTTTCTTTCACTCAATAATTCTTATAAATTCCAAAAATAAGTTTCGTGGAGTTTCAGGATTTTTGGAGCAGTGCAGAATAGGTTTCCAAAGTTTGCTCCTTTTCTAGCCAGAATTCCAGCTGCCGGCATTCTCCCTCTTCATGGTAAACCTTGTAAAATAAGAGGGAATAGCCATAAGTATTGAGATATAATGTGTAATAACAGCCCATAATGCAATAAATATTGAAATAAAGCATGATGCAAAATGGACGTATCAACTCCCCCAAGCTTAGACCTCGCTTGTCCTCAAGCGGAAGCCGAAATCGAAAAATATGTCCACATGTCTAGAGATAGAGGTGTCGATAAAAATAAAATACGGACATGAGGGCATCATGATCATTCTTATAACAGCAACATAAATAGATTTTATCATATGATTTCTTATGCTCAAGTAACGATCAATTCACAATGTCAAGTATGGTTCAGAAACTTCATTGGGAGCTAGCAAACTGTAATCTCAGCCATTGAAGCAATTGCAATTTATCGTAACATCCGAAAGAGTCAAGAATAGAGCTTTTCAGCAAGTCCACACACTCAACTATCATATAGTCTTCTACAATTGCTAACACTCATGCAATACTTGTGGTTATGGAGTTTCAGCCGGACACTGAGAAAGATAGGGGCTTATCATGTTGCCTCCCAGCGTATTCACCTTTAGGTGATGTCAACAATAATAGGCCATGCTAACTTACATCCAATTGGATATATATATATATATATATATCATGATCTTTCAAACACGAGGAGCTTGCCAAAGGATAAAATGAAAAAGGGAAAGGTGAAGATCACCTTGACTCAAGCATAAAGTAAAAACATAAAGTAAAAGATAGGCCCTTCGCAGAGGGAAGCAGAGGTTGTCATGTGCTTTTAGGGTTGGATGCACAAAATCTTAATGCAAAAGAATGTCACTTTATATTGCCACTTGTATGTGGACCTCTATTATGCAGTCCGTATCTTTTATTGCTTCCACAACAAGATCGTATAAAGCTTATTTTTTTCTCTGCACTAATAAGTCTTACATATTTAGATAGCAATTTTAATTGCCTGCAACATGAAAACTTACTTGAAGGATCTTACTCAATCCATAGGTAGGTATGGTGGACTCTCATGGCAAAACTGGGTTTAAGGATATTTGGAAGCACAAGTAGTATCTCACAAGTAGTATCTCTACTTGGTGCAAGGAATTTGGCTAGCATGAGGGGGAAAGGCAAGCTCAACATGTTTGGAAGATCAATGCCAATATATGTTAACTGAGATGTGAGAAAACATAAACCATTACATTGTCTTCCTTGTCCAACATCAACTCTTTTAGCATATCATACTTAATGAGTGCTTCACAATCATAAAAGATGTCCAAGATAATATATTTGTATGTGAAACCTCTCTTTCCTTATTACTTCCTATTAATTGCAACAATGACCAAACTACGTTTGCCAACTCTCAACAACCTTTATGCCTCATACTTTCTATGTGTGAAGTCATTACTATCCATAAGATCAATATGAACTCTTTTATTCTTTCTACTTTCTCAAGATCATAGCAACATAGCAAAGCCCTTGACTCGACACTAATCTTTATTATAGATAGCTCACGGACTCAATTACATAAAGAGATCACAAAGCAAAACTCAAAACTACTTGATATCAAAACTTCAATCTACTAGATCAAGATACTACTAAAAGGATCAAACTAAATAAAACGGTAAAGATAGGAGTGTGATCATGATA
This sequence comes from Aegilops speltoides, assembly GCA_021437245.1. Classification (NCBI taxonomy): domain Eukaryota; kingdom Viridiplantae; phylum Streptophyta; class Magnoliopsida; order Poales; family Poaceae; genus Aegilops; species Aegilops speltoides. The sequence goes on from CM038142.1 coordinate 104,031,335, forward strand.
CAATACCAGGACACCTCCCCCAAGCTTGGCAGTTGCCAAGGGGAGTGCCTATACCCATGTAATTATGTCCTCGGAGGTGGTGAAGTAGGAGTTGTTGATGATGTAGGCTTGTCGTCCATCTTCCAAGGCATAGGCTCACCATCATATAAGGATGATCGAGTCTCCAGGATCCTCAAATCTGCAGCCAAACTCATCCTCTTGAATCTATATTAATACTCACAGTTCTGGTTTTGCAGGTCATAGATCTAGGCTTGGAGGTGCTCGATTTTCTCTTGAAGCTTGAAGATGGTCTCCCCAATGACTTTGGCATCTAGCTTGTGGTCATTGGTGAACTCCGTGAACATCATCTGGTTGGCGTTGAGTCCACGCTCCACCATCCCTTGGCACTTGAAGACTTGGTGCTCCACGGCTTCGAGCTTGGTCTCCACGCTTGCGGTACGCCTTGGTCCCTCCACATCACGGACGTGCAGCACCCCCTCACGCATCTCAATGGTTTGAGGGTGTTGCAGCACCTCCGCGAGATAAGGGTTGATAACCCTCTCAAAAAACTTGTCCTTGGGAGCGCTTGGAGACGCCATGATGCTCTAGATCTGAAACAGAAAACAGCTCGAAACGAAAATAAAGGATATTTGCGTGATACGGTGGTCAAAACCTTCGGGAGTTTATATAATGAATTTTTACCGACCAAAATACGTAACGTGCAAGAAAATGGAGTCCGGGAGGCACACGAGGTGACCACGAAACAGGGGGGCACACCCAGTATGGGTGGGCGCGCCCTCCACCCACGTGGAGGCCTCGTGTCCTCCCCGGACTACTTCTTTCTTCCTAAAATTCTTAAATATTCCAAACCTGATAAAAATTGCCACTAGAATTGTTTTGGAGTCGGTTTACTTACCGTACCACATACCTATTCCTTTTCGGAGTCTGGAACATTATGGAAAGTGTCCCTTATGTATTCCTCCAGGGTTACAGTTTCAATAATATTAGTTTCAACATTGATAGGATTACCTGAGATATAATATTTAATTCTTTGACCGTTCACCACCCTCAGACTTGTGCCTTCGAAGTTGTTGATTTTTATGGCACCAGAACGGTAGACCTCCTCGATAACGTAAGGACCTTCCCATTTAGAGAGAAGTTTTCCTTCAAAAGATCTTAAACAAAAGTTGAATAATAACACATAATTACCTACGTTAAACTCACGCTTTTGTATCCTTTTGTCATGCCAGCGTTTGACTTTTTCTTTGAATAGCTTGGCATTCTCAGAGGATTGGGTTCTCCATTCATCAAGTGAGGTAATATCAAACAGCCACTTCTCACTGGCAAGTTTGAAGTCATAGTTGAGCTCTTTAATAGCCCAATATGCTTTATGTTCAAGTTCAAGAGGTAAATGACATGCTTTTTCATAAATCATCTTATATGGAGACATACCCATAGGATTTTTGTAAGCAGTTCTATAGGCCCATAATGCATCATCAAGTTTTTTGGACCAATTCTTTCTAGATCTGTTGACAGTCTTTTGCAAAATTAATTTAAGCTCTCTATTGCTCAACTCCAGTTGAGCACTAGACTGTGGATGATAAGGAGATGCGATTCTATGATTAACATCATACTTAGCAAGCATATTACGGAAAGCACCATGAATAAAATGTGAACCACCATCAGTCATAAGATATCTAGGGACTCCAAACCTCGGAAAAATAACTTCTTTAAGCATTTTAATAGAAGTGTTACGATCGGCACTACTAGTTGGAATAGCTTCTACCCACTTAGTAATGTAATCAAAAGTAACTAAAATATGTGTGTAACCATTAGAGGCAGGAAAAGGTCCCATATAATCAAAGCACCAAACATCAAACGGTTCAATAACAAGAGGATAATTAATAGGCATTTCTTGACGTCTACTAATATTACCAATTCTTTGACATTCATCACAAGATAAGACAAACTTACGAGCATCTTTGAAGAGACTAGACCAATAAAAATCGGATTGCAATACCTTGTGTGCAGTTCTATCTCCGGCGTGGTGTCCTCCATATGATTCAGGGTGACACTTGCGTAGGATTTGTTCCTGTTCATGCTCAGGTACACAACGTCTAATAACACCATCTACTCCTTCTTTATAAAGGTGTGGGTCATCCCAGAAGTAATGTCTTAAATCATAAAAGAACTTTTTCTTTTGCTGGTATGTGAAACTAGGTGGTATACATTTAGCAACAATGTAATTAGCATAATCAGCATACCAAGGAGAATTACGAGAAGCATTTATGATAGCTAATTGCTCGTCAGGAAAGCTATCATCAATAGGCAGTGGGTCATCAAGAACATTCTCTAACCTAGACAAGTTGTCTGCAACGGGGTTCTCAGCTCCCTTTCTATCAATAATATGAAATCAAATTCTTGGAGCAAGAGAACCCATCTAATAAGTCTAGGCTTAGCTTCTTTCTTTTCCATAAGATATTTAATAGCAGCATGATCAGTGTGCATAGTAACTTTGGAATCAACAATATAAGGTCTGAACTTACACATGCGAACACAACTGCTAGGAATTCTTTTTCAGTAGTAGCATAATTTCTCTGGGCAGTATCAAGAGTCTTACTAGCATACTGGATAACATTCAATTTCTTATCAACTCTTTGCCCTAGAACAGCACCTACAGCATATTCACTAGCATCGCACATAATTCAAAGGGTAAATTCCAATCAGGTGGCTGAACAATAGGTGCAGTGATCAAAGCTTTCTTAAGTATTTCAAATGCTTCTACACAATCATCATCAAAGACAAAAGGAATATCTTTTTGCAGTAAATTAGTCAGAGGCCTAGAGATTTTAGAAAATTCCTTAATGAACCTCCTATAAAAACCGGCATGACCAAGGAAACTTCTTATACCTTTTATGTCCTTGGGACATGGCATCTTTTCCATAGCATCAACTTTAGCTTTATCAACTTCAATACCTCTCTCAGAAATCTTATGCCCCAAAACAATGCCTTCATTAACCATAAAGTGAAACTTTTCCCAATTAACGACGAGACTAGTGTCTTTGCATCTCTGCAAAATTCGATCAAGGTTTCTCAAGCAATCATCAAAAGAGGATCCATAAAAGGAGAAATCATCCATGAATACCTCACAATTCGTTTCACAAAAGTTAGAGAATATAGCCATGATACATCTTAAGGTAGCAAGTGCATTACATAAACCAAAAGGCATACGTCTATAAGCAAAAGTACAGAAAGGGCAAGTAAAAGTAGTTTTTGATTGATCCCCTGCTGACATAGGTATTTGAGAGAACCCAGAATAACCGTCTAGAAAGTAGAAATGTGTGTGTTTGGATAGTCTTTCTAGCATTTGATCGATAAAAGGTAAGGGGTAATCATCTTTCTTAGTAGCTTTATTTAATTTACGGAAATCAATTACCATCCTATAACCTGTAATAATTCTTTGCGGGATCACTTCATCTTTATCATTAGGAATGACAGTAATACCTCCCTTTTTAGGAACACAATGGACAGGGCTTACCCAACCACTATCAGCAACGGGATAAATTATACCTACCTCAAGGAGCTTTAGTATCTTCTTTCTTACCACTTCTTTCATCTTGGGATTCAGTCGTCGTTGAGGATCGCTAACTGTTTTGGCACCGTCCTCCAAATTAATTTTGTGTTGACATAACATGGGGCTAATGCCCTTGAGATCATCTAGAGTATATCCAATAGCAGCACGGTGCTTCTTCAGAGTTTTCAATAATCTTTCTTCTTCTTGCTCTCAAAGGTTTGCACTAATAATAACAGGATGTATTTTCTTTTCATCAAGATAAGCATACTTAAGATTATCAGGTAATGGTTTGAGTTCAAACACGGGATAACCCTAGGGTGGAGGGGGATCCCCAAGAATTTCAACGGGAAGGTTGTGTTTCAGCATAGGTTCCTGTTTAAGGAATACTTCATCTATTTCCCTTCTTTCCTTCATAAACATTTCATTTTCATGGTCAAGCAAATATTGTTCTAACGGATCAGCAGGAGGCACGGAAATAGAAGCAAGACCAATAATCTCATCCTTACTAGGTGATTATATATCACGAGGTTGTCTACGAAACTTAGCAAAATTAAACTCATGAGACATACCCTCTAAGCCAATTGTGACAATATCCTTTTCACAATCAATCCTAGCATTAACTGTATTTAAGAAGGGTCTACCAAAAGTAATGGGACAAAATTCATCTTGTGGGGAACTAAGAACAAGAAAAGCAGTAGGGTATTTAACCTTTCCACACAAGACTTCAACATCTCTAACAATCCCAACTGGTGAAATAGTATCTCTATTGGCAAGCTTGATAGTAACATCAATACCTTCCAACTCAACAGGTGCAATATCATGCATAATTTCTTTATATAAGTCATAGGGTATTGCACTAGCGCTAGCACCCATATCACATAAGCCATGATAACAATGATCTCCTATTTTAACAGAAATAACAGGCATGCCTACCACAGGTCTATGTATCTTAGCATCAGGTCTAACAATATTAGCAGTCTCACCACAGAAATAAATAACATGCCCATCTAAATCATCATCCAAGAGATCTTTAACCATAGCAATACTAGGTTCAACTTTGATTTGCTCAGGAGGTGTATAAGTCCTAGTATTACTCTTACGAACAACAGTTGAAGTTTTAGCACGATGCTTTATCCTAACAGGAAAAGGAGGTTTCTCAACATAAGTAGTAGGAACAATAGGATCACTATAAGTGACAGTCTTTTCTTCAACTGTAATAGGTGCAACTACTTTTACTTCAACGGGAGGATTATATTTAAACCACTTCTCCTTAGGGAGACCAACGTGAGTAGCAAAAGATTCACAAAAAGAAGCTACTATCTCAGAGTCAAGTCCATATTTAGCGCTAAATCCACGAAAAGCATCGGTATCCATAAAAGATTTAACACAATCACACTTAGGTGTCATACCTGACTCCTTACCATCGTTGGAACCCCAATCTTCAGAGTTGCATTTAATTCTTTCCAAAAAGTCCCATTTGAATTCAAGAGTCTTCAGCATATAAGAACCAGCACAGGAAGTATCGAGCATGTTGTGATCTTTAAGAGAAAGCCGAGCATAAATTTTTTGAATAATCATATCTCTGGAGAGCTCATGATTGGGGCATGAATATAACATTGACTTAAGCCTCCCCCAAGCTTGAGCGATGCTTTCTCCTTCGCGGGGCCAGAAATTACATATGTAATTACGATCACAATGAACAAGATGCATAGGATAGAACTTCTGGTGAAATTCCAACTTCAATCGTTTATAATTCCAAGATCCCGTATCATCACATAGCCTATACCATGTCAATGCATCTCCCTTAAAAGATAAAGGGAAGACCTTCCTTTTGACAACATCATCGGGAATACCTGCAAGCTTAAATAATCCACAAACTTCATCCACAAAGATAAGGTGTAAATCGGGATGCAATGTTCCATCTCCTGCAAATGGATTAGCTAGCAGTTTCTCTATCATACCCGAAGGAATCTGAAAGTAAATATTTTCAAAATGTTCAGTAGGTTGAGGAGCACTTCTTTGCTCTTCTGGTCGGGGTGAAGATACCCCGAACAAGCCCCTCAAAGGATTAGTTTCCATAGTGACAAGTAACAGAAAATTTCAGCACACTATATAAATGTTTCCTTACCAAGTTCCACTCACCAAAAGCGCCACACTCCCTGCAACGGCGCCAAAAAAGAGTCTTGATGACCCACAAGTGTAGGGGATCTATCGTAGTCCTTTCGATAAGTAAGAGTGTCGAACCCAAAGAGGAGCAGAAGGAAATGATAAGCGGTTTTCAGTAAGGTTTTCTCTGCAAGCACTGAAATTGTAGGTAACAAGCAATGAAAGTAAATAAAGTAAATAAAGTGAAGCAAGGTGGCCCAATCCTTTTTGTAGCAAAGGATAATCCTGGACAATTTCTTATAATGAGAAAAGAGCTCCCGGGGACACATGGGAATTATCGTCAAGCTAGTTTTCATCACGCTCATATGATTCACGTTCGGTACGTTGATAATTTGATATGTGGGTGGACCGGTGCTTGGGTACTGCCCTTACTTGGACAAGCATCCCATTTATGATTAACCCCTATTGCAAGCATCCGCAACTAAAAAAGAAGTATTAAGTTAAACCTAACCACAACATTAAACATATGGATCCAAATCAGCCCCTTACGAAGCAACGCATAAACTAGGGTTTAAGCTTCTGTCACTCTAGCAACCCATCATCTACTTATTACTTCCAAATGCCTTCCTCTAGGCCCAAATAATGGTGAAGTGTCATGTAGTCGACGTTCACATAACACCACTAGAGGAAAAGACAACATACATCTCATCAAAATATCGAACGAATACCAAATTCACATGACTACTACTAGCAAGACTTCACCCATGTCCTCAGGAACAAACGTAACTACTCACAAAGCATATTCATGTTCATAATCAGAGGAGTAATAATATGCATTAAGGATCTTAACATATGATCTTCCACCAAGTAAACCAATTAGCATCAACCACAAGGAGTAATCAACACTACTAGCAACCCACAGGTACCAATTTGTGGTTTTGATACAAGATTGGATACAAGAGATGAACTAGGGTTTGAGAGGAGATGGTGCTGGTGAAGATGTTGATGGATATTGACCCCCTCCCGATGAGAGGATCGTTGGTGATGACGATGGTGATGATTGAGGGAGTCCTGGATTAGGGGGTATCCGGACAGCCGGACTATATACTTTGTCCGGACTATTGGAGTGTGAAGATACAAGACTCAAGACTCCGTCCCGTGTCCGGATGGGACTCTCCTTTGCGTGGAAGACAAGCTTGGAGATTCGGATATTGTATTTCCTTCTTTGTAACCGACTCCATGTAAACCCTAGCCCCCTCTGGTGTCTATATAAACCGGACGGTTTAGTCCTTAGAGACAGAGTCATAATCATCATAGGCTAGCTGCTAGGGTTTAGCCTCTACGATCTCGTGGTAGATCAACTCTTGTACCACTCATATCATCAATATCAATCAAGCAGGAAGTAGGGTTTTACCTCCATCGAGAGGGCCCGAACCCGGTTAGACATTGTGTCCCTTGCCCCCTGTTACCATTAGCCTAAGACGCACAGATCGGGACCCCCTTTGTCGGTGTCAAAACCGGCGGATCTCAGGTAGCGGGTCCCGAACTGTGCATCTAGGCGGATGGTAACAGGAGACAAGGGACACGATGTTTACCCAGGTTCGGGCCCTCTCGATGGAGGTAAAACCCTACGTCCTGCTTGATTAATATTGATGATATGGGTTGTACAAGAGTGGATCGACCACGAGATCAAGGAGGCTAAACCCTAAAGCTAGCCTATGGTATGATTGTTGTAATGTATGTTGTCCTACGGACTAAAGCCCTCCGGTTTATATAGACACCGGAGGAGGCTAGGGTTACATAGAGTCGGTTACAATGGTAGGAGATCTACATATCCGTATTGCCAAGCTTGCCTTCCACGCCAAGGAAAGTCCCATCCGGACACGGGACGGAGTCTTCAATCTTGTATCTTCGTAGTCTTGGAGTCCGGCGGACGATGGTAGTCCGGCTGTCCGGACACCCCTAGTCGAGACTCCTCGAGTAACCTAAACCAGGCCTCAATGACGATAAGTCCGGCGCGCATAATGTTCGGCATTGCAAGGCGGGTTCCTCCATTGAATAATCCAGAGAAGATCATGAACACCAGGATAGTGTCCGGCTCTGCAAAATAAATTCCACATTCCACCGTAGAGAGAATAAAATGTACACAAGTCCTAATCTACTGACGTATTATGCGGCATGACATCACACCGCTACCAAGCCTTTATTTGAATCATTTATTATACCACCTCAGCACGTTTAGCGAAGCGGTTTCCTTGGCACGTCCTGTCGAAGCAGAGATTGTGTTCCCCTTATTCCGGGATTCTCATCAATACGGACGTGGGTAACCCAACTGCGCCGTTGATGGTGGCGCTTGGGAGATAAGCGAGTTTTACCAGGCTGGTGGGGGACGCATAGTCTCCGTCCTCCTATATATAAGGGATAAGGATTTACCTTCTCACCTACGCCTTCTTCCTCCTTTGCTTATCCATCTCCGCGCACTCAAGCCCCAACGCTCAAGCTCGCGCATCTCGCCTCGACCCTCTCCGACTATGTCCGAAGCGGGAGGTAAATGGTTGGCCTCCACCGTTAAGGAGGAGCACATCACCAAGCTGCACAGCGCCGGATACCTTTCCAGTGACATCGCGCATCGGCTGCCCGACGAGGGGCAGCTCATCCCCACCCCCGGGCCCCATGAGAGGGTTGTTTTCCTCCCCCACTTCCTCCACGGACTAGGTTTTCCTCTTCACCCTTTTGTCCGGGGGCTCATGTTTTACTAAGGCCTGGATTTCCACGATCTGGCGCCGAACTTCATCCTCAACATCTCGGCGTTCATCGTCGTGTGCGAGGCCTTCCTTTGCATCCGGCCCCACTTCGGCCTGTCGCTCAAGACCTTCAACGTCAAGCCGAAGGTTGTGAAGAACACATAAGCGGAATCTTGAGGCGCCATGTTGGGCAAGTTGCCCAACGTCCTTTGGCTCGAAGGGGCCTTCGTGGACTCCGTCAAGGGATGGCAATCGGGGTGGTTCTACATCACCAAGCCGCGCGAACCCACGTGGGCGGCGGCCCCCGAGTTTAGATCTGGCATCCCCACGCAGCTCACCTCCTGGAAAGAGAAGGGCTTGTTGTGGGGCAATCCGAAGGAGCTGACGGGACTCCGAGCCTGTATCTAGAAGCTGGTGAGCAATAAGCTCAGGCTCGTCGAGGTGGTCCAAGTCATGCTCATCTGCCGGATTCTCCCATGCCAAGAACGGGCATTCAATCTGTGGGAGTTCAATCCGGAATAGCATCGGGTGCTAAGCGGGATCTTCGACACGACGTACGAAGGCGCCTAGAGGGTGCTGTTTAAGGGTGCCGAAGCCCCAGCATCCGCGACGGAAGATCGCGGATTTTTCTCGCAGCAACCAGCTGACGAGGTAAGTGATTCAACCCCTTCACGGGACACTTGTGGTAAATAGATTGACTCTAGGAGGGTCTCAATCTTTCCTTTCCTTTGGCAGGAATGGATGGAGAAGGCCGAGCAGCTCATCTGTCCGGATCCCATGCCAGAAGACCCAGTGAACGCCCGTCTAGCGGGGCTGCTGGTTCCGCACCGCCGTGGGTGCCGGAGAAGAAGGCCAAGAAGGTGGCCACGGGACTCGAAAGAGTTCCGTAATCAGTGTCCAACAACGGGCGGACTCCTCCCGAGAGGAGGAGGAGGAAGAAGACTCTCTCCGGAGGAGGGAGAGAGGAAGAGAAGGCTTCCCAACAGGGGAGGCGAAGGGTCAAGAGGGGGAGAACTATTCCCCCGGACAGCTCCGCCAACACCAACGTTGGCGAGAAGGAGTGGCCTTTAAGGGCCAGGCGTCCGGCAAGATCGTAAGTATCCGGATCCCTGATATGCAATTTCTTTCGTGTCACGTAGTGTCCTACTAATGCCGCATACTGTCTGCAGTCCGGCCCATGATGATCTCCCCGCTTCATCGAGCGGGTTGTTGGCCCCGTCGGATGTGGATTCACTTACGACTGCCTCCACCCCCCGTGCTGACGAGAACGCCGAGGTGGGATCCCAGAGAGGGACCCATCAGGATGAGGCTCCGGAGGCGCCGCAAGGCTGCCTCCCGGACTTTGCGCCGGACTCTACGTCGGAACCTGCAGTGGTTCCAGAGTCCGACAAGCAGCCCCTTCGGAAGAAGGGCAAGACCGTGACACCGGCGGCCCCCGTCCAACCGGAGGCGCCGGACAACTTGTTGGAGGCGCTCAAAGGTGCTTCCATCGAGGAAGAACACCGCACTATCATGAGTGCGGTGATTCAGAAGGTTCAGCTCGCCAAGAGCGGGCTGACCGAAGCCTGCAGCAGCCTTCTAACAGGCTTTGAGGTAAGAAGTTGAATTTATGTAATGTAATACCACACAAACAGTAGCCCCTGATGCTTAGTCCGGTGTTCGGAAAGAAAAGCCAGACTGAGGATCTAAAAAGATAAACGCAGGGTTGCTTAAAATATGTCAATATGGGTTTGCAGGTTGCGCTGCTGACATCTGCCGCACTGACTGCGGAGGTCGGTGCGTTGAAGCAGGATCTTGAGCGGTCCGAGCAAGAGCTCGGCCATGCCAAGAAGCAGCTAGAGGACAAAGAAGGTGAGTAACACCACTTTGAACAGTTACCATACAGAAAAGGATTTTGGTTGCAATGAAATTAACAAGGATAATATGGGTGTTGCGGGGGCCACGAGCGAGGTGGCAGCCACGAAGGAAGCTGTGTCTGTGACCAAGCGCAAATGCGGCCATGAACAGGCAGAGCGAGAAAAGCAGGAGGCACGGTGGCGGAATGCGGCAAGAGCTCCGGGCTCTCATGGAGAAGCATGAGAGCTTGGAGCGTGACTCCAAGACTCGAGAGTCCGAGCTTGCCTCGGCTCTCGAAAGTGCCAAGTCCGCCAAGGCCGAGGCCCGTAAGGCCCTTCAGGAGGTTGAAGATGTAAAGAAGATAGCGGCGGGTAAGGCATTTTTCATGCAAAGCAAGCATGTTAATGTAAACTACCTTACACTTACCCGCATTCAGAGCTCTCCAGGGGCATTTGTAGATCTGCCATGTAGTGTGTCTGATGCCGCCGCATTCTATCGTGGCGAGGAGGGGAGCTCGACGGAAAAGGTCTTCGGTCTCGATCTGCGCCGAGGCCGGCCATCCGTGCCCCCAAGCGACCAGTGAAGCAGTGGTCGAACTCCACAAGGTAGCCGAGGAGGTCATGAAGGGCCTTATAGTCCGGTGTGGCTCGACAGCCATGCCGGGAGCTACTTCGCCTCGTCTGCGGGTGGTGGATGTGCCCCGGTGGAGGTCATCAAGCGCTCCTTTGTATTGAAGGTGCTCGTCGGGCCCTTGCCCGCACAAAGGTGCACTGGGGCAGGCTGGATGCGGAGAAGCTTCTCACTGACCCGCCGCCACCGGGCAAGGAGTATCGTACGCCCGAGACGTATTATAAAACTGTCCTGAAGGGAGCCCGCGATATTGCGGATGAGTGCCCCAGAGATGTAATTTTCGAGTAAACTCGCTATGTATTATCCTATGCGCTGAAAACTTTGTTCATATGCGCCATGAGCAACGCTTGTTTAATTTAAAATATTACCTTCTGTGCGGCCCTTTATAAAATCTGAGAGATGTCAAGTCGTTGGCTTCAGCCCCGAGCATGAAAGTTTGGGGTGTTAGGGATAAACTTGAGCACTCTTGTTCCCATTTTGGGTCCATCTAGGAGGCGGTCAACACAACAAACAAAAGCAACCGGACTTATAATGCTTGAACACTCTCCTTAGCCATAGAATTCTATAATTTTAAATTTAGTGAAGCCCCGGTATTCGAAGACCAAATCCGGGGCGCTATCCACGCCTTCGTCGGACATTATCCGGAACTTCGCTCGAAGCGGCATGAGTCTTTAAGGACCCGAAAAGACCTCTCGAACAGCGACCTGTCTCTCGCCTTATCATGCTGGTCAGTTTTAGCTTTCTCCACTGAGGCGCTCGCCCGGCTCAACCGGGGCGCAATCGTAGTGGTTCTCCCAGTGCCACCTTAGCCGACAGAACGGAATGTAAGGCACCAAAACGTGGGAGCCGGGCAAACCCAACTATTGACCCAAGACATGATTCGGAGCCGATTCATATAATGTTATAAGTTCGGGGTGCCGTACTTATGAAAGTGTTCGGACTTATCACACCATAATGTGGGGAACATAAGCCCCTGGTGTATTGGGCCGTACCAAAATGTACGGGTGCAAGATGTCATGTAATGAACATATATATATAAAAAGTAATGCAATTGTAGTCAAAAAGTGCTACATTATTTATTAAAGGAAGTCTGCTATGAGTGCGGACTGATACAAATAGTGCGGTAAGCAAGGGATTTGGACTAATTAAACATGTCCCCCTCCAAGGGTGAGCTGCGGACTTGGTGTATATAATCGAATTTAATGCTCGTAATTGAGACCACCTGAGTGTTCGAAGCAGCCTTTTTTCTTCCCTGGCTGTTGCATCATGAGTTCGGCAGGTTCACCGCCGGACAGGGCCTCTGGTTAACGGAGTCCTGTGTACACAAAGAAGGAAAATAATAATAAAAAAGGGGCACACTTGCGAGCCCTGGTGTGGTCGAGCCGCACTGGGTCCATTGTGATCGTGCCCCTTCCGTGCGCCCATGGTATCTCCAAAGCGTAATGATGTACGCGGAGGTTGTTCTTACAATCATGCGAGGGCGGGGTTAGGGCCGCATTACTCTGCGTGCTCGATCGTGCGAGTGGTCTTCGTTGGTATTGCTTCGGGCGCGTTTTGCTGTATCCGGCCGTTTAACAGCCGGACTCGAAAATTGCCTTAAAAGGACGCTCTGTACTTCTGCCACGAGGGCCGCTGTATGTTCCTCTGTTCGGAGGGAGCGTTCCGTATTCCCGTTGACCGTGATGACTCCACGGGGTCCTAGCATCTTGAGCTTGACGTATGCATAATGCGGCACCGCGTTGAACTTTGCAAACGCGGTTCGTCCGAGCAGAGCGTGATAGCCGTTGCGGAACGGGACTATGTCGAAGATTAACTCCTCGCTCCGGAAATTTTCCGGGGATCCGAAGACCACTTCCAGTGTGAGTAAGCCTGTACAATTGGCTTCCACACCCTGTATGACACCTTTAAAGGTTGTCTTTGTAGGTTTAATCCTTAAGGGGTCTATGCCCATCTTGCGCACTGTATCCTGATAAAGCAGGTTCAGGCTGCTGCCGCCGTCCATCAGGACTCTCGTGAGGTGAAATCCATCCACGATTGGGTCTAAGACCAATGCGGCGAATCCGCCATGGCGTATGCTGGTCGGGTGGTCCCTTCGATCGAAAGTGATCGGACAAGAGGACCATGGGTTGAACTTCGGGGCGACTGGCTCCATCCCATAGATGTCCCTTAGTGCATGCTTCCGCTCCCTCTTGGGTATATGGGTTGCGTAAATCATGTTCACCGTCCGCACTTGTGGGGGGAAACCCTTCTGTCCTCTATTTTTCGGCGGTCGGGTCTCTTCCTCGTCGTCGTTGTTTAGCCCCTTGTCATTGTTTTCGGCAATTAACTTGCCTGCTTGCTTGAACACCCAGCAATCTCTGTTGGTGTGATTAGCTGGCTTTTCAGGGGTGCCATGTATCTGGCATGAGCGGTCGAGTATTCGGTCCAAATTGGACGGACCCGAAGTGGTTCTTTTGAATGGCTTCTTCCGCTGACCGTGTTTAGAGCCTCGGAATCCGGCGTTAACTGCCGTATCGTCCTTGTCGTCGCCATTAATGCGGCGCTTATTTTTGTTTCGACGTGACCTGCCATTGTTGTCCTTAGTATCCGGACTGCCAGAATTTTTATGGAGATTGTTGCTGCGAGCTGGCCAGCTATCCTCTCCCGCGCAAAAGCGGGTCATTAATGATGTGAGGGCTGCCATGGATTTCGGCTTTTCCTGTCCCAGGTGCCGGGCTAGCCACTCGTCGCGGATGTTATGTTTGAAGGCTGCAAGGGCCTCTGCATCCGGACAGTCGACGATTTGGTTTTTCTTTGTCAAGAACCGTGTCCAGAATTGTCTGGCCGATTCGTCTCGCTGCTGAATGATGTGGCTGAGGTCATCGGCGTCTGGTGGCCGCACATACATGCCCTGGAAGTTGTCGAGGAATGCGGCTTCCAGGTCTTCCCAACACCCAATTGACTCTGCGGGCAAGCTGTTGAGCCAATGTCGAGCTGGTCCTTTAAGCTTGAGTGGGAGATACTTGATGGCATGGAGATCGTCGCCGCGGGCCATATGGATGTGGAGAAGATAATCTTCGATCCAAACCGCGGGGTCTGTTGTGCCGTCGTAGGATTCGATGTTTACGGGTTTAAACCCTTCAGGGATTTGATGATCCATTACTTCGTCAGTGAAGCATAGCGGGTGTGCGGCGCCTCTGTATTGAGCAATATCACGGCGCAGCTCGAGAGAGCGTTGTCTGCTGTGTTCGGCCCGGCTGAGTTTATTGTATCCGGCGCGACGGTATTCGTCGCGGGTCGTGGGGCGCCCTCGTGATCCGTAGATGGATCTGGATTGCCTTGCTTTGTCCTCCAATATATCTCGCAAGTCCGGCGCGTTCCCTCTTGGCTTCATACTTTTGGAGCGATGCCGGGGTACGGTCTTGGTTGAGGGCCTGGATGCCTCTCTATCACGACCGCGGGGTGGTCGGTCAGCCGTATCATGCGCTGGTGATGAAGGTATGTATGCTTCCTCCTCTAGTCGGGGGAGCAACTTGCGTCTTGGGTAGCTTTTGGAGGGGCGTTCGAGTTTATACTCTTCGGCCGCGAGGACCTCGGTCCATCGATCGGCCGAGAGGTCTGATCAGCTTGAAGCTGCTGCTGCTTTTCTTTAGGTTATTTGCCATGGCGATAAGCCTGCGTTTAAAATGCTCTTGTTCGACGGGATCCTCGGGCACGGCGAATTAATTAAATCGTGAGGCTTGCCTCGTCTTTGGAGGAAGGCATATAGTTATAATCCTCGACCTCTTAAATCTGCCGCCCTCTCGTGAGGGCTTGCTTCGCATCCTCCTCGCTGCTGAGTCTTCTTTGGAGGGGATTGTCTTCGGCACTCTACGGGGTATTATTATCTCTGTGCGAAATCTCCATTCTTCTTTGTGGCGGGATTTAGGCGGCGCCCGGCCCGGCGCTTGGGCTGCTTCTTTAAAGAATCTGCCTCCGCTGCTTCTTCGCCATCCCGTCTTTTGGGGTGTCCACAATGTATATGTCGTATGACGAGGTTGTCTTCGGTGCCCGTGGCGCTGGTTCTGATTCGTCTCCGGCGTAAATCGTCCATAGCGTCGATGTCTTGAGTCGTAGTCTAACATGTCGGTTAGATCGCCGACGGTGGCTACAAAGTGGGTGGTGGGTGGGCTCTGAATTTCTTCGTCGTCCGTATCCCAACATCCTGGCCATAGTCCGGCCAGGACTCTCCTGATAGCGAGAGATGCTTTAGCGAATTTAGGATGTCGCCAAAGGGCGAGTGTTGGAAGATGTCCGTGGCGGTGAATTCCATAACCGGCGCCCAATCAGATTCGATTGGTAGGGGCGGGGGAGGTCCGGAGTCCGGCAAGGAGTCCGGCACCTCGGAATCACGAGCTTCGCGAGGGACAAGGTTAGTGTTCGGCTCCACCGCCGTGGAAGTTGAAGCCCCGAGGTGGGGTCCATCCACGATCCTCGATCTGGCGATCGGCTCCGGACTAAGGGCGGGCGGATTAATCTGACCACCAAGGCCTTTGTTCGGCGACAGAGCTAGTTCATGCCCATCGTAATAGTGCGGCGCACTTGGCTGTGGCTCGAGCCCGTCGAAGATCAAGTCTCCGCGGACGTCGGCCGTGAAGTTTAGACTTCGAATCGACTGACGGCCAGGGCGTAGCTTCGATCTGCTCGGATGGCCAGCGAATTAGCCCGCAGTCTTGAAGCCGCCCGAATCTGAAGATCTGTCCGGGGAGAAAAGTCTCACCCTGGACAGCGTTGTTGGTTGAAGATGCCATGGAGCCTATTGGTGACAACACAGAGGAACTCTCAATGAAACCACCAATGTCGGTGTCAAAACCGGCGGATCTCGGGTAGGCGGTCCCGAACTGTGCGTCTAGGCGGATGGTAACAGGAGACAAGGGACCTCGGCTCAAGCTGACCCCACACCGAAAGTCGTCAAGCAGTCTTGGGCTCCATCAATCAGTGAGGAGGAAACCAAAACCTGTTGGAGTTCCCCGCCATCACCTCGCCTAGATCCGGGGGTTCATACCCTCCTGTAGAAGAGATGTAAGTCGCAAAGGCTACTTGCCTGCCGAGGGGGGAGAACTACCTAGTATCAAATTCACAAAGCAGCACATTTATTAGTTGACATCTTTCTTTCTCGTTTTCATCGGAAAGGAGAGTTTACACGTTAAGCAAGAAGAGCTACAAGTTGGAGGGCTATTTCACCGACCGTCACTTCTCCTTTGTATCTGCCGAAGACACAAGTAGCCCAACGACAGGGCTTGTGTGGAGTTGAATGACAACACACGAGGTCTTTTAGGCGGCCCAGGGGCTCTTTGTCTAAAGGAAGGGTAAAGTCAACAGGCCAATCCCAGTTTGAGAATTGGAAGAAGCGGTGGGAGGTTAAGCCATCGAAAGGCATGGGACAACAAACTCTCTTAAAGCTTTCTTGAATAAGTCTGTCCCTTGACTTGGCTCAACGGCTTTAGTTCATAAATGCTTTCGTATGAAGCTTGAGTCAAGTCTAGTCTCATGCAATGAAGATCGTTAAGCAATCATTGCTCGTCTCTCCGAAACCTATTGATAAGGAACAGCGTTCAAGTGTATGGAATAATCAAACCTTTCACGTATTTGTTAACATAGCATTGGACGATTGATTCCTCTCTTTCTCCATGGCCTGCTTCCCATAAGCGGCCTTACTAAAACTTCTGAAATGCTAATTTGACCTAAATTTCTGGTTAGCTGCTTACTTTCTTTGCTAGCTCACCCAAACTCTGTCTTGGGAGGAAAGCTTGCTTGAGTACCTTACTTGAAAACACACCGCTTGAGTATGGCCCGAAGCAGAAAGGTTTGATGAGCAGCTGCTTGCTCTCTAACTGCTCTTACCGCTTCTTCTTCTTGACCTCTGCTCACTCTGCCAATGTTGTGATTGCCGCCCCTATCTCTAAAGCTGCGGATTACAGCTCTGATTCAAGCAGTTTTTTTTCAAGTATGAGTCTTGTTTGTGACATTCAATTCTAGAATGAACATTCAAAGGAAAAGTAGTATGGGGCGCTGCTTGCTATTCTTGATCAAGGGTTGCCGACCAAGAAGCGAAGATCTTCAATCTATGTTTGAGTGCTCTTGCGAAAGAAAATAATTTGAATGCAAAATGACTTCAAAAATAGGATAGGATCGCGGATTCCATATATTTTTATAGAAAGAAAGATCTTGTACTCGCATCTTTACACGAATCCTTAAAAGCCATTTAATGCCTTCTTGCACGCCTTGAGTTCATGCCTTGGTCGGCTGCTCTTGCCTATGAATGAGATGCCTACTTCCCATTAAGTCAAAATACCTCATAGACATACATATTTTTAAGAATACTTAGTTAGTTAAAGAGAAAGATGGCTTTTGACAATTTTTTAGTCCCCTCATTCCCGAGCAAGAAAACGGATGCGCTAACGCTAAGCGGCTTTCAGCTAGTTGCTCAATCCGTTGCTTGTTAGGAAGAATCCGCAAATGAATATTCTTTATTTCCTCTCGGACAGCCCTCTTTTTCATTCGAATGTACATCTTTTTGGTAATGATCATCTACAAGCTGAAAGATCGACGTCTTCCTCTACTCGATCCTTAGTTATACAATCTCCGTCCACCTCAATTTTTATGATCCTCATAGCCTTTTTTATTTGCGTCCTCCCCCTGGATCTATTCCTGCCGCGGCCACGTCCTCTGCCTCCAGCAACTAGAGCTGCATCATCTTGTTCATTATTGAGAATAGGCCTCTTCTCACACCGTACCAGTTCTTTTTGCAGTTGAATCTTCCCGTTCTAGCTTATTGAGTGTATAGATTCTTTTTGAAATGCAATCTATTCCCATGTCACTCTTCTCATAACATATCCTGTTCTCCTCACTTTGATTCTGGATTCACCGGTTGATTTAAGACGGGGTTGAAGCTCGTGTTAAAGATAGTTTCATCCAGACCGAACCCTACCTTAGCGTCTCATCCCCACCCACCAAGTCTTTATCCGCGGTGAAAGGAGTGGTTTAATTCGATGCAAGGTGATATGCAAATCGATTGGAATTGGTAAATCATAGAGTTTGTCGCTGACAAGAGCTGTTTTGGCCATGGTGATCCTCCTCTCAATACCCATTCCTGCGAATTCCCAATCCAATTATATTAGTATAATGTGTAGAAGAAAAAGGGGAATCCCTGAGAAAGCCCATATTGTTCGTGGCAATGGAACATTCCTTTCCATTTTTTTGAATGGAGATCACTGACGAGCACTCTTGCGCAAATAAAGAGTAAAGGTAGGAGCTATGAAGCTGTCCCGGGTAGGAAAGGATCCCTTTGAGTTCATATTGCTGCAGGAGAAAGAGAAGGGCACAGAGCTTCTATATACCACTGGATTCCACCAGACTGTTCTGTGGAAAACACGACACCATATCCCTTCCCTGACGGGAACCTGGATACCATTCCATTCCCTTAACCAAGCCACTGCCTATGAGTCGCCGGCTCATTCTTCAACAGGCACGCGGTCAGAGATCACTTTCCCCTTCCACTGCTTGGGAGCTCAGCATGGTTTCACGTTCTATTTCACTACCCACTGGGGGTTCTTTTCACCTTTCCCTCACGGTACTACTTCGCTATCGGTCACCCTGGAGTATTCACATGGGATTCCACGTGCCCCATGCTACTCGGGTCAGAGCGTAAGCTAGTGATGCTTTCGGCTACTGGACTTTAGCCATCTAAGGTGCGACACTCGACCGCTTCGCCTAGCAACTGGCGCTTGTATTGCTCTCCCACAACCCGTTTTCACGGTTTAGGCTGCTCCCATTTCGCTCGCCGCTACTACGGAATCGCTTTTCTTTCTTTTCCTCTGGCTACTAAGATGTTTGATTCACGGGTTGTCTCTTGCCTGCTCATGGATTTAGCGAGCAGTTTAAAAGGTTGACCTATTTGGGAATCTCCGGATCTATGCTTATTTTCAACTCCCGAAGCATTTAGTAAACTTGCTATGCCCTTCCTCGTCTCGGGTGCCTAGGTATCCACATAAGCCTTTCCTCTTTTGAACCTCGCCATTAGCGTTAAGGCTATGCCATCCTAAGGTGCTACTAAATGGAAGGATCTTATCAACGTCCATGAATGTGAAATCATAGATCGAGCGCGAATTGGCAAAATTGGTGCTATCGCTATCATAGTATCCGCTAAGTTCACGGGCTGGAGATAAGCGGACTCGAACCGCGACATCCGCCACAAGGTAAACCACCGCCTCTCGAGGCCTCCCCGACAGGTTCTACCATAGAGGCCAACGATAGACAATAACTCCCCGAACACAGCTTACAACTTTCATCGTCTTGTGCTCTCCAAAGGGCAACTCTTCTCAAAATCTCAAAACAAAAGGTGCTGAGTTGGAATCCCATTCCAAGGATTCTTGTGGTTCAGGGAATCGATTCACAGAGAACCGAGAACAGGAGCTCTCCCTTTTCCGCCCGACTCTTTGATCTTAAGAATGCTGGTTTTAGAGCAGTGATTGCCCTTCTCCGACCCTTACTGCCCAACCGGAGGCGGACGGCTAATGTGTTCCACTTATTGAGCAGGGTCTATGGTCGGTCCGTGACCCTGGGCCTTGAGGGCGTCCTTGGGGTGATCTCATAGTTCCTACGGGTGGAGACAATGGGGTCGGTCCATGGATTTTCCTTCCTTTTGCTACATTTCGCTCAAAGGGTTGAAGGAGATAGTGCATCAAGTTATTACAAGGGCCAACTTGATCCTCTTCCCGAGGATCCCAGATGAGGAAGCCTAGGAGAGCCGCCGACTCCAACTATAAATGCATGCGATCCATACTAGATCGACCAACTGCCCATCCTACCTCCTCTACCTTTTGACAGCCCATCTTTTGTCTCAGAGAGTCTTTCGGTGGCATCTTTGAGTCCTCTTCCCCATTACTTAGAAAAAGTGAGCCACGGTTCGGTACAAGATACTATCATTACCGCTTTGGACAATTAGACAGCCAACCCGTGTCATAGCGACCCAATTGCAAGGCGGAGCTCTACCAACTGAGCTATATCCCCCGAGCCAAGTGGAGTATGCATGAAAGAGTCGGATGCTTCTTCTATTCTTTTCCTGGCGCAGCTGGGCCATCTGGACTTGAACCAGAGACCTGCGCCGTGAAGTAAATCATCGCCCTCTGATCCAACCAATTGGGAGAGAATCAATAGACTCCTTTTGGGAGCGATTCATCCTTCGAGCGCAGAATACAACTCCCGTTGTCTGCGCTCTTCAAGTGTCTTCTTCCCCTTCTCCCTCTTACCATGGCAAGTCCTTGGGAAATAACTCCGATGGGCGAAAAAGGAAGGCGTTAAGAGACCCTCTGGCCCAACCCTAGACACTCTAAGATCCTTTTTCAAACCTACTCTGCTCCCATTTAAGGAAAAAGAATTTCACGTTCTTCCCGAAAGGAAGGAGGATTAGGAAAGTCCTATTGATTGCTGCTTTCTCCGGACCGCCGGAAAAGCATGAAAAAAGGCTCGAATAGTACGATCCCTCCGTCACCCCGTAATGAAAGGGGTGATCTCGTAGTTCTTGGTGCGTGAAGATCGTTGTTAGGTGCTCCATTTTCCCATTTAGGGCGAACCTCAACTTGTGCTCGAGAGATAGCTCTCCATACACTAATAAGGGATGTATGGATTCTCGAGAAGAGAGGAGCCGTGGTGTCCCCCGGACCGCTCGGATCCACGAGTGAATAGAAAGTTAGATCTACATGGGATCTCACAGATCGCCCCATCTATCCTCTGAGGAGAAGTTTGTTTGGTTTCAAACTCCGATTCAAGCAGGAGAGTACGCCATGCTAATGTGCCTTGGATGATCCACATCTTGGTCGCGCTGATGAGCACATTGAACTATCCATGTGGTGAGAGCCCTCACAGCCCGAACTGTAGACGCAATTATCGGTAGCGCTCTACCATGAGCTAATAGCCCGTCGCTGGCCTCCCAAAGCAGCACCTGCCACGCCATGCGAGAAAAACTCCATCCCTTTCCTTTTGACATCCCCATGCCGCCACACCACAGGGGGGACATGGGGACGCCAAAAAAGGGATCCTATCACTATCAACTAATTTGTTACGACCTAGGATAATAAGCTCATGAGCTTGGTCTTACTTCACCCTAAACGAAAGAAGACTTCCATATCCAAGTTTAGCTGAGACGTAGCTGCCTTCTTTTTGGGCGTGAAGAAGTGTCAAACCAAAATACCCAATAAGCATAAGCATTAGCTCTCCACGAAAAGGAGGTGATCCAGCCGCACCTTCGATCTGGCTACCTTATTACGACTTCACTCGATGCAAGCCTAGCCTTAGGCATCCCCCTCCTTACGGTTAAGGGTAATGACTTCAAACATGGCCAGCTCCTATAGTGTGACGGGCGGTGTGTACAAGGCCCGGGAACGGATTCACCGCCGTATGGCTGACCGGCGATTACTAGCGATTCTGCTTCATGCGAGCGAGTTGCAACCTGCAATCCGAGCCGAGGACGGGTTTTGGAGTTAGCTCACCCTCGCGAGATCGCGACCCTTTGTCCGCCCATTGTAGCATGTGTGTGCGCCCAGGGCATAAGGGGCATGATGACTTGGCCTAATCCTCTCCTTCCTCCGCTTAACATCGGCGGTGCATTCAGGGTTCCAAACTCATAGTGGCAACTAAACACGACGGTTGCGCTCGTTGCGAGACTTAACCCAACACCTTACGACACGAGCCGCGACAGCCATGCACCACCTGTGCGCGCGTTCGAGGGCACCCTCTCTTTCAAGAGGATTCGCGGCATGTCAAGCCTGGTAAGGTTCTTCGCTTTGCATCGAATTAAACCACATGCTCCACCGCATGCGGGCCCGTCAATTCCTTTGAGTTTCATTCTTGCGAACGTACTCCTGGCGGGATACTTAGCGTTAGCTACAACCTTTGCTGCGGGTCGAGTCGCCTGACACCTAGTATCCATCGTTTACGGCTAGGACTACTGGGGTCTCTAATCCCATTGCTCCCCTAGCTTTCGTCTCTCGATGTCGATGTCGGCCCAGCAGAGTGCTTTCGCCGTTGGTGTTCTTTCGATCTCAATGCATTTCACCGCTCCACCGGAAATTCCCTCTGCCCCTACCGTACTCTAGCTTGGTAGTTTCCACCGCTTTGTCGGTTGAGCCACAGGATTTGTGGCGGACTTGAAAAGCCACCTCTGAGCGCTTTCGCCCAATCATTCCGGATAACGCTTGCATCCTCTGTCTTACATGACTGCTTGGCATAGAGTTAGCCGATGCTTATTCCTCGAATCTTGTCATTGTTTCTTCTCCGAAAAAAGTTGACGACCGTAGGCCTTCCACCTCCACGCGGCATTGCTCCGTCGGCTTTCGCCCATTGCGGAAAATTCCCCCCGCTGCCTCCGTAGGAGTGCAGGCGTGTCTCGGTCCCAGTGTGGCTGATCATCCTCTCGGACCAGCTCTGATCATCGCCTTGGTAAGCTATTACCTCACCAACTAGCTAATCGGGCGTGAGCCCCTCCTTGGCGGATTTCTCCTTTGCTCCTCAGCCTACGGGGTATTAGCAACCGTTTCAGTTGTTGTTCCCCTCCCAAGGGCAGGTTCTTCGTGCTACTCACCCGTTCGCCATTTGGAAACACCACTTCCCGTTCGACTTGCATGTGTTAAGCATGCCGCCAGCGTTCATCTGAGCCAGGATCGAACTCTCCGTGAGATTCATAGTTGCATTACTTATAGCTTCCTTATTAAGTAGACAAAGCAGATTCGAATTGTCTTTCCTTCCAAGGATAACTTGTATCTATGCGCTCAGATTATTAGCACGGAGTTAGCCACCAGCAATATAGCCAACCCTACCCTATCCGTCAATCCCACAAGCCTCTTATCCATTCCCATTCGCTCGTGGCGGGGAGTAAGTCAAAATAGAAAAAACTCACATTGGGATTAGGGATAATCGGGCTCAAGCGATGACTTCCACCACATCAAGGTGACACTCTACCGCTGAGTTATATCCCTTCCCGTCCCATCGAGAAAGAGAATTAATGAATCCTAAGGCAAAGGCGAAAACTCAAGGCCACTCTTCCTCAGGGCTTTCTTTCCGCACTATTATGGATAGTCAAATAATGGGAAAAATTGGATTCAATTGTCAACTGGTCCTATCGAAAGTAGGATCGACTATGGATTCGAGCCATCGCACATGGTTTCATAAAATATATACGATTTTCCGATCTAAATCGAGCAGGTTTCCATGAAGAAGATCTTGTTCAGCATGTTCTATTAAATCTTGGTAGGAGAAGAACCCGACTCGGTATTCTTAAAAAGAGGGAAGCAGAACCAAGTCAAGATGATATGGGTCACCCTTCTTCTTGCGCCAAAGATCTTACCATTTCGAAGGAACTGGGGCTACATTTCTTTTCAATTTCCATTCAAGAGTTTCTATCTGTTTCACGCCCTTTTCTTGAGACCTCGAAACATGAGGACAAATTACTTCTCTTAGGAACACATACAAGAAAAAGGATAACGGTAGCCCTCCCATTAACTACTTCATTTTCATTTATGAATTTCATAGTAATAGAAATCCATGTCCTACCGAGACAGAATTTAGAACTTGCTATCCTCTTGCCTAATAGGCAAAGATTGACCTCTATAGAAAGACTGATTCATTCGGATCGATATGAGGACCCAACTCCGTTGCATTGCCAGAATCCATGTTCCATATTTGAAGCGGGTTGACCTCTGTGCTTCTCTCATGGTACAATCCTCTTCCTACTGAGCCCCCTTTCTCCTCGGTCCGAATCATGGAAGAAAGAACTCACAGAGCCAGGATCGGTAACTAATAGTACTACTAACTAATACTAATATATAGAAATAGATATCTAGAAATAGAAATGAACTAATATATAGATAATCGAAATTGAAAAGAACTGTCTTTTACGTATACTTTCCCGTTCTATTGCTACATGGGTCTTATGCAATCGATCAGATCATGTAGATATCCCTTCAACACAACATAGGTCATCGAAAAGATCTCGGATGACTCACCAAAGCACGAAAGCCAGTTAGAAAATGGATTCCTATTTGAAGAGTGCCTAACCGCATGGATAAGCTCACATTAACCCGTCAATTTTGGATCCAATTCGGGATTTTTCTTGGGAAGTTTCGGGAAGAAATTGGAATGGAATAATATAGATTCATACAGAGGAAGAGGTTCTCTATTGATGCAAACGTTGTACCTAGAGGATAGGGATAGAGGAAGAGGGAAAAATCGAAATGAAATAAATAAAGAATAAAGACAAAAAAATAAGTTGAAGATAGAAGAGCCCAGATTCCAAATGAAGAAATGGAAACTCGAAAAGGATCCTTGTGATTCTCAAAGAATGAGGGGCAAGGGGATTGATACCGAGAAAGATTTCTTCTTATTATAAGACGTGATTTGATCTGCATATGTTTGGTAAAAGAACAATCTTCGCCTTTAATCATATCATAAATGGAAAGTGTTCAATTAGAACATGAAAACGTGACTCAATTGGTCTTAGTTAGTCTTTGGGATGGAGTGGAAGAAGGGCGGAGACTCTCGAATGAGGAAAAGGATCCCTTCGAAAGAATTGACCGAGGAGTCGTATGAGGTGAAAATCTCATGTGCGGTTACGTAAAGGGACGATAAGGGTGACTTATCATCGACTTTTCCACTATCAACCCCAAAAACCCAACTCGCCTTACGTAAAGTTGCTGAAATACGATTAACCTCTGGATTTGAAATCCTTTGCTTATATACGGTATTGGCCATAATTTACAAGAACATTCTGTAGTATTAGTAAGAGGAGGAAGGGTTAAGGATTTACCCGGTGTGAGATATCGCATTATTCGAGGAACCCTAGATGCCGTCGCAGTAAACAATCGTCAACAAGGGCGTTCTAGTGCGTTGTAGATTCTTATCCAAGACTTGTATCATTTGATGATGCCATGTGAATCACTAGAAACATGTGAAGTTTATGGCTAACCCAATAACGAAAGTTTCGTAAGGGGACTGGAGCAGGCTACCATGAGACAAAAGATCCTCTTTCTAAAGAGATTCGATTCGGAACTCTTATATGTCCAAGTTCAATATGGAAATTCTTTCAGAGGTTTTCCCTTACTTTGTCCGTGTCAACAAACAATTCAAAATACCTCGACTTTTTGAGAACAGGTCCGAGTCAAATAGCAATGATTGAAGCACTTCTTTTCCATTACACTATTTGGAAACCTAAGGACTCGATCGTATGGATATGGAAAATACAGGATTTCGATCCTAAGCGGAAAAGGAGGGAAGCGGATACTCAATTTAAAGTGAGTAAACATAATTCCATACTCGATCTCATAGATCCCTATAGAATTCTATGGAAAGCCGTATTCGATGAAAGTCGTATATGCGGCTTGGAGGAAGATCTTTCCTATCTTCGAGATCCACCCTACAATATGGGGTCCAAAGGCCAAAAAAATAAGTGATTTTAGCCCTTATAAAAAGCGGATTCTTGAACCTCTTTCACGCTCATGTCACGTCGAGTACTGCGAAAAAGAGAACGCAAAATCCGATCCAATTTTTCGATGTCGATTAGTTAACATGGTGGTTAACCGTATTATGAAAGACGGAAAAAAATCATTGGCTTATCAGATTCTCTATCGAGCCGTGAAAAGATTCAACAAAAGGCGAAACAAATCCACTATTGGTTTCGTCAAGCAATACGTAGAGTAACTCCCAATATAGGAGTAAAAACAAGGCGTAATAAAAAGGATCGGCGGAAAGTTCCGATTGAAATAGGATCTAAACAAGGAAGAGCACTTGCCATTCGTTGGTTATTAGAAGCATCCCAAAAGCGTCGGGTTGAAATATGGCTTTCAAATTAAGTTCGAATTAGTAGATGCTGCCAAAGGAGTGGGGTGCCATACGCAAAAGGCGACTCATAGAATGGCGAGAGGCAAATAGAGCTCTTGCACATTTTCGTTAATCCAAGAACAGAATCTATGTATGTAGACACATGGATCCGTACATCTCGATCGGAAAAGAATCAATAGAAGGAGAATCGGACAATATCTTTCTCAAAACAAACAAAAAGGAAAAGAAAGAAAGCAGAAATCATGATCAACTAAGCCCTCTCGAGGGCTTGCTTAGAAATAAGAAAGAAGAATCTTATGGAAATAGCATGGAATAAGGTTTGATCCTATTCATGGGGATTCGTAAATATCCCATTTCAAAAATCGAAACAATCGGGACTTTTCGGAGATTGGATGCAGATTACTAATTCATGATCGGCATATGCGAATGAAAACTTCATTCTCGATTCTCGAGAATTTTATGAAAGCGTTTCATTTGCTTCTCTTCAATGGAAGTTTCATTTTCCCAGAATGTATCCTAATTTTGGCCTAATTCTTCTTCGATGATCGATTCAACCTCTGATCAAAAAGATAGACCTTGGTTCTATTTCATCTCTTCAACAAGTTTAGTAATAAGCACAACGGCCCTATTGTTCCGATGGAGAGAAGAACCTATAATTAGCTTTTCGGAAATTTCCAAGCGAACAATTTCAGCGAAATCTTTCAATTTCTCATTTTATTATGTTCAACTTTATGTATTCCTCTATCCGTAGAGTACATTGAATGTCTGAAATGGCTATATGAGTTTACATTATTACGTATAATGACTACTCTAGGGGAATGTTTTTATGTGGTGCTAACGATTTAATAACTATCTTTGTAGCTCGAGAATGTTTGAGTTTATGTTCCTACCTATTATGCGGATATACCAAGAGATCTACGGTCTAATGAGGCTACTATGAAATATTTACTCATGGGTGGGGCAAGCTCTTCTATTACGGTTCATGGTTTCTCTTGGCTATATGGTTCATCAGGGGAGATCGAGCTTCAAGAAATTGTGAGCGGTCTTATAAATACACAAATGTATAACTCCCGGGAATTTCAATTAAGCTTATATCCATCCTTTGTAGGACTTGGGTTTAAGCTTTCCTAGCCCTTTTCATCAATGGACTCTGGCGTCTCTGAAGGAGTGTGGTTCGATCGACAAATTCCTACCTCTATATCTATCTCTCGAGGTGTTTGGGTTTTGCAAAACTCCATAGACATGCAGAAGAAAATGCTATCCCCACTCCGACCAAGATAGAACTTTTACCAAAAGTTTATTGTGATCTTTTGTTCAAATAACAATTAAGGTGAAGCGGTCGGGAACAATGAATCTCTTTATGATAAACAGATCCATTTTGCAAGTTTGTTATTACGGGTAGTTCCTACAAAGAATCGGACTAATGACATATACAATGCTTGAATTATCGATGTAGATGCTACATAGTGGGTTCTCATCCTTCGAGACTACGAGTGTAATAGGAGCATCCGTTGACAAAGGATCACCCTAAGATGATCATCTCATGGCTATTGGGAGCGAATCAAATCAGATGGTTCTATTTCTCAACCTTTACGACTTGCTCCTACGGAACCAAGGTCGAAAGGATTGAAAAATCGATCATTCACAACCAGCGATGAAGGATTCCTCGAAAAGTTAAGGATTAGTAGTTCTTTTTGAAATCGATTTGAAAAAGAATGGATTCGATCTTATACATATGCGAGGAAGGTAATCAAAAAGAGAGAGGCGAGTTCTTCTTTCTTTTATCTCTTAGGAGCCGTCTTGAGATGAAAGTCCCATGCGGTTTTGCATGAGAGAAAGAAGCGAGAATCCTCTTTTCGACTCGACTCCCTACTCCGATCGTTGCTTTTCTTTACATTACTTGAAAGTAGCTGCTTGACTTGACCCACGCAATTCTCGATATTCCTTTTATTTCTCATCAAGCGAATGGCATCTTCTTAAAATCCTAGCTATTCTTAGCATGATTTTGGGAATCTCCTTGCTATTACTCAAACAAGCATGAAGCGTATGCTTGCATATTAGATCCATAGGGCAAATCGGATATGTAATTATTGGAATAATTGTTGGAGACTCAAATGATGGATATGCAAGCATGATAACTTATATCTGTTTCTATATCTCCATGAATCTAGGAACTTTTGCTTGCATTGTATTATTTGGTCTACGTCTCGGGCTGATAACATTCGAGATTATGCAGGATTATACACGAAAGATCCTTTTTGGCTCTCTCTTTTGCCCTATGTCTCTTATCCTAGGAGGCCTTCCTCCACTAGCAAGTTTCTTGGGAAAACTCTATCTATTACGGTGTGGATGGCAAGCAGGCCTATATTTCTTGGTTTCAATAGGACTCCTTCTGGCGTTCTTTCTATCTACTATTATCTAAAATAATCAAGTTATTAATGGTGGGACGAAACCAAGAAATAACCCCTTATATGCGAAATTATGGAAGATTCCTTTAAGATCAAACAATTCCATCGAATTGAGTATGACCGTATGTGTGATAGCATCTCTTGTACTAGGAATATCAATGAACCCCATTCTTGCAATTGCTCGGGATACCCTCTTTTAGCTGCTAGGTCTATTTCTTAGTTCAAGATCCCTCTTACTAAGCGGAATAAAAGAATTAGTAGATCTGTTCCGCCCAAAATGGGAATGGGCGCTAGGGCTATGAACTTATAATCATGGAATCGACTCGATCATCAGATTATAAGTTCATTCCATCTGAACCAGACCGTGCACATTCTTATTATGAGAAGGGGTCATTCGAGCCTATGGAAATAGGATACTCTGTTTATATAGAAATCCTCGTCCTTACATTCTATTTAGGATTAGGAATAGGTGTAATCAGACACTGCTTTTGACATATCTATCCTATTCTTATTTGGGTACCATATGCACCTCTTTGGGCTTCTATTGAATCGAGAAATTGGATTGTACATCTTTCATCTTTTGATTTTGATATCGATTTTGATACATATAAGGTGTCCTACGGATAATGCAAATCGAAGCTATTTGATGTCGACTCAGGCCTATATGACCGATCGATCGAAATACTCCAAGACTCCACCTTTGTCATATATTCCATATATCACATTAGATAGATATCATATTCATGGAATCGATTCACTTTCAAGATGCCTTGATGGTGAAATGGTAGACCGCGAGACTCAAAATCTCGTCTTTGAAGGCGTGGAGGTTGAGTCCTCTTCAAGGCATAATATGGAGAATGCTCATTCAATGAGCATTCCCGTAAATATTCGGAAATCTGGGCTGGCGCTCTCATTACGAGGTCCTTAACCATCTCCACGAGAAAAGTAGACGGTAAAAGCCAAAATAGACTAAATATATATAGTGCGAGCGATCCTAAAATCCTTGAAGGAGATAATAAAGAACCAAAGCGGATGGTATCCTCTTGCATGGGTGGTCTTAAGAATCCAAAAGAGGTTGCTCGGAAGAGATAGATGTATCCCAACCTCTATTGCTCTCGCGTAAAGACTTTTTTCTGTGACGAGGAAAAAAGTGACTCTGAATTCCCTTTTTGTTTGCGAATCCTGTTTGTATCCTTTGGCGCGCCCATTAAGTAGCGATCAAATCAAGGAAATCGATCAAGCGATCCCAATATCGTGCCGGCCCAAATCATGATCTTCACCAACTTGGATTTTGTTCTCTCGCGAAAATCGCGAGTTGCGAAGATGAGAACCATGAAAAGCAAGATCCCGAATAAGAAAAGCGAAACCGAGGAAGAGAAACCACAAGAGTGAAGACTAGTAGAGTCTCGTCTTTTGTCATTCTTTGCTCCTTTTTCACTCAATGATTCCTTCGAATTTGCCGACCAAAAATTCTATATGTCTATTCTATCTATGATATTTCTATATATATAGAATATGATATCTAATATTACATCCGATTTGTCAAAGGTTGGATTGGTGACTTACCCATTCGGTGACTTTGGCCTGGATATTCAAAAGCAGGTACTATCGGATCGGGTGAATTAGAGAATGAAGCAGAGGTCCATTGGCATTTCAGCCTTTCTTCTCCTTCGGGGCCTATCGAAGAGAATCCGATACCTCTTGGTCTGAATATCGAGAATAGAGACGAGCGAACCGGCCTCATGGATATCTTTGCTTGAACAAAACCACGCAATCAAATAGATTGTCCCAAAGGCGCCATATTCTAGGAGCCCAAGTTATGCTATTGAAAATTAGTTCCTCTAGCAGTTCGGTTTGAGCATTCCGTTCCCTTTTTCAAACTCCACTTCTTTTCATATAGCAATCCCGATCAAAGAGAACAATATCCATTTCAAAACATTTCTAACAGATTCCTTAGTTAGGACCGGCGAAGTAATGTCACTCGACTATTATCAACTTTGTTGCAATCTTTTTACGTCGGTAAGGATTGCACGAGCACCTTCTACTTCTAATAGGCCATGAACTATAGATAGAGAAGAATCATTACGGCGAGTACATAAAAGCAATCCACTTTTTTCGCCGGTTCGAGGAAGACCAAAGATCTTCTTGGGCAGTCCGCGAGAAAAACTCAAAAGAAAGAAGTCTCGTTAATCTCTTCATGCTCGTTCCAAGTTCAAGTACCTTTTGCCAAAGAAAAACCCGCTTCGACACGATTGCCTCTTTATCTTTATATAGATAGATTCTATGGGGTTATTACTTAGTAAGTCTATTTTGTACAAGAGCCCTCCTATCGATAGAAAAGGGTTCCATGATCGAGCGATCTTACCTTGGCTCGCAAACCCCAAGTTTGTCTATGAAGAGCTAATCTAATTGTATTTTTTCTAGAATGGATTTCTTATGTGGAATACTAATGGATAGGGCTTCGTTGCTAAGTGCTACAAGATCTAGTGCTTTGGAACTTCGTGGTTATGGACCCGAATCCTTTAGTATGGAACATTGTCTTTTCCAAGTAAAAACCCTAGTATATGAAAGAATGAAAAGGTGCTTTTCGTTCTTGTGGAATAAAAGCCCTCGTACCTTAATGAAAGGAAAATCGTAATTTTTAGTTGGGTATTTGACCAAATAGGATCGTCCGGTTCTCTGAACCTATCACTAAAATACGATAGGGCTAAGCGGAGCGAAAAGGGTTTTCCATGAGATGGTAAATGAAAGCGATTAGTCCCACGAGGTTTGGGAATAAGTGATTGTTTGATAATGAGCAAGGAATATCGTCTTTACGCTAAAGAGGATCTATTAAACTCATAATTCATTAGATCCTTGTTATCAATGCCAACTAGGTATCATAAGTAAATGGATCGGTTGTTCAATCCTTTGATAACCAAGGTCATTCTTTGCTAAAGAGAAATGATCACTATGAGTCGACTCAATAGAATTGGATCCATTCCAAATAGCGAAATTAGGATTCTTGATCCCTCTCAATCTCTCTTTCAATTCGAGGATCCAGAGAGGTGTTTTCATAGTCATCTCCGAATATTTGCCATCTCGGAATATTTT
Source organism: Aegilops speltoides (assembly GCA_021437245.1). Taxonomy (NCBI): domain Eukaryota; kingdom Viridiplantae; phylum Streptophyta; class Magnoliopsida; order Poales; family Poaceae; genus Aegilops; species Aegilops speltoides. The sequence goes on from CM038142.1 coordinate 104,062,555, forward strand.
CGATTTCATTTTTCTATGATATGTCTTTCTATATGAAAATTGGTTATTTACGATGTCACGATGATCCTGTTAAGCATCCATGGCTGAATGGTTAAAGAGCCCAACTCATAATTGGTAAATTTGCGGGTTCAATTCTGCTTTGGATGCACCTGACGAGGAACATTCCATAAGTCTATTGGGCGGCTCTCTATCCATGGAATCTCATCCATCATCCATACATAGCAATTGATGCGGTATATTCATACCATAACATAAGAACAATAAGAACTCGAATTCTTATAAATCTTTGGAACTTCGAGCATAGGAGGAAAGTCGATTTATGGATGGAATCAAATCTGCGATATTCTGAGAAAAAAGTCTTCGTTTATTGGGAAAGAATCAATATACTTTTAATGTCGAATCAGGATTCACTAAGACAGAAATAAAGCATTGGGTTCAACTCTTCTTTGGTGTTAAGGTGGTAGCTGTGAATAGCCATCGACTACCTGGAAACGGTAGAAGAATAGGACGATGTTTACCCAGGTTCGTGCCCTCTCGATGGAGGTAAAACCAAGGTTGTCAGAATCGCGATTTTGAATCGGATCGGAGCTTCGATGGTAGGATAGCAAATCATAGAATCTTCACTATCGGGATCGTAGAAACGTAGATTCTATGAATTAAGATCGTAGAATCAGAGGGGTTAGTTTGGATCGTAAAGTCATAGAATCGTATAACAGAATCGCGATTCTGACAACCTTGGGTAAAACCCTACGTCCTGCTTGATTAATATTGATGATATGGGTAGTACAAGAGTGGATCTACCATGAGATCAAGGAGGCTAAACCCTAAAGCTAGCCTATGGTATGATTGTTGTAATGTATGTTGTCCTACGGACTAAAGCCCTCCGGTTTATATAGATACGGGAGGAGGCTAGGGTTACACAGAGTCAGTTACAATGGTAGGAGATCTACATATCCGTATCGCCAAGCTTGCCTTCCACGCCAAGGAAAGTCCCATCCGGACACGGGACGGAATCTTGAATCTTGTATCTTCGTAGTCTTGGAGTCCGGCGGACGATGATAGTCCGGCTGTCCGGACACCCCCTAGTCCAGGACACCCTCACCCTACCGAGATCCGCGGTTTGACACCGTATCGGTGTCAAAACCGGCGGATCTCGGTAGGGGGTCCCAACTGTGCGTCTAGGCGGATGGTAGCAGGAGAGGAGGGACACAATGTTTTTACCCAAGTTGAGGCCCTCTCGATGGAGGTAATACCCTCGTCTGCTTGATTAATATTGATGATATGGGTAGTACAAGAGTAGATCTACCACGAGATCAATGAGGCTAAACCCTAGAAGCTAGCCTATGGTATGATTGTTGAGATGTAATGTTGTGTCCTCGGACTACAGCCCTCCGGTTTATATAGACACCGGAGGCTAGGGTTACAGTCGGTTACAATGGTAGGAGATCTACATATCCGTATTGCCAAGCTTGCCTTCCACGCCAAGTAAAGTACCTTCGGACACGAGCAGTCTTCAATCTTCTATCTTCGTGGTGGGAGTCCGGCGGATATTGATAGTCGGCTATCCGGACACCCCTAGTCGGGACTCCTCGGTAGCCCTGAACCGGTCTTCAATGGCGATAAGTCCGGCGTGCATAATGTTCGGCATTGCAAGGCGGGTTCCTCCTGAATAGTTAGGAGAAGATAATGAACACCGAGGATAGTGTCGGCTCGCAAAATAATTTCCACATTCCAATGTAGAGAATAAAACACACACTTAATCCAATCTGGCGGCGTATTACGCAGCGTGATGTCTACACCGACCAAGCCCTCGTTTGAATCGTTTTTATTGTTCCGCCTTATACGTTTAGCGAAGTGGCTTCTTTGGCACGTCTGTCGAGCGAAGATCGTGTTCCTTTTATTCGGGATCCTCATCAATACGTGCGTGGGTAACCCAACCGCTCCGTCGCCACGCCTCCTCTATCGAAGGAATCTCAAGCGGTCCGCGAGGCGGCCCTTGGTATTATTTCCCTTTATAAGAGGACCAAGGCTTGTCCTTGTCTTTTAACCTCGCATCGAATCTTTCCTCTGCTCCTAGTTCCCACACCAACAGCTTCAGACTCGAGCGCTTCAGATCTGTAGCAATGTTCGGTTTCGACCTCCAGGGCCGGTGGATGCCTTCCTCCGTCACGGAGGAGGACGTATTGAAGTTGCGGGAGGCCAAGTACCTGGAATATGAAGTTTCGCACAGGTTGCCTACCCGGGGCAGGCCGTGCCAGCCCGAGCCAGCGAATCGTCGTTTTCGCATCTCACCTCCGTCGGGGTTAGGCTTCCAGCGGATCCCTTCGTGAGGGCTCCTCTTCTACTACGGGCTGGACTTCCACGACTTGGCTCCGGAGTCTATCCTCCATATCTCCGCATTCATCATCGTCTGCGAAGCCTTCCTCCGCGTCATCCCCACTTTGTCTGTGGCTGAAAACATTCAAAGTGGAGCGAAGATGATCGGGGCGTCAGCGAGTCTTGGCGAGGCGACCATAAGCAAGAAGGTCGATGCCCGTGGCTCGAAGGTTCCTTCAAGAGGAAAAGGGATTGTGGCAGCAGGAGTGGTTCTACATCACCACTCCAAGGGGCGCAGCAAGCGAAGCCGCCGCCCTCCTTCCGCCGGGACCTCCACGACAATCGATGGCGTGGGTCGACCAAGGGCTCAGCTGGGGCCATCCAGGGCGTGCCCGCCTTTGCGAGGCGGTTCGGGACCTCCAAACAAGGGAGATTGATCTGGTCAAGGTGATGCAGGTCATCTTGACTAGGCACCTCCTACCACGCAAGCGTCGTCCTCTCCGTTTATGGGAGTTCAATCCGGAGGGACCTCGTATCCTCCGGCATTTCATGGGCGCAACACCCTTGGAGATGTCTGAGCTGTTCTTGGACCGCAAGTGGCGTGTCGGATTCGGCCGAGATGCGGGACTAAGCGCGATCGTCCGGATACTCGAGTAAATAGCTCAAAGCCGGACATCCTATTTTGTATGCCTTTCAAGAGATCGTCTCCTTACCCTTTGTTCTTTTACAGGAATGGGTGGCGCGATCAAAGCTGATAAGGTGTCGGCCCCCCCGGAGACCGCCTTTGGAGCCCGTCTGGTCGAGAATGTTGGAGGTTGCGCCCACAGAGGGGGGCGACGGGGAGATAAAGGAGCTAATACGCCGTCCAAAGGCGGCGAAGAGGAGGAACCAAGGATCCCTCCTTGAGGGGAGAAGAGGACCGCCTCCGAAGATCCGGAGGCCCCAGCCCCTAAGCGTGGGAAGAAATCCCCACCGAGGTCCGGCATCCGGAGAGAATCCGGGCGCGCAATCATCGCCCAAGGACCAGCTCTCCAACGAGCCGTGAGTATGAAAGAGGAAGTTTAATAATAAAGTACCTTCGTTTATGCTTCTGTAGGTAACCGAGATATTTATATCGCAGTTCGGATCTGCGGCCGTCTCGAGATGAGTTCATCCTCGGGGATCTTCTTAGGAGATGATGGAAGCGTCGCCTCCATCCGATCGCCGCCAAATGAGGAAGGCGAGCCGAAGTGTCGTCACGGGCGTCCCGAGTCGGAGGGGTCGAAGAGTTCAACACCCACGAGAACCGGCGGGGGCGAAGAGTTTGCTTGAGAGGCGTCCATTTGAAGATCACCGCGTTAATGCGTCACGGTGGTTGGAAGGATTCGTCCGTGGCGGATGCGTGATGCTGCCATGAGCTTCTTTGGTAGGATTTGAGGTATCTGAAAATAGCGTACCCTTTGCTTTTTAACAGTTGTGCATATAAAAATCGCCTGTATATATAGTAGCCCACGAGACTCGGTAGGTTGTCGAAGGCGACAGCGTCGAGGATCGAAAATCTAAATATCTCGGGTAATAAATATCGCCGTTCGTCTGGTGGCGGATAGTCGAGGCCAGCCGGACTGATCGGTTTGCCGAACTAAGTCGGCAATGGACATGGCGAATCTTGACATAGCACTTGTCAATCAGCGACTTGGCGAGTCGCAAGGTTAATAAATTCTCCACAGCTGCTTTATTGGGTGGGTTAAAGCCCTCCTCGATAAGTTATATGCTGTTTATCTGAGCATCTTTGCTTTGTGGAGAGACTTCGGGCGATCTTGCACAAACCAAGGAGCAAGCCGAAGGAGTGATCTTGACTGCTGCAGCGGCCGAGGAGTTGAAGGCGAAAAGGCTGCGCCCTGCCTAAGCAGGGTGGAGGTGGCGGATTGGCCAAGAATTTAAAGGATGCTACGAGCGTGGCGAGGCTCTTGAAAAGGCGCCTATCGGGCGGGAAGACTGAAGAAGGCCACCGCCGAGACCAAGGATGCCCGCTCTGCAATCGGAGCTATGAAGGAGGAGCTGCACCAAGCGGAGAAATCACGGCTGGCAGGCCGTTCTTATCGTCGCCAGTTCTGGATGCGGTATGCCCAATTTGAAGCGGTGGAGTTGGAGGATCCTTACATGGACTTGGCTGCGAGTGCGGTGGCGCCGTTAAGCACTTCGGAGCCGGGGATCACGAGGTGGAAGAGTTATATTGGACTCAATTCCACAGTCCGGATTGCCCTCTTCATTTGTCGGACGAGTTGGCGAATGGGCGAACTGAATAGGCTGTCCGGGCTGGCTATGGTGACATCGTGGCCCATGTGTGGCGAGAGAGGTCAAAGCGACGAGCTATTTTGGCCTCTGCAGCGGTTCCTTGGGGCGGTGCCGCATATCAAGAGATGAAGCGGTCGGCTGCATCGGCGCCGCGGATGGCTCGCCCGTGTAAAAGCGCGATGTCGGAGATGGATGCCACATTGTTCTGCCGGGGTTGGATGGGAACGGCTTCTGCGAATATTATTTCGGGAAGTTATGCTTGGCGCTCATATAATAGAGTCGCGATGCTCGAAAAATGTAACGTTCAATTGAGCGCATTAACTTGTTTATGAATGATTATAGTATGAATACTTTTTATACTTGTGCTTCCAAGTAGTAATACTTCTCCTTGCGGCCGTTTAAGTATACTTGTGTATAACTTTGAAAGATCACGATCTTGACTTCAGCCCTCTTGCACAAGTCTTTGGGGTGTTCGCAAAATAGCGCTTTTCACACTTTAATCCGGCGTCTCAGTCTGTTATAAGGAGGTGGTAGCGTAGCGAACGAGGCAATCGGACTATAATGCTTTATCTCTTTCACTTAGCCAATGGAGCTCGAAGGTGGGGCTACGATATAGCCCCTAATGGCACCGCACATCTCCGGATTAAAGTGCGTATGTGCTGACCGAAGCGGCCCTTCGTCAAAGCGAAATTCTAAACATTCCGTGGTCGATCAAGTGGTGACCGGACTCTCGCTATATCATGACGGTCGGTTTTGGCTTTCTCTCTTGAGGTGCTCGCCCGGCGAGGCGGGGGCACAATCACGATAGTTCTCCTGGTGCCGCGTTAGCTGGGTGATCTGGAATGTAAGGCAGCAAAACACGGGGCAGGCAAACCCAACATTTGACCAAAGACATGATTCGAGCTGATGCATATAGTGCCCAACTTGAGGCGCCGAACACTCCACGAGGTGTTGGACTTTATGATAACGGGCAGAATTATACCTAAGCCCCTTGTGTCGAGTGCGGGCATTGTCTTACGGCGGCCAATGCCGTCGTCGTCAGGCTCCGCCTCGGCTATAGGAAGAAGCGAGGCGATTTAGCAACAAGAGATAGTAATAAAAAGGTCTCGTGGGGTCTTAATCTGAAAAGAATCCTTGCGATGGGTCCCTCTGCGTCTGCGCTGTGTCTCCGTTGTGCCGTTATCACGGGCCGAATGCATACGTTGCTCATCTGTAGAAAAGAGAGGAACATTTCAAAAACAGTTCATGCGAAAATAATGCAAAAGAATAAGCGTAAATAATTAAGGCTAGGTTTATATCAAACCGATGTTAGTTGTGCGCGCAGCCCCTTGTGAAAAGGGTATGTGGCTAGGGAGCCCCTAGCCTGCTGAGTCCGGATTCGTCTATCCGAATCTGGGGTCTTTAAGTGACCCTCGCACTGAAATGGTGCCATGTGGACCGGGCATCTTAAGGGTGAGAGACGCGTAATGCGGTATGGCATTGAAGAGGACAAAAGCCTTTCGTCCTAATAGTGCTTGATGTTCACTTTTAAATGGGACGATATGGAAAATTAACTTTTCTCGTCGGAAATTTTTCGGTGATCCGAACACGACTTCGAGTAATATCGAGCCTGTGCACTTGGCGTAAGGGCCGAGCATAACTCCTTTGAAGGAAGTGCGGCTGTGTCGAATTTTGGTAGGGTCTATCCCCATCCGACGGATTGTGCTTGAGTATATCGGTTTAAGTCACGCCTCCGTCCATTAGGGCGTTTGTGAATTGTAGTCCGTCTATTATCGGATTCAATATCGAGAGTCCGTCCCGGTTCGAATACTTTTGGAATAATCGGTGGTCGAAAGTGATTGGTTTTGATATCAATCTCTATGGTTTCGCGGGGCGGACCGTGCGAGGCTCTTTTAGAAAGTGCCGCCTTGTTTTCGTGTCCTCACATGAAGTGAGTTCTTGCTTTGACCCCTTGTGGGAAAGTCTTTTGTTTTCGGTGCCCTGCTGGTGGGTTTATCTTCTTAAGCTGCGCGTCGAGCCCCTTGCGTTCGGCGTTTAGTCGGCGGACTGTTTGAAAACCCAACAATCCTGTGGGTGTGATTTGCGAGCCTTAAAGTCTTGTAGATTTGATGAGATCCGACCGAGATTTTATGTAGGTTAGACGGTTAAATCGCTATCGTCCTGATGGGTTGAGCTTTATTATTGGCCGTGAGCTTTTAAATCCGGCATTGACTGCCGTGCTCTTTGGGCTTTTCTCTTTGTTCGGCGCTGATCTCTTCTGCCGTGATTTTCCGTTCCATCTCTTATCTCGGATGTACTTGGGTTCTTTGGTGCTGCTTCTTGCCAACCAGCTGTCCTCTCTAGCATAGCGGGTCATGAGGCTTGTTAATGCGGTCATTGCCCTCGGTTTCTCTTGACCGAGGTGTCTGGCGAAACCATTCGTCTCGGACATTGTGCTTAAAAGCTGCTAAGGCTTGACGTCCGGACGATCGACTATTTGGTTCTTTTGGTAAGGAACACATTCCGAAATTTCATGGCTGACTCTCCGGGCTGTTGAGTTATGTGACTTAGGTCGTCAGCATCCGGAGGCGGACATAAGTCCCTTGAAAATTTGCTCGCGCTTCCTCGAGTTCTTCCCAACTTCCAATAGTGTTTTCTCGGGAGGCTTTTGAGCCAATGGCGAGCTGGCCCTTTGAGCTTGAGGGTAGATATTTTATGGCGTGGAGATCGTCTCCTCGGCCATATGTATATCAGATATATAGTCTTCTATCCGGACTCCGAGTCTGTTGTTCCATCGTAGGCTTCTATGTTGATGGGTTTAAACCCTGCTGGGAATTCATGTTCCAAACTTCGTCTGTGAAGCATAGTGGGTGTCTGGCGCCCTGTACTTATGCGTGCCGCTATCGTCGGACACTTGACATGTTCCTTTGCTTATTGGGGCTTTCCTTTTTGGTCCGTAGATGGACCTGGCTGGGCCATTTGACGGTGGAGGCTTTATGGCCTCTTCGTGGTCTGGGAGCAACTTGCGCTTGGTAGCTCTTCGTTGGTGGTTGTTGCCTTGTTTGTCTGCGGTTTTGAGCACTTTGCTCCATCTTATCCGGAGCGCATCTTCCGCTGTGTTGAGCTTCCGCTTTTCCTCCTTTAGGCTTCTCGCTGTAGTGATGAGCTGCGTTTACAAAGATCTTGTTCGACGGGCTCTTGAGTTAAATGCGTCATCGAGCTTGATTCATCCTCGGAGGAGGTACATAGTTGTGATCCTCAACCTTTTCTTCTGCCGCCCTTTAAGTGAGGGCTTGCTTCTACATCCTCCTTCGCTGAGTCTTCTTTGGAGGGTTTTTCTTGACACTCTCCGGTGTTATTATCTCCGTGCGGATTCTCCATTTTTGTTGTGGCGGGATTTAGGCGGCGCCGTCGGCGTTTGGGTTGTTTCTTTAGAGAATCTTCCTCCGCTACTCTCTCGCCATCCTTTTCTTTGGGGTATCCACCATGTAGGCGTCGTATGGCGAGGTGGCCTTCCGGTGTCCGTGGGCCTTTGTGTCTGATCGTCTCGGCATCATCGTCCATAAGCGTCGATGTCCTCGAGTCATAGTCTAGCATGTCGGTTAGATCCTCGGCGGTGGCTACAAAGTGGGTGGTGGGTGGGCTCCGAATTTCTTCGTCGTCCAAACTCCAACCGTCACGGCCATAGTTCGGCGAGATTCTTGATAGCGAGAGATGCTTGAGAGAATTCGGATATCGCCAAAAGGCGAGTGTTGAAAGATGTCATGGCGGTGAATTCCATAACGGCGCCCAATCTAACTTAATTGGCGGGCGCGGGAGGCTCGGAGTCCGGAGAGTCCGGCGCCTCGGGATCACGAATTTCGCAAGGACAAAATTGGCATTGGCTCCATCGCCGTAGATGTTGAAGCCCGGGCGGCGTCTATCCACCGACCCTCGTCATGGGCAATCGGCTCGGGTAAGTGGCCGGGCGGATTCGAATCTTGACCACCAAAGCACCTTTGTTACGTGAGCTAGATCATGCCCATCGTTGCGGTCTTGGGCGCTTGGCTGTGGCTCGAGTCCGTCGAAGATCAAGTCTCCGCGGTCATCGGCCGTGAAGTTTAAACTTCGAATCGACTGACGCGGGCGTAGCTTCGATCTGCTCGGATGGCCAAGAGAATTGGCCCGCAATACAAAGCCGCCGAATACGAAGATCTGTCCGGGGAGAAAAGTCTCACCCTGGATAGCGTCGAAGGTTAAAGATGCCATCAAGCCTATTGGCGACGACACAGAGGAACTCTCAATGAAAGCACCAATGTCGGTGTCAAAACCGGCGGATCTCGGGTAGGGGTCCCGAACTGTGCGTCTAGGCGGATGGTAACAGGAGATGAGGACACAATGTTTTTACCCGAGTTCAGGCCCTCTCGATGGAGGTAATACCCTCGTCTGCTTGATTAATATTGATGATATGGGTAGTACAAGAGTAGATCTACCACGAGATCAATGAGGCTAAACCCTAGAAGCTAGCCTATGGTATGATTGTTGAGATGTAATGTTGTGTCCTACGGACTACAGCCCTCCGGTTTATATAGACACCGGAGAGGCTAGGGTTACACAGAGTCGGTTACAATGGTAGGAGATCTACATATCCGTATTGCCAAGCTTGCCTTCCACGCCAAGTAAAGTACCTTCCGGACACGAGCCGGAGTCTTCAATCTTCTATCTTCGTAGTCTGGGAGTCCGGCGGATATTGATAGTCCGGCTATCCGGACACCCCCTAGTCCAGGACTCCCTCACCGACATTGGTACTTTCATTGAGAGTTCCTCTGTGTCGTTGCTGCAAGGCTTGATGGCTCCTCCACTCATCAACAACGACACGGTCCAGGGTGAGACTTTTCTCCCCGGACAGATCTTTGTTTTCGGTGGCTTCGTACTGCGGGCCAATTCGCTTGGCCATCTGGAGTAGATCGACAGCTATGCCCCTGGCCCCCAGGACAGGTTCGGAAACTTGAACTACACGAACGATATCTGCGGAGACTTGATCTTCAACGGATTCGGGTCAGTGCCAGGAGTGCCGGACAATCACGACGAGCACGGCCTAGACCTGCTGTCGGACAATGCCCGGGATATCGCCCCTGCAGGAGCCCCGGACCTAAATTCGGAGCAGAGTGCGTCGTCCGAGGATGGGTGGATGGACCCCGCCCCAGAGGCCGCACACTCATCGGCGGTAGAGCCGAACACAGACTTCACCCCTAAGGAAGCCTGTGACACCGGATCACCGGACTCATATCCGGTTGTAGGTTCCAGTCCGCGCGCCTCCAAGCCCGCCGATTCTGGTTGGGCTCCGGTAATGAAGTTCACCGCCGCGGATATCTTCCATCACTTACCCTTTGGCGACATGCTGAACTCTTTAAAGTCCCTCTCTTTGTCAGGAGACTCTCAGCCGAACTATGTCCGGCTCGAATGGGAAGCAGGCGACGAAGGAATTCGTTGCCCACCCACCACCCACTTCATAGCCACTGTCGATGATGTATCAGACATGTTTGACTTCGACTCTGATGATACCGACGGTATGGACGTCGGCGCAGGAGATGATTCAGAATCAACGGATACGCCTAAGGAGGACGACGGCGACAATCCGGGAGATAAAACCCCCGGGCAAAAGCCAAAACTACGGCGCAGACGCCGCTCCAAGTCCAGCAACAGTAAAAATAGCGATAAGAGCGCCAGAAAGATCGACACCCGGTCAACTCTGAAAGCAACAACGACCATATGGACCCGGCAATGGGCGGGATGAGCGGGTCACGCCAAACACTATTGAGCAGACGCCGATCACAATGATCGAGGCGAATTCATCAAACCGCCCGGGACAAGAACACAATCCGGATGACGATGCATTCATCATCCGGAAACACGCTTGAATGAGATAACCTCCACGAAGGCTTATGGCCACTGCGAAAATCTAAAGCGAAGCAACAGCTAAAGGCCGCCGACAGAAGCGCTCAATCGCAGATGGAATAAAGTGCTGAACATCAAGAAAAGTGCGGCGACGATCGCCACACAAAGAGCTATCCAAAACGCAAGCTGCTGCCAGAATTTGACGGCGAGGCCGTTCCACCAATAAACAACACGGCCAGGAGGCCGGACAAACCACTTCATAACTGCAACAGAGCAGCTACTGACGCCGCACACAATCTACGCGAGCTCTTGGATAAAAAAGCTGGCGTGGCTAGGTCCATCTATGGATTTAAAGGACACACCCCGGCGCAGGACTATGGTCACCAAAACGACCAAACCAATCGGATACCAGTTCGGAATCAACACCGGACACAACAACAGCCGACGGCATGCCATAGCTGCGTCCGGATCTGAGAGGGCTGCTCACCTTGTGCTTCACCAAGAGTCTTGGACCATGAATTTCCATAGGGTTTTAAACACAGTGAACATAGAGGATCTGACGGAACAGCAGACCGAGGGTGCGGATCGAGATTTTATCCTGCATATACACATGGCTCGTGGGGACGACCTCCACGCCATCAAATACCTTCCCCTCAAGTTGAAGGGACCAGCTCGACACTGGTTGAAAAGCCTCCCCGAAAACTCAATTGGAAGTTGGGAGGAACTCGAGGACGCTTTTAGGGCCAATTTTCAAGGGACCTATGTCCGGCCTCCGGACGCGGACGATTTAAGTCACATAATCCAACCGCCCGAAGAGTCCGCCCGCAAGCTTTGGAACAGATTCCTCACTAAGAAGAATCAAATTGTCGAGTGTACGGGTGCCGAAGCCTTAGCAGCCTTCAAACACAACATCAGGGATGAGTGGCTCGCCAGACACCTCAGCCAAGAAAAGCCGAGGACAATGGCAGCCTTAACAAGCCTTATGACCCGCTTTTGCGCAGGTGAAGATAGTTGGTTGGCCCGTAAAGGCACCAGCGACCCAAGTACATCCGAAATCAGGGATGGCAACGAGAAGCCACGACGCAATAAAAACAAACAGCAAAACAAGGAAGAGATTCTGGAAAACACAATGGCCAACGCCGGATTCAGGGGCTCTCGACCCGGTCAACAAAAGAAGCCATTTAAAGGCAGCAAAGAGGGACCATCCGGCCTGAACAAACTCCTGGACAGACTGTGCCAAATTCATGGCACCCCCGACAAACCTACGAACCACACTCACAAAGAGTGCTAGGTCTTCAAGCAGGCTGGCAAATTAAATGTCGAACACAAGGGAAGGGAAACACCAAGTGATGACGAGGATGAGCCTCGCCAGCCGAACACTAGGGGACAGAAGAAATTCCCACCAGAGGTAAGAACAGTAAACATGATCCACGTGACTCACACACCCATGAGAAGGTGCGAACGCATACTCAGAGACGCATATGCTATAAGGCCCGTCGCCCCCAAACTTAACCGCTGGTCGCCCTGCCCGATCACCTTCGATTACAGGGACTGCCCGACTAGTATGCAGCACGGAGGATCAGCTGCCTTGGTGCTCGACCCAATAATCGGCGGATACCATCTCACTCGCGTCCTCATGGACGGCGGCAGTAGTCTCAATTTAATATACCAGGACGCTGTCCGCAGGATGGGGATAGACCCATCCAGAATCAGCCAAAGTAACACAACCTTCGAAGGGGTGATACCAGGCGTCGAAGCCAACGACAGGGGCTCTGTTGTACTGGAGGTAACATTCGGCTGCCCAGGCAACTCCAGAAGCGAAAAAATACTCTTCACCATCGCCCCCTTCTAAAGCGGCTATCACGCATTGCTTGGGAGAACGGCCTTCGCCCACTTCAACGCAGTACCACATTACGCCTACCTTACACGCAAGATGCCCGGTCACGTGGCATCATCACCGTTAACGGAAACACAGAGCGCTCTTCACACGCGAAGGAATACGCGACGGCTCCAGTGGCCGGACTCTAAGCGGCCTCTAATACCAGAAAGCATGACTGGTCGTTAAGACCACATACACGGTTAGACGAGTCCGGCAGCCCGGATAAAACTGAGCTAGGGCGCTGTATATGTAATCCCATAGAGGACACCAGGGGCTACGGATATTTCATAAAGCCCCACTGTTGGCTTGACCTCATTAACAGGCCAATGTCTTACACTTTTACTATCCATCACACGCTCATGTTATGCTCTTCTACATGAATTTTTCTTTTTACAGACACCATACGTGCGATACCCTTCCAGGACACAGCACAACGGAGACAAAGGCGCAGACGTGCAGCAGGGCCCCGCTCAAAGGTTTCTCTTTAGATTAAGCCCCTATGTAAACCTTTTTTATTGCCTCTTGTTGTTTATACATCCCATGGGTACTACACCCACAGAGGATACTGCCGTTATTGGCATTTCGCCACGACAGACTAGTGCACGTACCTGGAAATACAGGGTTCATAATGAAGGGCGTTACTCAACCCAGTATATGTTACAAAGTCCGAATACCTTCGAGAGTGATCAGCATCGTGAGTTTGGCCTTATATGCATCAGCTCCGAATCATGTCTTTGGTCAAATGTTGGGTTTGCCCGGCTCCTGGGTTTGCCGCCTTACGTTCCGTTCTTATCGGCTAAGGTAGCCAAAGGAGAACTACTGCAATTGTGCCCTGGTTATTCCGGAGAAAGCCGAAAACTGACTGTCATGATATAGCGAGAGACTGTTCAACCACTCGAAGACCTATCGGAATCTTTAGGATTCCTCCACATTAACGAAGGACCGTTTCCCGGTCATTTACACACGTGCCCGTATTTCGATGCACGCGAAGGTACAAGGGGCTACATAGTAGCCCCACTGTCAAACTCCTATGGCTAATTGAAAGTGTTACAGCTATATAGTCCGGTTGCCTAGTTCGGCGTGCGATCACCTCCTTAATGGACCAAGACATTGGATCAAGTGTGATTACGCATATTTTTCGCGAACACCCCCACCTTGTATGCGTGGGGGCTGAAGCCAATGACTGCTAACTTTCAGATAGCACATATACATAAAAACGGCCGCACAGGAGCCACAATAATACTTTCGGGCAAAAAGTATAAATATAGCCTCATAATCAAAATAACATTGTTTTTACAATAAACACAATTTGTCAATCGAACATGATATTCTTCGAGCACTGAGCCTCTATTAAATGAGCACCTTCTGTTACCTGCTCTAAGTAGTGCTCGGCCGGATCTTGGCCTCCCGCCGGATTCTGGGTCGCAACGATGGTGGCCTCCATATCTGTCCAATATGCTTTAACGCGGGCAAGATCCATCCGTGCACCCTCTATACATGCCGACCTCCTCATGGCATCGATCTGTGATACGGCACCAAGGAATTGTTGCACTAAACCAAAATAACTGTCCGGCTTAGGCTCCTTCGGCCAAAGATGGTCTATTACAGACCGCATTGCAAGACCGGACAGCCTATGAAGCTCAGCCATAGAAGCCATCTTCTCAATCAATGGCAATGGGCGCGCGGGAGCATTGAATTGCGACCGGGATAGCTTCTCCACCTCTTTATCACCTTGATCCACGAAAAACTTGGCGGCATCAGCCGTACTCTTCGCCAAGTCCGCATACGCATCTGCAGGGCTCCAGCGCCGATCCAGGGGGCATACTTCGGATCTAAAAACTTCATCCGCAATAAGTAAGGGTTTCCAGCCGCGATTTCTCCGGCCAAACGAAGCTCCTCCCGTGCATCCCTGCTTTCAGACCGCGTCTCCTTGGCCATATCAAGTGCCTTCTTCAGGTCAGCCAAGTTCACTTGATTCTCCTTCTCAAGGAGCTCATACCGGCTGGCGGCATTTTTCAGCTCCACAGCCATTTCGGCTATTTTGTCTTCGCTTCGGCGATGAGTAGCCTGCTCGACTCTCAACTCTTCGGCCGCCTTTAGGGCAGCCGCATTGCTAGCCCAAGCTTGTTCCTTGGCCTGGGCAAGTTCCGCCCTCGAGGCTTCCACGGCAGCAGCTCCATCTGCAGTCCACACATATCACATCAATATTATACTCATTTCAATTTTTCCTATAAATAATAAGGAAAGCAGAGCACATACCTTGTGACTCGTTAATCCGCTCGTTCACAAGCGTGATGTCGACATCAATAACTCCAATCTGCCTTCTCAGTTCGGAAACCTCAACGGACTGGTCAGCTGCCGGATCCTTATACACCTGCGCATAAGGATAGCGCGATCATTACTTCAAAATATGAACCTCAGTTTGCCGCCTAGGGCTGGCAACCAGAGTCTCAGGGGCTACTATCCATATGGAGCACACCTAGCGCGTGCATCACAGCCAAAAAAATATGTATTTTTCATTACATACCTCAAAGCCTCTGAGCAGGCTCGTAAATGCTTCATTCAAACCACTTGTGGCGGATGAAATCTTCTTGAGTACCGTGCTCATTAATGAGCGGTGCTCCTCCGAGAGAGCAGCTCGCTCCAGAAGGCCCGTCAGTATGTCTGGCAGGACACCGAACTGTGTCGAACCCTTCTCATCGCCCCCCTGTGGGAGCCGAACGCTCCGGGCTCAGGGCGGCTGAAGGATTAGCTTCTGGCTTCGGCAGATCCGGACCCCTCCGTGACGAAACCTCGGGGTCGCCCGCCTCATGAGGCGGAGAGGTTGGTGGGGTCTCACTCTCCATCATCTTCGGAGGGAGATCCCCCGAAGACGAACTCTGTCAAGAAGAGCTGCTAGCCGGATTGCAAAGAGTGAATCCTGGTTATTGTTCTCGGAGAAAAGCAGTACCTTCAAATTTATGATTAACTTACAGCTCGGTTGAGGGCTAACCCGTTGGCGGACATGACGCGGTGAGGGCTCCCTTTGGCGCAGGGCCCCCTGGTGACACTTTCTTCCCCTGTTTGGGCACCTCCGTCTCCAAGTCTTCTGAGGCGGCTCTCTTCTTCCCGCACGGGGAGGAGGCCTTAGACTCCCCTCCCCGACTATCCTTCTTTGGGGAGGTAGAAATTCCCCCGGTTTGGATGCACAGTGTGTGAAGTTCGGCTTCTCTGTTCTTCCCTTCGTCTTTCCCTGAGGGCATTTTACTAAGCACCCGACCAAGCATCTTGGCTACGGTAGGACTAGGCGAGCCTTCGGGAAGTGGCGCCGGACACCTGATTCTCTCCGCCTTACTGAGCCATTCCTGGCCACGGAGGATTTTCAGAATAATGATTATGATAAATATAAACGAAGTGTTCGGTTTCGGGGTTACTTACTTGGGTATCTGGGCGATTGCAGCTTAGGCCCGCATCCTCGGTGGTGTCCGGACACTTTACTTGTGGTCCGAAGAATAATTTACAAATCCCTTCGAGCGTCAGGCCGAAGTAGTGCAGAATAGTCCACGGACCCTCTGGATTGAATTCCCACATCCAGAGAGGCCGACGTTTGCACGGCAACATCCGTCGGATCAGCATTACCTGAATTATGTTGACAAGGTTAATGGCCCTCTCAAGAAGCTCCCGGATACGGCTCTGCAGTGTTGGTGCATCACTAGCAGACCCCCAATCCCGTCCTACATTGGTCCATGACGCTAGTTATGATGGAGGGCCCGAATGGAAGTCGGTGGCAGCCACCCACTTTGTGCCTCTAGGAGCCGTGACGTAAAACCACCTCCGCTGCCATAAATTGGATACCTCTAGGAAAGAACCCTCCGGCCATGGGGCATTGGCGTTCTTGCTTATTACGGCACCTCCGCATTCCGCATGCCGCCCCTCGATCATCTTCGGCTTCACATTGAAAGTCTTGAGCCATAAGCCGAAGTGTGGGGTGACGTGGAGAAAAGCCTCACACACAATGATGAACGACGAGATATGGAGGATAGCGTCCGGAGCTAGATCGTGAAAATCTAGCCCGTAATAGAACATGAGCCCCTCACAAAGGGATCAAGGGTGAGGCCCAAGCTGCGGAGGAAGTGAGAAACAAATACGACGCTCTCATTAGGCTCGGGAGTAGGGATGACCTGCCTGGGCAGAAGCTTTGTCTTGGATATCGGCAGTCAGATATCCGACCTCCCTAAGCCTCGCAATGTCCTCCTCTTTGACCGAGGAGGCCACCCACCGGCCTTGAGGGTTGGATCCGGACATATTGGAAGATCTGGGGTGTTTTAGTTTGGGTCTCAGGTGTTTCAACTCGAGATGCGAAAAGGCGCAAGGGTGGTGGAAAAGAGGTATAGGCCTCGGCCCCTTTATAAAGGGGGTGAATATCAAGAGTCCTCAGCGTGACCGCTTGAGACTTATCTAAAAACACGGAGTCATACCAATAGTCGTCGTGGGTTGCGCACACCCGTATTGATGGAAGATCCCGCAATAAGGGGAACACGATCTCTACTTTGGCAGGGCATGCCAATAAACCCGCCTCACAATGCATGTCGAAGTGGGCTAAGAAATACCGGTTCGTGTCGGGCTGGGCCACGATGCAGGGGCACGGCATACAAAAATTGCCAGCAGATCAGATTTATGCTATGCTCTGTACGGCGGTATGAGAAGATCATCTTACGGATCCGGACACAGTTCAGGTGTTCGATGATTACTATTCGAAGATGGAACCCGCCTTGCAATGCCGAAGACAAAACTGCGCGCCGGACTCATCGTCATTTAAGCCTAGTTCAGGGGCTACTGAGGGAGTCCTGGATTAGGGGGTATCCGGACAGCCGTACTATATACTTTGTCCGGACTATTGGAGTGTGAAGATACAAGACTCAAGACTCTGTCCCGTGTCCGGATGGGACTTTCCTTTGCGTGGAAGACAAGCTTGGCGATTCAGATATTGTATTTCCTTCTTTGTAACCGACTCCATGTAAACCCAAGCCTCCTCCGGTGTCTATATAAGCCGGAGGGTTTAGTCCTTAGAGACAGAATCATAATCATCATAGGCTAGCTTCTAGGGTTTAGCCTCTACGATCTCGTGGTAGATCAACTTGTACTACGCATATCATCAATATCAATTAAGCAGGAAGTAGGGTTTTTACCTCCATCGAGAGGGCCCGAACCTGGGTAAACATTGTGTCCCTTGCCTCCTGTTACCATTAGCCTAAGACGCATAGATCGGGACCCCCTACCCGAGATCCACCGGTTTTGACACCGACAATGATTTCCCCCTCCCGAAGGGAAGTATCCCCGGCAGAACAGCTCTGCTGGAGCTCTAGATTGGTTCCGCAAGGTTCCGCCTCGTGGCGGCGGAGTTTCATCCCGTAAGCTTGCCCACTATTTTTTCCAGGGTAAAAGCCTTCATATAGCAGAAGATGGACACCGGAGGGCCACCAGGGGGCCCAGGAGACAGGGGGCGCGCCCAGTAGGGGTGGGTGTGCCCCCCACCCTCCTGCCCAGGGTGTGGACCCCTGAGGTGTTTCTTACGCTCAATAATTCTTATAAATTCGAAAAAAAAGTTTCGTGGAGTTTTAGGATTTTTGGAGCAGTGTAGAATAGGTTTCCAATGTTTGCTCCTTTTCGGCCGAATTCCATTCTTGGCATTCCCCCTCTTCATAGTAAACCTTGTAAAATAAGAGAGAATAGCCATAAGTATTGAGATAATGTGTAATAACAGCCCATAATGCAATAAATATTGAAATAAAAGCATGATGCAAAATGGACGTATCAAGTACCCATCACAAACTCATCTCCCTCGCATTACATTATTTGCCATTTGCCTCTCGTTTTCCTCTCCCCCACTTCACCCTTGCCGTTTTATTCGCCCTTCTTCTATTCGTCTTTTCGTTTGCTTTGATGTCTTACTTGGCTCATTTGCTCATTTGGTTGGAATAGTTGTTTATTTATTGCTAAACAGAGAACGTAAGATCTAGGGATCCTCATCCGCTTACCAATCTTTTTAAGAGATCCAATTATGATGAACCAAATCCTAGTGATTTGAGTGCACTAGATTATCTTTATGAGGTTTTGCTCGAGATTCGTGATTCTGAAAATTGTGATGAAGAAATTTATGAAGAGATTCACGATAGCTCCTTGAATAAAAAGCATGATTGCAATGATTTTATTTTAAATTCTCTTGATGTCAATTGTGCTAATAATATCAGAAACCCTATGATTGGGGATGCTAGTTTTGCTATGTCTACTACTTGTTCCAATGATCATGATTGGGGTGACTCTTCTTATAATCTTGAAAATTTATTTAAGCCCCATGATGAATATGAGATTGATAATAGTGTTTGCAATAATATTGAAAGTGGGACTGGAGATGAGTCAACTTTAGTTAAAAGGCGTCCCAATGATTCGGAGTTTTTAGATCTTGATGCTAAATTTAGTAAAAGTGGGATTAGAGAGGTCAAAACTTTACATAGCAATGAACCCACTATTATGGATTTCAAGGAATTTAATTATGATAATTGTTCTTTAATAGATTGTATTTCCTTGTTGCAATCTGTGTTGAATTCTCCGCATGCTTATAGTCAAAATAAAGCTTTTACCAAACATATCGTTGATGCTTTGATGCAATCTTATGAAGAAAAACTTGAATTGGAAATTTCTATACCTAGAAAACTTTATGATGAGTGGGAACCAACTATAAAAATTAAAATTAAAGATCATGAATGCTATGTGTGATTTGGGTGCTAGTGTTTCCATGATTCCAAAAACTTTATGTGATATGCTAGGTTTTCGTGAATTTGAGGATTACTCTTTAAACTTGCATCTTGC
Organism: Aegilops speltoides; assembly: GCA_021437245.1. Lineage (NCBI taxonomy): Eukaryota > Viridiplantae > Streptophyta > Magnoliopsida > Poales > Poaceae > Aegilops > Aegilops speltoides. Next base: position 104,081,729 of record CM038142.1, read on the forward strand.
GGATTCCACTATTAAGAAACCTATGGGAAGGATTAATGATGTTCTTATTGTTGCAAATAGGAATTACGTGCCCGTAGATTTCATCGTTCTTGATATAGATTGCAATTTTTCATGTCCTATTATTCTTGGTAGACCTTTCCTTAGAACGATTGGTGCAATTATTGATATGAAGGAAGGGAATATTAGATTCCAATTTCCATTAAGGGAAGGCATGGAACACTTTCCTAGAAAGAAAGTAAAATTACCTTATGAATCTATTATGCGAGCCACTTATGAATAGACAAATTTCCCTTGCAGTAGATCAATAGACAAACTTCCCATGGCTTCCTATTTTGGTAGAATTTTTAGAGTTCCAGAAGTATTTGAAAGTTACAGATTGCTACAGACTGTTCTGTTTTTGACAGATTCTGTTTTTCGTGTATTGTTTGCTTATTTTGTTGAATCTATGGCTAGTATCGGGGGGTATGAACCATAGAGAAGTTGTAATACAGTAGGTTTAATGACAATATAAATAAAGAATGAGTTCATTACAGTACCTTATTTCATGGTTTTTCTTTCTTGCACTAACGGAGCTTATGAGATTTCCTGTTGAGTTTTGTGTTGTGAAGTTTTCAAGTTTTGGGTAAAGATTTGATGGACTATGAAATAAAGAGTGGCAAGAGCCGAAGCTTGGGGATGCCCATGGCACCCCAAGATATTCAAGGACAACCAAAAGCCTAAGCTTGGGGATGCCCCGGAAGGCATCCCCTCTTTCATCTTCGTTTATCGGTAACTTTACTTGGAGCTATATTTTTATTCGCCACATGATATGTGTTTTTCTTGGAGCGTCTTGTATGATATGAGTCTTTGATTTTTAGTTACCACAATCATACTTTCTATACACACCTTTTGGGAGAGACACACATGATTTGGAATTTATTAGAGTACTCTATGTGCTTCACTTATATCTTTTGAGCTGGATAATTTTTGCTCTAGTGCTTGACTTATATCTTTTTAGAGCATGGCGGTGGCTTTATTTTGTAGAAAATTATTGATCTCTCATGCTTCACATATATTATTTTGAGAGTCTTTTAGAACAGCATGGTATTTTCTATGGTTATAAAAATTGGTCCTAGAATGATGGGCATCCAAGTTGGGTATAATAAAAACTATCACAGAAAGTGAATTGGATGCCATGATCAATTTGATGCTTGATAATTGTTTTGAGATATGAGGATGGTAATATTAGAGACATGCTAGTTAAGTAGTTGAGAATTTGAGGAATACTTGTGTTGAAGTTAGTGATTCCCGTAGCATGCACGTATGGTGAACCGCTTTGTGATGAAGTTGGAGCATAATTTATTTATTGATTGTCTTCCTTATGAGTGGCGGTCGGGGACGAGCGATGGTATTTTCCTAACAATCTATCCCCCTAGGAGCATGCGCGTAGTACTTTGTTTCAATGACTTGTATATTTTTGCAATAAGTATATGAGTTCTTTATGACTAATGTTGAATCCATGGATTATACGCACTCTCACCCTTCCACCATTGCTAGCCTCTCTTGTGCCGCGCAACTTTCGTCGGTATCATACACCCACCATATACCTTCCACAAAACAGCCGCCATACCTGCCTATTATGGCATTTCCATAGCCATTTCGAGATATATTGCCATGCAACTTTCCACCGTTCCGTTTATTATGACACGTTCCATCATTGTCATATTGCTTTTGCATGATCATGTAGTTGACATCATATTTGTGGCAAAGCCAGCTTCATAATTATTCCATACATGTCACTCTTGATTCATTTCATATCCCGGTACACCGCCGGAGGCATTCATATAGAGTCATATTTTGTTCTAAGTATCGAGTTGTAATCTTGAGTTGTAAGTAAATAAAAGTGTGATGATCTTCATTATTAGAGCATTGTCCCAAGTGAGGAAAGGGTGATGGAGACTATGATTTCCCCACAAGTCGGGATGAGACTTCGGACTTTATAAAAAAAGAAAAAAAGAGAAAGGCCAAAAAAAGAAGAGAAAGGCCAAATAAAAAAATGAGAGAAAAAGAGAGAAGGGACAATGCTACTATCCTTTTACCACACTTGTGCTTCAAAGTAGCACCATCATCTTCATGATAGAGAGTCTCCTATGTTGTCACTTTCATATACTAGTGGGAATTTTTCATTATAGAAGTTGTCTTGTATATTCCAATGATGGGCTTCCTCAAAATGCCCTAGGTCTTCGTGAGCAAGCAAGTTGGATGCACACCCACATAGTTGCTTTTGTTGAGCTTTCATACACTTATAGGTCTAGTGCATCCGTTGCATGGTAATCCCTACTCACTCACATTGATATCTATTAATGGGCATCTCCATAGCCCGTTGATACGCCTAGTTGATGTGAGACTATCTTCTCCTTTTTTGTCTTCTCCACCACCATTCTATTCCACATATAGTGCTATGTCCATGGCTCACTGTATTGCGTGAAAGTTGAAAAAGTTTGAGAAAACTAAATTATGAAACAATTGCTTGGCTTATCATCGGGGTTGTGCATGATTAAATACTTTGTGTCATGAAGATAGAGCATAGTCAGACTATATGGTTTTGTAGGGATAGCTTTCTTTAGCCATGTTATTTTGAGAAGATATGATTACTTTGTTAGTATTCTTGAAGTAATATTGTTTTTATGTCAATATGAACTTTTATTTTGAATCATTTGGATCTGAACATTCATGCCACAAAAAAGAGAATTACATGGAGAATTATGCTAGGTAGCATTCCACATCAAAAATTCTGTTCTTATCATTTACCTACTCGAGGACGAGCAGGAATTAATCTTGGGGATGCTTGATACGTATCCAGGGTATCTATAATTTTTTATTGTTCCATGCTATTATATTGCCCGTTTTGGATGTTTATGGACTTTACGTTACACTTCTATATCATTTTTGGGACTAACCTACTAACCGGAGGCCCAGCCCGAATTGTTGTTTTTTTGCCTATTTCAGTGTTTCAAAGAAAAGGAATATCAAACGGAGTCCAAACGGGATGAAACCTTCGGGAGCGATCTTTTTGGAACAAATGCAAACCAGGAGACTCGGAGTGGACGTCAAGAAGTAAACGAGGCAGCCACGAGGGTGCCCGGCGCGCCCTAGGGGTGTGGGCGTGCCCCCCACCCTCGTGGAACCCTCATGGCTCCACCGACCTACTTCTTCCTCCTATATATATCCACGTACCCCGAGAACATCCAGGAGCACCACGGAAACCTAATTCCACCACCGCAACCTTCTGTATCCGCGAGATTCCATCTTGGAGCCTTTGTCGGCACTCCGCCGGAGGGGGAATCAACCATGGAGGGCCTCTACATCATCACCAAGGCCTCTCCGATGAGTTGTGAGTAGTTTACAACAGACCTTCGAGACCATAGTTATTAGCTAGATGGCTTCTTCTCTCTCTTTGGATCTCAATACAAAGTTCTCCTCGATCTTCTTGGAGATCTATTCGATGTAACTCTTTTTGCAGTGTGTTTGTCGAGATTCGATGAATTGTAGGTTTATGATCAAGTTATCTATGAGAAATATTTCAATCTCCTCTGAATTCTTTTATGTATGATTGGTTATCTTTGCAACTCTCTTCGAATTCTCAGTTTGGTTTGGCCTACTAGATTGATCTTTCTTGCAACGGGAGAAGTGCTTAGCTTTGGGTTCAATGTTGCGGTGTCCTTTCCCAGTGACAGCAGGGGCAACAAGGCATGTATTGTATTGTTGCCATCGATGATAAAATAATGGGGTTTATATCATATTGCTTGAGTTTATCCCTCTACATCATGTCATCTTTCTTAATGCGTTCCTCTGTTCTTATGAACTTAATATTCTAGATGCAGGCAGGAGTCGGTCGATGTGTGGAGTAATAGTAGTAGATGCAGAATCGTTTCGGTCTACTTGTCACGGATATGATGCCTATATGCATGATCATGCCTAGCTAGATAATCTCATAACTATGCACTTTTCTATCAATTGCTCGACAATAATTTTTTCACCTACTGTAATACTTATGCTATCTTGAGAGAAGCCACTAGTGAAACCTATGGCCCCCGGGTCTATCTATTATCATATAATTTTCCAATCTATCTTTATTTGCAATCTTTACTTTTCAATCTATATCATAAAAATACCAAAAATATTTATCTTATCTTATTATCTCTATCAGATCTCACTTTTGCAAGTTACCGTGAAGGGATTGACAACCCCTTTATCGCGTTGGTTGCGAGGTTCTTGTTTGTTTGTGTAGGTACGAGGGACTTTTGAGGAGCCTCCGACTGAATTGGTACCTTGGTTCTAAAAAACTGAGGGAAATACTTACACTACTTTGCTGCATCACCCTTTCCTCCTCAAGGGAAAACCAACACAGTGCTCAAGAGGTAGCACTACCCTTGCCGGCAAGGTCGAGCCTGCAAGGTGAAAGCCCGGTAAGCTCACTAAGTTGTCAGCGCTCCACCTCATCGAGCAGCTAGTCACTAATCGGTGAGGTGTCAAGCCCACAGGAAGTTAGGTGAGGGTTGTCGGGCAAGTGTTATCATGTTTAAAGGAGAATTACCTTTAATGACACCCGTCAAGAAGGTGTGTCAGTTAGTAGGAGGTAGTTGGCCCAGCGGTGCAGAAGCCTTGCCGGGATTCCTCCCCCACATGACACCTAATGGAACATTTATTGCTTTTGTCCTAGATCGGCAGAGTTAGGTATGATAACACTATTTGCTATCTAATCAATATATAATTACGGTTTGGCCATTGTGGTATCCCCTTGAGCTATAAAAGGAGGACCAAGGCAATCTTTACAGAGGCACTAATATGTTCTCTTCATTTGCGGATACAAAGAGGCCTCGACGTACAAAATGTGCCACAATATAACAATCCTATTGAATGCCCTGATCTCTGATATGTCTCCTGCGTATCTCTAATTCTTATTGTCTCATGCTATTATATTATCAATCTTAGATACTTTATAAGCAATTTTATATCATTTTTAGGAACTAACATATTAACCTAGTGCCCAGTTCCAATTCATGTTTTTGCCTATTATTCTGTTTCGCCGAAAATCAATACCAAACACGATGAAACTTTACGGTGATTTTTTCTGGACCAGAAGGAACCCTAGAAGCATCAGGAGGTGGTCAGAAGATGTACGAGAGGGCCAGAAACTCACGCAGCGCGCCCCTGAGGGGTGCCACCTGAGCTTGTCGGCCCATCGTAACTCCATTTGACCTAATTCCACTTCTATAAATAAATTCCAAAAACACCAAAGCGAGACCCGAAGCAATTATTCCACCGATGCAAGTCTCTGTTCTTCCACGATCCCACCTAGAGGCATTTTCCAGTACTCTGCCAGAGGGGGTCCATCATGGAGGGCCTCTACATCAACCTTGCACACCTCCGATGATGGATGAGTAGTTTAACACAGACCTATGGGTCCATAGTGATTAGCTAGATGGCTTCTTCTCTTTTTGATCTTCAATACAATGTTCCCCTCAGAGTTCTATTCGATGTAATCTTTGTTTGTGGTGTATTTGTTAGGATCCGATGAATTGTGGGTTTATGATTAGATTATTCATCGAAAGCAATTTATTCTTTTCTAAACATATTATGCATGATTATTATAGCTTTGTATTTCTCTCTGATCTCTCTGTTTGGTTTGGCCAACTAGATTGGTATATCTTCAGTGGGACTGGTGCTTTGTAGTGGGTTCAATCTTGCAGTGTCCTCACCTTGTGACAGAAGGGGTAGCGACGCATGTATTGTATTGTTGCTACTAAGGGTAAAACGACGGGGTTTAATCATATTGCTTGGTTTTGTTGTCTACATTATGCCATCATACTTCATGCATTACTCTATTTATTATGAACTTAATACGTTGAGAGGTAAGCATAGGAGTGCTCTCGAGGTGGAGTAATAGTAGTAGATGCAGGCAAGAGTCGATCTACTTGTCAAAGATATAATGCCTATATACATGATCATTGCCACGAATAACATCATAACTACGTGTTTTTCTATCAATTGCCCAACAATAATTTCTCTACCCACCACATGCTATCTATACGAGAGAGAAGCCTCTCGTGAAAACTATGGGCCCGGGGTCTACTTCAATCATATTACAAAATCCAAAATACCTTGCTGCAATTTTCTTTCTTTTATTTTACTCTGCAATTTATCTACTACTACTACCAGATTTAATCCTTGCCATTAATGAGTACAAGGGGATTGACAACCCTCTTGCCCATGTTGAGTGCAAGTATCTACTCTTGTGCGTGTATATGTACTATTTACTACATGTTTGTGTGGTTCTCATATTGGTTCGATAACCTTGGTTCTCACTAAGAGAAATTCTATCCACTACTATATTGCTTGACCCTTCCTTTTCAGGGAAAATCTCAAAGCAGCTCACAAGAAGCAATCTCCATCTCATAAATATTACTCTAATCGACTATCGAGGCACCAAATTAGAGATTAAACTCGCCAGTTTTTTTGTTGTGGAAGCAAATGTGCTCAAGGTAATGAGGTTAGTCGTAATTTTAATGCACGGAAATGGTTGGTTTGCTGATCAGATAGGCGTCTACAACTAAATGAAAAAGGCTCCGCGGAAGATGAATTTTATTTTGTAAGTTTAGGTGACATATTAATCGGAAGTCATTCTTTCAAGCCCATACATGACTTCCAACGATTGTTCCCTTTGGGAAAATATTGAAATGGAGAAACTATTTTTTCAATATCAATTTTAAGCTTATGTTCATGTTGACTTGATCAACACAGGCTCTAAGTTGCATGAGAAAGTTTTTGCAGAACCCTAGTTTCATTTGTAATATCAGTTTGAATGTTGTAATCTTTGAATTTGAGTATTGCAATACCGGAATTTGAACCTTGCAATATTTCTACCAATTGTGCTGCAATCATTTAAATGGCATTGTGTTCTTCTTTCTTTTAAATGTCCTCCTGCAATACATCTGTGCAGCATTGTCCGACTTTGAAAGGCCCCTTCTATCCTCTACAACATATGTGCAGCATTGTCCGATTTTTTTATTCTAAAATGTTTATTGACATTGATACTCGGCCGCCAGTTGCTCAAGGAAAAGCATAGTAAAAATATTGTACTGCTCTTTCAGATGATCTTCAGGTTCTTCAAGAAATAGTACTTCCCTCACATTTTATTTTCTTCAGATAGTATATTAGTCCATCCACTGTATATATAGTTACATCATGCAGAAATTATTACTATTGTTATTTTACCTAGATACGATTATTAAAAGTAATTAAGGTTTGGGAAAAAAATTAATCATAGAGAAAATTCAAGCACATGAAACTTAGCATCTCACCGCGCATGTAACTAATCACTCGTACTCCCTCTATCCATCTATATAGGGCCTAATGCATTTTTTTAGGCTAACTTTGACCATATTTTAGAGCAATAATATATGACATGCAAGTTGCACAAAGCATATCATAAAAATTCGTACGTGTAAGGAGCTTCCAATGATACAATTTTCATAATATAAATCTCATATACTATTAATATTATCAACAACCAAAGGCAATCTCGAAAACCACATTAGGCCCTATATATATGCATGCAGGGAGTATATAAAAAATCTGTCCATCTAAGTTCTGAGTATTTCTTTTCTAGCCACCATTGTATTGCTAAACATTCACACTATGAGAATTGTTATAAATGTGGAACTTTCTTCTCTACTAGTACTACTGCCTTCGTCATCTCTAAGGTTGCAATCCATTGTTCAAATCTCGACTCCAAATTGTTAAAAACCTTCCTCTTGTTAATAAGGCTCAAATATCAAGAGTTCCATATCACTTGTCATGTCGTACGCATACTGGTATCGTACTAGTTGTGAATATATTTTATATGGTGTTATTATGATATTATCTGTAAGTGTTGAACATTAAAGATTTCATAAACTAAACATTATTTTTAAACAGTTCTATATATAAATATACATAGTACTTTCAGTTTTAAATTGCACAGTAACCAGAAACGATGTCATTTTTAAATTATTTCTCTGTATATTTGCATGTAGATACCCTTCATATTAGCTATCTATGTTCAGTGATGTTCTATTTATATTACAGTGAATTGATATCGATAATTTTCATGCTACAATATGTACCTTTCTTCAATCTATTGGAATCCAGTCATATGATCGTTTTACTTTCAAAACTGGATTAAAACCTAGTTGGATACATTATTTAGTTTACATTGATATAAACCTCTAATAGAATGTTCTATATGTCTATCATAAGTTTCGGCTCCTAAAATGAAAATAAAATGTGTTAAGTTTCATCACGCGCAACTAATATTATGTAACATCCCAATTTTCAATTTGGATGTTATACATCGATCATCATATGCATACCATATTTGTTGCTGCATTTGGTTGAGATCCTAGAAATCTTAAGCTACTCAAGGACCCACCGAGAGAGTTTGAGGTTTCACAAAATTCATATTTGAATTTATTTCAAATTTGAAGAAAATATCAATTTGATTTTATAATTTTCTCTCCAATTATTTCTAATATTAAAAATAAATGAGAGAAGATAATATGACTTCTTCAAATTAAGAGAAATATTGGAGAAAGAATTTTAAAATCAAAATATGATTTTCCTGGTTTTTATTTGCTATTTTATTTGAATTAGAAAAATATGCATTTTTTCACAATTGCATTTTTAGGCCAGAAATTTTTTCACTTTGTTCTAAGTATTTCATTTAGACGGTGAAAATTATTTTTGACATTTTCAGAATTTTTTATATTTTATTAGGATTTTTATGTTCGGGCGAAAATTATTAAAAAAAAACTCCTTCCTGGTCCGACTGGGCCGGAGCCCAGCCGGCCCACACCGCGCGCCGCCGCCTCTCCCCGCCGCCGTGCCGCGCATGGACGCCAAGGAGAGTCCGAGCCGGACTCTCCCCGGGCCGGCCCCCTCCCGAAGCCTTGCACCGCCCCGCCCCCAATAAATAGCGCCGCCACTACCACACGCCGCCTCCCGCCGCCCGCGCCGCCCACGTCGTCCGGAGCATGACGCCCGCGCCCCGCCTCGCTGGAGTCCAGCCGGAGCTGCCGGAGTCGCCCCGGTCTTTTTCGGTTTAGGTAAAAACCGTCCGGGTTTTTTTTAACCCTAGATCTGTTTTTTTAATAGATCGGTTCGGTTTTTCTTCGTTTTAGTTATTTAGCGGAATTTCGTCGGTTCGTTTTTGCTTGCCGGTTAGGATCAGACAGCGAACATTCGTTCGTTAGTCTGTTCGTCTTAGTTTTTTTCCAGGGTTTTATCCGCGATTATTTTTCGCGATTTCTGCCCTGATCTTCAATCTAGTATAACTTTTTACTCGTTTATCCAAATTAGTTGAAACCAGTGCCTAAATCTTAGTCTCGAAGCTCTCTTTCTAGTTAACCAACTTGAACATGATTTTGGTACTGTAAAATTTGACTTTAGTCCAGATTAGTAACGATCTTGTTTCGTTTGTATCTTGAGTTTTGTTGCTCCGTTTGAGTTGAATCTTTTTGCCAATCGTAGCTAATCACATCTCTCTGTTAAGATCTAATTCACATGTTAATAATGTTGTTAGGTTTTGACTCTTGTTAGTTTAAGTCATTGCTTGTTTCGTGTTTGGTTTGGATCTTTTCTCGAGTTTCCTCGTGTTTCGTTTGAGTGATTGCTTATGTATGCTATTGTTTGTCTATGCTAGATTACCCGGAGTGCGAAGCTTGTTACTATGAATCTCTAGAGTTAGCAGATCATCAGCAAGGTAAGTTACACTTTAATCATACTCTTTTATACCCAGTTTTTACTATGCATTAGTTCTGCACCTCAAATATTTGCATTGGTAGGATTGGGAACATGTGGTTTTTGGTTGTAGTGTTTAAGGTAGGAACCTAATACCTTTTGATCACCCCGGGAATATACGGATGCTATTTATTGCTTAGCCATGCTCGTAGACGGTGATTGGATCGTGATTCCCACATGGAAGTTTGAGAGTTATTTTAATTGGATAACATTAAGGTGGCAACTTTAATACAAATCTGGGTAGATTGGTTGAGGGACCTGGAGTACCCAGTGTTGTCTGTTTTGGAAATCCTGGAGTACCTGTGTGATTATCCTATGGAATGCCACCCAGGCTCAAATGGATCATAAGATTATTCATGCTAGAAACTTATGTGTGCAGCCACAAGCCACTAAGGGCTCTGGCATAGTTGAGTAAGTTGCGTGAGCTCTTGAAGAGGTAGACTACAAGATGTAGAGGGTTGTAGGTGGTACTGTCTACCCGGAGTAGAGAGTTAATGCTTTAGAAAGCTTATGTCTCGATCATCCGATCATGGATGCGGTCGAGTCTTGTGGGGAAAAGTGCGCAAACCTCTGCACAGTGTATAAACTGATCATGGTTAGCCGTGTCCCCGGTTATGGACATCTTGAGTATCTAGTACTTGAATCTATTGATGTGATCTCATCATGTTACTCTAATTAATTATGATGTTGGGTTAATGATGATACTTTTAATCGAGATTTGAGTTGGAGGAACCTTCTCAAATAATGGGCAACATGGGAGTAGTTAAATAAATTTATTCCTTTGTTGTAGGGAAAAACTAGCTTTATGCAAAACCATGAAACTTACAGTATCCACCAGTGAAATATTGCATGTAGATATAATCTTTGCATTATCATTACTTTACAGCTATGCCAGCATTTTCCATGTGCTGACCCGTTTCGGGCTGCAACATCTTATGTTGCAGACTACTCAGACGACGAATAAGGTGTGATAGGTTGTTGTTTTGCACTCAGCTATGCCGTTGGAGTTGATGGACTCATTTACCTTCGAAGCCTTCCGTTGTTATCTAGTTTAGATGGCCTTCAGCCATGATTTATTTATGTAATAGTACTCTTTATGAGGACTCGATGTAATAAGTGTGTGATTGAAACTCTGTTATAAATCTTTGAGTACTGTGCATGTCAGCATCACCGATCCAGGGATGACACTGATGCACGGAGACTTGACCGTTTTAGGTCTGGTCGCTACAAGATGGTATCAGAGCACACGCTGACTTTAGGACGCGACCACTAGAATGAGCCACAGGATTTCTCTTCTTTACTCATTTCTAATTCTCCTCTCTTTCTACTCTATAGATGGCGCATCCCAGGAACAAGTTCACTCAACCGGATGACATCACCCCTTTTGGAAAGCACTTGAAGGAAGTCACTAGGTATTTGAACATCGGATTACCAAGCTTCATGGGGACTTTCTCTACATCTATACCGGAAGAGGAGCGCTGGAAGATCAAAGTCTGGATACCTGGGAGGACCTTTGCACCAAGAACGGAGCCTATTGATTTCTACCTGGATGCACCAAGCTGGAGTATTGGAAAGAGCATGGCCGCACATATCACCTTTGGACGCATATGTGAGGTGTATCACAAGGAGCTGTAGAATACCGTCTACCAGATATGTGGCCGCCAAAGTAGGACAACCAGCCAAGAGATGGGAGATCATATTCGTCGACAGGAGAATCAACAAATTATCCACATGAAGAGGATCAAATAACTGGTGAGGAGAACCAACGAGCTAGAAGAGGAGATCAAGTCTACACGCGATGGATACGAGGAGGAGATTGCTATATTGGTGGAAAAGAATGACGACCTGACAAGGAAGCTATGAGTATTCATGGGAGACCCCACGCCAAAGAAGAACAACTAGCCAGGAAACTACATCATCCTCGACGACACCGACTCCAACCCTAATAGCGATAATGACTACGTTGATGAAGCTGGAGCAGATATTATGGAGTCTTCTTCTGATGAAAATTTCTAGATGACCACCATTGTAATTAGTAGTATTTTCCCTCCAAGTAGTTGCAACGATCAAGTTAGTAGTTATAGATTAGACCGCTTTTGTAATCTTGTGTGCTATTGAGTGAAGTGAAATTGATTGTGTTTGTCTCATGAGCATTATGGGTAGTGAATCTCTCTTAGACCCCTATTCTATTCTGTTTTCTCACCTTTACTAAACCCATTAGATCCTTCGAGACGTGACAATGGATTTGCCTTCCCACCGGAGCTCACTCAGTTGATCCAACAGCAGAATACCCTGATGCAGCTTTTAGTCCAGAATTAGAACCAAGGAAACAACAACAACAACAACAACAACAACAACAACAACAACCCACCAACACGACCCCCTATTGATCACCTAGCCTGTTTCCTAAGGTCGAATCCGCCGGTGTTCTCTAGTAGCACCGAGGTGATTGTTGCAGATGATTGGCTCCGCAAGATTGGAGGAGAGCTGGCCACTGTAGGATGCACAGATGCGGAGAGAGTGTGTTTTGCTGCACATCAGCTTGATGGACCCGTAGCATCACGGTGGGAGAATTTCATAGCCACTTACCCCATTGACACAGTTACGTGGGATCAGTTTCAGAAGGCTTTCCGCACTGCCCATGTTTCAGCTGGAGCTATGAGCATGAAGAAGCGTGAGTTTCGCAACTTGCGCCAAGGAGGACGTCTGATGGGCGATATGTGGATGAGTTTAGTAAGTTAGCACGCTATGCCCCGATGGCGTAGCTACGGATGCCGCTAAGCAGGAGAAGTTTCTGGAAGGACTGAATGATGAGCTGAGCATGCAGTTGATGGTGGCAACATTCAACAACTACCAGGAGTTGGTAGACAGGGCTCTTATGATTGAAGGCAAGCAGTAACAGATTTATAATCGCAAGAGGAAGTATGGACAGGGGAGGTACACTTTAGGAGCTCAGCAGAAGCCCCACTATTCCCAGTACTCGGGAGGACATACCCACAACCATGGAGGTCATAACCATGGAGGATACACGCACAATGGAGCAAGCTCGCACAACCAAACTGGCACCAGGAATGGCAATGGGAATGGAGGAAGTAGCAGCCAGAACCATTCCAACCCTTCAACACCAGCCAAGAGGGATCTGAGCCACATTACCTGTTTCAAGTGCCAGAAGACTGGACATTATGCCATTTAATGCCGTGAAGCAAAGAATGGAAATGGCAACGGAAGTTCTGCCAAGAAGCCCAACCCCTTTACCAAAGGTCAGTTGAACCACATCAGCATGGAGGAGATTGAGGATCAACCCGACACAGTTGTCAGTAAGCTTTTCATTAATGCATTTACCGCACTTTTTTATTTTGATACTGGTGCATCACATTCATACATATCAAGGGGATTTGTGGATCAGTATGACCTGGCAACCCAAGCCCTTAGGTCACCCATGTTAGTAAGTTCGCCAGGAGCAGAGTATATGGCCAGCCTATGGTGTGATCGGTTACCCTTGAGGATTGGTAACTATGTGTTTCTCTCGGACCTAATAGCTTTGGAGTCACAAGGATTGGATATAATATTAGGCATGGATTGGTTATCAAAGTATGGATGGAACATTGGTTGTGATAGTAAGTCGATATTCCTTACCACCCCAGAAGGAAGAAGGATCAAGTATGTATCCCACGTGTGCCGAAGAGGACTTAAGTGAATTCCTTATCAGGAGTTGTACAGGAGGAAGTACCAATGGTGAAGGATTACCCCGACGTATTTCCGGAGGAGTTACCAGACATGCCACCGGATCGAGACATTGAGTTTTTGATTGAGCTATTGCCAGGCACCGAGCCAATATCAAAGAGACCGTACCGGATGCCCGCAAAGGATTTGGAGGAAATCAAGAAGCAGATTAAGGAGTTACTGGAGAAAGGTTGCATTCGACCAAGTTCATCACCTTGGGGAGCCCTAGTGCTTCTAGGGGAGAATAAGGATGGATCATTAAGGATGGTTGTTGATTATCGTGCGTTGAAGGAAGTGATGATCAAGAACAAATACCCTTTGTTGATGATCAATGACTTGTTTAACCAGTTGCAAGGAGCTAAAGTTTTCTCTAAGATAGATCTTCGATCAGGTTATCACCAGTTGATGATTTGAGAGCAGGATGTACCTACGACAGCTTTTACCACAAGGTACGGCTATATGAGTATATTGTTATGTCATTTGGTCTGACTAACGCGCCTGCTTATTTCATGAACATGATGAATAAGGTGTTTATGGAGTTTTTGGATAAGTTCGTCGTGGTGTTCATTGATGATATATTGGTCTACTCGAAGAACGAAGAGGAGCATAATGAGCATTTGTGTTTGCCTCTTGAGAAGCTTAGAGAACATCAGTTGTATGCCAAGTTCAGCAAGTGCGAGTTTTTGCTAAAGGAAGTTGGATTTCTCGGACATGTTATATCCGGAGAAGGAATAGCAGTAGACCCTACCAAGGTTGTTTCTGTGACTAAATGGGTAGCACCCACATCAGTTGGAGAGATCAGGAGTTTTCACGGACTCGCAGGATATTACCGGAGGTTCATTGAGAATTTCTCTAGGATTGCAAAGCCCATGATAGAGTTGTTAAAGAAGGACACCAAGTTCAATGGACTGAGGAGTGTGAAGCCAGTTTTCAGGAGCTGAAGAAACGTTTGGTTACAGCCCCACTACCAATTCTCCCGGATCAACGAAAGGATTATCAAGTGTATTGTGATGCTTCACGTCGAGGACTTGGAGCAGTACTTATGCAGGAAGGAAGTGTTGTTTCATATGCCTCACGGCAGCTAAAACCCCATGAGCTGAATTATGCTACGCATGATTTGGAGTTAGCAGTCGTAGTGCATGCGCTGAAGACATGGAGGCATTTTCTCATCGGAAACCATTGTGAGGTATACACGGATCATAAGAGTTTGAAATATATCTTCATGCAGAAGGAGTTAAACCTCAGGCAGAGGAGATGGTTGGAGCTCATTAAGGATTATGATATGAAATTGCATTATCGTCCCGGAGAATTACCCAAGGAGTTAGCAGAGGATCTTCGCGAGCTATGTTTGGAGATAGTTCTGATAGGTTATGTAGAAGCATTGGAAATTCAGTCCACTTTGATGAGTAAGATCAGAGAAGCCCAGAAGACTGACGAGGAGATTGTCGAGATAAAGGAAAGGATGAGCAAAGGAAAGGTGAAAGGATTTCGTGAGGATGAGCACGACACCTTATGGTTTGAGGATCGCGTTTATGTTCCTAATGACCCCGAGATCAGGAAGTTGATTCTGCAAGAGGACCATGATTTGTCGTATTCAATTCACCCAGGAAATACTAAGATGTATCTGGATTTGAAGGAAAGATTCTGGTGGACAGGAATGAAGAAGGATATTGCCTTGTATGTAGCAGTATGTGATGTATGTCAGAGAGTTAAGGCAGAGCATCGGAAGCCAGCTGGGTTGCTACAGCCATTGCCGATACCCGAATGGTAGTGGGATAAGCTTGGCATGGATTTTATCACCGGATTGCCCAGGACTCGTTCACGCTATGACTCTATCTCGGTTGTAGTTGATCGTTTGACGAAAGTAGATCATTTCATCCCGGTGAAGACCACTTATACGAGTCCTAAGTTGGCAAAGATATACATGACCAGGATCGTATCTCTACATGGAGTTCCGAGGACCATTGTATCAGATAGAGGAACCCTACCTCAAAATCCTGGAATCAGTTGCATGAGACTTTGGGTACTAGGCTAGAGTTCAGTATAGCCTTTTATCCACAGATAGATGGACAGACCGAGAGAGTCAATCAGAATCTAAAGGACATGTTGAGAGCTTGTGCGCTTGATTATGGATCTAGTTGGGACGACAACTTGCCGTATGCAGAGTTCTCTTATAACAACAGTTATCAAGCCAGTTTGAAGATGGCCCCTTTCTAAGCTTTGTACAGAAGGAGGTGCAGGACACCGTTATTGTGGGATGAAGTTGGAGATTGACAGTTGTTTGGACCAAATTTAATCAAAGACTCTGAAGAGAAGGTTAAGTTCATTCGCTATAGACTCAAGGTAGCACAGTCCACGCAGAAGAGTTATGCGGATTCTAAATGTAAGGAGACAGTTTACAAAGTCGGGGTCAGAGTATACCTTTGAGTGTCCCCACTTCGAGGAGTTAAGCGTTTTGGAGTTAAGGGAAAGTTAGCACCACGTTTTGTGGGACCATACCGAGTTCTAGAACGTATGGGAGAAGTTGCTTACAAGCTGGAATTGCCAGAAGGATTGTAACGAGTTCACGATGTGTTTCACGTTTCCAAGTTGAAGAAGTGCCACACAGAGATGGCCGATATTCCTCACGAGAGATCTGATTGCCCTTTGAAGCAATTCAGTTAGACAGTGATTTGACTTATGAGGAGAAGCCAGTCAAGATTCTTGAGTTTTCCAGCCGAGTCACTCGTAGCAAGGTTATAAAGTTTTGCAAAATTCAGTGGAGCCACCATACAGAGGAGGAAGCCACCAGGGACCGAGAGGAAGACCTTCATAGAGACCACCCAAACCTTTTTGCTGACCAAGCCGAATCTCGATGGCGAGATTCATCTTAAGGGGGGTAGGTTTGTAACATCCCAATTTTCAATTTGGATATTATACATAGATCATCATATGCATATCATATTTATTGCTACATTGGTTGAGAACCTAGAAATTTTAAGCAACTCAAAGACCCACCGAGAGAGTTGGAGGTTTCACAAAATTCATATTTGAATTTATTTCAAATTTGAAGAAAGGATCAATTTGATTTTATAATTTTCTCTCCAATTATTTCCAATATTAAAAATAAATGAGAGAAGATGATATGACTTCTTCAAATTAAGAGAAATATTGGAGAAAGAATTTTAAAATCAAATTATGATTTTTCTGGTTTTTATTTGCTATTTTATTTGAATTAGAAAAATATGCATTTTTCAAAATTGCATTTTTAGGCCAGAAAAATGTTCACGTTGTTCTAAATATTTCATTTAGACGGTGAAAATTGTTTTTGGCATTTTAAGAATGTTTTTATATTTTATTAGGATTTTTCTGTTAGGGCGAAATTTATTTTTAAAAAATCCTTCCCGGACCGACTGGGCCGGAGCCCAGCCAGCCCACACCGCGTGCCGCCGCCTCTCCCCGCCGTCGTGCCGTGCACGGACGCCGAGGAGAGTCCGAGCCGGACTCTCCCCGGGCCGGCCCCCTCCCTAAGCCACGTGTCACCCCGCCCCAATAAATAGCGTCGCCGCCGCCACCCCGAAGCCCCACATCCCCCACCCCCCTGCCGCACCCGCCACTAGAGCCGTCGCTGTCGCCGCCTAGCGCCGCCGCTGCCATTATTGCGCCGTCACTACCACTGTCGCCTCCCACCGACGCCTTGCGCCGCTTCGCCGTCGCCGAACCGCCGACGCTGCGCCCGCCTCGCCGGAGTCCGCGGAGCGCGAGTCGCCCGGTCTTTCTCAATTTAGGTAAAAATCGTCCAGTTTTTTTAAAACCCTAGATCTGTTTTTTAATATATCAGTTCGGTTTTTCTTTGGTTTAGTTATTTAGTGGACGTTCGTCCGTTCGTTCGTTCGTTTTAACGAACGTTGTTCGCCGGTTAGGATCAGACAGCGAACATTCATTCGTTAATCTGTTCGTCTTAGTTTTTTTCTAGGGTTTTATCCATGATTATTTTTATCGCGATTTCTGTCCTGATCTTCAATCTAGTATAACTTTTTACTCGTTTATCCAAATTAGTTGAAACCAGCGCCTAAATCTTCGTCTCGAAGCCCCCTTTCTAGTTAACCAACTTGAACATGATTTTGGTACTATAAAATTTTGGTCCAGATTAGTAAACGATCTTGTTTTGTTTGTATCTTGAGTTTTGTTGCTCCGTTTGAGTTGAATCTTTTTGCCAATCGTAGCTAATCACATGTACTCTCTATTAAGATCTAATTCACATGTTAATAATGTTGTTAGGTTTTGACTCTTGGTAGTTTAAGCCATTGCTTGTTTTGTGTTTGGTTTGGATCTTTTCTCGAGTTTTCTCGTGTTTTGTTTGAGTGATTCCTTATGTATGCTATTGTTTGTCTATGCTAGATTACCCGGAGTGCGAAGCTTGTTACTAATAATCTCTAGAGTTTGCAGATCATCAGCAAGGCATGTTACACTTGATCATACTCTTTTATACCCAGTTTTTACTATGCGTTAGTTTTGCTCCTCAAATATTAGCATTGGTAGGATTGGGAACATGTGGTTTTTGGTTGTAGTGTTTGAGGTAGGAACCTAATACCTTTTGATCACCCCGGGAATATACGTATGCTCTTTATTGCTTAGCCATGCTCATAGACGGGGATTGGATCGTGATTCACGCATGGAAGTTTGAGAGTTATTTTAATTGGATAACATCAAGGTGGCAACTTTAATACAAATCTGGGTAGATTGGTTGAGGCACCTGGAGTACCTAGTGTTGTCTGTTTTGGAAATCTTAGAGTCCCCGTGTGATGATCCTATGGAATGCCACCTAGGCTCAAAGGGATCATAAGATTATTCATGCTAGAAACTTCCATGTGCAGCCACAAGCCACTATGGGCTCTGGCATAGTTGAGTAAGTTGCGTGAGCTCTTGAAGAGGTAGACTAGCAGATGTAGAGGGTTGTAGGTGGTACTGTCTACCCGGAGTAGAGAGTTAATGCTTCAGAAAGGCTATGTCTCGATCATCCGATCATGGATGCGGTCTAGTCTTGTGGGGAAAAGTGCGCAAACCTCTGCAGAGTTACAAACTAATCATGGTTAGCCGTATCCCCGGTTATGGACATCTTGAGTATCTAGTACTTGAATCTATTGATGTGATCTCGTCACGTTCTCTAATTAATTATGATGTTGGGTTAATGATGATACTTTTGATCGGGATTTGAGTTGGAGGAACCTTCCAAATAATGGGAAACATGGGAGTAGTTAAATAAATTTATTTCTTTGTTGTAGGGAAAAACTAGCTTTATGCAAAACCATGAAACTTACAGCCTCCACCAGCCAAATATTGCATGTAGATATAGTCTTTGCATTATCATTACTTTACAGTGTAACTATGCCAGCATATTCCATGTGTGCTGACCCATCTCGGGCTGCAATATCTTGTGTTGCAGACTACTCAGACGACGGATAAGGTGCGGTAGGTCATTGTTTTGCACTCAGCTATGCCGTTGGAGTTGATGGACTCATTTACCTTCGAAGCCTTCCACTGTTCTCTAGCTTAGATGGCCTTCAACCATAATTTATTTATGTAATAATACTCTTTATGAGGACTCGATGTAATAAGTGTGTGATTGAAACTCTGTTATAAATCCTCGAGTACTGTGCGTGTCAGCATTACCGATCCAGGGATGACACTGATGCACAGAGACTTGACCGTTTGAGGTCTGGTCGCTACATATTACTGTACAAATTGTAACCTAATATAAGCCCTCATACTCATATCAATGTATTTCAAAAATAACAATACTCAGACATGTAAGAGTTAAGTACAAGAACACATTAGTGTTCAGTAACTGAAACCGATGCAACAAATGTTCACTAAGAAAATAACATTCATAGAAAATATGAAATCGTGACAAACAGGTACCCACTGGAGAACCACTAATTCCGTCTGCAACCACGTCCACGACCACCATCAAGAGCACCTCCTCTGGCCCAGCCACCGGCAACACCGACACGACTGGTACCATTGACAACACCTAACCCCCTTTCATCCACAACAGCAAGGCCACCATCTCTGACGCCGGTGACGCTAACTCCACGCCCGCGGCCTTGACCGCGACCATGCCCACGGCCACGGCCCCGGTGACCAACACGACCAGAACCATACACTAATGCAAAGATGTCGGTGAGGTTGTCTTCCTACTGCGACAAGACCTCTTCCGGAATCTCGGCCAGTGCCTAAGCATCCTCCTCTTCTTCGGCATGAAGACGGCGAATCTCCTGCAACACCACATGCAACTCCACTCAAAACTTCGAAAGATGATTCTGTGGCTCAACTCTATGTCCGCAATTGTCCAAGAGTGTTTTGAGGGAATGGACAATGGATTAGAGAAGAATCGGTTATGCGGCGACGAACTACCCCATGAACTACTCTAATTATATACATGCCCTCCTTAACTAGAAGAGGTAGGCGGACAGGTCGAACATCTCGTCTTCCCATAATACGTTGGATTCCACACACCCGTAAAACCAGCATTCATATTGAATCCGTTCGTTGCTAATAAACTTACTCTTAAAAATGTACAGTCAAAATTTAATTGCTACTTTATCTCTTGTTACGTATTGTTTATTTTCTCTCAGTGACATGCAGTTTGACCAACTCCCGAATAACAAAGAAATTGATTCTCATCGTTATTATGACTATTCAATTTGAAAATGTTTTCTACTTCTAGCGCTAAATATTTTTGTTTAAGTAATTGTATATTGTTCTCTCATATCATATATTCTTTGATTCCATTGTTCATACTGCATATCTCACAGGAGAAGTTATATTTTAATTCAAATCAATTATTGTTCCTAGGCCACATACTATCTTAATTTAGTTATCAAAATGTTTTCATAAATAAATAAATTTCTATCATGTTGTAACAAACACTCTTGAAATATATATCAAATCAATTTTCTTTTAAGTTTATATATGGACATGTTTCAATCTATCTTTTTATACCCATATCATTTTGAAATACAATTACACGAAATTCGATCATACATATGCTATACTTTGATCAACATATATTTATTACATGCTCAAATTTATACTACTTAAATAACAGTTCATTTTACTATTATTATTTATTTATAACTTTTTTATCAAGCATCTATTGTTTGTATTTACAGAGCCAACATTTTTGGTTTGACCTTTAGGGCTTAGTGTTTAGGTTTAAGGTTTAAAGGTTAGGTCTTACGGTTCAGGCATTAGCGTTTAGATTTAGGGTTTAGGAATTAGGAATTAGTTATTATAATTTAAATGTTAGTTATCAAAATCTTTTCATAAATAAATTAATTTATGTGATGTTGTAACATACACTCTTGAAATAAATATGAAATCACTTTTGTTTATAGTGTAAATATCGACATCTTTTGATCTATTTTTTTACACTAAAATCATTTTGAGATACAGTTACACTCAATTAGATTATATATGTTTTACTTTGACCAAGATATATTACATGCTCAAATATACTCCTTAAATAACAATTGATTTTACTGATATTATTTATTTATAACGTTGTTATCACGCCCCTATTATTCGTATTCACGGAACAACCATCTTGGCTTTGGCCTTTAAAGCTTAGAGTTTAGGGTTTAAGATCTATGGCAGGTTTTATGATTAGGGCTTAGGGCTTAGGTTTAGTGTTTAGGGTTTAGGGTCTAGGGCTTGTGGTTTAGGTTTATAGATTAATGTATATAATATTTAGGGTTGATTTATCTAATA
This sequence comes from Aegilops speltoides, assembly GCA_021437245.1. NCBI lineage: Eukaryota > Viridiplantae > Streptophyta > Magnoliopsida > Poales > Poaceae > Aegilops > Aegilops speltoides. The sequence continues at coordinate 104,103,023 of CM038142.1, forward strand.
TGGTGTTTTGGGCTTAAGTTTAGAGGTTAAGGTTTAGGTTTAGCGTTTACATCACGGAGATATTCAAGATCGGCAATATTATTTAGTCCTTAGTGGGTAGAATATTCAGATTAGAAGGTACCCGGAGCTGTTATTCCGTTTTTATTGTTCTGTTTTAGAATTTGCATTCACTTTTAGGGTTCTTATTTATTCTAGTTCATTAACCTGTGATATAGTTCTAAATAATTGTTATTGAGAATTCTTTTAAACACAACCATTGTTCGTCCATAAATTTGTAGCTACAGGTCAATTAGTGATCAACTCTTACTATAGTAGTATTCTTATTTACAGATTAACTTTTTGAATACAGTTCTTTAAGATTAAATTCGTGACCTAAATTGACGTTTTGTACATGAATAAATGTCCAGGAATTGACTTGGTTCACAATGTTCGCAATGTTAATATCCGAAGCAATATGTGAAATAATATTACTATGTAGAAGAACAACAGAAATTTAAAAACATAAAGATGATTAACAATATCAAATTACTATTATATCTAATTCAATCTAGTCCAACCATTCATTTATCAGAATTATATGAACACGCCTAAGTATGAATCTATACAAATAAATGTCAAAAACAAATATTAGGTTCACCCTAAGTTTCATTACATGTAATGTGTTCGTAAAAAGTCTGAACATAAAGTTTCAGTGACTCTAACTTGTTACATGCAGTGCCAATTACTGTACCCGCGGTCTAAGATACAATCTTATATTTACTAATTGGAAGCATCATTAGAGGCTCCACGTTAATCCTGAAAGATCACCTAAATATAACCTTAGGATCTCAATTATGCGGTTAAGATCTAACAGTGTTCGTGGGGCCTGTTAAAAAAAGAGTCCATGGGGCCTTATTTCTGTAGAGTCCTACAAGGTCACGAATATGTACTCCATCTCGATGGATCACCAAACACCATCCAAAGAAGGAAAGAAGAAATCTACCACGCCGGCGGTCGGCCCGCGCCATGCTCCAACAACCTATGCACAAAGCCGATTGATTTTCATGGTGATTACCAATGAGCTGGATGTGTTCACGGCTGTTGTTTTCAAAAAATTGTGTTGATCATTCACAAATCGCCATCTAAACAAGAAAGGTGAAAAGAAATTCGGCCGGCGGCGCGATGCCACCGCTGCCATGCACACAACCGATTAATTTTCATGGTAAGTCAACTACATGTATACACGTCTACTGTTTTGACTTCTCTTATCCAGGTACATCAATCGTTACTGCAGGGGCATGGAGTTTGCTTTTGCGAAATCATGTTCGCCGAAGAGAACCAGCAGCTGGAAGCAGACAACAGCGATCACGTGGCATGACCAGATAATGATGGCGTACAACTTAATGAGTCTAACAGTATATATATATATATATATATATATATATATATATATATATATATATATATATATATATATATATATATATATATATATATATATATATATATATAGTGTTACTATTCATCACCCAGGGTGCAGAATAAGTTATTCTTCACCGAGGTAATCTTCGATCATTTCATAATTAAATTACGTTTGGAATTCAAATAGTTACATCCCTATCGATTCACGACGTAAAATTTGACATAAGAAAATAAAAATATAGGTCATAAGACAAGAAAATTTACAGTTTATGTGTATTTTACACTATGTTTTTAAATTTGTAATTTTACATAACATAAAATATTTTTCCGACGATTATATATTTTCTTACGGTCTCTTTTACTTCAGAAATAAGGCAAAATTTACGGAACGTAAAATTACGGTCCATTGATAGTGAAATAGAGGGTGAAGAATAACTATTCCTCACCCAGGGTGACGAATAGTCAATCCTATATATATATATATATATATATATATATATATATATATATATATATATATATATATATATATATATATATATATATATATATATATATGCAAGGTGGTCATGGAAGGACGGTTGAAGGATAGCAGTATAGAGGCTTTATGTGCATCGGTAGTGGCTCCGTCTTGCACAGGTCTGTTCCTCTACCCATTAATTCCTAAAGTGTTTCTTTCTTTATGCTGGTACCTAAAATACTCCTTACATGTATGATTTTCATGCACGCATATATAAATATTTATTAAATCATATGAATTGATTTTCTGCTACCATAAACTAATAAAGATGGAGTTCTTCTCAATATCTAATTACTCTTTTTTTCTTGACACTTCCTCTTTATTGAAAAAACTACAAGTTTCAGCATGACAAATAAATAATAATATCAAGATGCCCCCACACGAACGACATAATATGGAAGCCATTTATCTGAATCATGCTTCGGTCTAATTAAGTAGTCACATATATACAGTATTATCCATATCCAAGTTTTTATACACATGTACGTAAATGTTACAATCGGAATAACATAGATGTATTCAAATTAATTAAGTTCACAAATTCTGACTCACTTTGTTTTATATTTGTACGAAAAACTGTTAATTGCAACACACTTGCATGTTCCTTTGGACCATCGGTCGTATAATGAACATTTTGCTAAAAAATTCCTCATAACTATAGACTAGATTTTGCAGGTCACGTTTATGAGGAGCTACACTTTCGTAATAAAGCTTATTAATCATGGAAAACTTATCTGTGAAATAAGCATGCTCGGAGTAGGACGCATATGTATACCTGCACAAAATACTGAACAAAATACATCCATGTCACTAAAGATTGTCCATTCAAGTCAGTGTCATTCAAATGCGGATAATCGATAACTCTCTAGGACGCAATGGCCATGGCATAGTATAGTAGATGCGTATGTTCGTAGGTAACCGATTACCATACTAGATGGGTTGAATACCAATATTACAAATCGAATTGATGTGTTTTCCCATATATGCAGCCGTTTGTGATTTCACATACATGTTAATTTGGAAAAGCAAGTGAACCCGCACAACCAGGCAAATTAGCTTCGATACTTTCGGACATAGATAAAAACAACCGGCCAATATTTTCAGAAATTAAAATCGGATGCGGACTCAGTGGATGTTATTTACAAATTAATAATTTATGTGCTTATCATATCACTAGACCGTGCAAGGCTGTACCACCATATGGGGTACAAACCTTTTTCTCCCTCACTTTAGTTGGCCAAAAATTAACAAAAAGAATGCCAAATTTCTGATTTGAATTTATGAAAGTCCTGATATTTTCCCTTACATGCAAATGTCCATACTAACATGCCATTACGACAACTCGAAAGAAAACATGTTATTACGAAAAAATTCATTTGCAGATTACAAAAAAAAAATAGTGCGCAGATCTAAATAGAAAATGGTACATATTAAAAAAATGATAATTCGTCTATAAAGTTTTCAAGTTATGGAGTATACATCTACATGATTTCTTTTCTAGAACTTACAGTGGGCTTTGTTTTTTTTAAGCGAGCTCAAAGGAGACAATGATAGTTTTTGGCAGAGTATCATCATATATTAATTTTAGTGTCACTTGGGTTTTAGACAATCGATTTGGCAAGCACACAAGATTTTCACTTGCAATATTAACCAAAATATATTTACCATTTCTAGGTATTACCTACTTGTTTTTTCTACAAACAAGTTAGTGTTCCGAGAGACTTAGTTAATAAGTATACAAAGGAATATTAATATTGTCATGTTGTATTGTAATATGTTTTCGTTTCATTAACAGTGTGTGAGTACATATCTACCAACCAGTCCCATAAAGATATGACTTGATAACTCAATATTATTAGTGTAGCATAGTCGGTACATCTATGCAAATTGTCAGATCAAGAATTTAGTGAAAAAGAGTACACTGCATCACATGAGTAACCAATATGCATTGTTGCATGTTATTAGTTGCAATAAATAAAATAATATTCAAAGCATTCTGTAATGTATTTCATGCAACAAATGTTACTACAAGTTCAAATCATATACATCTTTCTACAACAGTCTAGCCCGTGCTGATTGCACGGGTTGATGACTAGTTCATCCTAATTCAAATCTCCAACACAAAAATTGTTCCGGGATGGAAAAAATGGAACAAAGAACAACATTAACAATGAAATCTTCGACTATTCATATCTTTGAAGACTTTTAATCCGTAAGGAAAGAAGATAATCATGTTTAGATAACAACATCATGCTTCTCAAATGAATCTGCCCCTTATCCTACCTATATATGCTGCATGTGTTCTTATTTTCCAGAGCCCAATATGCAAGGACCGACTTAACCATGGATGTTTCATGAAAGAGGAAGATTAGAAGACACAAGATCTAAGAAGAACAAGAAAAGAAAGGTTTAATGCGTAATGGTATAATTTCTACTTCATATTTGTGAAGAAGAAATACGCTGATAATCTCTATCTATTTCAACCAACCTTCCGATAGAAGTCCACTTGCATTGCTGATAATCTGTATCTATTGTAAGATGCGAACTAGAAAGTGAGAGATAGCAACGAAGAAGAACATCGGAAGAAGAGCTAGCTATCTGTATTGCGAATGGATCATTTACTTGGGACTTGTATATGTCCAGATACATTTACCGTATATACCTCACACCAAGAGTTATCTGGCCCCACCGAAAAACAGATATACATAGCATTACGTGTTATACGGACGAGACTTGTTTGCTCCCCACGTGTGTGCCCATCCGTGCTCCCGCATATGTGGCATCATTTGATTGGAACAAAATAAGGTCCGGCCCCACCTCCTTAAAATCAGGGGGGAAGATGATTAGATTAGAAAGGAAAAAGAAAAAAAACCAACCGTAGGATGAAGTGGGAGCACGGATGCAAGCCGGATCCATGTTATACAACATAAAAAGACTATATACACAAAAATATGTATGAATCTTGGCGCACAGCCCACAAAGTGGGTGCCGTAAATCCTCTCCCTCGCAAACATGCATGGATCCGTTTGCAATCTCAACAACTCCACAAATCGCACATGATTCCACCCTTTTCTGTTTTCTCCACCAAATGGCGTGAAAAAGAAGGGCCTTGAGGGCATCGCGCTCGCTCACCACGAGAGAAGCAGCCGCACAGCCGAATATTTGCTATTTTGCTTGTTCCGGGTCACTGCTCGGCCGTGGCGTGACTGGCTAGCTAGCCAAAGCCAAGCGAGGAGAAAAAGGCAGCACCACGAAATGTTCTCTGCAGCTTCTTTACGGTTTGCCCGGCCGGGGCCCAGGCACTTTCACCACAAATCCAACACATGTGAAATGGCGTATATGGTATAGTCGACACAGCACTCAGTGACGGACATCACTAGACCTTCGGGAAAAGAAAAGAACTCAGACCATCACATCGCATCCATGCATGCATCTACACCACTTTCCTTCTTTCTTCTACGAAAATCTGCAGCAGTAGATTAATAACGAGCCAACAGTAACAGAGGTACGCATGATCACGGGTGAATGATGGCTTCATTAGTCAAAGATCGTCTACCTCCACCTAAGTAAAGTTAGGTTCTCTCTGGCAGGGCAGGCAGATTCTACACTGTTCAAATGCACAAGCGTGCGTGCAACTTTCTCAACTCGTCGACCGTGCGTGTCACTATGCGTGTTCCAACATTATTCCGTAAGTCTATGGCTTAAGCAATCACCTATTATTGCATGCCTTCTAGCAATAAGTAGTACTACAAGTAACTACTGGTGCATTTTACACGCATGAGGCATTCTTCATTCTTGGGAAATGGTTAGGGATAAAGTGCCAAGCTTGCTAAGCACGTCCCCATATGATTAGTGTGCCTTTTTCAGGACTTCCCGGCGTGTAATTCAGGTATTAGAGCATCTCTAGCCACGCCTCAACAGGCCCCCCAGGACATTTTTTAGCGTCGGCGCCCAAAAATCGGCCCAGTCGCTCCTTTAGGAGCCCAGTCACCGGTTTGGGTCGAAACTGGCGCCGACGGACCCAGGTCGAACCCGGCGTGCTGGTGCGCCCATGTATGCCGGGCAATCGTTTTTGGCGCGAAAGAATGGCGGGCCCGTCGAGTCAGCGACCCCTGCGCCTCGTCGTCCTCATCGCCTCGGTTTCCCGTGGGGAATCAATGCCAAGGCTGCCGCCGGTCAGCATTCCATTGATTCCTCACGGGCGGCGCGGTGAGGCGACGCGGCCCCTCCCGCCACGCTTACACACGCCGCCCCGGCCGCTATATAAGCCGCCCTGCCTCGGCGGTGAACGCACCCTGCCCGCAGACCTCCTCTCTCCCCATGCACGCACAGCCGCCGCCGCCTCTGAACTCTCTTTCCCCCCTTCTTCCACGAAGACGATGTGCGAAAGGTTCCCCGGCGATGGGTCGGCCACCAATGGCTTCAGCCGCCGCTCTCTCCACGAGTGGGAAACCCATCTCGGCGGCTCCCGATGTGCGCGCACCGGGGCGGTGGAGGCTCAGCGTCGGGGGCGTCCCCGTTCCCCTGCTGCCCGACGTCGAGCGCCCCACTACTTCCAGGCCGAGATCGACCCCGTGCGGGCGTCTCTGTCGGAGGAGGAGCGAGCCCTCCTGGAGTACAACGCCGGCAACCATGAGGCGTGAGCGGCGTACTTCGAACGCCGGCAGGCAGAGCGGCTGGCCTCCACCAACAATGCGCCACTGGTGTGGGGGCGCAACAACAGCGACGGCCACCGCCTGTGGTGGGGCTCCCTCGGTAGCACGCTACAGGACGTCCTTGTTGGAAATATGCCCTAGAGGCAATAAAAAAATGGTTATTATTGTATTTCCTTCTTCATGATAATTGTCTATTGTACATGCTATAATAGTATTAACTGGAAACCGTAATATATGTGTGAATACATAGACCACAACATGTCCCTAGTGAGCCTCTAGTTGACTATCTCGTTGATCAATAGATGGTTATGGTTTCCTGACCATGGACATAGGATGTCATTGATAACAGGATCACATCATTAGGAGAATGATGTGATGGACAAGACCCAATCCTAAGCATAGCACAAGATCGTGTAGTTCGTTTGCTAAAGCTTTTCTAATGTCAAGTATCATTTCCTTAGACCATAAGATTGTGCAACTCCCGGATACCATAGGAATGCTTTGTGTGTACTACAGGTATCTCCGAAAGTGTCAGTTAGGTTGGCACGAATCGAGACTGGGATTTGTCACTCCATATGACGGAGAGGTATCTCTGGGCCCACTCGGTAATGCATCATCATAATGAGCTCAATGTGACTAAGTAGTTAGTCACGGGATCATGCATTACGGAACGAGTAAAGAGACTTGCCGGTAACGAGATTGAACAAGGTATAGGGATACCGCCGATCGAATCTCGGGCAAGTAACATACCAATGGACAAAGGGAATTGCATACGGGATTGCTTGAATCCCCGACATCGTGGTTCATCCGATGAGATCATCGTGGAACATGTGGGAGCCAACATGGGTATCCAGATCCCGCTGTTGGTTATTGGCCGGAGAGATGTCTCAGTCATGTCTGCATGATTCCCGAACCCGTAGCGTCTACACACTTAAGGTTCGGTGACGCTAGAGTTGTTATGGAAAATGGTATGTGGTTACCGAAGGTCGTTCGGAGTTCCGGATGTGATCCCGGACATCACGAGGAGTTCCGGAATGGTCCGGCGGTGAAGGTCGATATATTGGACGAATGGTATTGGAGTCCGGAAGTGTTCCGGGGGTATCGGGCTATGGCCAGCATGATCGAAAGGTGTTTCGGGAGCCCCGACAAGTGTTGGAGGGACTCATGGGCCAAAGGGGAAGGGGCAAACCAGTCCACTAAGGGGTGGTGCGCCCCCCAAACCCTTTCCCACGTTAGTTTGGGAGGTGGGGCGCCTCCACCTAGCTTGGGAGGCAATCCTCCACCTGCTTGGCTTGGGGGGCAAGTCTCCCTAGGATTTTCCCTCGGAAGATCCAATCTGCTTGGCCGACGCCCCTAGGGGAAACTCTAGGGCGCCTCCCCCTCTCCCCTTACCCCTATATATAGTGGAGGGGTGGGAGGGCAGCTGCACCTCTCCCTTGGCGCAGCCCTCTCCCTCCTCCAACACCTCCTCCTCCGCCGTAGTGCTTGGCGAAGCCCTGCTGGAGAACCACGAGCTCCACCACCACCACGCCGTCGTGCTGTCGGAGTTCTCCCTCAACTTCTCCTCTCCCCTTGTTGGATCAAGAAGGAGGAGACGTCCCCGGGCTGTACGTGTGTTGAACGCGGAGTCGCCGTCCGTTCGGCGCTTAGATCGGAATCGACCGCGATCTGAATCGCTGCGTGTACGACTCCACCAACCGCGTTCTTGTAAGCTTCCGCTTAGAGATCTTCAAGGGTATGAAGATGCTCATCCTCTCCCTCTCTTGTTGCTAGAATCTCCATAGATTGATCTTGGTGATGCATAGAAAATTTTGAATTTCTGCTACGTTCTCCAACAGTGGCATCATGAGCTAGGTCTATGCGTAGTTTCTATGCACGAGTAGAACTCAAGTTGTTGTGGGCATCGATTTTTTCAATTTACTTGCCGTTACTAGTCTTATCTTGATTCGGCGGCATCGTTGGATGAAGCGGCCCGGACCGACCTTATACGTACGCTTACGTGAGACAGGTTCCACCGACTGACATGCACTAGTTGCATAAGGTGGCTAGCGGGTGTCTGTCTCTCCCACTTTAGTCGGATCGGATTCGATGAAAAGGGTCCTTATGAAGGGTAAATAGTAATTGGCATATCACGTTGTGGTTTTGGCGTAGGTAAGAAACGTTCTTGCTAGAAACCTATAGCAGCCACGTAAAAACTTGCAACAACAATTAGAGGACTACTAACTTGTTCTTGCAGCATATGCCATGTGATGTGCTATGGCCAAAAGGATGTGATGAATGATATATGTGATGTATGAGATTGATCATGTTCTTGTAATAGGAATCACGACTTGCTTGTCGATGAGCATGACAACCGGCAGGAGCCATAGGAGTTGTCTTAATTTATTGTATGACCCGCGTGTCATTGAATAATGCCATGTAATTACATTACTTTATTGCTAAACCGTTAGCCATAGTAGTAGAAGTAATAGTTGGCGAGACAACTTCATGAAGACACGATGATGGAGATCATGATGATGGACATCATGGTGTCATGCCGGTGACGATGATGATCATGGCGCCCCAAAGATGGAGATCAAAAGGAGCAAAACGATATTGGCCATATCATGTCACTATTTGATTGCATGTGATGTTTATCATGTTTTTACATCTTATTTGCTTAGAACGACGGTAGCATAAATAAGATGATCCCTAGCTAAAATTTCAAGAAAGTGTTCCCCCTAACTGTGCACCGTTGTGAAGGTTCATTGTTTTGAAGCACCACGTGATGATCGGGTGTGATAGATTCTAACATTCGAATACAACGGGTCTAAGCCAGATTTACACAAGCAAAACACTTAGGTTGACTTGACGAGCCTAGCATGTACAGACATGGCCTCGGAACACAAGAGACTGAAAGGTCGAACATGAATCGTATAGCAGATACGATCAACATGAAGATGTTTACCGATGATGACTAGTCCGTCTCACGTGATGATCGGACACGGCCTAGTTGACTCGGATCATGTATCACTTAGATGACTAGAGGGATGTCAATCTGAGTGGGAGTTCATTAAATTAGATGAACTTAATTATCATGAACATAGTCAAAAGGTCTTTGCAAATTATGTCGTAACTTTCGCTTTAGTTCTACTGTTTTAGATATGTTCCTAGAGAAAATTTAGTTGAAAGTTGATAGTAGAAATTATGCGGACTAGGTCCGTAAACTGAGGATTGTCCTTGTTGCTACGCAGAAGGCTTATGTTCTTAATGCACCGCTCGGTGTGCTGAACCTCGAACGTCGTTTGTGGATGTTGCGAACATCTGACATACACGTCTTGATGACTACGTGATAGTTCAGTAATGTTAAACAGTTTAGAATTGACGCGCCGAAGACGATTTTGAAACGTCGCGGAACATATGAGATGTTCAAAGGGCTGAAATTGGGATTTCAGGCTCGTGCCCACGTCAAGAGGTATGAGACCTCTGACGAGTTTCCTAAGCCTGCAAACTAAGGGAGAAAAGCTCAATCATTGAGCATGTGCGCAGATTGTCTGAGTACTACAATCACTTGAATCGAGTGGGAGTTAATCTTCCTTAAGAGATGGTGATGGTTCTCCAAAGTTACTGCCACCAAGCTACTAGAGCTTCGTGATGAACTATAACATATCAGGGATAGATATGATAATCCTTGAGCTATTCGCGATGTTTGACACTGCGAAAGTAGAAATCAAGAAGGAGCATCAATTGTTGATGGTTAGTGAAACCACTTGTTTCGAGAAGGGCAAGGGCAAGAAGGGATACTTCATGAAACGGCAAACCAGTTGCTGCTCTAGTGAAGAAACCCAAAGTTTGAACCCAAACCCGAGAATAAGTCCTTCTGTAATGAGGGGAGCGGTCACTGAAGCAGAACTACCCTAGATACTTGATAGATGAGAAGGCTGGTAAGGTCAACATAAGTATATTGGATATGCATTATATTAATGTGTACTTTACTAGTACTCCTAGTAGCACCAGGGTAATAGATACCGGTTCAGTTGCTAAGTGTTAGTAACTCGAAATAAAAGGCTACGGAATAAACGGAGACTAACTGAAGGCGAGGTGACGATATGTGTTGGAAGTATTTCCAAGGTTGATGTTATCAAACATCGCACGCTCCCTCTACCATCAGGATTGGTGTTAAACCTAAATAATTATTATTGGTGTTTGCGTTGAGCATAGACATGATTGGATTATGTTTATCGCAATACGGTTGTTCATTTAAGGAGAATAATGGTTCCTCTATTTATTTGAATAATACCTTTAATGGTCTTGCACCTAAAATGAATGGTTTATTGAATCTTGATCGTAGTGATACACATGTTCATGCAAAAAGATATAAGATAGTAATGATAGTACCACCTACTTGTGGCACTGCCATTTGAGTCATATTAGTATAAAACGCATGAAGAAGCTCCATGTTGATGGATCTTTTGGACTCACTCGTTTTTTGAAAAGTTTGAGACATGCGAACCATATCTATTGGTATGTACGCATGAAGAAACTCCATACAGATGGATCATTTGGACTCATTTGATTTTGAATCACTTGAGACATGCAAATCATACCACATGGGCAAGATGATTGAAAAGCCTCGTTTTCAGTAAGATGGAACAAGAAAGCAACTTGTTGGAAGTAATACATTATGATGTGTGCAGTCCAATGAGTGCCGAGGCACGCAGTGGATATCGTTATGTTCTTACTTCACAGATGATTTGAGTAGATGCTGAGTATATTTACTTGATGAAACACAAGTCTGAATTATTGAAAGGTTCAAGTAATTTCAGAGTTAAGTTGAAGATCTTCGTGACAAGAGGATAAAATGTCTATGATATGATCATAGAGATGAGTATCTGAGTTATGAGTTTGGTATACAATTAAGACATTGTGGAAATTGTTTCACAACTAATACCGCCTGGAACACCATAGTGTGATGGTGTGTCCGAACATCATAGCTGCACCCTATTGGATATGGTGCATACCATGATGTCTCTTATAGAATTACCACTATCGTTTAAGGGTTAGGCATTAGAGACAACCACATTCACTTCAAATAGGGCACCACGTAATTCCGTTGAGATGACAGCGTATGAACTATGGTTTAGAGAAACCTAAGCTGTCAGTTCTTAAAAGTTTGGGGCTGCGACGCTTATGTGGAAAAGTTTTAGCCTGATAAGCTCAAACCCAAAGCGGATAAATGCATCTTCATAGGACACCCAAAACAGTTGGGTATACCTCCTATTTCAGATCCGGAAGCAAAAGTGATTGTTTCTAGAAACGGGTCCTTTCTCGAGGAAAAGTTTCTCTTGAAAGAATTGAGTGGGAGGATTGTGGAGACTTGATGAGGTTATTGAACCATCACTTCAACCAATCTGTAGCAGGGCACAGGAAGTTGTTCCTGTGGCGCCTACAACACTTGAAGTGGAAGATTACGATAGTGATCATGAAACTTCGGATCAAGTCACTACCAAACTTCATAGGTCAACAAGGACGCGTACTGCTTCGGAGTGGTACGGTAATCCTGTCTTGGAGGTCATGCTGCTAGACAACAATGAACCTACGAGCTGTGGAGAAGCGATGGTGGGCCCGGATTCCGACAAATGGCTCGAGGCCATAAAATCCGAGAGAGGATCCATGTATAAAACAAAGTGTAGACTTTGGAAGAACTACTTGACGGTCGTAAGGCTGTTGGGTACATATGGATTTTAAAAGGAAAGACGGACAATGATGGTAAGTGTCACCATTAAGAAATCTCGACTTGTCGCTAAGATGTTTTCCGACAAGTTCAAGGAGTTGACTATGATGAGACTTTCTCACTCGTAGCAATGCTAAGAGTCTGTTGAAATTATATTAGCGGTTCCTGCATTATTTATGAAATCTTGCATATAGGATGTCAAAACATTGTTTCCTCAAGGATTTTCTTGAGGAAAGGTTGTATGTGATACAACCATAAGGTTTTGTCAATCCTAAAAGATGCTAACAAGTATGCAAAGCTCCAGCAATCCTTCTAAGGACTGGAGTAAGCATCTCGGAGTTGGAATATACGCTTTGATGAGATGATCAAAGATTTTGGGTTTATACAAAGTTTATGAGAAACTTGTATTGCCAAAGAAGTGAGTGGGAGCAATATAGCATTTGTGATGAGTATATGTTGTTCACATATTGTTGATCAGAAACGATGTAGAATTTCTGGAAAGCATATAGGGTTATTTGAAAAGTTTTTTTCAATGGAAAACCAGGATTAAGCTACTTGAACATTGAGCATCAAGATCTATAAGGATAGATCAAAATCGCTTGATAGTACTTTCAAATGAATACGCACTGTGACAAGATTTTGAAGGAGTTCAAAATAGATTGGCAGAGAAGGAGTTCTTGGCTGTGTTATAAGGTGTGAGTATTGAGTAAGACTCAAGACCTGACCACGGCAGAAGAGAGAGAAAGGACAAAGGTCGTCCCCTATGCTTTAGACGTAGGCTCTATAGTATGTTATTTTGTGTACCGCACGTGAAGTGTGCCTTGCCATGAGTCAGTCAAGGGGTACAAGAGTGATCCAGAAATGGATCACAGGACAACGGTCAAAGTTATCCTTAGTAACTAGTGGACTAAGGAATTTTCTCGATTATGGAGGTGGTAACAGAGTTCGCCGTAAAGGGTTACGTTGATGCAAACTTTGACACTAATCTAGAAGACTATGAGTAGTAAACCGGATTCATATAGTAAAACAGTTATTTGGAATAGCTCCAAATAGCGCGTGGTAGATGCATCTACAAGATGACATAGAGATTTGTAAGGCACACACAGATCTGAAAGGTTCAGACCCGTTGACTAATAACATCTCTCACAAGCGAGATATGATCAAACCCCATGGGTGTTGGATTCATTACAATCACATAATGATGTGAACTAGATTATTGACTCTAGTGCAAGTGGGAGACTGTTGGAAATATGCCCTAGAGGCAATAACATAATGGTTATTATTGTATTTCCTTGTTCATGATAATTGTCTATTGTTCATGCTATAATTGTATTAACTGGAAACCGTAATACATGTGTGAATACATAGACCACAACATGTCCCTAGTGAGCCTCTAGTTGACTAGCTCGTTGATCAATAGATGGTTATGGTTTCCTGACCATGGACATAGGATGTCATTGATAACGGGATCACATCATTAGGAGAATGATGTGATGGGCAAGACCCAATCCTAAGCATATCACAAGATCGTGTAGTTCGTTTGCTAAAGCTTTTCTAATGTCAAGTATCATTTCCTTAGACCATGAGATTGTGCAACTCCCGGATACTGTAGGAATGCTTTGTGTGTACCAAACGTCACAACGTAACTGGGTGGTTATAAAGGTGCACCACAGGTATCTCCGAAAGTGTCGTTGGGTTGGCACGAATCGAGACTGAGATTTGTCACTCCGTATGACGGAGAGGTATCTCTGGGCCCACTCGGTAATGCATCATCATAAAGAGCTCAATGTGACTAAGTAGTTAGTCACGGGATCATGCATTACGGAACGAGTAAAGAGACTTGCCGGTAACGAGATTGAACAAGGTATAGGGATACCGCCGATCGAATCTCGGGCAAGTAACATACCAATGGACAAAGGGAATTGCATACGGGATTGCTTGAATCCCCGACATCGTGGTTCATCCGATGAGATCATCGTGGAACATGTGGGAGCCAACATGGGTATCCAGATCCTTTGTTGGTTATTGGCCGAGAGATGTCTCAGTCATGTCTGCATGATTCCCGAACCCGTAGGGTCTACACACTTAAGGTTCGGTGACGCTAGAGTTGTTATGGGAAATAGTATGTGATTACCGAAGGTAGTTCGGAGTCCCGGATGTGATACCGGACGTCACAAGGAGTTCCGGAATGGTCCGGCGGTGAAGATCGATATATTGGACGAAGGGTATTGAAGTCCGGAAGTGTTCCGGGGGTACCAGGCTATGGCCAGCATGATCGAAAGGTGTTTCGAGAGCCCGGCAAGTGTTGGAGGGACTCATGGGCCAAAGGGGAAGGGGAAAACCAGTCCACTAAGGGGTGGTGCGCGCCCCACACCCTTTCCCACGTTAGTTTGGGAGGTGGGGCGCCTCCACCTAGCTTGGGAGGCAATCCTCCACCTGCTTGGCTTGGGGGGCAAGTCTCCCTAGGATTTTCCCTAGGAAGATCCAATCTGCTTGGCCGCCGCCCCTAGGCGAAACCCTAGGGCGCCTCCCCCTCTCCCCTTGCCCCTATATATAGTGGAGGGGTGGGAGGGCAGCTGCACCTCTCCCCTGGCGCAGCCCTCTCCCTCCTCCAACACCTCCTCCTCCTCCGTAGTGCTTGGCGAAGCCCTGCTGGAGAACCACGAGCTCCATCACCACCACGCCGTCGTGTTGTCGGAGTTCTCCCTCAACTTCTCCTCTCCCCTTGCTGTATCAAGAAGGAGGAGACGTCCCCGGGCTGTACGTGTGTTGAACGAGGAGGCGCCGTCCGTTCGGCGCTTAGATCGAAATCGACCGCGATCTGAATCGCTGTGTGTACGACTCCACCAACCGCGTTCTTGTAATGCTTCCTCTTAGTGATCTTCAAGGGTATGAAGATGCTCATCCTCTCCCTCTCTTGTTGCTAGAATCAACATAGATTGATCTTGGTGATGCGTAGAAAATTTTGAATTTCTGCTACGTTGCCCAACAGTCCTCGAGTACCTCGAGGGCGGCAACGACCCGCCGCTGACGTACCCGGCCGCCCCGGTCCCCTGTTGGAGTTGCGGTCCATGGATGCCAAGGAGGATACTGGGCGGGTCCTCCTCCTGCTCCTCCCACTCCTCCGGGTTGCCGGCGCTCTTAAGCGTTAAGGCCGAGCCCGTGGAAACGCCGCTGGGCCGGCGCAACCACGGCGTCGTCATCAACGAGGCCGGTGGCGGTTCCTCGGGCCGCGGCGGCGGTTCCTCCCGCCTCGTCAGGACGAAAACGGAGCCGGGGCTCGGCCCCATCAAGCGCGAGCACAACGACGAGACCGCCTTCGACGACGAGGCCGCCATGAAGTATGCGCGGGAGGAATTGGCACGGACAACAGCGACAACGAGGTGCCGCCGCCGGCTAAACCAATCCGCCAGGGGTACCCCGGACAGGGGTCGACCAGGGACGGCCGCGTGAAGGAGGAGAAGAAGGACGACTTCGGCGGCGACTTCGGCGTGTTCAACGAGTTCTTCGGCCAGTAGGTGCGGCCTTTTTTTCCTTCTTTTTAGTATTGTTATGTTTCTACATGTAAAAAAATTGTGAACCGCCTAAATATCGCCGAATGTATGCCGTGTTTGCCGAAATTTGCCCAATTATATTAAAAAAACATAAAAAAGATCGTCTGGGGCCGACCTGGGGGCGGCGGCTGGGAAGCCGATCGCCGCCACGCAGAAAATATCGCCGGTTCTTCCCCAAGCGGCGCTTTTTCTAACCCCTGGGGGGGCCGAACAGCTGGAGATGCTCTTAGAGCGACAGAAGAATCAAGGCCTAACGATCGATGCGATTTAGTTTGCTTTAAAGATGCTATAATTTGAGACGTCCCCGGGTTTTTTAATTAATTAGGTTGATGGCCTGCAGGTACTGGTGGTCAATTGATTCTGGAGTTGCGTGCTTAATTTGGAACCTAAAGAACATGGTGATCTCTTGATTCCTGATTATTTTGGGACCTAAATATTCTTGCAAGGCTCGTGGTATTTTGAATACCTTTACTTGTTCGAGTCCTTTGCCGCTTATCAGCTTCTATGGGGGAGAAAGGCGAACATTGGGCCTTGTGTAAAAAACAAGTTTAATCCTTCAAATGTTTCTTTTGTAGGGCATCGGTTTTTTTTTTTGTGGACGCAAATTTGTTTCGGCCACTCCAAGTAAAAAGAATATTTATATATGGTAGTCTTTTGTGTGATCAAACATGTTTTATCACAATTTTAAACATTCTATTTTTGGCTGGGAAAACATTCAATGTTATGAAAATTTGAACTGGGCTGGCCAAGCACTCAGGACTTGTCGTGCCAATTTGAACTGGGCTGGCCAAGCACTCAGGACTTTTCTGTCTTAAATGCTATATAATAAATTAGTAAGAAAGTACCAAAGCGTGCGCGCATAATTTACTTAATAAGCAGAAGATTGTACTCCTTCCGTCTAGGTGAGTAAGTCATCTTAGGCTGTGCATCGTGACCAAGGAGGAGGCGAAAACGAGAGATATTAATGTTTATTTGCTAATTTATAGTATTGCATGCAATGAACTAACCACTGCATGTCATGTTTGATAGTCTCAGGTCATTAAAAGCATGCACACCCTCATCTTTTATTGGTTGATATGTCGAGAAACAAAAAACAAGGTAGAAGTTAATGCACCGCGCCTACGTGTTTTGGGATTATTTGGTTTTCGTAAGATGACTTACACACCTAGACGAAGGGAGTACGTTTTACCATGAGCCTCCGTTTCAGTTTACAAGTCCTACGCGTATACATAGGTTGCCAATTTTATCACACTAATATAAACTATATAACACAAAAATTATACCTTTTGAAAGTATAAACTCCGAACTTTATGTTGGTATATTTTTTGTAGGTCAAATTGACGACCTAGGGTACGCGCACGTCCTGTAAACTGAGAGAGAGGTAGTACTGAAATTGTTGAAAATAATATAATAGTAAGACCCGAATCTTCATACCCGAATCACCACTAGCTACTCCGTTTTGCGCGCATGGATGCTGGCCTGAAGATTCGGGTCTCGCAGTCGCAGTACATAAGTACTGCCGACTCATGGTGGCCTCTCCAATTGTCTGTCCATTTGCAAGGATACGAAGTATAGTTGGGAATATATAGCTAGCTGGCACTACAGTCCCTCGGTACCTCGTGTGACGTGTGACGTCTGTGCACTGCATCCACATATGCACTGCATTAATGTGAAACTTTTCGTCGATTGCTCTACGTGAAAGAATATCTACACGAAGCATGTACGATTTCTCTATTGGAGTACCGGAGCAAGCACGATCAAATATGCTCAAGATTCGGCGATTCACACACAGACGCGCGTACAGATGCGCTCGCGTCTGTCTCTTGTAATCTCAAGAAGAATATGCTTAGCAATTGGGTTTATGGCATAGCATCGTATCGCTGAAGCCTGAAGGGCTGTCATCACAGTTTCTCCGGACGGTTCGCAAACGCCTTTCCTGTGTCGTGATCACGCACTAGATAGCCATATCTATTTCCATGCGACGTTACGTGCCCTAGCTACCATCCAAGTTTGTCTCGCCAAAGTGCCCCAACCTTAGCAATCTGATTATCTAGCAAGCTAACTAGCCAGTGTGCGAGCTTTTTCGCCACCTTTTTAAACTTGAATGCAATGTACGTACAATTAATTGGTTGCAACTCCCATATTTGACACATTGTTCGATCGAAAGAAATTTTAGCTTCTAACAGAAGTCAGCTACACAAGGATTTAGGAACCTATTGTTATACTGGCTAGCTCTTCAATAGATATTAAGATCCGATCGCGAATGGGCCAAAAGTGGATTTTCTTTCATGAGTGCCATGGCAATGCCCCAACATCATTGTTGTCCACGGAAGGATGAAAAGGAAGCAAAAAGGCAACATCACAGTTCGATCTAGCATAGCTATCGAACAATGCATGATTTGTTTCTAAATATGCAACGCATGCTGAAGCCATTTGCCTCCCTCAGACCCTCCCTCTTTTTTAAAGCCGGCCCAGCAAAAAGTTGCACCTAGCATTTACACACACACACAAAAAAAAAAGTTGATCAACAGCAGCCTAGGCATGTGAGAAATCGGACAGAAGTCAGTTTTGATGGGTGGCATTATTTCTTTTGAGCAATCAGATCATATGGCCACTTTTGGGTGGCTTTTCTTTTCAGCGTTACATGTCACTTTGCTAAGGTTTGAAACAGACTAAAAGTTGATAGAATTTTAGATGGGCCCGTGAGCTTAGCTTTGTCCATACGCAGAGACACTGAAACACATTCCAGTTGCATGATCAAATCGGCTAGACATATACTCCCTCCATTTCTAAATATGTCTTTTTACAGACTTCTATACAAACTATATACGGACATATATAGACATATTTTAGAGTGTATATTCACTTATTTTGCTCCGTAGTCCCTTATTGAAATTTCTAATAAAGACTTATATTTAGGAAGGGAAGGAGTATATATACTAGTGATCTTCCTTGGTGCAACAATAATTAATTAAGTCAGTGCTGCCAAATTAGCATGTACTCCCTCCGTTCCTAAATGTAAGTCTTTTTAGAGATTCTACTATGGACTACATACGGAGCAAAATAAGTGAATCTACACTCTAAATTATGTCTACATACATCCGTATGTAGTTTGTAGTGAAATCTCTAAAAAGACTTATATTTAGGAACGGAGGGAGTAACATACAATATCACAGTGTATAAGGTTGCATCACAAAGGCGCCAAAAAAAAGTACGTGGTGCGCTATTCTATATAAGCACGTCTCGGCATATACATTGCATGATGCAGCTGGAATCCATGGATTTGCCGGAACCAAATCAAATCTACCTGATCACTTGGTATTTTAATCAGCGAGAGCGTATGGAACAAAAGAAGCTAGATATCGCAATCTAGATCGACAGAGTTGATTAAGCAAACACTCGCTCGTGACACATAAGTTAGTGCCGTCCCGGAGAAATTTATGCCCAACACCGTCCATGTTTTTGGGTGTCTGTCATGTCCATGTTTCATTCGTAAAAGCGTACCAGGTACTAGCTAGAAAGATACAGCCACAGGTACTTACCTAGCAAGAACAAGAACAGAAATTTGTGTGCTAGCTAGCTGCATCAACTAATCAGTATGTTAATTTATTCGTTGGATTTGTCCTAGCTACCGGCCGAAGCAACAAGATCACACATATCTGACCATTGTATTTGCGAGCTAGGTAGAAACACTACCGTACCAGCCGGCCGGCCGGCCTGTGATACATGCAGACTGATTTGTGGCAATGTGTCATTTTACAGAGTAAAATTTAAACCCCAGAGACACAATTAATCATCCAGCCGACCTGACTTTGGCACTGCACCAAAAAATCCTCAGACCGGCCAAATAAATTGTCGGCTAAACGATCGCGTCTTTCCGTATCACTCCCAATCATCAAATCTAGTCACCACCCATTAAGCTTTTGCTTTTGCTTGGCAGCTAGCTAGGTGCATATGTACATTTGCCCTCTTCGATTTGCAATTGCTTTTGCCACAGTACTGCATGCAACTGGACAGGTAGCACATTAATCATTATAAACCATGGATATTGTGTACTTTCAACAGCAACAACCACATATCAGTTGCAACCAGAAAATTGAAAGTGACATTTCCGAGAGGCAGGTACGGCGCCGACGTGTGAAACCGGCAAACCAAACTACAAAAGGGACTAATTGATTGATTAAACTGCGCTTAGCAAATGTACTGGCTTCGAAGGAGGAAGCTTCCATGCGTCTTACGCCAACAAAACGCCATGCATCTACAAGTACGTATATACTTAACCAAAGCAAATACTGCGACGCAACCGAGAGAAGTCGATCGATTGATGTAACGTAACGTTTTTAAGTAATGGCCGCCACGTATGATTGACTATGAATCGACTGTGCCCTTTGGGTTCTTTCTCTCTGTCCTTGTCTCCACCGATCCTCTTGAAAAAGCGCTCGCCCGGGAAGAATCTCAGCTGGCGCACTGACATGTGCTTGACTAGGCACGTAGTAAGTACACAAACACACACATGGTCTTTCCCTCCTTGGAAGCTCAGTTTTGCACCCAACGCATGCATGTGCTTGGACGCTTGGTACGTAATAAAGTTAAATGAATCAGCTAAGATATGCATACAATTTCGTTGAGGACGTACAGAGACATAGTGTCTCTGCACGTCGCCGGAAGCGGCATCCACGCAGACATGTGCACGCACGAGCATGCAATGCATATGCACCGCGAACGGGAGACCCACGGTGAAAGGTAACGATGAGTTAATGACCCATTCTTTTTGGAAGAACATATACGTCCTTAGTTGCGTAGGTAGGCCATAGATTAGTCTTCACAAGGTAACTAATAAAGCTTCATCACGCCACACACATCCCTCGAAACAGGCTTTCACCCCACTTTATGTATAAAACAACAACCGAACATAATACACGGCCGAATGATACAAGGTGATGAAGTAGCCCTCATACAATGCCGATCCCAAGATAACCAGATCACACAGTAAATACGCTACCGAGAGAGAGCATAGAGAGATCAGAGTACAACGCCATGCAACGCACCTAACCTCCACAACAACACTTGGGGTGGATAATGGTGCGAAACGTCGCCGCTGCCGAGTCCACCATGGACAAGGGTCTTCACCCAGAACCCCGACACGAAAAGGAGAACCGCGACAACGTCTTTAGGAAGAGAGCGGCACCCGCGAGCGTTGCCGCCGTCGGCGTCAACGCGCAGAGCTTTCACTCGGCAGCTCCACCGTGTCACCACGAGGCCTCCAGGACACACGCGATGAGGACGGATCCCCAGATCTGGATCGGGGTGCCACCACTGCCAAAGACAGAAAACACGCTCGGGCTACCCGCTGCTGCACCTCTTACCGCCCACACAACTAACAGGGAAAACCACCATGGTGCCCCGCCGGAGAGCCAACCATGTGGACCACCATCCTGGGCCGCCGCCCTGACATCCATGTCCGAGGCAATGCCCACTGCTCACATCATGAAGCACCCACCAGAGTAGGAAGAGTAAAAAAGGTTCCTCAAAAAAGAGAGTAAAAAAGGTAACTCCTTTGAGTCCTAGCCCGGCATTAGCCATGGAGTCTGGGTCAGCGCCTTCACCGTAGGAGACAACCACGCCTGCGTCCACTGCCAATCTCAGTGGACCGGAGGATACACAACCCCGCAGCTACTGACGGTCGTCGCCGATCTCGCTCGCATGACGCCATGCCTGTGGCCTCTGGCACCGATTTGCCCAACCAAGGAGCGATGTCCCGACCACCGCCATCGACCATTGTACCAGTGTGGAGAGGGATCCCATCTCTCACGAGCACCACCCAGACTGAGCCCACCATCGTCTACCCAGAGCTAGAGCTCCAATCCGTCTGGGGTCAACCTGGCAGTCGGGTCAGGTTTGCTCGGGTTGACCTCTTCCAAACCCATGCCTGATTCTCTAGTCGGGTCCATCACTCGCCCATGACCCTACGCATGGGTCAAAGTTTAGACCCATGCCCGAACCCGTCGGGTAACCCGACCTACTCAAGCACCCATCGGGTCCGTGTTAATGTTAAAATAATTTTAATTTTGCTCTTTCCAAGTGTGTTTAAGTTAAATTAATTTCGTTCTTTCCAAATGGAAAGGGGCAAAAAATATCTTTGCAAGGTTACCGGAATGGAACACACGAACAAACTCTGCATCGAGGTGGTTCTTATATTATTTTTCGAAAAGGAGGTTAACCCCCGGCCTCTGCATCAGAATGATGCATACGTCCATATTATTAATAAGCAAAGGTTCAACAAAGTCTTCAGGTCTGAAAAGGAATAAATGCTCACATAGAGCAAAAACACACAAAAACAGGATAGCCACAACCGGCAGGCAAAAGAGAAGATAGGAAACTAAACTCCTATCCTATTACATGACCACCATCCAAACCGGTTGAAAATAGCCCGTGCTACCATCTCCCACCGGATAGACCCAGTAACCATACGCTCCCTGGCATC
Organism: Aegilops speltoides; assembly: GCA_021437245.1. NCBI lineage: Eukaryota > Viridiplantae > Streptophyta > Magnoliopsida > Poales > Poaceae > Aegilops > Aegilops speltoides. The sequence goes on from CM038142.1 coordinate 104,125,350, forward strand.
CGTCGGAGTGAGTAGCGACCACATACGGATCACCGAAGTGGCCCAGAAAATAACCTACAAGAAATGATATTTGTTGTTCTGTTAAAAACCAAATCATTTCTGCAGTTCCATACTGCCCATAATAAAGCACACACTCCTACACGGATATGTCTCGCCGTTTCTAAATCTATTCCATTTAACCACGTCCCAAATAACGTGTTGATAGAATTTGGAGGAGTAATATTAAATGCTATGTGGACAGACCGCCATAAATTTTTTGCCATTGGGCAGAGCACAGAAGCTACATCTTCTAGAACCTGTCCAGTTGCGTTTTGCCAAATTGTCCTTAGTTAGAATGACTTGTTTATGAACAAACCACATAAACACTTTAATTTTTAAAGGCACTTTAACTCTCCAAACATGCTTCGAGCGAGGGACAGGGCCAGTGTTTATAATATCCAAATACATGGACTTAACCGAAAACTATCCATTCTTAGTTAGTTTCCAGTGCAACTGATCTGGCTATTGAGAGAGGTGAACATCCATCAATCTTCTCACAAGATGGAGCCAAGCTTTCCAACGGTTTCCCACAAGTCCTCCTTAATTGAATATTGAGAGGGTTGGATTGTAATACGCTGCAACGTAAGCATCTCTTCGATGAACAATATTATAGAGAGAAGGATATTGCAATGCAAGGGGTGTCTCCCCTAACCATATATCCTCCCAGAATCTCGTGGTAGTACCATTTCCAACTATGAATTTTGTCCTATTGAAGAAGACTGATCACTCTCATTAGTCCCTTTCAAAATGGTGAGTCGGGCGGTTTGACCGTCACCTGGGATAAGGTGGTTCTTATATAGGCATCAATCCTTTCTCACTGTGCTTCCAGTTTCGAGGCGGTACTAATACCACGGATGTTACCTTCGCTACTACTACCTCCATCCGGGTTTATTAGGCCCCCTCTTATTTTGGGCTGAAGTTTGACCTAAAATTTTACCTTACAAAACTTTAACTATATGTCACAAAAGTTATATTGTCGGAAAGCTCTTTCAAATACAAATCCAACAATATAATTTTTTATAGCATATACTTTATATTTTAGTAGTCTATAGATGGTCAAAGTTTGGCTCAAAATAGGAAGGCGTCCAATAAACCCGGACGGAGCTAGTACTCGACAGGTTAATTTACACCATCTAGGTGGGGAACACAAGCAGTGTGCTGGATGCATGGCCGAGCCGTTTTGATGCACGGCGAAGCCGGTAAAGTACGCATTGTGCAACTAACCTCGTCGAACATAGTTTTGGGTTCCTTGCGGCTCTTGTCTATACAAAAGAAATCTCTGTTCTTATAGGGAAATACCCTTTGGTCCTTTGGTGTATAATACACCTAATGTGGGAAAATTAATAACTTATAGAAGTCAAAAAAGTTTAGAATTTTTTTAGTATAAATTTGACTTCCTTTTACACTAGTAGTATATAAATTTTCATTAATAAAAATCACCATTGAATTGAGGGCAAAACACAAAAAATATTGGTATTATAGATCACCATACAAACTATTTTCGGCTGAATATTATGTTGATTTAAATGAAGTCAACGGGGTTTATTCTTTTTTGGAATTTTTTACAAATACAATCAAAGGTCAAATTTATTTCAAAAATATTTTCAGCATTTTTCAAAAAAACTATTTATTTAATATATTTTTTACATATAAGTTGTATAAACAGCCATTAGGCCCAACCAGGCCAAGTTTGGACAAAGAAAAGTGTGTTTGGTTGCATACGGGGTGGGATGGCTCGCATGGGCACGAATCTTAAAGCCCAGAGCCTGGCTTGCTGGAAACCTCGAATCGGTTTTCGGCGAGCCAAGCTCAGTGCAGCGCAAGCTCGCACTCATGGTGGCAACCGTAAACGAGTGGGGATGGTGGGAGATGCAAATTGGCCGCGGCGGCACGACGCCAAATCTAACCTCACCCTCCCTCCCCCTCCCCCCCCCACACACACACTCCCCCAAATTACTCGATCACCACTATCTCTAGGACAAACACTTCCTCCAGCCTCACCACTAGCGGCGGCGACTCATATTTGCGCAAGCAGCGGCGGGCGCGGTAGCAGCACTATCTGGCAAAACGAGGTGGTGTTCCCCTTCCTGTTGGCCATCGTCGGGTCGTCCTTGCTGGGGAACGTTGCCATGGAAAACAAAAAAATTCTGCGCACACGCAATGATCTATCCATGGAGATGCATAGCAACGAGGGGGAGAGTGTGTATACGTACCCTCGTAGACCTTAAGCGGAAGCGTTTCACAACATGATTGATGTATTCGAACTTCATCGTGCTTCAACCGATTAAGTACCGAACGCACAGCAGCTCCGTGTTCTGCACACGTTCAGCTCAGTGACGTCCTGATACGTCCATTATGCATCATGCTTTTATATCAATATTTATTGCATTATGGACAGCTATTACACATTATATCTCAATACTTATGGCTATTCTCTCTTATCTTACAAGGTTTATCATGAAGAGGGGGAATGTCGGCAGCTGGAATTCTGGCTAGAAAAGGCGCAAACATTGGAAACCTATTCTGCACTGCTCCAAAAATCCTGAAACACCACGAAACATGTTTTTGGAATTTATAAGAATTATTGAGCGAAAGAAATACACCAGGGGGCCCACACCCTATCCAGGAGAGTGGAGGCCCCCCCCCTACTGGGCGCGCCCCCTATCTCCTGGGCCCCCTGGTGGGCCTCCGGTGTCCATCTTCTGCTATATGAGAGCTTTTACCCTGGAAACAATCGTGGGCAAGCTTACGGGACGAAACTCCGCCGCCACGAGGTGGAACCTTGGCGGAACCAATCTAGGGCTCTGGCGGAGCTGTTCTGCCGGGGACACTTCCCTCCGGGAGGCGGAAATCATCACCAACGTCATCACCAACGATCCTTTCATCGGGAGGGGGTCAATCTCCATCAACATCTTCACCAGCACCATCTCCTCTCAAAACCCTAGTTCATCTCTTGTATCTAATCTTGTATCAAAACCACAAATTGGTACCTGTGGGTTGCTAGTAGTGTTGATTACTCCTTGTAGTTGATGCTAATTGGTTTACTTGGTGGAAGATCATATGTTCAGATCCTTTATGCATATTATTACTCCTCTGATTATGAACATGAATATGCTTTGTGAGTAGTTACGTTTGTTTCTGAGGACATGGATGAAGTCTTGCTATTAGTAGTCATGTGAATTTGGTATTCGTTCGATATTTTGATGAGATGTATGTTGTCTTTTCCTCTAGTGGTGTTATGTGAACGTCGACTACATGAACCTTCACCATTATTTCGGCCTAGAGGAAGGCATGGGGAAGTAACAGGTAGATGATGGGTTGCAAGAGTGACAGAAGCTTAAACCCTAGTTTATGTGTTGCTTCGTTAGGGGATGATATGGATCCATATGTTTAATGATGTGGTTAGGTTTACCTTAATACTTCTTTTGTAGTTGCGGACGCTTGCAATAGGGGTTAATCATAAGTGGGATGCTTGTCCAAGTAAGGGCAGTACCCAAGTACCGGTCCACCCACATATCAAATTATCAAAGTATTGAACGCGAATCATATGAACGTGATGAAAACTAGCTTGACGATAATTCCCATGTGTCCTCGGGAGCGCCTTTCTCATTATTATAAATTGTCCAAGCTTATCCTTTGCTACAGAAAGGATTGGGCCACCTTGCTGCACTTTATTTACTTTATTTACTTTACTTGTTACTATTTATCTTATCACAAAACTATCTATCACCTACAATTCCAGTGCTTGCAGAGAAAACCTTACCAAAAACCGCTTATCATTTCCTTCTGCTCCTCATTGGGTTCGACACTCTTACTTATCGAAAGGACTACGATATATCCCCTACACTTGTGGGTCATCAAGACTCTTTTCTGGCACCATTGCCGGGGAGTGTAGCGCTTTTGGTGAGTGGAACTTGGTAAGGAAACATTTATATAGTGTGCTGAAATTTTCTGTTACTTGTCACTATGGAAACTAATCCTTTGAGGGGCTTGTACGGGGTATCTTCACCCCGACCAGAAGAGCAAAGAGTTGCTCCTCAACCTACTGAACTTTATCAAAATATCTACTTTGAGATTCCTTCGGGTATGATAGAGAAACTGCTAGCTAATCCATTTGCAGGAGATGGAACATTGCATCCCGATTTACACCTTATCTTTGTGGATGAAGTTTGTGGATTACTTAAGCTTGCAGGTATTCCCGATGATGTGGTCAAAAGGAAGGTCTTCTCTTTATCTTTGAAGGGAGATGCATTGACATGGTATAGGCTATGTGATGATATGAGATCTTAGAATTATAAACGATTGAAGCTGGAATTTCACCAGAAGCTATCCTATGCACCTTGTTCATCATGATCGTAATTACATATATAATTTCTGGCCTCGTGAAGGAGAAAGCATCGCTAAAACTTGGGGGAGGCTTGAGTCAATGTTATATTCATGCCCCAATCATGAGCTCTCCCGGGAAATGATTATTCAAAACTTTTATGCTCGGCTTTCTCTTGATAATCGCAACCTGCTCGATACTTCCTGTGCTGGTTCTTATATGCTGAAGACTATTGATTTCAAATGGGACTTATTGGAAAGAATTAAACGCAACTCTGAAGATTGGGGTTCCAACGATGGTAAGGAGTCAAGTATGACACCCAAGTTCGGTAGTGTTAAATCTTTTATGGATACCGATGCTTTTCGTGGATTTAGCGCTCAGTATGGACTTGACTCTGAGATGGTAGCTTATTTTTGTGAATCTTTTGCTACTCACGTTGATCTCCCTAAAGAGAAGTGGTTTAAATATAATCCTCATGTTGAAGTGAAAGTAGTTGCACCTACTACAGTTGAAGAAAAGACTATCACCTATAGTGATCCTATTGTTCCTACTACTTATGTTGAGAAACCTCCTTTTCCTGTTAGGATAAAGGATCATGCTAAAGCTTCGACTGTTGTTCGTAAGAGTAATACTAGGACTTATACACCTCCTGGGCAAATTAATGTTGAACTTAGTATTGCTATGGTTAAAGACCTCTTGGATGATGATTTAGATGGGCATGTTATTTATTTGTGTGGTGAGACTGCTAATATTGCTAGACCAGATACTAAGATTCATAGACCTGTTGTAGGCATGCCTGTTATTTCTGTTAAAATAGGAGATCATTGTTATCATGGCTTATGTGATATGGGTGCTAGTGCTAGTGCAATACCTTATACCTTGTATCAAGAAATTATGCATGACATTGCACCCATTGAATTAGAAGACATTAATGTTACTATTAAGCTTGCTAATAGGGATACCATTAAACCCTTTGGGATTGTTAGAGATGTTGAAGTTTTGTGTGGGAAGGTTAAATACCCTGCTGATTTTCTTGTTCTTGGTTCCCCACAAGATAATTTTTGTCCCATTATTTTTGGTAGACCCTTCTTGAATACAGGTAGTGCTAAGATTGATTGTGAAAAAGATATTGTCACCATTGACATAGATGGTATGTCTCATGAGTTTAATTTTGCTAAGTTTCGAAGACAACCTCGTGATAGGGAACCCCCTAGTAAAGATGACATTATTGGTCTTGCTTCCATTGCCGTGCCTCCTACTGATCCGTTAGAACAATATTTGCTAGACCATGAAAATGATATGTTTATGAAGGAAAGAAGGGAGATAGGTGAAGTGTTCCTTAAACAGGAACCTATGCTGAAACATAACCTTCCCATTAAAATTCTTGGGGACCCTCCTCCACCCAAGGGTGATCCCGTGTTTGAACTCAAACAATTACCTGATAATCTTAAGTATGCTTATCTTGATGAAAAGAAAATATATCCTGTTATTATTAGTGCTAACCTTTCAGAGCAAGAAGAAGAAAGATTATTGAAAACTCTGAAGAAGCACCGAGCAGCTATTGGATATACTCTGGATGATCTTAAGGGCGTTAGTCCCACGTTATGCCAACAGAAAATTAAATTGGAGGACGATGCCAAACCAGTTAGAGATCCTCAACGATGACTAAATCCCAAGATGAAGGAAGTGGTAAGAAAGGAGATACTAAAGCTCCTTGAGGCAGGTATAATCTATCCCGTTGCTGATAGTGAATGGGTAAGCCCTGTCCATTGTGTTCCAAAAAAGGGAGGTATTACCATTGTTCCTAATGATAAAGATGAATTGATCCCGCAAAGAATTATTACAGGTTATAGGATGGTAATTGATTTCTGTAAGTTAAATAAGGCTACTAAGAAAGATCATTACCCTTTACCTTTCATTGATCAAATGCGAGAAAGACTATCCAAACACACACACTTCTTCTTTCTAGATGGTTATTCTGGTTTCTCTCAGATACCTGTGTCGGCAAAGGATCAATCTAAAACTGCTTTTACTTGCCCTTTTGGTACTTTTGCTTATAGACGTATGCCTTTTGGTTTATGTAATGCACCTGCTACCTTTTAGAGATGCATGATGACTATATTCTCTTATTTTTGTGAAAAGATTTGTGAGGTATTCATGGATGATTTCTCCATTTATGGATCCTCTTTTGATGATTGTTTGAGCAACCTTGATCGAGTTTTGCAGAGATGCGAAGACACTAGTCTCGTCCTGAATTGGGAAAAGTGTCACTTTATGGTTAATGAAGGCATTGTCTTGGGGCACAAGATCTCCGAGAGAGGTATTGAAGTTGACAAAGCCAAGGTTGATGCTATTGAAAAGATGCCATGTCCCAAGGACATAAAAGGTATAAGAAGTTTCCTTGGTCATGTCAGGTTTCATAGGAGGTTCATTAACGACTTTTCTAAAATCTCTAGGCCTCTGACTAATTTATTGCAAAAAGATATTCCTTTTGTCTTTGATGATGATTGTGTAGAAGCATTTGAAATACTTAAGAAAGCTTTGATCACTGCACCTATTGTTCAGCCACCTGATTGGAATTTACCTTTTGAAATTATGTGTGATGCTAGTGATTATCTTGTAGGTGCTGTTCAGGGCAAAGAGTCGATAAGAAATTGAATGTTATCCAAGATGCTAGTAAGACTCTTGATACTGCCTAGAGAAATTATGCTACTACTGAAAAAGAATTCTTAGCAGTTGTATTTGCATGTGATAAGTTTAGACCTTATATTGTTGATTCCAAAGTTGCTATTCACACTGATCATGCTACTATTAAATATCTTATGGAAAAGAAAGATGCTAAGCCTAGGCTCATTAGATGGGTTCTCCTGCTCCAAGAATTTGATCTACATATTATTGATAGAAAGGGAACTGAGAACCCCGTTGCAGACAACCTGTCTAGGTTAGAGAATGTTCTTGATGACCCACTGCCTATTGATGATAGCTTTCCTGATGAACAATTAGCGGTTGTCAATGTTTCTCGTACTGCTCCCTGGTATGTTGATTATGCTAATTATATTGTTGCTAAATTTATACCACCTAGTTTCACATACCAGCAGAAGAAAAAATTCTTTTATGATTTAAGACATTATTTCTGGGATGACCCACACCTTTATAAAGAAGGAGTAGATGGTGTTATTAGACGTTGTGTGCCTGAGCATGAACAGGAACAGATCCTACGCAAGTGTCACTCTGAATCTTATGGAGGACACCACGCTGGAGATAGAACTGCACACAAGGTACTACAATCTGGTTTTTATTGGCCTACTCTCTTCAAAGATGCTCGTAAATTTGTCTTATCTTGTGATGAATGCCAAAGAATAGGTAACATTAGTAGACGTCAAGAAATGCCTATGAATTATTCTCTTGCTATTGAACCGTTTGATGTTTGGGGCTTTGATTATATGGGACATTTTCCTGCCTCCAATGGTTATACACATATTTTAGTTGATGTTGATTACGTTACAAGGTGGGTAGAAGCTATCCCAACTAGTAGTGTTGATCATAACACTTCTATTAAAATGCTTAAAGAAGTTATTTTTCCGAGGTTTGGAGCCCCTAGATATCTTATGACTAATGGTGGTTCACATTTTATTCATGGTGCTTTCCGTAAGATGCTTGCTAAATATGATGTCAATCATAGAATCGCATCTCCTTATCATCCGCAATCTAGTGGTCAAGTAGAGTTGAGCAATAGAGAGCTCAGATTAATTTTGCAAAAGACTGTGAATAGATCTAAAAAGAATTGGTCCAAAAAACTTGATGATGCATTATGGGCCTATAGAACTGCATACAAAAATCCTATGGGTATGTCTCCATATAAGATGGTTTATGGAAAAGCGTGTCATTTACCTCTTGAACTTGAACATAAAGCATATTGGGCTATTAAAGAGCTCAACTATGACTTCAAACTTGCCAGTGAGAAGAGGTTGTTTGATATTAGCTCACTTGATGAATGGAGAACGCAAGCCTATGAGAATGCCAAGCTATTCAAAGAAAAAGTCAAACGCTGGCATGATAAGAGGATACAAAAGCGTGAGTTTAACGTAGGAGATTATGTGTTATTATTCAACTCTCGTTTAAGATTTTTTGCAGGAAAACATCTCTCTAAATAGGAAGTTCCTTACGTTATCGAGGAGGTCTATGGTTCTAGTGCCATAAAAATCAACAACTTCGAAGGCACAAGTCCAAGGGTGGTAAACGGTCGCAGAATTAAACATTATATTTCAGGTAATCCTATCAATGTTGAAATTAATATTATTGAAATCGTAACACCGGAGGAATACATAAGGGACACTTTCCAGAACGTTCCAGACTCCGAAAAGGAATAGGTATGTGGTACGGTAAGTAAACCGACTTCAAATTAACTCCAATGGCAATTTTTATCAGTTTTGGAATATTTAAGAATTTTAGGAAGAAAGAAGTAGTCTGAAAGGGACACGAGGCCCCCACGAGAGAGGAGGGCCCCCCCTACTGGGCGCGCCCCCTGTCTCGTGGACACCTCGTGTGCCTCCCGGACTCCGTTTTCTTGCACATTACGTATTTTGGTCGGTAAAAATTCATTATATATACTCCCGAAGGTTTTGACCACCGTATCACGCAAATATCCTTTGTTTTCGTTTTGAGTTGTTTCTGTTTCAGATCTAGAGCATCATGTCGTATCCAAGCGCTCCCAAGGACAAGTTTTTCGAGAGGGTTATTAACCCCTATCTCGTGGAGGTGCTGCAACACCCTCAAACCATTGTGATGCGTGAGGGGGTGTTGCACATCCGCGATGTGGGGGGACCAAGGCGTACCGGAAGCATGGAGACAAAGCTCGAAGCCGTGGAGCAGCAAGTTTTCAAGTGCCAAGGGATGGTGGAGCGTGGGCTCAACGCCAAACAGATGATGATCACGGAGTTCACCAACAACCACAAGCTGGATTGCAAAGTCATTGGGGAGACCATCTTCAAGCTTCAAGAGAAAATCGAGCACCTCCAAGCCCAGATCTATGACCTGCAAAACCAGAACTATGAGTATGAATATAGATTCAAGAGAATGAGTTTGGCTGCAGATTTAAGGATCCCGGAGACTCGATCATCCTTCTATGATGGAGAGCCTATGCCTTGTAAGACAGACGACAAGCCTACATCATCAACAACTCATACTTCGCCACTGCCGAGAGCATAATCACATGGGTATGGGCACTCCCCTTGGCAACTGCCAAGCTTGGGGGAGGTGCCCCGGTATCATATCACCATCACCCTCCTATCTTTACCGTTTTATTTAGTTCAATCCTTTTAGTAGTATCTTGATCTAGTAGATTGAAGTTTTGATATCAAGTAGTTTTGAGTTTTGCATTGTGATCTCTTTTTGTAATCGAGTCTGTGAGCTATCTATAATAAAGATTAGTGTTGAGTCAAGGGCTTTGCTATGTTGCTATGATCTTGAGAAAGTAGAAAGAACAAAAAGGTTCATATTGATCTTATGAATAGTGATGACTTCACACATAGAAAGTATGAGGCATAAAAATTGTTGAGAGTTGATAAACTTAGCCTTGGTCATCGTTGCAATTAATAGGAAGTGATAAGGAAAAACAGGTTCACATATAAATACATTATCTTGGACACCTTTTATAATTGGGAGCACTCATTAAGTATGACATGCTAAAAGAGTTGACGTTGGACAAGGAAGACAATGTAATGGTTTATGTTTTTCGACATCTCAGTTAAAGTATATTGTCATTGACCTTCCAAACATGTTGAGCTTGCATTTCCCCCTCATGCTAGCCAAATTCCTTGCACCAAGTAGAGATACTACTTGTGCTTCCAAACATCCTTAAACCAGTTTTGCCATGAGAGTCCACCATACCTACCTATGGATTGAGTAAGATCCTTCAAGTAAGTTGTCATGTTGCAAGCAATAAAAATTGCTATCTAAATATGTATGACTTATTAGTGCGGAGAAAATAAGCTTTGCACGATCTTGTTGTGGAAGTAATAAAAGCGACGGACTGCATAATAAAGGTCCACATACAAGGGGCAATATAAAGTGACGTTCTTTTGCATTAAGATTTTGTGCATCAACCCTAAACGCACATGACAACCTCTGCTTCCCTCTGCGAAGGGCCTATCTTTTACTTTATGTTTTTACTTTATGTTTGAGTCAAGGTGATCCTCACCTTTCCCCTTTTTAATTTTATCCTTTAGCAAGCTCCTCGTGTTTGAAAGATCATGATATATATATCCAATTGGATGTAAGTTAGCATGGGCTATTATTGTTGACATCACCTAAAGGTGAATACGTTGGGAGGCAACACAATAACCCCTATCTTTCTCAGTGTCCGGCTGGAACTCCATAACCACAAGTATTGCGTGAGTGTTAGCAATTATAGAAGACTACATGATAGTTGAGTATGTGAACTTGCTGAAAAGCTCTATTGTTGACTCTTTCTGATGTTATGATAAATTGCAATTGCTTCAATGACTGAGATTATAGTTTGTTAGTTCCCAATGAAGTTTTTGAACCATACTTGACATTGTGAATTGATTGTTACTTGAGCATGAGAAATCATATGATAAAATCTATATATGTTGCTGTTATAAGAATGATCATGATGCCCTCATGTCCGTATTTTATTTTTATCGACACCTCTATCTCTAAACATGTGGACATATTTTTCAATTTCGGCTTCCGCTTGAGGACAAGCGAGGTCTAAGATTGGGGGAGTTGATACGTCCATTTTGCATCATGCTTTTATATCAATATTTATTGCATTATGGACTGTTATTACACATTATATCTCAATACTTATGGCTATTCACTCTTATCTTACAAGGTTTATCATGAAGAGGGGGGATGCCGGCAGCTGGAATTCTGACTGGAAAAGGAACAAACATTGGAAACCTATTCTGCATTGCTCCAAAAATCCTGAAACTCCACGAAACATGTTTTTGGAATTTATAAGAATTATTGAGCGAAAGAAATACACCAGGGGGCCCACACCCTGTCCAGGAGAATGGAGGGCGCCCCCCCCCCCCCTACTGGGTGCGCCCCTATCTCCTGGGCTCCCCAGTGGGCCTCCGGTGTCCATCTTATGCTATATGAGAGCTTTTACCCTGGAAAAAATTGTGGGCAAGCTTATAGGACGAAACTCCGCCGCCACGAGGCGGAACCTTGGCGGAACCAATCTAGGGCTCTGGCGGAGCTGTTCTGCCGGGGACACTTCCCTTCGGGAGGCGGAAATCATCACCAACGTCATCACGAACAATCCTCTCATCAGGAGGGGGTCAATCTCCATCAACATCTTCACCAACACCATCTCCTCTCAACACCCTAGTTCATCTCTTGTATCCAATCTTGTATCAAAACCACAAATTGGTACCTGTGGGTTGCTAGTAGTGTTGATTACTCCTTGTAGTTGATGCTAATTGGTTTACTTGGTGGAAGATCATATGTTCAGATCCTTTATGCATATTATTACTCCTCTGATTATGAACATGAATATGCTTTGTGAGTAGTTACGTTTGTTCCTGAGGACATGGGTGAAGTCTTGCTATTAGTAGTCATGTGAATTTGGTATTCGTTTGATATTTTGATGAGATGTATGTTGTCTTTTCCTCTAGTGGTGTTATGTGAACGTCGACTACATGACACTTCACCATTATTTGGGCCTAGATGAAGGCATGGGGAAGTAATAAGTAGATGATGGGTTGCTAGAGTGACAGAAGCTTATACCCTAGTTTATGCGTTGCTTCGTTAGGGGCTGATATGGATCCATATGTTTAATGTTGTGGTTAGGTTTACCTTAATACTTCTTTTGTAGTTGTAGACGCTTGCAATAAGGGTTAATCATAAGTGGGATGCTTTTCCAAGTAAGGGCAGTACCCAAGTACCGGTCCACCCACATATCAAATTATCAAAGTACCGAACATGTATCATATGAACGTGATGAAAACTAGCTTGACGATAATTCCCATGTGTCCTCGGGAGCTTTTTTCTCATTATTAGAAATTGTCCAGTCTTATCCTTTGCTACATAAAGGATTGGGCCACCTTGCTGCACTTTATTTACTTTATTTACTTGTTACTTGTTACTATTTATCTTATCACAAAACTATCTATCACCTACAATTCCAGTGCTTGCAGAGAAAACCTTACCGAAAACCGCTTATCATTTCCTTCTGCTCCTCGTTGGGTTCGACACTCTTAATTATCGAAAGGACTACGATAGATCCCCTACACTTGTGGGTCATCACGTCCCTCGCCTTCTTTATCCAGCAAGACGTCGAGGTAGTAGATGAGTTCCGTCAGCACGACGGCGTGGTGAGAGTGATTGTGAAGTGATCTCCACAGGGCTTCGCCTAAGCACTACGAAAATATGACCGGGGTGTAAACAGTGGAGGGGGGCGCCGCACACGGCTAACAATTGATCTATTGTGTGCTAGGAGCCCCCTCCCAAATATATATAGGCGGGAGGGAGGGAGGAGAAGCCAAAGGATGCACCCAAGTAGGAGGAATCCTACTTGGGCGTCCCTCCCAAGCCGCGCCCCTTCCTGCCATATATAAACGAGGGGAAAGGAAAGAGGGGGGAGAGGGAAGGAAGGGGGAGTCCTACTCCACACTTTCCTTTCCCTCCCCTCTTTCCTTCTCCTCCTTATAGGGACAGCTTCTATAGGGGTGCACCAGCCCCTTGTGGGCTGGTGTGTTGCCTCACTTGGCCCATAAGGCCCATATCTTTGCAGGGGGTGCGCGAAACTCCTTTTCGGTGACCTCATATGTACCCGGTACCCTCCAAAACACTTCCGGTGTCCGAATGCCATCGTCCTATATATCAATCTTTACCTCTCAACCATTTCGAGACTCCTCGTCATGTCCGTGATCTCATCCGGGACTCCGAACAACAATCGGTCACCAAATTATATAACTCATATAACAATATATCGTCAATGAACATTAATCGTGCGGAACTTACAGTTCGAGAACTATGTAGACATGGACAAGACACCTCTTCGGTCAATAACCAATAGCGGAACCTGGATGCCCATATTGGTTCCTACATATTCTAGAAGATCTTTATCGGTCGAACCGTTATGACAACATACGTAATTCCCTTTGTCCATCGATATGTTATGCCCGAGATTCGTTCGTCGTTATCTTCATACCTAGTTCAATCTCGTTACCAGCAAGTCTCTTTACTTGTTCCGTAATACATCCCCTCGTGACTAACAACTTAGTCGTTTGCTTGCAAGCTTATGTATTACCAAGAGGGCCAAGAGATACCTCTCCGATACTTAGAGTGACAAATCCTAATCTCAATCTATGCCAACTCAACAAACACCTTCGGAGATACCTGTAGAGCATCTTTATGATCTCCCAGTTACATTGTGACATTTGATAGCACACAAGGTATTCCTCCAGTATCCGGGAGTTGCATAATCTCATAGTCAAAGGAATATGTATTTGACATGAAGAAAGCAATAGCAACAAACTGAACGATCATTATGCTAAGCTAACGGATGGGTCTTGTCCATCACATCATTCTCCTAATGATGTGATCCCGTTATCAAATGACAGCACATGTCTATGGTTACGAAACCTTAACCATCTTTGATCAAGGAGCTAGTCTAGTAGAGGCTTACTAGGGACACCGTATTTGTTTTTGAAGGAAATATGCCCTAGAGGCAATAATAAAGTTATTATTTATTTCCTTATTTCATGATAAATGTTTATTATTCATGCTAGAATTTTATTAACCGGAAACTTAGTACATGTGTGAATACATAGACAAAACATATTGTCCCTAGTATGCCTCTACTAGACTAGCTCGTTAATCAAAGATGGTTATGTTCCATAACCATAGACATGTGTTGTCATTTGATGAACGGGATCACATCATTAGGAGAATGATGTGATGGACATGACCCATCCATTAGCTTAGCATCATGATTGTTACAGTTTCATTGCTACTGCTTTCTTCATGACTTATACATGTTCCTCAGACTATGAGATTATGCAACCCCCGAATACCAGAGGAACACTTTGTGTGCTACCAAACATCACAACGTAAATGGGTGATTATAAAGGTGCTCTACAGGTGTCACCGAAGGTGTTTGTTGGGTTGGCATAGATCGAGATTAGAATTTGTCACTCCGTGTTTCGGAGAGGTATCTCTGGGCCCTCTCGGTAATAATCATCACTATAAGCCTTGCAAGCATTGTGACTAATGAGTTAGTTGCAGGATGAAGTATTACAGAACAAGTAAAGAGACTTGCCGGTAACGAGATTGAACTAGGTATGATGATACCGACGATCAAATCTCGGGCAAGTAACATACCGATGACAAAGGAAACAATGTATGTTGTTATGCGGTTTGACCGATAAAGATCTTCGTAGAATATGTAGGAGCCAATATGAGCATCTAGGTTCCGCTATTGGTTATTGACCGGTGATGTGTCTCGGTCATGTCTACATAGTTCTCGAACCCGTAGGGTTCGCACGCTTAACGTTCGATGACGATTTGTATTATGAATTATGTGATTTGATGACCGAAGTTTGTTCAGAGTCTCGGATGAGATCACGGACATGACGAGGAGTCTCGAAATGGTTGAGACGTAAAGATCGATATATCGGAAGGCTATATTCGGACATCGGAAAGGTTCCGGTTCGGGTATTTTTCGGAGTATCGGAGAGTTACAGGAATTCACCGGGGGAAGTAATGGGCTTTAATGGGCCATACGGGAAAGGAGAGAAGGGGCTCAAGGGGTGGCCACGCGCCGCTCTCCATGGGCTGGTCCGAATTGGACTAGGAGGGGGCGGCGCCCCCTCCTTCCTTCTCCCCTCTTCCTCCTTCCCTCCTTCTCCTACTAGGAATAGGAAAGAGGAGGGGAGTCCTACTTGGACTGGGGAGTCCTAGTAGGATTCCCCACACCTGGCGCCCCCCCCCCTTGGGCCGGCCACCTCTTCCCTCCACTCCTTTATATACCTCGCCAGGGGGCACCCCCATAGACACACAAGTTGATCTTTAGCCCGTGTGCGGTGCCCCCCTCCACAGTTTTCCACCTCGGTCATATCGTCGTAGTGCTTAGGCGAAGCCCTGCGCGTGTAACTTCATCATCACCGTCACCACGCCGCCGTGCTGACTGAACTCTCCCTCGGCCTCAGCTGGATCTAGAGTTCAAGGGACGCCACTGAGCTGAACGTGTGAAGATCACAGAGGTGTCATGCGTTCGGTACTTGATCGGTTGGATCGCGAAGATGTTTGACTACATCAACCGCTTTACTTAACGCTTACGCTTTCGGTCTATGAGGGTACGTGGACACACTCTCCCCTCTAGTTGCTATGCATCACATAGATAGATCTTGCGTGATCGTAGGAAATTTTTTGAAATTACTGCGTTCCCCAACAATGGCATCCGAGCCAGGTCTATGCGTAGATGTTATATGCACAAGTAGAACACAAAGAGTTGTGGGCGATAATAGTCATACTGCTTACCACCAACGTCTTACTTTGATTCGGCGGTATTGTTGGATGAAGCAGCCCGGACCGACATTACATGACCGCGTTCATGAGACTGGTTCTATCGACGTGCTTTTGCACACAGGTGGCTGGCGGGTGTCTGTTTCTCCAGCTTTAGCTGAATCGAGTTTGACTACGGCCGGTCCTTGTTGAAGGTTAAAACATCACACTTGACGAAAAATTGTTGTGTTTTTGATGCGTAGGTAAGAACGGGTCTTGCTAGAAGCCCGTAGCAGCCACATAAAACTTGCAACAACAAAGTAGAGGACGTCTAACTTGTTTTTGCAGGGCTTGCTGTGATGTGATATGGTCAAGGCATGATGTGATATAAATTGTTGTATGAGATGATCATGTTTTGTAACAGAGTTATCGGCAACTGGTAGGAGCCATATGGTTGTCGCTTTATTGCATGCAATGCTATCGCCATGTGATTGTTTTACTTTATCACTAAGCGGTAGCGATAGTCGTAGTAACAATAGTTGGCGAGACAACAACGATGCTATGATGGAGATCAAGGTGTCGCGCCAGTGATGATGGAGATTATCACGATGCTTCGGTGATGGAGATCATGAGCACAAGTAATGATGGCCATATCATGTCAGATATTTTGATTGCATGTGATGTTTATCTTTTATGCATCTTATTTTGCTTAGTATGGCGGTAGCATTATAAGATGATCCCTTACTAAATTCCAAGGTATAAGTGTTCTCCCAGAGTATGCATCGTTGCTACAGTTCGTCGTGCCGAGACACCACGTGATGATCGGTGTGATAAGCTCTACGTTCACATACAACAGGTGCAAGCCAGCTTTGCACACGCAGAATACTCGGGTTAAACTTGACGAGCCTAGCATATGCAGATATGACCTCGGAACACTGGAGACCGAAAGGTCGAGCGTGAATCATATAGTAGATATGATCAACATAGTAATGTTCACCATTGAAAACTACTCCATCTAACATGATGATCGGACATGGTTTAGTTGATTTGGATCACGTAATCATTTAGATGACTAGAGTGATGTCTGTCGAAGTGGGAGTTCTTAAGTAATATGATTATTTGAACTTTAACTTATCATGAGCTTAGTCCTGACAGTATTTTGCAAATTATGTTGTAGATGAATAGCTCGCGTTATA
Organism: Aegilops speltoides; assembly: GCA_021437245.1. Taxonomy (NCBI): domain Eukaryota; kingdom Viridiplantae; phylum Streptophyta; class Magnoliopsida; order Poales; family Poaceae; genus Aegilops; species Aegilops speltoides. The sequence goes on from CM038142.1 coordinate 104,142,384, forward strand.
GCTTCCCTATGTTTTTTATATGTTCCTAGAGAAAGCTAAATTGAAACATGATAGTAGCAATGATGCGGACTGGGTCCATGATCTGAAGTGTATCCTCATTGCTACACAGAAGAATTATGTCCTTGATGCACCGCTAGGTGACAGACCTATTGCAGGAGCAGATGCAAACGTTATGAATGTTTGGCTAGGTCAATATGATGACTACTTGATAGTTTAGTGCACCGTGCTTTACGGCTTAGAACCGGGACTTCAAAAACATTTTTGAAACGTCACAGAGCATATGAGATGTTCCAAGAGCTGAAATTGGTATTTCAGACTCATGCCCGTGTCGAGAGGTATGAAACCTCCGACAAGTACTTTGCCTAAAAGATGGAGGAGAATTGCTCAGCTAGTGGGCATGCACTCAGAATGTCTGGGTACTACAATCGCTTGAATCAAGTGGGAGTTAATCTTCCGAATAAGATAGTGATTGATAGAGTTCTCTAGTCACCATCACCAAGTTACTGGAACTTCGTGATGAACTATAGTATGCAAGGGATGACGAAAATGATTCCCGATCTCTTCGTGATGCTGAAATCGACGAAGCTAGAAATCAAGAAAGAGCATCAAGTGTTGCTGATTGATAAGACCACTAGTTTCAGGAAAAGGGCAAGGGGGAATTAAAGGAACTTCAAGTAGAATGGCAAGCAAGTTGTCACTCCCGTGTAGAAGCCCAAAGCTGGACCTAAGCCTGAAACTGAGTGCTTCTACTGCAAAGAAAATGGTCACTAGAAGCGGAACTGGCCCAAACATTTGGCGGATAAGAAGGATGGCAAAGTGAACAAAAGTATATTTGATATACATGTTATTGATGTGTACCTTACTAGTGTTCATAGTATCCCCTGGGTATTTGATACTTGTTCAGTTGCTAAGGTTAGTAACTCTAAACATGAGTTGCAGAATAAAAAGAGACTTGTTGAGGGTGAAGTGACGATGTATGTTGGAAGTGGTTCCAAGATTGATATGATCATCATCGCACACTCCCTATACTCTCGGGGTTAGTGTTGAACCTTAAATAAATGTTATTTGGTGTTTGCGTTGAGCATGAATATGATTAGATCATGTTTATTGCAATACGGTTAATCATTTATGACAGATAATAATTGTTATTCTGTTTACATGAATAAAACCTTGTATGGACATACACCCAATATTGATGGTTTATTGAATCACGATCATGGTAATACACATATTCATGCCAAAAGATGTAAAGTTGATAATGATGGTGCAACTTATTTGTGGCACTGCCGTTTGGGTCATATCAGTGTAAAGCGCATGAAGAAACTCCATAAAGATGGACTTTTGGAATCACTTGATTATGAATCATTTGATGCTTGCGAACCGTGCCTTATGGGCAAGATGAATAAAACCCCGTTCTCCGGAACAATGGAACGAGCTAGTGACTTATTGGAAATAATACATACCGATGTATGCGGTCCAATAAGTGTTAATGCTCGTGGCGGGTATCGTTATTTTCTGACCTTCACAGATGATTTGAGCAGATATGGGTATATCTACTTAATGAAAAACAAGTCTGAAAAAAGTTCAAAGAATTTCAGAGTGAAGTGGAGAATCATCATAACAAGAAAGTAAAGTTTCTACGATCTGATCGTGGAGGAGAATATTTGAGTTACTGATAACCCACAAGTATAGGGGATTGCAACAGTTTTCGATAAGTAAGAGTGTCGAACCCAACGAGGAGCTAAAGTTAGAACAAATATTCTCTCAAATCCTATCTGCCACTGATACGACTCTACGCACGCTTAGTGTTCGCTTTACCTAGAACAAGTATGAAACTAGAAGTACTTTGTAGGTGTGATAGGATAGGGTTGCAAGATAATAAAGAGCACGTAAATAAAAAGTAAGGGTTGTTTAGATAAAGAAACAATAAAGTAAATTAGCGAGTGTGGAAAAGTGGTGGTAGGAGTTGTGAAATTGTCCCTAAGCAATTGACTACTTTACTAGACCGATAGCAAGTTTTATGTGGGAGAGGCATAAGCTAACATATTTTCTCTTCTTGGATCATATGCACTTATGACTGGAACTCTAGCAAGAATCCGCAACTACTAAAGATTATTAAGGTAAAACCCAACCATAGCATTAAAGCATCAAGTCCCCTTTATCCCATACGCAACAACCCCCTTACTCGGGTTTATGCTTCTGTCACTCAAGCAACCCACTATAAGCGAATCATGAACATATTGCAACACCCTACAGCAGGAATCCCTCATGCTTGCGCGACACGGAGGGCACAATAGGACATCAACATAACCACAAGCAAATTAAACCAATCATAGCAATTCATCAATCACCGATAGGACAACAAAAATCTACTCAGACATCGTAGGATGGCAACACATCATTGGATAATAATATGAAGCATAAAGCACCATGTTAAAGTAGAGGGTACAGCGGGTTGCGGGAGAGTGGACCGCTGGATATAGATGGGGGAAGGTGATGGAGATGCTGGTGAAGATGATGGAGCTGTTGGTGAAGATCGCGGTGATGATGATGGCCCCCGGCAGCGCTCCGGCGCCACCGGAAGCAAGGCGGAGAGAGGCCCCCTTCTTCTTATTCTTCTTCCTTGACCTCCTCCCTAGATGGGAGAAGGGTTTACCCTCTGGTCCTTGGCTCCCATGGTGTGGGAGGGGCGAGAGCCCCTCCGATATTGGATCTATCTCTTTGGCTCTCTCTGTTTCTGCGTTCTCAGATTCTGCCCTCGCACCGTTTCTGTTATATCCGGAGATCCATAACTCTGATTGGATTGAAACCTTCGCCTAGATCTTTTTCCAAAAATTAGCTTTCTTGCGGCCAAAGAAGGGAATCAACCGCCTTATGAGGGGCCCAGGGGGGTGCCCACCTGGAGTGGGCGTTGGCCCCTGTCTCGTGGCCACCTCGGGTACCGTCTCGCGTTGATTTTACTTCCCAAAAATCACAAATATTCCAAAATAATTCTCCGTCCATTTTTATCCCGTTTGGACTCCGTTTGATATGGGGTTTCTACAAAACATAAAACATGCAACAGACAGGAACTAGCACTGGGCACTGGATCAATATGTTAGTCCCAAAATAATATAAAAAGTTGCCAAAAGTATATGAAAGTTGAAGAATGTTGGCATGGAACAATCAAAAATTATAAATACGACGGAGACGTATCAGTTACGAATTTGGCCTTCATTTAAAACAATATGGAATTGTTTCACTGCTCACGCCACCTGGAACACCACAGCGTAATGGTGTGTCCGAACGTTGTAACCGCACTTTATTACATATGGTGCAATCTATGATGTCTCTTACCGATTTACCACAATCGTTTTGGGCTTATGCATTACAGACAGCTGCATTCACGTTAAAAAGGGCACCATTGAAATCCATTGAGACGATGCCTTATGAATTGTGGTTTGGCAAGAAACCAAAGTTGTCGTTTCTTAAAGTTTGGGATTGCGATGCTTATATGAAAAAGCTTCAACCTGATAAGCTCGAACCCAAATCGGAGAAATGAGTCTTCATAGGATACCCAAAGGAAACTGTTGGGTACACCTTCTATCATAGATCCGAAGGCAAAATCGTTGCTAAGAATGGATCCTTTCTAGAGAAGGAGTTTCTCTTGAAAGAAGTGACTGGGAGGAAAGTAGAACTTGATGAAGTAACTGTACCTTCTCCCGAATTGGAAAGTAGTTCACCAAAGAAATCAGTTCCAGTGATTCCTACACCAATTAGTGAGGAAGCTAATGATGATGATCATGAAACTTCAGATCAAGTTACTACTGAACCTCGTAGGTCTTCCAGAGTACGATCCGCAGCAGAGTGGTATGGTAATCCTATTTTGAACGTCATGTTACTAGACCATGATGAACCTATGAACTATAAGGAAGCGATGATGAGCCCAGATTCTGCAAAATGGCTTGAGGCCATGAAATCTGAGATGGGATCCATGTATGAGAACAAAGTGTGGACTTTGGTGGACTTGCCCGATGATCGGTAAGCCATATTAAATAAATGGATCTTCAAGAGGAAAACGGACGCTGATAGTAGTGTTACTATCTACAAAGCTCGACTTGTCGCAAAAGGTTTTCGACAAGTTCAAGGAGTTGACTACGATGAGACTTTCTCACCCGTAGCAATGCTTAAGTCTGTCCGAATCACGTTAGCAATTGTTACATTTTATGATTATGAAATTTGGAAGATGGATGTCAAAACTGCATTCCTGAATGGATTTCTGGTAGAAGAGTTGTATATGATGCAACTAGAAGGTTTTGTCGATCCAAGGGGTGCTAACAAAGTGTGCAAGCTCCAACGATCCATTTATGGACTGGTGCAAGCCTCTTGGAGTTGGAATAAACGCTATGATAGTGTGACCAAAGCATATGGTTTTATACAGACTTTTGGTGAAGCCTATTGCTACGTCTTGAGCTTGCGTTGGTTTTCCTTGAAGAGGAAAGGGTGATGCAGCAATAGTAGCATAAGTATTTCCCTCAGTTTTTGAGAACCAAGGTATCAATCCAGTAGGAGGCTCCTCAAAAGTCTCATGCACCTACACAAACAAACAAAGAACTCGCAACCAACGCAATAAAGGGGTTGTCAATCCCTTCACGGCCACTTGCAAAAGTGAGATCTGATAGAGATAATATGATAAGATAAATACATTTTTGGTATTTTATAATATAGATTGGAAAAGTAAAGATGCAAATAAAAGTAGATTGAAAGCTTATATGATAAGAGATAGACCCGGGGGCCATAGGTTTTACTAGTGGCTTCTCTCAAGATAGCATAGGTATTACGGTGGGTGAACAAATTACTGTCGAGCAATTGATAGAAAAGCGAATAATTATGAGATTATCTAGGCATGATCATGTATATAGGCATCACATCCGTGACAAGTAGACCGACTCCTGCCTGCATCTACTACTATTACTCCATACATCAACCGCTATCCAGCATGCATCTAGAGTATTAAGTTCATAAAGAACAGAGTAACGCATTAAGAAAGATGACATGATGTAGAGGGATAAACTCATGCAATATGATATAAACCCCATATTTTTATCCTCGATGGCAAAAATACAATACGTGCCTTGCTGCCCCTGCTGTCACTGGGAAAGGACACCGCAAGATTGAACCCAAAGCTAAGCACTTCTCCCATTGCAAGAAAGATCAATCTAGTAGGCCAAACCAAACTGATAATTCGAAGAGACTTGCAAAGATAACTTAATCACACATAAAAGAATTCAGAGGAGATTCAAATATTTCTCATAGATAAACTTAATCATAAACCCACAATTCATCGGATCTCGACAAGCACACCGCCAAAAGAGTTACATCGAATAGATCTCCAAGAAGATCGAGGAGAACATGGTATTGAGATCCAAAAAGAGAGAAGAAGCCATCTAGCTAATAATATGGACCCGAAGGTCTGTGGTAAACTACTCACAACTCATCGGAGGGGCTATGGTGTTGATGTAGAAGCCCTCCATGGTCGATTCCCCCTCCGGCGGAGCGCCGGCGAAGGCTCCAAGATGGGATCTCGCGGATACAGAAGGTTATGGTGGTGGAAATAGTTTTTCGTGTTCGCCTTTGATGTTCTCGGGGTACGTGGGTATATATAGGAGGAAGAAGTAGGTCGGTGGACGCCCTAGGGGCCCATGAGATACGGGGGCACGCCCAGTAAGGTTGGGCGCGCCCTCCACCCTCATGGCTGCCTCGACTGCTTCTTGACTTGCACTCCAAGTCCTCTGGATCACGTTCGTTCCAAAAATCACGCTCCCGAAGGTTTCATTCCGTTTGGACTCCGTTTGATATTCCTTTTCTTCGAAATACTGAAATAGGCACACAAAAACAGCAATACGGGCTGGGCCTCCGGTTAGTAGGTTAGTCCCAAAACTGATATAAATGTGTAAAGTAAAGCCCATAAACATCCAAAATGGGTAATATAATAGCATGGAACAATCAAAATTTATAGATACATTGGAGACGTATCAAGCATCCCCAAGCTTAATTCCTGCTCGTCCTCGAGTAGGTAAATGATAAAAATAGAATTTTTGATGTGGAATGCTACCTAGCATAATTCTCAATGTAATTTTCTTTATTGTGGCATGATTGTTCAGATCCAAATGATTCAAGATAAAAGCTTATAAAACATAAAAAATAGTAATGCTTCAAAGCATACTAACAAATAATCATGTCCTATCAAAATAGCATAGCCAAAGAAAGCTTATCCCTACAAAATCATATAGTTAGGCCATGCTTCATTTTCATTACCTAAAATACTCCCATCATGCGCAACCCCGGTTTCTGCCAAGCAATTGGTTCATACTTTTTAACGCGCTTCAGCCTTTTCAACTCATACGCAATACATGAGCGCAAGCCATGGACATAGCACTATGGTGGTATATGGTGGTGGTTGTGAGGACAAAAAGGGGAGAAGATAGTCCCACATCAACTAGGCGTATCAACGGGCTATGGAGATGTCCATCAATAGATATCAATGTGAATGAGTAGGAATTGCCATGCAACGGATGCACTAGAGCTATAAATGTATGAAAGCTCAACAGAAGAAACTAAGTGGGTGTGCATCCAACTCGCTTGCTCACGAAGACCTAGGGCATTTGAAGGAAGCCCATCATTGGAATATACAAGCCAAGTTCTATAATGAAAAATTCCCACTTAGTATATGAAAGTGACAACATCAGAGACTCTCTATCATGAAGATCATGGTGCTATTTTGAAGCACAAGTGTGGAAAAGAGATAGTAACATTCTCCCTTCTCTCTTTTTCTCTCATTTTTTATTTTTATTTGGCCTTTTTTGCCTTTCTTTTTTTTATTTGGTGGGCTCTTTGGCCTCTTTTTTTCTTTTTTTTCTTTTTAGTCCGAAGTCTCATCCCGACTTGTGGAGGAATCATAGTCTTCATCATCCTTTCCTCACTTGGGACAATGCTCTAATAATGAAGATCATCACACTTTTATTAATTTATTACAACTCGAGAATTACAAGTCAACACTTAGAACAAAATATGACTCTATATGAATGCCTCCGGCAGTGTACCGGGATATGCAATGAATCAAGAGTGACATGTATGAAAATTATGAGGGTGGCCTTGCCACAAATACAATGTCAACTACATGATCATGCAAAGAGCAATATGACAATGATGAAGCGTGTCATAATAACGGAATGGTGAAAAGTTGCATGGCAATATATCTTGGAATGGCTACGGAAATGCCATAATAGGTAGGTATGGTGTCTGTTTTGAGGAAGATAAATAATGGTTGATGATACCGGCGAAAGTTGCGCGGTATAATATAGGCTAGCAAAGTGGAAGGGTGAGTGTGCGTATATCCATGGACTCAATTAGTCATAAAGAACTCATACTTATTGCAAAAGTCTACTTGCCCTCGAAGCAAAGTACTACTACGCATGCTCCTAGGGGAAGAGTTGGTAGGAGTTAAGCATCGCGTGATCCCGGCCTCCACTCATAAGGAAGAAAATTAAAAGAGCACCTCATGCAACAAATTTGTCACATAACTTTTACCATATGTGCATGCTACGGGACTTGCCAACTTCAACACAAGTATTTCTCAATTTCATAATTACCCACTAGCATGACTCTAACATTACCACCTCTATATCTCAAAACAATTATCAAGTATCAAATTGATCCTAGTGTTTTATGCACTTTCTATGATAGTTTTTATTATACCCAACCTGGATGCTCATCATTCTAGGACCAAATTTATAACCATAGCAAATACCATGCTGTTCTAAAAGACTCTCAAAATAATATAAGTGAAGCATGAGAGATCAAAAATTTCTTCAAAATTAAGCCACCGTCGTGCTCTAAAAGATATAAGTGAAGCACTAGAGGAAAAAAACTATCTAGCTCAAAAGATGTAAGTGAAGCACATAGAGTATTCTAACAAATTCCAATCAAGTGGGCTTCTCCCAAAAGGTGTGTACATCAAGGATGATTCTGGAAAACTAAAAAGAAAAGACTCATATCATACAAGACGCTCCAAGAAAAACACATATCATGTGGCGAATAAAACTATAGCTCCAAGTAAAGTTACCGATAAATGAAGACGAAAGAGGGGATGCCTTCCGGGGGCATCCCCAAGCTTAGGCTTTTGGCTATTCTTGAATATCTTGGGGTCCCATGGGAATCCCCAAGCTTAGGCTCTTGCCACTCCTTATTCCATAGTCCATCAAATCTTTACCCAAAACTTGAAAACTTCACAACACAAAACTCAATAGGAAATCTCATAAGCTCTGTTAGTGAAAGAAAGCAAAACCACCACATAAGGTACTGTAATGAACTCATTATTTATTTATATTAGTGTTAAACCTACTGTATTTCAATTTCTCTATGGTTCATACCACTTAATACTAGCCATAGATGCATCAAAATAAGCAAACAACACACGAAAGGATGAATCTGTCAAAAACAGAACAGTCTGTAGCAATCTATAACACTCGAATACTTATGAAACTCTAACACTCCTACCAAAATAGGAAGTCCTGGGTAATTTCTCTATTGATCTACTTCAAAAATAATCGACGCAAAATCACGTTTCTGTGAATTAACAAAACTAATTCCCTGCGTGCAAAGTTTCTGTTTTTCAGCAGAATCAAATTAACTATCACCATAGGTTATCCTATAGGTTCTACTTGGCACAAACACTAATTAAAACATAAAAACACATCTAAACAGAAGATAGATGCAAATTTATTACTAAACATAAACAAAAACAAAAAACACAAATAAAATTGGGTTGCCTCCCAACTAGCGCTATCGTATAACGCCCCTAGCTACGCATAAAAGCGAGGATAGATCTAAGTAGTGCCCTCTTTGGCACTCAATTTATAAGTAGCTCGCATTATAGATTCATAAGGTAATTTGACTTTCTTTCTTGGAAAGTGCTCCATGCCTTTCCTTAATGGAAATTGGAATCTAATATTCCCTTCCTTCATATCAAAAATCGCGCCAAATTGTTCTAAGGAAAGGTCTACCAAGAATAATAGGACAAGAAAGATTGCAATCTATATCAAGAACGATAAAATCTATGGGCACCAAATTTGTATTTGCAACAATGAGAACATCATTGATCCTTCCCATTGGCTTTTTAATGGTGGAATCCACAAGGTGCAAATTTAAAGAGCAATCATCAAGATCATGGAAACCTAGAATATCACATAAAGTTTTCGGAATCGTGGAAACACTAACAACCAAATCACATAAAGCATAACACTCATGATCTTTAATTTTAATATTTATAGTAGGTTCCCACTCATCATTAAGTTTTCTAGGTATAGAAACTTCCAAATTAAGTTTTTCATCAAAAGATTGCATCAAGGCACAACAATATGTTTGGTAAAAGCTTTATTTTGACTATAAGCATGAGGAGAATTCACAACGGATTGCAACAAGTAAATACAACCTTCTAAAGAACAATTATCATAATTAAATTCCTTGAAATCTAAGATAGTGGGTTCAATGCTATTTAAAGTCTTGGCCTCTCCAATCCCACTTTTATCAAATTTCGCATCAAGATCTAAAAACTCTGAATCATTGGGACGCCTTTTAACTAAAGTTGACTCATCTCCAGTCCCATCATTATTAAGATTCATATTGCAAAACAAAGATCTAATAGGGGACACATCAATAACTTTAAGATCTTCATCATTATTTTCATGGAAACTAGAAGAACACGCCTTTACAAAGCAATCTTTCTTAGCACGCAATCTAGCGGTTCTTTCTTTGCACTCATCAATGGAAATTATCATAGCTTTGAGAGACTCATTGATATCATGCTTAGGAGGAGTAGATCTTAGTTTCAAAGAATCAACTTCAAGCGAGAGTCTATCAACGTTCCTAGCCAAATCATCAACTTTGAGCAATTTTTCTTCAAGCAAGGCACTAAAATTCTTTTGAGAGATCATAAATTCTTTCACACTATTCTAAAAATCAGGGGGCATCTTATTAAAATTACCATAAGAATTATTGTAGGAATTTCCATAATTATTAGAGGAATTACAAGGGAACGGTCCAGGATTAAAGTTTCCTCTACAAGCATTGTTTCCAAAACTATTCCTACCAACAAAATTCACATCAATGGATTCATTATTATTCTCAATCAAAGTATACAAAGGCATATCATTGGGATCAAGAGGAGCACTCTTAGTAGCAAATAATTTCATAAGTTCATCCATCTTTCCACTCAAAACATTAATTTCTTCTATAGCATACACTTTTTTACTAGTAGATCTTCCAGTGTGCCATTGAGAATAATTAGCCATAATATTATCAAGAAGTTTTGTAGCATCTCCTAAAGTGATTTCCATAAACGTTCCTCCCGCGGCCGAATCTAAAAGATTTCTAGAAGCAAAATTCAAGCCGGCATAAAGTTTGTGTATGATCATCCATAAATTCAAACAATGAGTAGGGCAATCGCGAATCATCAATTTCATGATCAAGTTGTTTAAAATTCTTAATATCGTTCCTAAGGGTGATGATCTTAGCGGGAGGAAAATATTTAGAGATAAAAGCATATTTGCACTTATTCCAAGAATCAATACTATTTTTAGGCAAAGATGAAAACCAAACTTTAGCACGATCTCTTAGTGAAAACGGAAATAACTTCAATTTAACAATATCATTATCTGTATCTTTCTTCTTTTGCATCTCACACAACTTACCAAAGCTTTTTAGATGGGTAGCGGCATCTTCACTAGGAAGGCCGGCGAATTGATCTTTCATAACAAGATTCAGCAAAGCAGTATTGATTTCACAAGACTCAACATCATTAAGAGGAGCAATTGAAGTACAAAGGAAATCATTATTATTGGTATTGGAGAAATCACACAATTTGGTATTATCTTGCGCCATGGCGACAAGTAATCCAACACACAAGCAAACAAAAAGGCAAGCGAAAGAGAGAGGAGAAGATTGGGAAAGAGAGGGCGAATAAAACGGCAAGGGTGAAGTGGGGGAGAGGAAAACAAGAGGCAAAAGGCAAATAATGTAAATGCGAGGGAGATGAGTTTGTGATGGGTACTTGGTATGTCTTGACTTGAGCGAAGACCTCCCCGGCAATGGCGCCAGAAATCCTTCTTGCTATGTCTTGAGCTTACGTTGGTTTTCCTTGAAGAGGAAGGGGTGATGCAGCAATAGTAGCATAAGTATTTCCCTTAAGTTTTGAGAACCAAGCTATCAATCCAGTAGGAGGCTCCTCAAAAGTCCCACGCACCTACACAAACTAACAAAGAACTCGCAACCAACGCAATAAAGGGGTTGTCAATCCCTTCATGGCCACTTGCGAAAGTGAGATCAGATAGAGATAATATGATGAGATAAATATATTTTTGGTATTTTATAATATAGATTGGAAAAGTAAAGATGCAAATAAAAGTAGATTGAAAGCTTATATGATAAGAGATAGACCCGGGGGCCATAGGTTTCACTAGTGGCTTCTCTCAAGATAGCATAAGTATTACGGTGGGTGAACAAATTACTGTCGAGCAACTGATAGAAAAGCGAATAATTATGAGATTATCTAGGCATGATCATGTATATAGGCATCACGTTCGTGACAAGTAGACCGACTCCTGCCTGCATCTACTACTATTACTCCACACATCGACCGCTATCCAGCATGCATCTAGAGTATTAAGTTCATAAAGAACAGAGTAACGCATTAAGAAAGATGACATGATGTAGAGGGATAAACTCATGTAATATGATGTAAACCCCATCTTTTATCCTCGATGGCAACAATACAATACGTGCCTTGCTGCCCTAACATCACACCGAAAGGACACCGCAAGATTGAACCCAAAGCTAAGCACTTCTCCCATTGCAAGAAAGATCAATCTAGTAGGCCAAACCAAACTGATAATTCGAAGAGACTTGCAAAGATAACTTAATCACACATAAAATAATTCAGTGGAGATTCAAATATTTCTCATAGATAAACTTAATCATAAACCCACAATTCATCGGATCTCGACAAACACACCGCAAAAAGAGTTACATCGAATAGATCTCCAAGAAGATCGAGGAGAACATGGTATTGAGATCCAAAAAGGAAGAAGAAGCCATCTAGCTAATAACTATGGACCCGAAGGTCTGTGGTAAACTACTCACAACTCATCGGAGGGGCTATGGTGTTGATGTAGAAGCCCTCCATGGTCGATTCCCCCTCCGGTGAAGCGCCGGCGAAGGCTCCAAGATGGGATCTCGCGGATAGAGAAGGTTACGGTGGTGGAAATAGTTTTTCCTGGCCGCATTTGATGTTCTCGGGGTACGTGGGTATATATAGGAGGAAGAAGTAGGTCGGTGGACGCCCGAGGGGTCCACGAGATAGGGGGCGCGCCTAGTAGGGGTGGGTGCGCCCTCCACCCTCGTGGCCGCCTCAACTGCTTCTTGACTTGCACTCCAAGTCCTCTGGATCACATTCGTTCCAAAAATCACGCTCCCGAAGGTTTCATTCCGTTTGGACTCCGTTTGATATTGCTTTTCTTCGAAATACTGAAATAGGCAAAAAAAAAACAGCAATACGGGCTGGGCCTCCGGTTAGTATGTTAGTCCCAAAAATGATATAAATGTGTAAAGTAAAGCCCATAAACATCCAAAATGGGTAATATAATAGCATGGAACAATCAAAAATTATAGATACGTTGGAGACGTATCACCTGTATTTACAAGAAAGTGAGTGGGAGCTCTGTAGTATTTCTAATATGATATGTGAATGACATATTATTGATTGGAAATTATATAGAATTTCTGGATAGCATAAAGGGATACTTGAATAAGAGTTTTTCAATGAAAGACCTCGGTGAAGCTGCTTACACATTGGGCATCAAGATCTATAGAGATAGGTCAAGACGCTTGATAAGATTTTTCAATGAGTAAATACCTTGACAAGTTTTTGAAAGAGTTCAAAATGGATCAGTCAAAACTAGAGTTCTTGTTTGTATTACAAGGTGTAAAGTTGAGTAAGACTCAAAGCCCGACCACGGCAGAAAATTGAAATAGAATGAAAGTCATTCCCTATGCCTCAGTCATAGGTTCTATAAAGTATGACATGGTATGTACCAGACTAGTTGTGTACCTTGCCATGAGTTTGGCAAGGAGGTACAATAATGATCTAAGAGTAGATCATTGGACAGCAGTCAAAATTATCCTTAGTGAGGACTAAGGAAATGTTTCTCGGTGATGGGGTGATAAAGAGTTCGTCGTAAAGAGTTACGACAATGCAAGCTTTTACACCGATCCAAATGACTCTAATTCTCAATCTGGATTGAAAGTGGGAGCAACTAGCTAGAGTAGCTCTATGCAGAGCATTGTAAACATAGAATATTTGCAAAATACATACGGCTCTGAATGTTATAGACTCGTTGACTAAACTTCTCTCACAAGCAAAATATTACCTTAGTAACCTTTGGGTGTTAATCACATAGCGATGCGAACTAGATTATTGACTCTAGTAAACCCTTTGGGTGTTGGTCACATGGAGATGTGAACTATGTGTATTAATCACATACAGATGTGAACTATTGGTGTTAAATCACATGGCGATGTGAACTAGACTATTGACTCTAGTGCAAGTGGGAGACTGAAGGAAATATGCCCTAGAGGCAATAATAAAGTTATTATTTATTTCTTTATTTCATGATAAATGTTTATTATTCATGCTGGAATTGTATTAACCGGAAACTTAGTACATGTGTGAATACATAGACAAAACATATTGTCCCTAGTATGCCTCTACTAGACTAGCTCGTTAATCAAAGATGGTTATGTTTCCTAACCATAGACATGTGTTGTCATTTAATGAACAGGATCACATCATTAGGAGAATGATGTGATGGACATGACCCATCCGTTAGCTTAGCATCATGATCGTTACAGTTTCATTGCTACTGCTTTGTTCATGACTTATACATGTTCCTCAGACTATGAGATTATGCAACTCCCAAATACCGGAGGAACACTTTGTGATTTTTCAAACGTCACAACATAAATGGGTGATTATAAAGGTGCTCTACAGGTGTATCCGAAGGTGTTTGTTGGGTTGGCATAGGTCGAGATTAGGATTTGTCACTCCGTGTTTCGGAGAGGTATCTCTGGGCCCTCTCGGTAATACTCATCACTGTAAGCCTTGCAAGCATAGTGACTAATGAGTTAGTTGTGGGACAAAGTATTACGGAACGAGTAAAGAGACTTGCCGGTAACGAGATTGAACTAGGTATGATGATACCGACCATAGAATCTCGGGCAAGTAACATACCGATGACAAAGGGAACAAGGTATGTTGTTATGCGGTTTGACCGATAAAGATCTTCGTAGAATATGTAGGTGTTGGGGAACGTAGTAATTTCAAAAATTTTCCTACGCACACGCAAGATCATGGTGATGTATAGCAACGAGAGGGGAGAGTGTTGTCTACGCACTCGTAGACCCGGCGAAGCGATCACAACGTAGAGGAAGTAGTCGACGCTCTCCTCGCGATCCGACCGATCCCGGCGCCAGCACTCGGCGCCCGAGTTCTTGACACACGACAGCTCGATGACGTCCCTCAGACTCGATCCAGCCGAGTGTCGAGGAGAGTTCCACAAGACGACGGCGGCAGGACGATCTTGATGTTTCACGGCAGAAGCCGCTTAAGCTTCACGACGGTATAACCGAGGTGGAATATGGTGGAGGGGGGCACCGCACACGGCTAAGGAACGATCTCACGATCAACTTGTGTGTTCCAAAGTGCCCCCCGGCCCCCGTATATAAAGGAGCCAAGGGGGAGGGGGCCGGCCGGCCAAGCTTGGCGCCAAGGAGTCCTACTCCTCTGGGAGTAGGATTCCCCAATCCTAGTTGGACTAGGATTCCTGAGGGGGAAAGAGAGAGGGGGGCGGCCCTTCTCCTAGTCCTAATAGGACTAGGGAAGGGGGAGGCGCGCCTGCCTAGGGCTGGCCCTTTTCCTTTCCACTAAGGCCCATCGAGGCCCATTTACCTCCGGGGTTTCCGTAACCTCCCTGCATTCCGTAAATTCCGCCGCCCGAACCATTCCAACTCCAAACATAGGCTTCCAATATATCAATCTTTATGTCTCGACCATTCCGAGACTCCTCGTCATGTCCGTGATCACATCCGGACTCGAACTCCTTCGGTACATCAAAATACATAAACTCATAATAACCGCCATCGAAACCTTAAGCGTGCGGACCCTACGGTTCGAGAACAATGTAGACATGACCTAGAACTATTCACGGTCAATAACCAACAGCGGACCTGGATGCCCATATTGGTTCCTACATATTCTACGAAGATCTTTATCGGTCGACCGCATAACAACATACGTTGTTCCCTTTGTCATCGGTATGTTACTTGCCCGAGATTCGATCGTCGGTATCCAATACCTAGTTCAATCTCGCATCGCAAGTCTCTTTACTCGTTCCGTAATACATCATCTCACAACTAACTCATTAGTTGTAGTGCTTGCAAGGCTTCAGTGATGTGCATTACCGAGAGGGCCCAGAGATACCTCTCCGACATTCGGAGTGACAAAACCTAATCTCAAATACGCCAACCCAACATCTGCCTTTGGAGACACCTGTAGTACTCCTTTATAATCACCCAGCATTCGTTGTGACGCTTGGTAGCACCAAAGTGTTCCTCCGTAAACGGAGTTGCATAATCTCATAGTTATAGGAACATGTATAAGTCATGGATAAAAGCAGAGCAACATACTAAACGATCGTGTGCTAAGCTAAGGGAATGGGTCATGTCAATCGATCATTCGCTAATGATGTGACCTCATTAATCAAATAACAACTACTTGTTCATGGTTAGGAAACATAACCATCTTTGATTAACAAGCTAGTCTAGTAGAGGCATACTAGTGACATGTTTGTTTGTCTATGCATTCACACATGTATCATGTTTCGTGTTAATACAATTCTAGCATGAATGATAAACATTTATCATGAAATAAGGAAATAAATAATAACTTTATTATTGCCTCTAGGGCATATTTCCTTCATCCTCCCACTTGCACTAGAGTCAATAATCTAGATTACACAAGAATGATTCTAACACCCATGGAGTCTTGGTGCTGATCATGTTTTGCTCGTGGAAGAGGCTTAGTCAACGGGTCTCGCAACATTCAGATCCGTATGTATCTTGCAAATCTCTATGTCTCCATCCGACTAAGTCCCGGATGGAATTGAAGCGCCTCTTGATGTGCTTGGTCCTCTTGTGAAATCTGGATTCCTTTGCTAAGGCAATTGCTCCAATATTGTCACGAAGATTTTCATTGACCCGATGCACTAGGTATGACACCTAGATCGGATATGAACTCCTTCATCCGCACTCCTTCATTAGCTTCCGGCTGCTATGTATTCCGCTTCACATGTAGATCCCGCCACGACGCTTTGTTTAGAACTGCACCAACCGACAGCTCCTCCGCTTAGTGTAAATACGATCCGTCTGCGATTTAGAATCGTCCGGATCGTGTCAAAGCTTGCATCAACGTAACTGCCATTTATGAGCTCTTTGTCACCTCCATATACGAGAAACATATCCTTAGTCCTTTTCGTATTTCAGATGTTCTTGACCGCTGTCCAAAGATCCACTCTGGATTACTTTGGTACCTCCTGCTAGGCTTATAGCAAGGCACACATCAGTCCGTACACAAGATTGCATACATGATAGAGCCTATGGTGAAGCATAGGAACATCTTTCATTTTCTCTCTATCTTCTGCAGTGGTCGGGCATTGAGTCCGACTCAACTTCACACCTTGTAACACGTGCAAGAACCCTTTCTTTGCTTGATCCATTTTGAACTTCTTCAAAACTTTGTCAAGGTATGTGCTTTGTGAAAGTCCAATTAAGCGCCTTGATCTATCTCTATAGATCTTAATGCCCAATATGTAAGCAGCTTCACCGAGGTCTTTCATTGAAAAACTCTTATTCAAGTATCCCTTTATGCTATCCAGAATTCTATATCATTTCCGATCAGCAATATGTCATCCACATATAATATCGTAAATGCTACAGAGCTCCCACTCACTTTCTTGTAAATACAAGCTTCTCCAAAAGTCTCAGACAAACCCAAATGCTTTGATCACACTATCAAAGCGCTTATTCCAACTCCGAGATGCTTGCACCAGTCCATAGATGGATCGCTGGAGCTTGCATACTTTGTTAGCTCCCTCTGGATCGATAAAACCTTCGGTTGCATCATATACAACTCTTCTTCCGTAAATCCATTCAGAATGCGCTTTACATCCATTTGCCAAATTTCATAATCATAAAATGCGCAATTGCTAACATGATTCGGACGGACTTAAGCATCGCTTCGGGTGAGAAGGTCTCATCGTAGTCAATCCCTTGAACTTGTCGAAAACCTTTTGCATAAGTCGAGCTTTATAGACGAGAATATTACCGTCGTGTCGCCTTCTTCTTGAAGATCCACTTGTTTTCTATTGCTTGCCTACCCTCGGCAAGTCAACCAAAGTCCACACTTTGTTTTCATACATGGATCCCATCTCGATTTCATGGCCTCAAGCCATTTTATGGAATCTGGGCTCACCATCGCTTCTTCATAGTTCGTAGGTTCATCATGATCTAGTAGCATGACTTCCGAAACAGGATTACCGCACTCGTGCGGATCTTACTCGTTGATCTACGAGGTTCTGCAAGAAACTTGATCTCAAGTTTCATGATCAACATCATCAACTTCCTCACTACTGGTGTAGGTGTCTCGTAAACCGGTTTCGCGATTTAACTACTTTCAAGTAAGGGAGAAGGTACTATTACCTCATCAAGTTCCACTTTCCTCCCACTCACTTCTTTCGAGAGAAACTCCTTCTCTAGAAAGGATCCATTCTTAGCAACAAATGTTTTTCCTTCGGATCTGTGATAGAAGGTGTACCCAACTGTTTCCTTTGGGTATCCTATGAAGACACATTTCTCGATTTGGGTTCGAGCTTATCAGTTGAAGCTTTTTCACATAAGCATCGCATCCCCAAACTTTAAGAAACGACAACTTTGGTTTCTTGCCAAACCATAGTTCATAAGGTGTCGCCTCAACGGATTTCGACGGTGTTCTATTCAAGGTGAATGCGGCCGTCTCTAGAGCATAACCCCAAAACGATAGCGGTAAATCAGAAGAGACATCATAGATCGTACCATATCTAGTAAAGTACGACACGACGCTCGACACACCATTACGCTGTGGTGTTCCGGTGGCGGAGTTGCTAAACTATTCCGCATTGTTTCAAATGTAGACCAAACTCAGAACTCAAATATTCACCTCCACGATCGATCGTAGAAACTTAATTTTCTTGTTACGATGATTTTCAACTTCACTCTGAAATTCTTTGAACTTTTCAAACGTTTCGACTTATGTTTCATTAAGTAGATATACCCATATCCGCTTAAGTCATCTGTGAAGGTGAGAAAATAACGATATCCGCCACGAGCCTCAACATTCATCGGACCACATACATCTCAGATGTATGATTTCCAACAAATCTGTTGCTCTCTCCATAGTACCGAGAACGGTGTTCTAGTCATTTTGCCCATGAGGCACGGTGCGCAAGTGCCAAGTGATTCATAATCAAGTGACTCTAAAAGTCCATCAAGATGGAGTTTCTTCATGCGCTTTACATCGATATGACCTAAACGGCAAGCCACAAATAAGTTGCACTTTCGTTATCAACTCTGCATCTTTTGGTTTCAACATTATGAATATGTGTATCACTACTATCGAGATTCATAAGAAATAGACCACTCCTCAAGGGTGCATGACCATAAAAGATATTACTCATATAAATAGAACAACCATTATTCTCTCGATTTAAATGAATAACCGTCTCGCATCAAACAAGATCCAGATATAATGTTCATGCTCAACGCAGCACCAAATAACAATTATTTAGGTCTAAAACTAATCCCGAAGGTAGATGTAGAGGTAGCGTGCCGACCGCGATCACATCGACTTTGGAACCATTTCCCACGCGCATCGTCACCTCGCCCTTTGCCGAGTTCGCAATCAGTAGTCCCTGCTTCGAGTTGCAAATATTAGCAATGTAACCAAGATCAAATACCAGTGCTACTACGAGCTCTAGTAAGGTACACATCAATAACATGTATATCACATATACCTTTGTTCACCTTGCCATCCTTCTTATCCGCCAAATACTTGGGGCAGTTCCGCTTCAAAGGACTAGTCGCTTGCGAGAAGCACTCGGCCAGGTTTAGGACCAGACTTGGGTTTCTTCTCCCGAGCAAAGAACTTGCTTGCTGTTCTTCTTGAGATTCCCTTCTTCTTCCCTTTGCCTTTCTTCTTGAAACTAGTGGTCTTATTGACCATCAACACTTGATGCTCCTTCTGATTTCTACCTCCGCAGCCTTTAGCATTGCGAAGAGCTCGAGCATAGTCTTTACTAACCCTTGCATATTATAGTTCATCACGAAGCCTTTGTAGCTTGGTGGCGTGATTGAGAATTCATCAATGACACAATCATCCGGAAGATTAACTCCCAATTGTGTCAAGTGATTGTAGTACCCGGACATTCTGAGTATATGCTCACTAATGTAACTGTTCTCCTCCATCTTGCAGCTATAGAACTTATTGAGTCTTCATATCTCTCAATCCGGGCATTCTGTTGGAATATTAACTTCAACTCTGGAACATCTCATATGCTCCATGACGCTCAAAACGCCGTTGAAGTCCCGGTTCTAAGCCGTAAAGCATGGCACATCGAACTATAGAGTAGTCATCGCTTTGCTCGCCAGACGCTCATAACATCCGGTGTTGCTCCAAAGAAGAGTTCGCACCTAGCGGTGCATCCAGACGTAGCTCTTCAGTGCAGCAATGAGGATGATCCTCGTTACGGACCCAATCCGTAATTGCTACCATCATCTTTCAACTTTGCTTTCTCAAGGAACGCATTAAAATTCAACGGAACAACAAAGACGAGCCATCTATCTACAATCAAACATAAACAAGCAAGATACTATCGGTACTAAGTTCATGATAAATTTAAGTTCGATTAATCATATTACTAAAGAACTCCCACTTAGAAAGACATCCTCTAGTCATCTAAGTGATCACGCGATCCAAATCAACTAAACCATAACCGATCATCACGTGAAATGGAGTAGTTTTCAATGGTGAACATCTTATGTTGATCATATCTACTATATGATTCACGCCGACCTTTCGGTCTCCGTGTTCCGAGGCCATATCTCGCATATGCTAGGCTCGTCAAGTATAACCCGAGTATTCTCATGTGTGCAAAACTGGCTTGCACCCGCTGTAGATGGACGAGAGCTTATCACACCGATCATCACGTGGTGTCCGGGCACGATTTAACTTTGGCAACGGTGCATACTGGGAGAACACTTCTTGATAATTTAGTGAGAGATCATCTTATAATGCTACCGTCAATCAAAGCAAGATAAGATGCATAAAAGGATAAACATCACATGCAAATCAATATAAGTGATATGATATGGTCATCATCATCTTGTGCTTCATGATCTCCATCTTGCAGCACCACCATGATCACCATCGCCACCGGCGCGACACCTTGATCTCCATCGTAGCATCGTTGTCGCCTCGCCAAACTTATGCTTCTACGACTATCGCTACCGCTTAGTGATAAAGTAAAGCATTACAGTATGATTGCATTGCATACAATAAAGCGACAACCATATGGCTCCAGCCGATTGCCGATAACTTCGTTACAAAACATGATCATCTCATACAATAAAATATAGCATCACGCCTTGACCATATCACATCACAACATGCCCCGCAAAAACAAGTTAGACGTCCTCTACTTTGTTGTTGCAAATTTTACGTGGCTGCTACGGGCTTAAGCAAGAACCAGTCTCACCTACGCATCAAAACCACAACGATATTTCACAAATAGACTCGCTTTAACCTTCTCAAGGACCGGGCGAGCCACACTCGGTTCAACTAAAGTGAGAGAGAGACACCCACCAGTCACCTTTAAGCAACGAGTGCTCGAGCGGTGAAACCAGTCTCGCGAAGCGCACGCGTAATGTCGGTCCGGCCGCTTCATCTCACAATACCGCTGAACCAAAGTATGACATGCTGGTAGGTAGTATGACTTGTATCGCCCACAACTTACTTGTGTTCTACTCGCAAAACATCAAACCATAGAAAAACCTGGCTCGATACCACCGTTGGGGAACGAGTAATTTCAAAAATTTTCCCACGCACACGCAAGATCATGGTGATGTATAGCAACGAGAGGGAGAGTGTTGTCTACGCACTTTGTAGACCCGGCGAAGCGATCACAACGTAGAGGAAGTAGTCGACGTTCTCCTCGCGATCCGACCGATCCCGCGCCACATTCGGCGCCCCGAGTTCTTGACACACGACAGCTCGATGACGCCCTCGATCTCGATCCAGCCGAGTGTCGAGGGAGAGTTCCACAAGACGACGGCGTGGTGACGATCTTGATGTTTCACCGCGCAGAGCCGCTTAAGCTTCGCGACGGTATAACCGAGGTGGAATATGGTGGAGGGGGCACCGCACACGGCTAAGGAACGATCTCACGATCAACTTGTGTGTTCCAAAGTGCCCCCCGCCTCGTATATAAAGGAGCCAAGGGGAGGGGCCGCCGGCCAAGCTTGGCGCCAAGGAGTCCTACTCCTCCGGGAGTAGGATTCCCCAATCCTAGTTGGACTAGGATTCCTGAGGGGAAAGAGAGAGAGGGCGGCCCTTCTCCTAGTCCTAATAGGACTAGGGAAGGGGAGGCGCGCCCTGCCTAGGGCTGGCCCCTTTCTCCTTTCCACTAAGGCCCATCGAGGCCCATTTACCTCCGGGTTTCCAGAACCTCCCTAGACTCAGAATTTCCGCCGCCGAACCATTCAACTCCAAACATAGGCTTCCAATATATCAATCTTTATGTCTCGACCATTCCGAGACTCCTCGTCATGTCCGTGATCACATCCGGACTCGAACTCCTTCGGTACATCAAAATACATAAACTCATAATAACCGCCATCGAAACCTTAAGCGTGCGGACCCTACGGTTCGAGAACAATGTAGACATGACCTAGAACTATTCACGGTCAATAACCAACAGCGGACCTGGATGCCCATATTGGTTCCTACATATTCTACGAAGATCTTTATCGGTCGACCGCATAACAACATACGTTGTTCCCTTTGTCATCGGTATGTTACTTGCCCGAGATTCGATCGTCGGTATCCAATACCTAGTTCAATCTCAGCATCGCAAGTCTCTTTACTCGTTCCGTAATACATCATCTCACAACTAACTCATTAGTTGTAGTGCTTGCAAGGCTTCATGATGTGCATTACCGAGAGGGCCCAGAGATACCTCTCCGACATTCGGAGGACAAAACCTAATCTCGAAATACGCCAACCCAACATCCGCCTTTGGAGACACCTGTAGTACTCCTTTATAATCACCCGATTCGCTGTGACGCTTGGTAGCACCCAAAGTGTTCCTCCGTAAACGGAGTTGCATAATCTCATAGTTATAGGAACATGTATAAGTCATGGATAAAAGCAGAGCAACATACTAAACGATCGTGTGCTAAGCTAAGGGAATGGGTCATGTCAATCGATCATTCTCGCTAATGATGTGACCTCATTAATCAAATAACAACTACTTGTTCATGGTTAGGAAACATAACCATCTTTGATTAACAAGCTAGTCTAGTAGAGGCATACTAGTGACATGTTTGTTTGTCTATGCATTCACACATGTATCATGTTTCCGGTTAATACAATTCTAGCATGAATGATAAACATTTATCATGAAATAAGGAAATAAATAATAACTTTATTATTGCCTCTAGGGCATATTTCCTTCAGTAGGAGCCAATATGAGCATCCAGGTTCCGCTATTGGTTATTGACCGGTGATGTGTCTCGGTCATGTCTACATAGTTCTCGAACCCATAGGGTCCGCACGCTTAACGTAAAATGACGATTTGTATTATGAGTTATGTGATTTGATGACCGAAGTTCGTTCAGAGTCCCGGATGAGATCACGGAAGTGACGAGGAGTCTCGAATGGTTGAGACGTAATATTGGAAGGCTATATTCGAACATCGGAAAGGTTCTGAGTGGTTTGGGTATTTTTCGGAGTACCGGAGAGTTATGGGAATTTGCCGGGGGAAGTAATGGGCTCTAATGGGCCATACGAGAAAGGACAGAAGGGCCTCAAGGGGTGCCCCCAAATGGGCTGGTCTGAATTGGATTAGGAGGGGGCAGCGCCCCCTCCTTCTTTCCCCCCTCTTCCTCCTTTCCACCTTCTCTACTAGGAATAGGAAAGAGGAGGGGAATCCTACTTGGACTGGGGAGTCCTAGTAGGATTCCCCACACCTGGCGCGCCCCCTTGGGCCGTCCACCTCTTCCCTCCCCTCTTTATATACGTGGCCAGGGGGCACCCCCATAGGCACACCAGTTGATCTTTAGCCGTGTGCGGTGCCCCCCTCCACAGTTTTCCACCTCGGTCATATCGTCGTAGTGCTTAGGCGAAGCCCTGCGCCGGTAACTTCATCATCACTGTCACCATGCCGTCGTGCTGACGGAACTCTCCCTCGGCCTCAGCTGGATCTAGAGTTCGAGGGACATCATCGAGCTAAACGTGTGCAGATCGCGGAGGAACCGTGCATTCGGTACTTGATCGGTTGGATCGCGAAGATGTTCGACTACATCAACCGCGTTACTTAATGCTTCCGCTTTTGGTCTACGAGGGTACATGGACACACTCTCCCCTCTCGTTGCTATGCATCACATAGATAGATCTTGCATGATCATAGGAATTTTTTTGAAATTACTGCATTCCCCAACAGTTTTATGTATTTACACATGTATTTAAGTTTCCGATCAATACAATTCTAGCATGAATAATAAAGCTTTATCATGAATAAGGAAATATAAAATAACAACATTATTATTGCCTCTAGGGCATATTTCTTCAGTCCTTGACTCAGCCATGGCCCCCCTTCGTCATCCGCGTCTCCAATGCCAGTAAGCAATGCCCCCTCTCCCCTGTGTTAGGTCGGTTGTTAGTATCGATTTCCCCATTGCTCAACATACCCTCGATGTCGACTAGGTTATGGACGCACAAATGAGGCTAGTAATTTAGGCAGCAGCACTAATAGCTGTGATTCAGGCATGGCTCATGTTCATATGCACAAGAGAGCTACTCATCATGGTGAGAGACATGTCATCAGTTATGCTCCAAGGCTTATGCGGGAGTAGGAGAGGATCGCCAATCTGAACTACATCTACAACTGCAATGACACAGAGGCCATGTGGATGCTTCGAATGAAAAGAGCACCATTTGCCAGACTTGTCCAGACTGTCAGGAGGAGGGGGATGCTACAAGATAGCATCCACATCAATGTGGAAGAGAAAGTGGCCATGTTCCTCCATGTGTTGGCCATAACCATAGGTTCATAGTTATATACAACACATTCAGGAGATCAATGGAGACCATATCAAGGTACTTCAAGCAAGTGCTCTATGTTGTTGGGGAGCTTAGAGGAGAGATGATCAAGTCACTAACCGGCCGGACTCCTACCAAGATTTGCACTAGCACAAGATGGTATCCATACTTCAAGGTGAGCACCGACGGTATGTGCTTCATGGCTTGATATGCTTGAATTGTTCAAGGTGAGCACTAACACAATCATCATTTTCCATTTTAGGATTGCAATGGGATAATAGATGGTACTCATGGCACTGCCAAAGGGCCTGAGGTCACAATCTGCAGCATATAGGGGGAGGAAGCACTACACAAGGCAGAATGTGCTTGCTATTGTTGACTTCGATCTGAAGTTCACCTATGTGTTGGCTGGCTCGGAAGGGTCAGCACATGATGCTAACATTCTCAATGACTGCATGAGTCGTCCCGATGGCATCAACATCCCCGATGGCAAGTTCTACCTACGAGATGCTGACTATGCATGTCGGCCAGGTATTCTTCCACCCTTCAGGAAAACCAGGTACCATCTAAACGAGTTCGCTGGTAGAAACTATCCTAGGACTCCACAGGAACTATTCAATCTCAGACACTCCAGCCTTAGAGTTACTATTGAGAGGGTCTTTGGAACTTTAAAGAAAAGGTTTAAGATCTTAGATCAAAAGCCATCCATGCTTTCCCCACTCAGGTTAAGCTTGTTCTTGCTTGTTACATTCTGTATAACTGGATCCTGCAATGGGGTTGTGATGAACTGGGGCCTAAGGAGGAAGATGTGACGCCTGACGATGTTGTCAGCTCCGGCCATGCTGTGGAGGCATTTGACAATGAAGCCTGGAAGAACAAAAGAATGGAGTGGGCACATGCAATATGGGATAACAGATGTCAGACAAGGGTCTAAAGAAGAGGAAGAGCAAGAGCAGCAGCAGAAGAAGAGGAAGAAGCAACAGCAGGAGAAGAGGAAGAGGAAGAGGAAGAACTACCAACAGCAGCAGAAGAGGAAGAGGAAGAACTACCAGCAGCGGCAAAAGAGGAAGATGACGAGGATGGACTTGCATCTAGTTAGCATCGACGATGAACTTTCCCCTATTCAACCATATGGCTCTTAATAATGTGTACTGCCATTTGATAGGTTAGGATGGACCGTAATTTGTTTCATAGCTAGGACTGAGGTTGTTCAGATCGTGTGTGATAAGGTCACCACTAGTGAGAAGTATGACAGCACCTTATTCAGGTTGCAACCAAACAGCGTGTCATATGTGCGCCTAATGCGATGCGGCCAACCAAACGGCCTATCAAAATTAGTCCCTCATGCAGCTAACCTATATGCAGACAACCAAATTATGTGCAGATGGTGGTTTATAGGCTTTTTTTCCTCAGTCGGGCCCATCTGAGAATCACATGCAATGTAGCCAAAATCGATGCGGCCAACCAAACACGACCCAAATGTCCATGCCTCGTTTCCTTTTACACATAGGGTGTACATATATCCATAGACCAAATGTTCCTGAAATGACGTTTACTTTTTGGGTGTATATACACCTGATATGGAAAAATAAATTTAGAAGTTTTTTCTAGAGAAGAAAGAAAAAGATGGTGACGATACGTTGCTGTCAGCTACTGCCCCACCGAGCAACCCCCTCCATATTGTTGTCTCTTTCATCCCCTCTTAAATGCCACGTTTTGGTATCTGCGACACTTAAATGCGACGGTTGGAAACCGTTGAGATCGGGCTAGGGTAGGCAGGGGCAGTCCATGGGCAGGCAGGGACAGCGCTACAGTCCAGAGGTCGTCAGAGACCCATTCCGTGGGCAACGACAGTAGCTGCGCCGTCCGGTATGCCGCCTACGTTAGTAGCCTGTGCCCCACGCGGACCCAGCCCCGCCGCCCTCACACCCCTACACGTCGGGATGCCTCCACTCACAGTAGGCATGTGTGAACCTCGACGAGCCAAGTGCAAACGCTGCCGCTGGCTGCAAGCTCGTGCCAAGTGCGTGCCCTTTCCAACCGCCGACCGACCACGACCCCCCACCACTGAACCCCGATCGAGCGTCCCGGGCCACTAACCAGGAGCATGGGCGCGCACTTGCCGTCGCTCCCGCCGCGCGCGCGCACGAAAGCGAACGCTCTTTCGACGACGTGTAGCCGTCTCGGCATGGCGCGCGCGCTCCCGATCTGTCGCGGACGCGGACGCGCGCGCTCCGCGCGCCGACCCGCAGCACTTTGCGAGCCGATCGGGTGCCGCGCGTACCTAGGTAGCACTACTCTACTACTACTACCAAGTGCGCTAGATGCATGGGCGCGCGGCCGCGTGCCGTCCGTTCACAACCTGATCGAGCCACCTCCGTCCGGTTTATTGGGCCCGTGAGCAAAAGAATCCCGTCCGTTTTTATTAGGCCCGCTTCGAAAATCATCAACCTTTTCCTCTCAAATTAACTGCTGATTCCTGATTTAGAGAAGCTAAACACCGGAACCTGCACCACGCATTCATCACTCCGCGCGCGTGAGCATGCATGCATGAGCGTCATTGGCAGGGACTGCTGGGATGTTTGTTGTATGCATGCGCCAGCAATAACTAACGCACAAAACAAAGCATCAACTATCTACTGCAGGGGTTAATGCCTAAAATAAGGCTGGTCACAATGGGCAAGAACATAAGGTAGTAACATACACACTTCCCTAGACTATGTTACTACCTCCATAGTGGGTAGGAACATCTATGTAGTGTCATGCAACGATGTATTTATTAGGTTATAGACTCATTGTTTCTTGGAGTGTGTGATGTTCCGGTAACTTAGCTAGTTACCACAAGCACCTCTCTCTTCATTAAATATGTGCCACATAAGCAAAGTTGTATTGGGGTGTGTGATGTTACTCCTAAGTTTCTCCCCATTGTGACCAGCCTAACGCATCCATATACTGCTTGCCTTGGTTCCGCCAATCTTGTCTTTGGGCCTAATAAACCCGGACGAGGGAGTACCTACTTAGCTTAGAGTACTTCCTACGTTCAACAGCACTAGCAACCTTTGCATGTGGCTCCCTACGTCCGTCCACGCTGCGGGCGGCGGTGCGCCGTGCCCCATGCATATATTCATGCATCCATGCATGATGCATGTGCGGACTGACACACGTAGCCGCGCAGAGACGTACAACGCATGGTAATTATCGATCCGGCCGGTACTTGCTCTCCTTTTTGACCCGGCCATGCATGGACTAGGGTCCTTCCCGGCCTGCTCACTGTCTAGGATCCGGGCTACACGAAGGCTCGCTTCACATGCATGCGAATGCGACCACGACCCTCGAGCTCGGCCGGAATGTTTTCGCTTGGACTCGTGCTGGGACACGAGAATATTCGCAGGCTTTCGGGTACAGATGCAAGTGCATCAAGTCAATCAACTTGCAAAGCTTTCGAGTATGACCTTCTTTTGGGGATCCCTAAACAATGGGCCCCCGGGCTTGCGCTCCATACAAGTGTCTCCCCGCTCCTGGTTTCCCGCCTCGGTTACCGTTGTGTCCTTCAATAAACTATCTTCAGATGCGGTTCATTACCTCGATCATACATGCACAAATCGAGAATTAGGTGGCCCAACTGCCGGCGACGAGTGTTCGAGCAATGTCTCCATGTACTAGCACTACGTTTTTTGTTTTCTTTGTTTGAAGAACTGCAAGGTTAGTCAGAAAGGTGAGCTTCTTCTTCCTCAAGAAATTCTGCGTGTTGCTTTTGCCTCTCTCCTCCTTGGCCGGCTGCCTCACAAAGCTAGCTAGCTACCCCCACCATGCGGAAGGGCACTCTCTCTCTCTCTCTCTCTCTCTCTGACCAAACCAGACGTACGGCATTGTTATTGTCGTCATGTTAATTGTCAAGATACGAGACGTCCAAGATAAATTAGATACGGCATTATATATCAGTTTTCAAACCCCGGACAGATCAACAATACGTGCATACACCAACATTACAACGACAGTTGTTCGGCGGCTGGATTTTGCGTTGTTAATAATATATGGCTATATGCATCATCCTAATGCGGGGTAATCCTCCTTGGCCGGCTGCCTCACAAAGCTAGCTAGCTACCCCCACCATGCGGAAGGGGCACCTCTCTCTCTCTCTCTCTCTCTCTCTCTCTCTCTCTCTCTCTCTCTGACCAAACCAGACGTACGGCATTGTTATTGTCGTCATGTTAATTGTCAAGATACGAGACGTCCAAGATAAATTAGATACGGCATTATATATCAGTTTTCAAACCCCGGACAGATCAACAATACGTGCATACACCAACATTACAACGACAGTTGTTCGGCGGCTGGATTTTGCGTTGTTAATAATATATGGCTATATGCATCATCCTAATGCGGGGTAATCCTCCTTTAAAAAAATAATTAAACTTCAAGATCTGGCCGGAGAAGTGAACCGAGTACTTTCCTCGTCACCTACCTGGGGGACTCAATGCATGCGCTACATACAAACACAACACGTACTCCACTAGTTTGTATTCAGTTCCTGTCATGACTCATCACGTACGTGTGGACGGTGACGGGTAGCTAGCTAGCTAGCTGTATTGGACGGTGCTGCTCCCCATCGATCTCGAGCTCTCGAGACTTGTTCAGTGTTGTGCGTTTTGTCAGTGGGTGTGTTCTCTACGCTTCAGAAAGATATCTTTGTCTTCTTTATATATCTAGCTAAGCTAGCTACATGGTAGTATACATGTGTTAGAAGGAAGGGAGGCAATAGATTGCCAACTGACTAAAGCTTCACCGTTCAAATAAATACAATATGATGCATGGAGAGTTGGGGACAAACAAAACAAATGAATTGTATATGATGTCACGGATTACCTCTCTTGCTGTAAACGTTTCGTTTTCTCTTCTTGTTTCTGATGAGGGAGGTATATATATAATCATCATGGAGAATAATTATAAATGCCCGTTTGAACGACGAACTAGGCCACTTTCTCCTTTCCGGCCGGCTGTTTGCGTTACATGGCGGACGATGGCTTGTGGGATTGGCGAACATGCGTACGGCGGCTTTGACCGCCCGGCGTAGAACAACGGGTGAGAATAGTTTACGTCAAAAAGTACATCCAGGACCATGAAGCGTGCATGCATGCACTGATAGCACGTTCCCTTGCAGCCTAGAATCTTGCCGGCAACCGGAGGAGGCGCGCAAGCGCAAGGCATGCGCTGTCAAGAATCTTGTACTCAGGCCCACAAGGAATATACACCCACTATACTTGTTTTTCGGGCTGCTTCGATCCAAGTTTTCAAAATATACACTCACTAGATCGATGCATACAGCATAGAGCATAGTAGTACGTGCCTGCATGCTGCAAGCCAGCTATTCATCAGATCTCTCCCGTGCGTGTCGATCGACGACGACGCATGCATGCATGGACTCAACGACAAAGCTCATTGTGTCGATCGTGCAGTTCCAG
The DNA here is from genome assembly GCA_021437245.1 of Aegilops speltoides. Taxonomy (NCBI): domain Eukaryota; kingdom Viridiplantae; phylum Streptophyta; class Magnoliopsida; order Poales; family Poaceae; genus Aegilops; species Aegilops speltoides. Next base: position 104,172,345 of record CM038142.1, read on the forward strand.
GTGCTGCCTAGCTGTTCTCATCAATGGGTGGCAGGGCCTGTCCCTGGCACACTGCTCATGATCAATGACAAAGATTTTCTGTTCCAAAACTCCAAATCCGTTACGATATGGTCTGTGCAGCTCATGCATGTATATCAGTATATATGAAACTCAATGTGTGCTTAGGCTGTTTCAGGGAAAGAACGTGTAAGAAGCAAATCAAGAGGTAAACTTGTCTCTAGTACTACATTTCCAAGCAAGCGTATGGTCGGATTCATGTGGAGTGAGTCGGTAGAGTTTGACGACTTTAGAGAGTTCTCTACGAGCGCTGCAATACAAAAGGGTACGTGTGGACCTCCCCGGCCCTGTGGCCAACTAGAGGAAATGCCGACGTATAAGGTAACTTCACATGCGATTATAATAAAGCACGCCTCCCTGGCTCCAAAGTCTAAAGTTTTGGCACGGCCCCTGGAGGTACATGCATATATATGCATTGTGCTGTGTGTGGTGTGCGTGGGAGCACGCGACCGTCGACGACCCAATTAACTAGTAGTGCAACTTTGACGAGAGAATCTTCGGAACCGATGTCACTTGAATAATGCCTGCGAAATGCTCGCGAAACTTCTACATGTAGCTTGGAAAATCAGGAGCACCAAAATGCCGACGAATGATAAGTGATTATTTTACATCAGTAGCCACGAGGTGTGTAGAAGTTTAGCAACGTAAGAAATAACTTCTGACTGGTAGGACGTTAAAACAAGACACAAAAACGTATACATGGAGTACTACAGAGCAAGGTATTTCATTCTCTCTCTTTTCCTGGGAGTGACACTGACAACACATGTAAATGCAGGATTTCTTTTCCCTGAAGGCCTCCATCATGAGTCACCCTAGCAATGCATGCATGCTTTGATTAACAATCATGCATGTTATTAGTGGGTGAGTGCCACGCACCAGTGACAGGGCGCGCATGCATGCAAGCAGCCCATAGATACAGTCGTACCGACGATGTTTCCAGGGGGCGGTAGCTGCAGGTATCGTATCGAGCCCTAGAAAGCTCGGAGAGCCAGCGCCACCGCTACGACTAAACTGCCCAAAAGGCAGCGGAAACCATGCAGAAAAAGCTAGGCAAAGATATCTATTTCCTTCACACACACAAAATACAAATGGGTTGATGGAAAAGAAAGCATAGTTGGTCAGAGGCAGACATTTCAAAGCCGGCCGCTCCTGCAGCAGCAGGCGAGCAAACAAGAAGCTCGCCGTACGGCTGCGGCCGGCCCCCACATGGCGGTCAGTTCAAGCGATCAAACCGGAGCAGTTCGACGAGGGCCTAGCAGCGCCTGGGCCCCGGCCGCGCGCCCGAGGCGCAGAGGAACACGTGGCCGGTTCTCGTCGGGCCCGGCAGGTGCCAGATGGCAACATCGCGACAACGTGGACGGGTGGGCTTGGGTACGTTTGTCTCTCACGGCCAACTATGTTTCAGTCAGGCTACTTAGTTCAAATATTCTACTCCCACCGTCCCAAAATAAGTGTTTTGAGCTTAGTACAAATTTGAGACATTTATTTTGGGACGGAGGGAGTAATATTTTAACTCAAGGTTCTAACCCAACTTAAAATCTCATAAGTGCACTTTTTATGATACATTAAATTTCAAACTATTTATACTCCATAGGTTTCCTATTCTTCCTTCCATTGAGGTTACTTTTGCCCTGCAACATTAATGCATATTGCAACTTTCAGATTATTGTACTCGAGGCAAATATATTCCAGTTTTTTACTCAATTTCCTAACTTGAATTAGAACTTTAAACGTACATTCAACCCATAATAACTTATGAATGGTAATAATTGCAAATTGACATGTGGTTATTGAACTATCTCTCATCTGAGTGGGGCTCCACCCACACATGGATGCCTTTCAACCACATATTTTAAATCATAAATTGAACACTTAATACTAGTCCGGTTATCTAACAGATAAATTCCTCGGTATAATTGTTGTGAATATCATGATATTGAATTCTCGAAGATTGTGTCTCTCCAAAAGGACAAAACTAAGACTTCCTTGGTACTTTTTCAAGTAGAGAATTCCATGTTAAAATGCATCTAATATGAAATCTCATTTTTAAGTGTAAAGGTAATAATTCCATGATAGTTATTATAAAAAATGTCATGATACTAATGTTGAGAATTTATGTCTCTTCCCAAAAAAGTGAGAATTTCATGTTGCTAATTTTTCTGTGAAGTTCCTAAATTAAATTCAATATTCAAATGGAAAACTGATAATACCACGATACTCCCTTCTATCATCTACAATCTCGGGCTCCTGCAATCTAAATTATGTTTTAGTTATTAACTATTTGTGGTTATGTTTGTGAGTAGCAAAGTTTATAATCAAGACTATATAATGCAATGCTAAATCTCAATGGATAGGGTGGTAGAAATCCAGTGACCCTCATTGAACTCTCCCGCTCATCTACTACTTAGTCTTTCTTTTATTTTGGAGTTGTATTGCTATGTATCTTCTTCTATGAATTAAGATGACCAATGAATGTGTTGAGCAGAACATAGTAACGTTTGTCTGGGATTTCGGTGGGTGAAGCACGTCAGAGCGACAAATCCGTGTGCCGCCCGCCACTTTGAGCTTTTTCTTTCTTTCAGTAACCGCCACATTTATACATTTTTCTTCTTCTAGTAATTGTCGATTTAATTGAGCTTCTCCGTTATTTTTCTAAAACAATGGGCATCTTGTCTGGTTTTCATTAAAAAAACCCGCTCCAACCCGCTTCTGTGTTTAGCCAACACAATTCATATGTACTTGTATGAAATGATGGCAATAGATTCTATACATGTTTGAGTCGATGAGTGCGTATGACTAGTTTTGGAACAACAAAACTATAATAATCAAATCCCCTTTTGGAGTTGTGTTTGCCACTTGTTCGCTTTTGTTGTTATAGGAAGGACTACTGAAGCTGAAGCATGCTGCAGAGCTAAGGATTGGAGCCGAAAGTGTCAAGAGTAATGTTGTCAACTTGCCATGTCTTTGCCAAGAATCTATCGAGGATCTATATTTGGCTATAGAGAGTAGAGATGACGGGTTAGCTCACTTTTTGTTTTTTCTCATGTGCTAGCCTCTTATGTTGGTCTGTAAAACCATGTAACCGTTTCTTATTTTGGTTGCGCTCTGCATTGTAGGGTCTCTTTTATTTTCCGGATTTGTAAAACATAGGAATAGAAAGAAAAAAGACAAAATAATTGAGTGGCATATCATCTTGGATACTTCAAGAATAGTATGAGTGTTTGATTGTGCACAAGAAAACATCAAGTTCTTCATACATGGTTGGAGCGAATGAAAATTTTCCTATGAAATTAGTACAAATGAATTCTAAGGAAAATTTCTATGGGTTGTAATCGCACAAATCAAACAAGGTGTGCAAGAAAAACAAATCTTAGGATTAGAATCCTTCTAAACTCCTTTAGAAATCTTTTTAATAAAAAAAACTTGATAGTGTTACACTACATGAATTAGGTAATTTGTTGTCAGCCTTTTGTCGGGACAGACAACAAAGACCAAACTGTGTTTTTGCCATGTACTACATGTGTCAAAGACTACTAGGTTTTTGCCATGTAGTACAGTGTCAGATTGCGGGCATGTGCATCAGTTTTTTTGGTAATGTTCACTTTCTTTCCTTTTTCTCTTTATATATCCAATGAATTGTATACTTCTAGTATCAAAAGTAATGGAAAGGGGAAAGGTTGGTTGAAAAAATATAGCACTAAATTTAGTTTCCATTTTCTCATTCATTAAATCAATTTGTAGTCCATTACTGTGTTTTTCATACTTCAAATTGTTAGCACTTAGTTTTGAGTATTAATGTTAAAATATGGTACCAGTAACTTTAGTAGCGTTCCTATACCAGACATGGAATTCCCAGTTTTTGATTATGACTTTCTCACGGGAGTAAATTGTGTTGCAATATTTGTAGGTGCAAACAAGAAAATGATACGTCTATGCTTTAATCGGCATAAGTGCAAATAAGAAATTGTTTCGTCCATGCCATACCTGGCTGAGATTTTGTTAAGCCACAATCGGTTCTGAAAAGTGATCTTCATTTTACTAAAAAGTGCATTTTTCTCACTTCCGAAAAAGGTACATGATGCACTTTCCATGAAATAAAGTTGCACTTTTCAATATCAATTGGGACTCGACAAAATCTGAAGGGATTGAATTTTGCAAAATCAGTAAAAATAACTTAGGGCATTGAGTGGTCACTTAGAAATAAATTTTCACATTCAACTCGAAACCATGATATGTAGATGCCAACAAGAAGTATGAAATCAAGGCATACACTCGCACATGGTAAAATCAAATTCATAATACCTCGAGTTTCTGGTACAAGACCAGGGTTGAAGTCGTGCTACCCCTGGACTTGGCTCCTCGACCATGAGGAAGGTTACCCAAGCCTCCGTCGACCGCTATGCGACATCGCCATATTTGGCATGGAAGTGATGTGACATTATCAGCAAAAACAAGTAGTAGAAGAAACGTGTGGTCATGCGAATTTTGTATTTCAAGATAGACATATCGCCTCACTATTACTCTTGGAGTATACATAATTCATGTGAAACACAATTAACATGAAGCGCAAAATACTTGCAATTACTCCCTCCGTTCCTAAATAATTGTCTTTCTAGCCATCTCAAATTGACTACAACATACAGATGTACGTAGACATGTTTTATAGTGTAGATTCACTCATTTTGCTTTGTATGTAGTCGTTCGTTAAAATCTCTAGGAAGACAATTATTTAGAAACGGAGGGAGTATATGGAAAGGCCATATATTCTTCTTTGCCCGAGGTATTTGCCAAGCATCAAAATGTTGCACTTCCGCATCAGAAATTCGGAGAGGTGGGCCAGCCCTTACGCCCTATATAAAGACCCGGATTCCACCGCCCCAACCATCAAACCACCTTCCTCTCTCCCTCCTCCACTCCCCCCGAACCATCGCCATCACATCTTCTCCTTCTCTGCGTCCGTTGCTCCCGTCGAAGCCCACGCACCTTGTTGCTTTCTCCCACCGCTCCTTCGGTCTCTCCCCTGTGTCGGTCCGCGCTCTCGTCATGACGAACCACGCCGCCTTTGCTGCCGAGGACGCGGTCACCGCCGTGGCGGCGCCGGCGCAGCCGGGTCGCCATTTCGCGTCGTTCCCGCCGCGGAGGGCCCGCGACTGCAGGAAGGCCGCCCTGGGCCGCATGGACCTCGCCACCTCGGGGGTGCTGATGTCCGGGTCTCTGCTGGACTCGATGAAGGCCTCCTCGCCGCGCCACGCCATGTCCCCCGCCGGCGCCGACCACGAGGAGTGGATCGTAAGTTTCTTTCTTTCACATGCACCCATGGCTGCTGCTTGCTTTCTTTCTCACCCTCCCTCCCTCTCTTCAACCGATTATTGACGAATCTTTGCCTGGATCGCAGGAGAAGCACCCGTCAGCATTGGAGTGGTTCGAGGGCGTGCTGGCGGCGGCCGAGGGGAAGCAGATCGTCATGTTCCTCGACTACGACGGCACCCTTTCACCGATCGTCGAGGACCCCGACCGCGCCGTCATGACCGAGGAGGTCAGTCTCCCTCCTCCCTCGTTCCCTGTCCTGTGACGCCTTCTTGCGACGCGATCGAAGCAGAGCATGCTCTGTTCACCCATGTTCTTATTTTTCTCTTTGATTGACGCAGATGAGGGACGCGGTGAGGGGCGTCGCCCAGCATTTCCCGACCGCCATCGTGAGTGGGAGATGCAGAGACAAGGTACATTCCAGCGCCAACATATCCTCTAGTGCTACTTTCTTGGTTCCTTGCTGCTGCTGCTGCTGCTGCAGCCGTTGCATTTTTTTGTTGCTTTCTTGGTGCTGTAAAAGAAGCCGGATTGTTTTTTTCTCCCTCTCCTCCGGGGGGCCCTAGCCTTGCACCTCACACCACGGCTCCAGCAGCGTGCACCGTAAACGGAATCTTCCAGGTTCCATTTTGTTATATTTGGCCCTGATTTTCACCGTCCACATGACATGGCATGCATGCCGCATTTGGTTGCGGGCGTGAACCTAGACGCTATACACACAACAGTACATGCAAAGGGGCATAGCGATTGTTTTTATGAGCGTTTCCTTGCAGTACTACATCCGTGTAAAATTTTGGTGATATACTTTTTATAACATATAATACATATTTAATGTCTCAAATCGATGATCTAGAACTACGCGAATGACTTATTCATCTCGAGGTAATAGTACTTTCGTCCAAAAAAAGGCAGGGACCCTTTCCCTTTGACCGTACAAAAGAAACAAAAGAGCACTGTATTTGTATTTATGGGCTTTGCAATACATACGCAGGTGTTCAACTTTGTGAAACTGGAGGAGCTGTACTACGCCGGGAGCCACGGCATGGACATCAAGGGCCCAACCAAAGTGTCTAACCACAAGGCAAAGGTTAGTTAGTCGACATCTCCCTTTCTCCAAAATTTATTCTTGACTTATTCTCTCTCTCTGTCTACAGTCCTCGTGAAAGAGACTTTTCCTTGGCCCTAGTTTTTTTTGTTTGCTGTAATTAAGTCGCTTGTGAGCTGCGTGATTGAGTGGTTGTTCGGTTTGTCTACGCAGGCTGACGAGGTTCTGTGCCAGCCGGCGACCGAGTTCTTGCCTGTCATTCAGGAGGTAGGCATGCACGACCTGACCCTGTCTTTCACCAGTGATAGATTAATTAAACTACGTACTACTACTACCTGAGAAAAAAATATTCCTAATCAACCAGCAGTAATCTTGGTGTACTTTTGTTCTCGCCATCGAGTCCACTACTGCTACTAGAATGTAAACGATTTGCTGACAAGTGTGGTCCGGATCGATTAATTTGCAGGTGTATGAGACGCTGACGGCGAAGATGGAGCCCATCCCGGGGGCCATGGTGGAGAACAACAAGTTCTGCCTCTCGGTGCACTTCCGCTGCGTCGAGGAGGCGGAGTGGGACGCTCTGGGCAGGGAGGTGAGGGCGGTGCTGCACGACTACCCGAAACTCTGCCTCACCAAGGGGAGAAAGGTCCTCGAGATCCGGCCCTCCATCGAGTGGGACAAGGGATACGCCCTCAAGTTCTTGCTCAAGTCTCTCGGTGAGTTGTTGCACGGCACATCACAATTGTCGTAACGGTGGCGGTTTCTTTAACGGAACGGCGCACCCCGTTGATTTGTTTAGAAAAAGAAAAAAACACATCACATAGTAAATGCATAAATGTTGATGCTGCTTCATACACGTCTTGTTAGTTACTTGCTTCATAAATATTCACAGTAGGTTTTTGGATGGTTTTTTTCCTTTGCAGGCTATGCGGGGCGCGGCGACGTTTTCCCGATATACATCGGGGATGACCGCACGGACGAGGATGCATTCAAGGTATAGTACGCGCTGCACCTGTCCTCTCTTTTGCGCTGATGCGCTCTATCGATCTAGTCCGATGAACTGAGCCCTTTTTTGCAAAATAAATAAATCAATCAAAATAGGTGCTGCGCAACATGGGACAAGGCATCGGGATCCTTGTGACCAAGTTTCCAAAGGACACAAGCGCATCCTACTCTCTGCGTGAGCCTGCTGAGGTATACAATACTCCACTATATGTATGTATATATGCATTGATATGGAATGTATATTAGCTGCGTGCCTATTTTTGTGCAGTCATTTTATGCTTTCTAAAGTTAGCACGGCTAGCTAGCTACCTACCTAAAGCAACTACTATATATTGTGGTCACTGTTGCATTAGTAGGGATAGCTAGCAGTTAGGTGTATGAAATGTTAGGCATGGCGCTTTTCTTCTAGTAAACATGGGGTTTTGAGTTTGACATGAAATTTGTTTTCATATGTGTAACCTGGCTTGGTCATGTTATGCAGGTAAAGGAGTTCCTGCGCAAGCTGGTGAAGAGCAACGGGACAAAGAAGGGGTAATTCATCGATCAACAGCCCTCTAGCTCTAACTCAACATGGAGATCGAGCAACCTATATAGCTAGTGCATCAAGTCTAGCTTGTTCCTTCTTGGACTTGGTGGTGTCTTTGGCGTTTGATTTTAGTAGAACAATGCATGCATGCGTGTTGGGATCGATGTATAAGATCCAGATCGAGCAGTGCTAGGCCTTGGCTTTGAAGGTTTCTATTACTGTATCCTTCTCGCAAGGTCTTGTAATTAGCCTTCCGTTATTAGCTATGACAGAAATGGGAGTGACAAAGTAGCCCTCCCTTTTCTCACCCCGCACTATAAAAATGTTCTCGCTTGCTTCCTTCCTCGTTAGCTTGTGATGATGTGATCTCTGTTGACAAGTAGCTATGCTAGTTGTCACTGCTATTGGTGGGAAAAGAAAATACGGCATGCAATTAAGGGAGAAGTTAAACAACATGGCATGCGACCGAGTCTCTGTTGCGAAGTGCACAGTGCATGCATATGGGTATGCACAGACGGATTTGACAACAGTTCGTAAACGCATGGACCGTTCGTGTATGCATGTGTGAGAAGTCAGAACTACCGGTAGCTAGCTACCAAGGCCGGCCGGCCGGCCTGCTTGCTTGCCCCTGTACGGCCAAGCCTGCGCCTTCAGATCAATGCATGGCATGGCACTGCGTGCTGGTAGCGTAGTAAATTCCGCAGACCGATTACCGAGAAGACGGATCGAGTAGCGCATGCGATGCCATTGCTACCCCTTCTCGATCCAGGAAGAGAGATCTGGCTGGTCTGTGGGCTGGGAAAGCTGCCGCTTGCTTCTGCGCGCTGCTGCTGCTATGCATGCATGGACGGATCGACGCGTCATCAATGGGGTGGCGCCAAAACGTTGCCCTCGAAAAGGGCCTGTCTGCTGGATCAGCAGTGCCCGGGTACTCCTACTTGGATCGCACCATTTCTCCACGGGTTCCCATGGGTAGAAACGGCAAGGATCCCACATGGTGGGCGACGACTGAGCTCTCATCGATCGAGCTCTGCGTCTGGGCCTCTCTGCTTCTGCTTGGACCACGCATGCATATGCATGGCGACGAGGCCGGCCGGTAGCTTTCCTGGCTCGCTGAATTAATGCGCGCGCGTCGAGCACGACGAAGATCGCAGCGGAAACAATGCGCCGATGCCGATGCCGATGCCGATGCCGACATGCAGCTACCACCGCTCCGTCCCACGGCAGGGGCTAGCTAGCTCCTCCCTCTGTGGAGTCTGGAGTCGCCTTTTCCGGGGGCGCACATGTTCCCCCTGACGGCCAACGGACCGAGGCCCCGGCCGGCCGGCCTCCCCCTGCCCTGCACGCACCAGCAGCTAGCGTACGTCTCATTAACTTCGGCGTATCGGCCGGTGCAGCCTGCGCTCGAGCAGTCCCTGCGCCCATGCTTCCATCGATCTCGGTCGGTCGCAGCATCGAATCACGTGTCACGACCAAGAATACTCTACTACTAGTACTACTACTTGGCTCACACATGCATGCATGAGCATGATGATGCATCACCTTCACCTACCTGGCTGTGATTAAACATGCACCCCCTTTGTTTAACTGATCTCGCAACCAAACATACTATAATTTGACGTCGATCGATCGGCACTGATTCGATCCTCGGTTGATCGATCTCCGCCTTGCAAGTTGCGACGGCAGACAGCGCAAGCACCGATTATTATGTGCTCCAGTTCTTTACGGTCGGAGTAGAAACAGTAAGGGAACACCAAATCTTCTCGAATATGGCCTACACACACCCATCGGAGACAGTAAGCTACTCCCTTTTAATTATTCTCCCGCCCTTTTGGCCCAAACGAGCTAGCGAGACGTCGACATGGGCATCACCACATTCATATATGGAGATTCTCCTTCCATATGCATGCTTGAGAATTTCTCCTTCCGATTTCGTCGAAATTTCTCGCCCAGACGTAACTTGGACGCGTACGTACAGCAGCCGGTGCTGATGCTGATGCCTTTTGCCGTTGCATGTGATGGGGTGAATCGGCATCAGAGAACCAACATGAATAGGAAACAATAAAGCGATCGATCAAAGGCATGGTGTGGGGGTAGCTAGCCAAGCTAACCAGGCACAACCACCCGTGCCTCTGGACCAGAAGCAAGCATCGCCTAGCCGGCCACACAAACGTAGCACAAGCCCTCTTTATGGCAGCCTAGCTTGTACTCGAAATGCTCCGTCCATGCCTTAACGTGCAAGAACACAGCACTAGCGGACAACGGCGCCACTATGTGTAAAGCGGTTTTAGCAAGTGCCCCATTGCAGAAACTGGTCAGGCAGGCCACGAGTTGGACTCCACTTGACTGTTCATGCATTTGGACACCGTAAAGTTTATATTCTTGGTCCCCAGAAACTGCACTTTCGTGAAAATGTCATCGTAGCCGCGAGTGACCGAAAATCGGTGCCTTGTCAGTGGCACATGAGTCCGGTGTAACGAGCATTTCCCTCGGTACATATGAGGATGTCCATTTGATTTTTCTGCATGCACCTACCAATGGTTTATAAGTGGGGGACCTGACCTAATTGGTTGCCACCTTTGGTCGATCGTCGTGCCATGCGTGGAAAGACACATGGTGACCCATGCTTTGGCGCCCGAAAGAACAATTAACTGCGTGCCCTAGCTAGGCTTGCATGCATAAACAAGGAACCGACACACACTCGCCGGGTTGGAATAATTGGAGGCATAAGAGAGGGAGCGCTTGGGAGCCAACCACTTAACCTCAAATCTGTGGGAAAAGCAAGGTCGCTTTCCCCTGATATAACAAATGATTGGTGTACATGCGTGACGGATCGATCTATCTAGGCTGCAAACGCATAAGATATTGCTGAACTGAGCGCCACTTGTGGTGAATCGGTGAATCTTCCTCTTCTTTATGTGTCTGGATGGAACCCTAATATTTAAGCATGTCACGAATCAGGGCTACAAGGGGCGATCACATGCTGGTCACATTCGCGAGGCAGTCAGTGTTAAAAGGAGCTCTTTTCCTCTTCTTAGGTCCAAAGCGATGACAAGACCGTGCACATGATCGCCAAGTTGCACCAGTACTGCCTTTGCTAGATAGATGGATAGCTTTATGTTTTTATCGATCGTTGCGTGCGTGGTGCATGGTGGTGCGTGGTGGTCCTGTCCTGGGTACGTAGCTAGCTCGAGCGCGCGCGGCGGCCGCCGTGGTCTCGTGCGTGCGTGGGTTCGCCGGCGGGTCACGGGGCCAGCGAGTGGCCACGGCGGAAAGGGCAAAATATACGGAGGAAAGACGAGGAAAGCGGGGAGAAAACTAGTGTGCCATCTTCATTTTTTCAGAAAGGAGACGGGCAAAGCGAAGAGGCTATGCGTGCATGGCCGCCGGGTGGCTGGCCGCTATGCATACGCATGGCTGTACGTATCAGCGTCACAGGATTGAGCAAGATTGCACGCGAGATCCGGCAGCGTTTAGTACGTAAATTATTGGTGCTTTGCACCTTGCTTGCTGGAGGTGAACTGTATCTGGAACTTCTTGGCACACAGTCTGGTATCAACAGCCCAGCTAAAAAAAGGTATGGTATCAACGGCGAGATTTATTGCAATACAATTTAACCAACAACTTACATAGTAGTAAATGAATTGGACGCGCAAAATGCGCGACCGTTACCCCTAACCGACGCAACGCGATGTCGCAAGGCTCTTCACGTAACCGTAACCGTTCATGTTGGAACGATCAAAGGCACGGTCACACGTCATCCCGCTGAACCCATCAAGTTTTCCATTACTTTTTCTGATAAAAACACACCCCTTTATTATTTAAACTTCCACAATGTCGTCAATACAAAATATGTGGATGGGCAACTAGCCCCGTGGCCAAAGCGCGGTGGCGTCTCATAGCCGACGCGTGTCCAAGCCACGGCTCGAGCGTTGTATATCGCATTCCCCTCTTAGTTAAAAAGTCTAACTAACCAAACATGGCGTCCTACAGGAAGGGATGTTGACACCCTCGCCAAATTGTATGCTTCAAAATTATTGGCGCTTTGCACTTTGCTTGCTGGAGGTGAACTGTGTCTAGAACTGAACTTCTTGGCACACAATATCATATCAGCAGCCCAACTAAAAAAAGATATGGTATCAACGGCGAGATTTCTTGCAATACAATTTAACCAGCAACTTACATAGTAGTAAATGAATTGGATACGCATAACGCGCGGCAGTTACCCCTGATCGCCGCAATGCGATGTCGCAAGGCTCTCCATGCAACCGCAACCGTTCGCGCTGGAACGATCAAGACACGGCCACACGTCATCCCGCTGAACCCCATCAAGTTTTCCTTTACTTTTAATGATAAAAACACACCCCTTTATTTAAACTTCCACAACATCGCCAATCCAAAATATGTGCATGGGCTACTAGCCCCGTGGCCAGAGCGCGGTGGCGTCTCATAGCCGACGCGTGTCCAAGCCACGGCTCGAGCGTTGTATATCACATTTCCCTCTTAGTTAAAAAGCCTAACTGACCAAACATGGCGTCCTACAGGAAGGGATGTTGACACCCTCGCCAAATTGTATGCTTCAAAATTATTGGCGCTTTGCACTTTGCTTGCTGGAGGTGAACTTGTCTGGAATTGAACTTCTTGGCACACAATATCATATCAGCAGCCCATCTAAAAAAAGGTATGGTATCAACGGCGAGATTTCTTGCAATACAATTTAACCAGCAACTTACATAGTAGTAAATGAATTGGACACGCATAACGCGCGACCGTTACCCCTAATCGCCGCAATGCGATGTTGCAAGGCTCTCCATGCAACCGCAACCGTTCGCGCTGGAACGATCAAAACACGGCCACACGTCATCCCGCTGAACCCCATCAAGTTTTCCTTTTCTTTTAATGATAAAAACACACCCCTTTATTTAAACTTCCACAACATCGTCAATACAAAATATGTGCATGTTGGGGAACGTTGCAGAAAATTAAAATTTTTCCTACGGCTTCACCAAGATCCATCTATGAGTTCATCTAAGCAACGAGTAACGGGAGAGAGATAACATCTACATACCACTTGTAGATCGCGTGCGAAGCTTGCAAGGTGATGATGGAGTCGTACTCGAACGTGATTCAGATCACCGATGCCAAGTGTCGAACGGACAGCACCTCCGCGTTCAACACACGTGACGGACGATCGACGTCTCCTCCTTCTTGATCCAGCAAGGGGAAGGAGAGGTTGAGGAAGACAGCTCCACCGGCAAAGACGACGGCGTGATGATGGTGGAGAAGCAAGATCTCGGCTGTGGCTTCACGAGCTCTACGGAGGAGGAGATGTGTTGGGGAGGGAGGGCTGCGCCTTGGGAGTTGTGTACAGCAGCCCCTCCTCCCCCTTTATATAGGCCCCTGTGGGCTGCCCCGAGATCCAATCTCCGGCGGCGGCCAAGGGGGTGGAGTACCCCTGCCAGTGGGCGCCCCACCCCTAGGGTTTCAACCCTAGGCGCGGGTGGACCCTAGGGGCGACCAGCCCCTTGTGGGCTGGTTCCTTCCCTCTCAGCCCATGGGGCCCTCCGGATAGGTGGCCCCACCGGTGGACCTCGGGACCCTTCCGGTGGTCCCAGACTTTACCGAAACCCCAAACTTTCCCGATGGTCAAACACCACTTCCTATATATTATTCTTTACCTCCGGACCTTCCGAACTCCTCGTGACGTCCGGGATCTCATCCGGACTCGAACAACATTCGTGGTCACATACTTGACTTCCTACTAACCCTAGCGCCACCGAACCTTATGTGTAGACCCTACGGGTTCGGGAGACACGCAGACATGACCGAGACGACTCTCGGGCAATAACCAACAGCGGATCTGGATATCCATGTTGGCTCCTACATGCTCCTCGATGATTTCATCGGTTGAACCACGATGTCGAGGATTCGATCAAACCTCAGTATGCAATTCCTTTGTCAACCGATGCGTTACTTGCCCGAGACTCGATCGTCGGTATCCCAATACCTTGTTCACCTCGTTACACGGCAAGTCACTTTACTCGCATCAGTAATGCATGATCCCGTACAACACCTTGGTCAACTTGAGCTCATTATGATGATGCATTACCGAGTGGGCCCAGAGATACCTCTCCGTCATACGGAGTGACAAATCCCGCCTCGATCCATGTCAACCCAACAGATACTTTCGGAGATACCGTAATGCACCTTTATAGTCACCCGATTCGCCAGTGACGCTTGATACACCCAAGGCACTCCTACGGTAACCGGAGTTACACGATCTCATGGTCGAAGGAATAGATACTTGACATTGGCAAAGCTTCTAGCAAACGAACTATACGATCTTTTATGCTGTGCTTATGATTGGGTCTTGTCCATCACATCATTCTCCTAATGATGTGATCCCGTTATCAACGACATCCTATGTCCATAGTCAGGAAACCATGACTATCTATTGATCATAACGAGCTAGTCAACTAGAGGCTCACTAGGGACTCATTGGGTCTAAGTGTTCACACGTGTATTACGATTTCCGAATAATACAGTTATAGCATGAACAAATGACAATTATCATGAACATTGAAATATAATAATCTTTTATTATTGCCTCTAGGGCATATTTCCAACAGTCTCCCACTTGCACTAGAGTCACCAATCTAGTTACATTTTGATGAATCGAACACCCATAGAGTTCTGGTGTTGATCATGTTTTGCACGCGAGAGAGGTTTAGTCAACGGATCTGCGACATTCAGATCCGTGTGCACTTTGCAAATCTCTATGTCTCCATTTTGAACATTTTCACGGATGGAGTTGAAGCGACGCTTGATGTGCTCGGTCTTCTTGTGAAACCAGGCTCCTTGGCTAGGGCAATAGCTCCAGTGTTGTCACAGAAGAGTTTGATCGGCCCGACGCATTGGGTATGACTCCTAGGTCGGTGATGAACTCCTTCACCCAAATCGCTTCATGCGCTGCCTCCGAGGCCGCCATGTACTCCGCTTCACACGTAGATCCCGCCACGACGCTCGCTTGCAGCCCGCACTACCATCGCTCCACCATTCAACATATACACGATCCGGTTTGTGACTTAGAGTCATCCAGATCTGAGTCGAAGCTAGCGCCGACGTAACCCTTTACGACGAGCTCTTCGTCTCCTCCATAAACGAAACATGTCCTTCGTCCTTTTCGTGTACTTCAGATATTCTTGACCGCTGTCCAGTGTTCCTTGCCGGGATTACTTTGGTATCTTGCAACCAAACTCACGGCAAGGTTTACATCGGTCCGTACACAAATATGGCATACATAATAGATCCTATGGTGAAGCATAGGGATGACACTCATCTCTTCTTTATCTTTTGTCAGGTCGGTGATCGAGCTGAGCTCGATCTCACACCTTGTAACATAGGCAAGAACCCTTCTTGGACTGATCCATTTTGAACCTCTTCAAAATCTTATCAAGGTATGTGCTTTGTGAAAGACCTATGAGGCGCCTCGATCTATCTCTATAGATCTTGATCCCTAATATATAAGCAGCTTCTCCAAGGTCCTTCATTGAAAAACACTTGTTCAAGTAGGCCTTAATGCTGTCCAGAGTTTCATATCATTTCCCATCAAGAGTATGTCATCTACATATAACAGAGAAATGCTACGGAGCTCCCACTCACTTTCTTGTAAACGCAGCTTCTCCATAAGTCTCAAGATAAACCCAAACGCTTTGATCATCTCATCAAAGCGAATGTTCCAACTCCGAGATGCTTGCACCAGTCCATAAATGGATCGCTGGAGCTTGCATACTTTGTTAGCGCTTCGAGGATCGACAAAACCTTCCGGCTGCATCATATACACTCTTCCTTAAGATGTCCATTAAGGAATGCCGTTTTGACGTCCATCCGCCATATCTCATAATCATAGTATGCGCAATTGCTAACATGATTCGGACGGACTTAAGCTTCGCCACGGAGAAAATGTCTCGTCAGAAGTCAATCCCTTGAACTTGTCGATAACCCTTAGCGACAAGTCGAGCTTTATAGATGGTAACATTACCATCCGCGTCCGCCTCTTCTTCTTAAAAATCCATTTATTTTCTATCGCCGCCGATCATCGGGCAAGTCTGTCAAAGTCCATACTTTGTTTTCATACATGGATTCTATCTCGGATTTCATGGCCTCAAGCCATTTGGTGGAATCCGGCCCGCCATTGCTTCTTCATAGTTCAAGGTTCATTGTTGTCTAGCAACATGATTTCCATGACAGGTTGCCGTACCACTCAGTGCGGAACGTGTCCTCGTGGACCTTCGAAGTTCAAGAGTGACTTGATCCGGTACCTTGATCATCATCAACGCTTTCCTCTTGGTTGGTGTGGGCATCACAGAACGGTTTCTGCGCTGCACCACTTTCCCGCTCGAGAGGTAGTACTTCATCGAAGTTCTACTTTCCTCCCACTTACTTCTTTCGAGAGAAACTCTTTCTCTAGAAAGCATCCGTTCTTGGCAACAAAGATCTTGCCTTCGGATCTTAAGTAGAAGGTATACCCGACAGCTTCCTTAGGGTATCCTATGAATACGCATTTTTCCGACTTGGGTTCGAGCTTTTCAGTTGAAGTTTCTTGACATAAGCATCGCATCCCCAAACTTTTAGAAACGACAGCTTAGGTTTCTTCCCAAACCATAATTCATACGGTGTCGTCTCAACGGATTTAGACGGTGCCCTATTTAAAGTGAATGTAGCTGTCTCTAGAGCGTATCCCCAAAATGATAGCGGTAAATCGGTAAGAGACATCATAGACCGCACCATATCCAATAGAGTGCGACACGACGCTCGGACACACCGTTTACCGAGGTGTTCCAGTAGCGTGAGTTGTGAAACGATTCCACATTTTCTTAAGTGTGTGCCAAATTCGTGACTTAAATATTCTCCTCCACGATCCGATCAGAGGAACTTTATCTTTCACACGTTGATTCTCCACCTCACTCTGAAATTCCTTGAACTTTTCAAAGGTCTCAGACTTGTGTTTCATTAAGTAGACATACCCATATCTACTTAAGTCATCAAGTGAGAGTGAGAACATAACGATATCCTCCATGAGCCACCACGCCATTGGACCGCACACATCGGTATGTATGATTTCCAACAAGTTGGTTGCTCGCCCATTGTTCCGGAGAACGGAGTCTTGGTCATCTTGCCCAAGAGGCAAGGTTCGCATGTGTCAAACGATTCATAATCAAGAGACTCTAAAAGTCCATCAAGATGGAGCTTCTTCATGCGCTTGACACCAATGTGACCAAGGCGGCGAGCCACAAGTATGTGGGACTATCGTTATCAACTTTACATCTTTTGCATCCACACTATGAACATGTGTAATATTACGCCGAGATTCATTAAGAATAAACCATTGACCATCGGAGCATGACCATAAAACATATCTCTCATATAAATCGAACAACCATTATTCTCAGACTTAAATGAGTAGCCATCTCGATCAAACGAGATCCAGATACAATGTTCATGCTCAAACTTGGCACTAAATAACAATTATTGAGGTTTAAAACTAATCCCAGAGGTAAATGTAGAGGCAGCGTGTCGACGGCGATCACATCGACCTGAACCATTCCCGACGCCAAGATCGTCACCTCGCCCTTTGCCGCTCCGCTTATTCCGCAGCTCCTGCTGTGAGTTACATATGTGAGCAACGGCACCGTATCAAATACCGGGAGTTACTACGAGTAATCGGTAAGGTACACATCAATTACATGTATATCAAATATACCTTTGGTGTTGCGGCCTTCTTATCCGCTAAGTATTTGGGGCAGTTCCGCTTCGGTGCCTTCCCTTGCAATAAAAGCACTCGGTCTCGTGCTTGGGTCCATTCTTTGACTTCTTCCCGCAACAAGCTTACGGGCGCGGCAACATCTTTGCCGTCCTTCTTGAAGTTCTTCTTACCCTTGCCCTTCTTGAACTTAGTGGTCTTATTGACCATCAACACTTGATGTTCTTTCTTGATTTCAGCCTCTGCTGACTTCAAGATCGAGAACACTTCAGAATGGTCTTTACCATCCCTTGCATGTTGTAGTTCATCACAAAGCTCTTGTAGCTTGGTGGGAGCGATCGAGGATTCTGTCAATGACCGCCTCATCCGGAGGTTAATGTTCAATCTGGGTCATACGTGCGTGCAACCTGCATATCTTCGTGATGTGTTCATCGACGTAACTGTTCTCCTCCATCTTACAATCAGAGAACTTGTCGGAGACATCATATCTCTCGACCGGGCATGAGCTTGGAAAACTAGTTTCAGCTCTTCAACATCTCATATGCTCCGTGATGCTCAAAACGCTTTTGGAGCCCCGTTCTAAGTCAGAGAGCATGCCACATCGAACGAGGGAGTAATCATCAAGACGAGTTTGCTGCGCTCATAACGCCTTGGTTCTTCGGGACGGAGCGGCACCTAGCGGTCCTTCTAGGACATATTGCTTCCGGCAGCTATGAGGATGATCTCGGGTTCCGGACCCAATCCGTATAGTTGCTGCCATCATCTTTCAACTTGGTTTTCTAGGAACGCGTTGAAGTTCATGTTGACATTAGCGCTGGCCATTGATCTACAAGACATATTTGCAAAGGTTTTAGACTAAGTTCATGATAATAAAGTTCTTAATCAAAATTATGAACTCCCACTTAGATTAGACATCCTCTAGTCATCTAAGTGTTACACGATCCGAGTCGACTAGCCCGTGTCCGATCATCACGTGAGACGGACTAGTTATCGTCGGTGAACATCTTCATGTTGATCGATCTTCCATACGACTCGTGTTCGACCTTTCGGTCTCCGTGTTCCGAGGCCATGTCCGCACATGCTAGGCTCGCAAGTTAACCCTAAGTGTTTTCGCTGTAAAACTGTCTTACACCCGCTGTATGTGAACGTAAGGATCCATCACACCCGATCATCACGTGGTGCTTAGAAACGATTTAACCGTAGCAACGGTGCACGCTTAGGGAGAACACTTCTTGAAATTTTAGAAGGATCATCTTATTTACTACCGTCGTCCTAAGTAAACAAGATGTAAAAGCATAATAAACATCACATGCAATTATATAGTTGTGACATGATATGGCCAATATCATCAAGCTCCATTGATCTCCATCTTCGGGGCTCCATGATCATCTTGTCACCGGCTTGACACCATGATCTCCATCATCATGATCTCCATCATCGTGTCTTCATGAAGTTGTCACGCCAACGACTACTTCTACTTCTATGACTAACGCGTTTAGCAATGAAGTAAAGTAGTTTACATGGCGCTCTTCAATGACACGCAGGTCATACAAAAATAAAGACAACTCCTATGGCTCCTGCCGGTTGTCATACTCATCGACATGCAAGTCGTGAATCCTATTACAAGAACATGATCTCATACATCACAATTCATCATTCATCACAACTTTTGGCCATATCACATCACATGATCAATCGCTGCAAAAACAAGTTAGACGTCCTCTAATTGTTGTTTGCATCTTTTACGTGGCTGCGATTGGGTTCTAGCAAGAACGTTTTTCTTACCTACGAATCACCACAACGTGATTTTGTCAACTTCTATTTACCCTTCATAAGGGCCCTGTTCATCGATTCCGCTCCAACTAAAGTGGAGAGACAGACACCCGCCAGCCACCTTATGCAACTAGTGCATGTCACCGGTGGAACCGGTCTCACGAAGCGCACGTGTAAGGTTGGTCCGGGCCGCTTCATCCCACAATACCGTTGAGCAAGAAAAGACTAGTAGAGGCAAGTAAGATGACAAGATCAACGCCCACAACAAATTGTGTTCTACTCGTGCATTAGAGAACTACGCATAGACCTAGCTCATGATGCCACTGTTGGGGAACGTTGCAGAAAATTAAAATTTTTCCTACGGCTTCACCAAGATCCATCTATGAGTTCATCTAAGCAACGAGTAACGGGAGAGAGATAACATCTACATACCACTTGTAGATCGCGTGCGGAAGCTTGCAAGGTGATGATGGAGTCGTACTCGAACGTGATTCAGATCACCGATGCCAAGTGCTGAACGGACAGCACCTCCGCTTCAACACATGTACGGGACGAGCGACGTCTCCTCCTTCTTGATCCAGCAAGGGGGAAGGAGAGGTTGAGGAAGACAGCTCCACCGGCAGCACGACGGCGTGATGATGGTGGAGAAGCAGTACTCCGACAGGGCTTCGCTGAGCTCTACGGAGGAGGAGATGTGTTGGGGAGGGGAGGGGCTGCGCCTTGGGAGTTGTGTACAGCAGCCCCCCTCCCTCCCCCCCTTTATATAGGCCCCTGTAGGGCGGCCCCGAGATCCAATCTCCGGGGGGCGGCCAAGGGGTGGAGTACCCCCAAGCCGGTGGGCGCCCCACCCCTAGGGTTTCAACCCTAGGCGCAGGGGTGGACCCTAGGGGCGCACCAGCCCCTTGTGGGCTGGTTCCTTCCCTCTCAGCCCATGGGGCCCTCCGGATAGGTGGCCCCACCGGTGGACCTCGACCCTTCCGTGGTCCCAGATTTCTACCGAAACCCCAAACTTTCCCGATGGCGAAACACCACTTCCTATATATTATTCTTTACCTCCGGACCCTTCCGAACTCCTCGTGACGTCCGGATCTCATCCGGACTCAACAACATTCGTGGTCACATACTTGACTTCCTACTAACCCTAGCGCCACCGAACCTTATGTGTAGACCCTACGGGTTCGGAGACACGCAGACATGACCGAGACGACTCTCGGCAATAACCAACAGCGGATCTGGATATCCATGTTGGCTCCACATGCTCCTCGATGATTTCATCGGTTGAACCACGATGTCGAGGATTCGATCAAACCACAGATGCAATTCCTTTGTCAACCGATGCGTTACTTGCCCGAGACTCGATCGTCGGTATCCCAATACCTTGTTCAGTCTCACACGGCAAGTCACTTTACTCGCATCAGTAATGCATGATCCCGTGGCCAACACCTTGGTCAACTTGAGCTCATTATGATGATGCATTACCGAGTGGGCCCAGAGATACCTCTCCGTCATACGGAGTGACAAATCCCGCCTCGATCCATGTCAACCCAACAGATACTTTCGGAGATACCGTAATGCACCTTTATAGTCACCCGATTCGCCAGTGACGCTTGATACACCAAGGCACTCCTACGGTAACCGGGAGTTACACGATCTCATGGTCGAAGGAATAGATACTTGACATTGGCAAAGCTTCTAGCAAACGAACTATACGATCTTTTATGCTGTGCTTATGATTGGGTCTTGTCCATCACATCATTCTCCTAATGATGTGATCCCGTTATCAACGACATCCTATGTCCATAGTCAGGAAACCATGACTATCTATTGATCATAACGAGCTAGTCAACTAGAGGCTCACTAGGGACTCATTGGGTCTAAGTGTTCACACGTGTATTACGATTTCCGAATAATACAGTTATAGCATGAACAAATGACAATTATCATGAACATTGAAATATAATAATCTTTTATTATTGCCTCTAGGGCATATTTCCAACAGTGCATGGGCTACTAACCCCATGGCCAAAGCGCGGTGGCGTCTCATAGCCGACACGTGTTCAAGCCTTGGCTCGAGCGTTGTATATCACATTCTCCTCTTAGTTAAAAAGCCTAACTAACCAAACATGGCGTCCTACAGGAAGGGATGTCGACACCCTCGCCAAATTGTATGCTTCAAAATTATTGACGCTTTGCACTTTGCTTGCTGAAGGTGAACTGTGGCTGCAACTGAACTTCTTGGCACACAATATCATATCAGCAGCACAGCTAAAAAAAGGTATGGTATCAACGGCGGGATTTCTTGCAATACAATTTAAGTAGCAACTTACATAGTAGTAAATGAATTGGACGCGCATAACGCGCGACCGTTACCCCCAATCACCGCAATGTGATGTCGCAAGGCTCTCCATGCAACCGCAACCGTTCGCAACGATCAAGGCACGGCCACACGTCATCCTGTTGGGGAATGTAGTATTTCAAATTTTTTGCCTACGATCACGCAAGATCTATCTAGGAGAAGCATAGCAACGAGCGGGGAGAGTGTGTCCACGTACCCTCTTGGACCGAAAGCGGAAGCGTTTAGTAACGCGGTTGATGTAGTCGAACGTCTTAACGACCCGACCGATCCAAGCACCGAACATACGGCACCTCCGAGTTCTGCACACGTTCAGCTCGATGACGTCCCTCGAACTCTTGATCCAGCAAAGTGTTGAGGGAGAGTTCCATCGGCACAACGGCGTGGTGACGGTGATGGTGAAGTAATCCGCACAGGGCTTCGCCTAAGCACTACGTGAATATGACCGGAGGCGTAAACTGTGGAGGGGGCGCCGCACATGGCTAATAATGTTTTCTGTGTGTTCTAGGCGCCCCCTCCCCACGTATATATAGGTGGGAGGGGGAGGGGAGCAGCAAGGGCGCGCCCAAGTAGGAGGAATCCTAATTGGGGGCCTTGTCCAATTCGGCCTCCCCCCTTCCAGAAGTGTTGGCGGGGGAAGGAAAGAGAGGGGGGAGAGAAGGGAAGGGGAGGCCGAATCCTCCTCTTTCCTTTCTCTCCTCCCCTCCTTCCTTCTCCTCCTATTTGGCATATATGGGGCGCACCAGCCCACTAGGGGTTGGTCTGTCCCGCCCTTGGCCCAATAAGGCCCATATCTTGAAGGAAATATGCCCTAGAGGCAATAGTAAAGCTATTATTTATTTCCTTATTTCATGATAAATGTTTATTATTCATGCTAGAATTGTATTAATCGGAAACTTAATACATGTGTGAATACATAGACAAAACAAAGTGTCCCCAGTATGCCTCTACTTGAATAGCTCGTTAATCAAAGATGGTTATGTTTCCTAACCATAGACATGTGTTATCATTTGATGAATGGGATCACATCATTCTCCTCGTTACCGGCAAGTCTCTTTAATGGACAAGACCCATTCGTTAGCTTAGCATTATGATCGTTACAGTTTCATTGCTACTGCTTTATTCATGACTTATACATGTTCCTCAAACTATGAGATTATGCAACTCCCGAATACCGGAGGAACACCTTGTGTGCTATCAAACATCACAACATAACTGGGTGATTATAAAGGTGCTCTACAGGTGTCTCCGATGGTACTTGTTGAGTTGGCATAGATCGAGATTAGGATTTGGCACTCCGATTGTCGGGGAGGTATCTCTGGGACCTCTCGGTAATGCACATCACTATAAGCCTTGCAAGCAATGTGACTAATGAGTTAGTTGCGGGATGATCCATTACAGAACGAGTAAAAAGACTTGCCAGTAATGAGATTGAACTAGGTATTGAGATACCGACGATCGAATCTCGGGCAAGTAACATACTAATGACAAAGGGAACACCGTATATCATTATGCAGTTTAACCGATAAAGATCTTCGTAGAATATGTGGGAGCCAATATGAACATCCAGGTTCCATTATTGGTTATTGACCGGAGACGTGTATCAGTCATTTCTACATAGTTCTCGAACCGGTAGGGTCCGCACGCTTAACGTTCGGTGATGATCGGTATTATGAGTTTATGTGTTTTGATGTACTGAAGATTGTTCGGAGTCACGGATGTGATCACGGGCATGACGAGGAGTCTCGAAATGGTCGATACATAAAGATTGATATATTGGATGACTATATTCGGACACCGGATGAGTTTCGGCGGTCACCAGATAATTATCGGAGTGCCGGGGGGTTATCGGAACCCCCGGGGGGACTAATGGGCCAACATGGGCCTTGTGTGTGTGAGAGAGGAGGGGGCCATAGGGCTGGCCGCACGCCCCCCTTGAGGAGTCCGAATTGGACAAGGAGGGGGGGCGCCCCCTCTTCCCTCCCTCTCTCCCTCTCCTTCCTTCCCCCTTCCTCCTCCTAGTTGGACTAGGAAAGGGGGGGGGGGTCCTATTCCTACTAGGAGGACTCCTCCCCCTCCTTGGCACCCCCCAAGGGCCGGCTGGCCTCCCCCTTGTCCCTTTATATACGGGGGCAGGGGCACCCTAGAACACAACAACAGACATTGTCTTAGCCATGTGTGGTGCCCCCTCCACCATAATCCACCTCGGTCATATCATTGCAGTGCTTAGGCAAAGCGCTGCGCTGGTAGCTTCATCATCACCGTCATCACGCCGTCGTGCTGACGAAGCTCTCCCTCGCCACTCAGCTGGATCGGGAGTTCAAGGGACATCACCGAGCCGAACGTGTGCAGATCACGGAGGTGCCGTACTTTCGGTACTAGGATCGATTAGATCGTGAAGACGTACGACTACATCAATCACGTTGTCATAACGTGACCGCTTACGGTCTACGAGGGTACATGGACTACACTCTGCCCTCTCATTGCTATGCATCACCATGATCTTGCGTGTGCGCAGGAAATTTTTGAAATTACTGTGTTCCCCAACAGTGGCATTCGAGCCAGGTCTATGCGTAGATGTTATATGCACGAGTAGAACACAAGTGAGTTGTGGGCGATAATAGTCATACTGCTTACCAGCATGTCATACTTTGATTCGGCGATATTGTTGGATGAAGCTGTCCGGACCGTCATTACATGTAAGCTTATGTGAGATTGGTTCTACCGACGTGCTTTGCACACAGGTGGCTGGCCAGTGTCAGTTTCTCCAACTTTAGTTGAATCGAGTGTGGCTACGCCCGGTCCTTGTTGAAGGTTAAAACAGCACATACTTGACGAAAAATCGTTGTGGTTTTGATGCGTAGGTAAAAACGGTTCTTGCTCAGCCCGTAGCAGCCACGTAAAACTTACAACAACAAAGTAGAGGACGTCTAACTTGTTTTTGCAGGGCATGTTGTGATGTGATATGGTGAAGACATGATGCTAAATTTTATTGTATGAGATGATCATGTTTTGTAACGGAGTTATCGGCAACTGGCAGGAGCCATATGGTTGTCGCTTTATTGTATGAAATGCAAATGCCATGTAATTGCTTTACTTTATCACTAAGCGGTAGCAATAGTCATAGAAGCAATAGCTGGCGAGACGATAACGATGCTACGATGGAGATCAAGGTGTCGCGCCGGTGATGATGGTGATCATGACGGTGCTTTGGAGATGGAGATCAAAGGCACAAGATGATGATGGCCATATCATATCACTTATATTGATTGCATGTGCTGTTTATCCTTTATGCATCTTATTTCGCTTAGTTTGGTGGTAGCATTATAAGATGATCTCTCACTAAATTTCAAGGTACAAGTGTTCTCCCTGAGTATGCGCCGTTGCGAAAGTTCATCGTGCCGAGACACCAAGTGATGATAGGGTGTGATAAGCTCTACGTTCACATACAACGGGTGCAAGCTAGTTTTGCACACGCAGAATACTCGGGTTAAACTTGACGAGCCTAGCATATGCAGATATGGCCTCGGAACACTAAGACTGAAAGGTTGAGCATGAATCATATAGTAGATATGATCAACATAGTGATGTTCACCATTGAAAACTACTCCATCTCACGTGATGATCAGGCATGGTTTAGTTGATTTGGATCACATGATCACTTAGATGTTTAGAGGGATGTCTATCTAAGTGGGAGTTCTTAAGTAATATGATTAACTGAACTTTAATTTATCATGAACTTAGTCCTGATAGTATTTGCATAACTACGTTGCAGCTCAATAGCTCGCGATGTAGCGCCCCATTTATTTTTTATATGTTCCTAGAGAAAAATAAGTTGAAAGATGATAGTAGCAATGATGCGGACTTGGTCCATGATCTGAGGATTATCGTCATCGCTGCACAGAAGAATTATGTCCTTGATGCACCGCTAGGTGACAGACCTATTGCAGGAGCAGATGCAGACGTTATGAACGTTTGATAAAGCTCGGTATGATGACTACTTGATAGCTTAGTGCACCATGATTTACCGCTTAGAACCGAGACTTCAAAAAAATGTTTTGAACGCCACGGAGCATATAAGATGTTCCAAGAGTTGAAATTGGTATTTCATACTCATTCCCGTGTCAAGAGGTATGATACCTCTGACAAATACTTTGCCTACAAGATGGAGGAGAATAGCTTAGCTAGTGAGCATGTGCTCAGAATGTCTGAGTACTACAATCACTTGAATCAAGTGGGAGCTAATCTTCCAGATAAGATAGTGATTGACAGAGTTCTCTAGTCACTATCACCAAGTTACTAGAACTTTGTGATGAACTATAATATGCAAGGGATGACGAAAGTAATTCCCGAGCTCTTCGCAATGCTGAAATCGGCGAAGGTAGAAATCAAGAAAAAGCATCAAGTGTTGATGGTTGACAAGATCACTAGTTTCAAGTAAAAGGGCAAGGGAAAGAAAGGGAACTTCACGGCGAGTGACAAGCACGTTGTCACTCCCATGAAGAAGCCCAGAGCTAGATCCAAGCCTGAAACTGAGTGCTTCTACTACAAAGGAAATGGTCACTGTAAGTGGAATTGCCCCCAAATAATTGGTGGATAAGAAGGATGGCTAAGTGAACAAAAGTATATTTGATATACATGTTATTGATGTGTACCTTACTAGTGTTTATAGCAAACCTCAGTATTTGATATTGGTTTTGTTTCTAAGAGTAGTAACTTGAAACAGGAGTTGCCAAATGAACAGAGACTAGTTAAGGGCGAGGTGACGATGTGTGTTGGAAGTAGTTCCAAGGTTGATAAGATCACCATTACACACTCCCTTTACCTTCGGGACTAGTGTTGAGCCTAAAATAAATGTTATTTGGTGTTTGCGTTGAGCATAAATATGATTGGATCATTTTTTATTGCAATACGATTATTCATTTAAGTCAAATAATAATTGTTGTTCTGTTTACATGAATAAAACCTTCTATGGTCATACACTCAATATAAATGGTTTGTTGAATCTCGATTGTAGTGATACACATATTCATAATATTGAAGCCAAAAGATGCAAAGTAAATAACGATAGTGCAACTTATTTGTGGCACTGCCGTTTAGGTCATATTGGTGTAAAGAGCATGAAGAAACTCCATGCTGATGGGCTTTTGGAATCACTTGATTATGAATCACTTGCTGCTTGCGAACCATGCCTCATGGGCAAGATGACTAAGACTCTGTTCTCCGGAACAATGGAGCGAGCAACTGACGTATCGGAAATAATACATACTGATGTATGTAGTTTGATGAGTGTTGAGGCTCGCGGCGGGTATCGTTATTTTCTGACCTTCACAGATGATTTGAGCAGATATGAGTATATCTACTTGATGAAACATAAGTCTGAAACATTTGAAAAGTTCAGAGAATTTCAGAGTGGAGTGGAAAATCATCGTAACAAGAAAAATAAAGTTTCTACGATCTGATCACGGAGACGAATATTTGAGTTACGAGTTTGGTCTTCATTTGAAATAATGTGGAATAGTTTCGCAACTCACGTCACCTGGAACACCACAGCGTAATGGTGTGTCCAAACATCATAACCGTACTTTATTAGATATGGTGCGATTTATGATGTCTCTTACCGATTTACCATTATCGTTTTGGGGTTATGCATTAGAGACAGCTGCATTCACGTTAAATAGGGCATCATCTAAATCTGTTGAGACGACACCATATGAACAATGGTTTGGCAAGAAACCTTAGCTGTCGTTTCTTAAAGTTTGGGGCGGCGATGCTTATGTGAAAAAGTTTCAACCTGATAAGCTCGAACCCAAATTGGAGAAATGCATCTTCATAGGATACCCAAACGAAATTGTTGGGTACACCTTCTATCATAGATCCGAAGGCAAAATATTCGTTGCTAAGAATGGATCCTTTCTGGAGAAGGTGTTTCTCTCGAAAGAAGTGAGTGGGAGGAAAGTAGAACTTGATGAGGTAATTGTACCTGCTCCCGAATTGGAAAGTAGTTCATAAAAAAAATCAGTTCCAGTGATTCCTACACCAATTAGTGAGGAAGCTAATGATGATGATCATGAAACTTTAGATCAAGTTACTACCAAACCTTGTAGGTCAATCAGAGCATGTTCCGCACCAGAGTGGTACTGTAATCCCGTTCTATAAGTCATATTACTAGACCATGACGAACCTACGAACTATGAGGAAGTAATGATTAGCCCAGATTCCGCGAAATTGCTTGATTCCATGAAATCTGAGATGGGACCCTTGTATGAGAACAAAGTGTGGACTTTGATTGACTTGCCCAATGATCGGCGAGCCATTGAGATTAAATGGATCTTCAAGAGGAAGACGGATGCTGATAATAGTGTTACTATCTACAAAGCTAGAATTGTCGCAAAATGTTTTCGACAAGTTCAAGGTGTTGACTACGTTGAGAGTTTCTCACTCGTATATATGCTTAAAGTCTTTCCGAATCATGTTAGCAAACTGCCACATTTTATGAAATCTGGCAAATGGATAAACAAAACTGCATTCCTTAATGGATTTATTAAAGAAGAGTTGTATATGATGCAACTAGAAGGTTTTATCAATCCTAAAGGTGCTAACAAAATATGCAAGCTCCAGCGATCCATCTATGGACTGGTGCAAGCATGTCGGAGTTGGAATATAAGCTTTGATAAGTTGATCAAAGCATATAGTTTTATATAGACTTGCGGTGAAGCCTGTATTTACAAGAAAGTGAGTGGGAGCACTACAACCTTTCTGATAAGTATATGTGAATGACATATTGTCGATCAGAAATGATGTAGAATTTTCTGGAAAGCATAAAGGAGTTTTTTCAAAGAAAGACCTCGATGAAGCTGCTTACATATTGAGCATCAAGATATAGAGATAGATCAAGACGCTTGATAAGTTTTTTCAATGAGTACATACGTTGACAAATTTTTGAAGTAGTTCAAAATGGAACAGTCAAAGAAGGAGTTCTTGCATGTATTGCAAGGTGTGAAATTGAGTAAGACTCAAAGCCCTACCACGGCAGAAGATAGAAAGAGAATGAAAGTCATTCCCTATGCCTCAGCCATAGGTTCTATAAAGTATGCCATGCTGTGTACCAGATCTATTGTATTCCCTACACTGAATTTGGCAAGGGAGTACAATAGTGATCTAGGAGTAGATCACTGGACAGCGGTAAAAATTATCCTTAGTGGAATAAGGATATTTTCTCGATTATGGAGGTGACAAAAGGTTCGTCATAAAGGGTTACGTCAATGCAAGTTTTAACACTGATCCAGATGACTCTAAGTCTCAATCTGGACACATATTGAAAGTGGGAGCAATTAGCTAGAGTAGCTCCTTGCAGAGCATTGTTGACATAGAGATTTGCAAAATACATACGAATCGGAATATGACAGACCCGTTGATTAACTTCTCTCATAAGAAAAACATGATCACACCTTAGTACTCTTTGGGTGTTAATCACATGGCGATGTGAACTAAGATTACTGACTCTAGTAAACCCTTTGAGTGTTGGTCACATGGCGATGTGAACTATGGGTGTTAATCACATGGTGATGTGAACTATTGGTGTTAAATCACATGGCGATGTGAACTAGATTATTGACTCTAGTGCAAGTGGGAGACTGAAGGAAATATGCCCTAGAGGCAATAATAATATTATTTATTTCCTTATTTCATGATAAATGTTTATTATTCATGCTAGAATTGTATTAACCGGAAACGTAGTACATGTGTGAATACATAGACAAAACAAAGTGTCCCTAGTATGCCTCTACTTGACTAGCTCGTTTATCAAAGATGGTTATGTTTCCTAACCATAGACATGTGTTGCCATTTGATGAACGGGATCACATCATTAGGAGAATGATGTGATGGACAAGACCCATTCGCTAGCTTAGCATTATGATCGTTACAGTTTCATTGCTACTGCTTTCTTCATGACTTATACATGTTCCTGAGACTGTGAGATTATGCAACTCCCGAATACCGGAGGAACACCTGGTGTGCTATCAAACATGACAACGTAACTGGGTGATTATAAAGGTGATCTACATGTGTCTCCGATGGTACTTGTTGAGTTGGCATAGATCGAGATTAGGATTTGTCACTCCGATTGTCGGAGAGGTATCTCTGGGCCCTCTCGGTAATGCACATCACTATAAGCCTTGCAAGCAATGTGACTAATGAGTTAGTTGCAGGATGATGCATTACGAAACGAGTAAAGAGACTTTCCTGTAGCGAGATTGAACTAGGTATTGAGATACCGACGATCGAATCTCGGGCAAGTAACATACCGATGACAATGGGAATAACGTATATTGTTATGCGGTTTGACCGATAAAGATCTTAGTAGAATATGTGGGAGCCAATATGAACATCCAGGTTCCGCTATTGGTTATTGACCGGACACATGTCTCAGTCATGTCGACATAGTTCTCGAACCCGCGTAGGGCGCTCACGCTTAATGTTCGGTGACGATCGGTATTATGAGTTTATGTGTTTTGATGTACAGAAGATAGTTCAGAGTCCCGAATGTGATCACGGACGTGAAGAGGAGTCTCGAAATGATCGAGACATAAATATTGATATATTGGATGACTGTATTCGGACACCGGATGAGTTCCGGGGGTCACAGGATAATTATTGGAGTGCCGGGGGGTAATCGGAACCCCCGGGGGGACTAATGGGCCAACATGGGCCTTGTGAGAGAGAGAAGAGGGGGCCATAGGGCTGGCCGCACCCCCCACCTTGAGGAGTCCGAATTGGACAAGGAGGGGGGCGGCGCCCCCTCTTTCCCTCCCTCTCTCCCTCTCCTTCCTTCCCCCTTCCTCCTCCTAGTTGGACTAGGAAAGGGGGAGTCCTACTCCTACTAGGAGGAGGACTCCTCCCCCTCCTTGGCGCGGCCCAAGGACCGGAGGGCCTCCCCTTGTTCCTTTATATATGGGGGCATGGGGGCACCCTAGAACACAACAACAGACATTGTCTTAGCCATGTGCGGTGCCCTCTTCCACCATAATCCACCTCGGTCATATCGTTGCACTGCTTAGGCGAAGCTCTGCGCCGGTAGCTTCATCATCACCGTCATCACGCTGTCATGCTGAGGAAGCTCTCCCTCGACACTTAGCTAGATCAAGAGTTCGTGGGACGTCACCGAGCCGAACGTGTGTAGATCGCGGAGGTGCCGTACTTTCTGTACTAGGTTCGGTCGGATCGTGAAGACGTATGACTACATCAACCGCGTTGTCATAATGCTTCCGCTTACGGTCTACGAGGGTACGTGGACTAAACTCTCCCCTCTTGTTGCTATGCATCACCATGATCCTGTGTGTGCGTAGGAAAATTTTGAAATTACTGCGTTCCCCAACATATCTTTGCCGGGGGGTGCCCGGAACCCCTTCCGGTGACCCGATACATACCTGATACCCCCAGAACACTTCCGGTGTCCGAATACTATCGTCCTATATATGAATGTTTACCTCTCGACCATTTTGAGACTCCTCGTCATGTCCGTGATTTCATCCGAGACTCCGAACAACATTCATATACCAAATCACATAACTCGTATAATACAAATCGTCATCGAACGTTAAGCATCCGACCCTACGGGTTCAAGAACTATGTAGACATGACCGAGACATATTCTACGAAGATCTTTATCGGTCAAACTGCATAACAACATGCGTTGTTCCCTTTGTTATCGGTATGTTACTTGCACGAGATTCGACCGTCGGTATCTCAATACCTAGTTCAATCTCGTTACCGGCAAGTCTCTTTACTCGTTTTGTAATGCATCATCCCGCAACTAACTCACTAGTCACATTGCTTGCAAGGCTTATAGTGATGATCATTACCGAGTGGGCCCAGAGATACCTCTCCGATACACGGAGTGGCAAATCCTAATCTCGATCTATGCCAACTCAACAAACACCATTGGAGACACCTGTAGAGCATCTTTATAATCACCCAGTTACGTTGTGATGTTAAATAGCACACAAGGTGTTCCTCCGGTATTCGGGAGTTGCATAATATCATAGTCTAAGGAACATGTATAAGTCATGATGAAATCATTAGCAATAAAACTATACGATCATTATGCTAAGCTAACAGATGGGTCTTGTCCATCATATCATTCTCTAATGATGTGATCTTGTTCATCAAATGACAACACATGTCTATGGTCAGGAAACTTAACCATCTTTGATTAACAAGCTAGTCTAGTAGAGGCATACCAGGGACACTTTATTTTGTCTATGTATTCACACATGTATCAAGTTTCCGGTTAATACAATTCTAGCATGAATAATAAACATTTATCATGATATAAGGAAATATAAAGAACAACTTTATTTGCCTCTAGGGCATATTTCCTTCAGTCTCCCACTTGCACTATAGTCTATAATATAGTTCACATCGTCATGTGATTTAACACCAATAGTTCACATCTTTATGTGATTAGTTCACATCTCCATGTGACTAATACCCAAAGGGTTTACTAGAGTCAATAATCTAGTTCACATCGCTATGTGATTAAAACCCAAAGAGTGATCTTGTTTTGCTTTGTGAGAGAAGTTTAGTCAACGGGTCTGCCACATTTAGAATCGTATGTATTTTGCAAATTTTCTATGTCTACAATGCTCTGCATGGAGCTACTCTAGCTAATCGCTCCCAGTTTCAATATTTATCCAGATTGGGACTTAGAGTCATCCGGATTAGTGTCAAAGCTTGCATCAATGTAACCCTTTACGACGAACTTTTTGTTACTTCCATAACCAAGAAACATGTCCTTATTCCACTAAGGATAATTTTGACCGTTGTCCAGTAATCCACTCCTGGATCACTATTGTATCCTCTTGCCAAACTCATGGTGAGGTACACAATAGGTCTGGTACACAACATAGCATACTTTATAGAACCTATGACTGAGGCATAGAGAATGACTTTTCATTCTCTTTCTATTTTCTGCCGTGGTCGGGTTTTGAGTCTTACTCAACTTCACACCTTGCAACACAGGCAAGAACTCTTTCTTTGGCTGTTCCATTTTGAACTACTTCAAAAACTTGTCAAGGTATGTACTCAGTGAAAAAATTTATCAAGCGTCTTGATCTATCTCTATAGATCTTGATGCTCAATATGTAAGCAGCTTCACCGAGGTCTTTCTTTGAAAAAAAATCCTTTCAGACACTCCTTTATGCTTTCCATAAAATTCTACATCATTTCCAATCAACAATATGTCATTCACATATACTTATCAGAAAGGCTATAGTGCTCCCACTCACTTTCTTGTAAATACAGGCTTCGCTGCAAGTTTGTATAAAACTATATGCTTTGATCAACTTATCAAAGAGTATATTCCAACTCCGAGATGTTTGCACCAGTCCATAGATGGATCGCTGGAGCTTGCATATTTTGTTAGCGCCTTTAGGATTGCCAAAACCTTCTGGTTGTATCATATACAACTCTTCTTTAAGAAATCCATGCAGTTTTGACATCCATTTGCAAGATTTCATAAAATGTGGTAATTGCTAACATGATTCGGACAGACTTAAGCATCGCTACGAGTGAGAAAATCTTATGTACTCAACACCTTGAACTTCTCAAAATCTTTTTGCGACAATTCGAGCTTTGTAGATAGTAACACTTCAGCTTCCATCTTCCTCTTGAAGATCCATTTATTCTCAATGGCTTGTCGATCATCAGGCAAGTCAATCAAAGTCCATACTTTGTTCTCATACATGGATCCCATCTCAGATTTCATGACCTCAAGCCATTTCATGGAATCTGGGCTCATCATCGCTTCCTCATAGTTTGTAAGTTCGTCATGGTCTAGTAACATGACTTCTAGAAAGGATTACCGTACCACGCTGGTGCGGACCATACTCTGGTTGACCTACGAGGTTCGGTAGTAACTTGATCTGAAGTTTCATGATCATCATCATTAGCTTCCTCACTTAATTGGTGTGGGAATAACTGGAACTGATTTCTGTGATGAACTACTTTCCAATTTGGGAGAAGGTACAATTACCTCATCAAGTTCTACATTCCTCCCACTCACTTCTTTCGAGAGAAACTTCTTCTCTAGAAAGGATCCATTCTTAGCAATGAATATCTTGCCTTCGGATCGATGATAGAAGGTGTACCCAACAGTTTCCTTTGGGTATCCTATGAAGACGCATTTCTCCGATTTGGATTCGAGCTTATCAGGTTGAAGCTTTTTCACATAAGCCCCGCAACCCCAAACTTTAAGAAACGACAGCTTAGGTTTCTTTCCAAATCACATTTCATATGGTGTCGTCTCAACGGATTTAGATGGTTGCTACGTCTTGAGCTTGCATTGTTTTTCCTTGAAGTGGAAAGGGTGATACAGCAATAGTAGCGTAAGTATTTCCCTCAGTTTTTGAGAACCAAGGTATCAATCCAGTAGGAGGCTCCTCAAAAGTCCCACGCACCTACACAAACAAACAAAGAACTCGCAACCAACGCAATAAAGGGGTTGTCAATCCCTTCACGGCCACTTGCGAAAGTGAGATCTAATAAATATAGTATGATAAGATAAATATATTTTAGGTATTTTATAATATAGATGCAAAAAGTAAAGATGCAAATAAAAGTAGATTCGAAGCAAATATGATAAGAGATAGACCCGGGGCCATAGGTTTCACTAGTGGCTTCTCTCAAGATAGCATAAGTATTACGGTGGGTGAACAAATTACTGTCGAGCAATTGATGGAAAAGTGAATAATTATGAGATTATCTAGGCATGATCATGTATATAGGCATCACGTCCACAACAAGTAGACCGACTCCTGCCTGCATCTACTACTATTACTCCACACATCGACCAACTCCTGCCTGCATCTAGAGTATTAAGTTCACAAGAACAGAGTAACGCCTTAAGCAAGATGACATGATGTAGAGGGATAAACTCATGCAATACGATATAAACCCCATCTTTTTATCCTCGATGGCAACAATACAATACGCGCCTTGCAACCCTAACATCCTTTGGGTAAGGACACCGCAAGATTGAACCCAAAGCTAAGCACTTCTCCCATGGCAAGAAAGATCAATCTAGTAGGCCAAACCAAACTGATAATTCGAAGAGACTTGCAAAGATAACTCAATCATACATAAAAGAATTCAGAGGAGATTCAAATATTTCTCATAGATAAACTTGATCATAAACCCACAATTCATCGGATCTCGACAAACACACCGCAAAAAGAGTTTACATCGAATAGATATCCACAAGAGAGGGGGAGAACATTGTATTGAGATCCAAAAAGAGAGAAGAAGCCATCTAGATAATAACTATGGACCCGTAGGTTTGTGGTAAACTACTCACAACTCATCGGAGGGGCTATGGTGTTGATGTAGAAGCCCTCCGTGGCTAATTCGCCCTCCGGCAGAGCGCTGACGAAGGCTCCAAGATGGGATCTCGCGCATACAGAAGGTTACGGCGGTGGAAATTGTGTTTCGGTGCCTCCCTGGATGTTTTCGGGGTACGTAGGCTTATATAGGAGGAAGAAGTACGTCGGTGGCCGCCCGAGGGGCCCACGAGACAGGGCGGCGCGCCCTATAGGGGGGCGCCCTACCCTCTCGTGGCCGTCTTGGCTGCTTCTTGACTTGCACTCCAAGTCCCCTGGATCATGTTCGTTCCAAAAATCATGCTCCCGAAGGTTTCATTCCATTTGGACTCCGTTTGATATTCCTTTTCTTCGAAATACTGAAATAGGCACAAAAAAACAGCAATACGGGCTGGGCCTCTGGTTAGTAGGTTAGTCCCAAAAATGATATAAATATGTAAAATAAAGCCCATAAACATCCAAAAGGGGTAATATAATAGCATGGAACAATCAAAAATTATAGATATGTTGAAGAGGTATCAAGCATCCCCAACTTAATTCCCGCTCGTCCTTGAGTAGGTAAATGATAAAAACAGAATTTTTGATGTGGAATGCTAGCTAGCATAATTCTCAATGTAATTTTCTTTATCGTGGCATGAATGTTCAGATCCAAATGATTCAAAATAAAAGTTCATATTGATAAAAGAAATAGTAACACTTCAAGCATACTAATCATGTCTTCTCAAAATAACATGGCAAAAGAAAGTTCATCCCTACAAAATCATATATTTAGGCTATGCTTCATTTTCATCACACAAAGATGTTCCCAACTTCTATACCCCCGGTGACAAGCCAAGCAATTGTTTCATACTTAAATAATCTCAACCTTTTTCAACCTTCAAGCAATACATGAGCTTGAGCCATGGATATAGCACTATGGGTGGAATAGAATATGATGATGGGGATTGTGTGGAGAAGACAAAAAAGGAGAAAGTCTCACATTGACAAGGATAATCAACGGACTATGGAGATGCCCATCAATTGATGTCAACATGAGTAGGGATTGCCATGCAACGGATGCACTAGAGCTATGAATGCTCAACAAAAGAAAACTAGTGCGTGTGCATCCAACTTGCTTGCTCACGAAGACCTAGGGCATTTGAGGAAGCCCATTGTAGGAATATACAAGCCAAGTTCTATAATGAAAAATTCCCACTAGTATGAAAAAGACAACTTATGAGACTCACTATATGATAAACACGGTGCTACTTTGAAGCACAATATATGAGACTCACTACATAAAGAACAAGGTGCTACTTTGAAGCACAAGTGTGGAAAAAGAGATAGTAACATTGCCCCTTTTATTTATTTTCTTTTTATTTATTTTCTTTTTTTCTTTTTTTTTCTTTGGCCTTTTTTTCTTTTGGCCTTTCTTTTTTTTTCTTTTTGGGCAATTCTCTAATAATGATGATCATTACACTTTCATTGATTACAATATATGAATTACAACTCGAAACTAGAACAAGATATGACTCGATTTGAATGCCTCCGGCGGTGTACCGGATGGTGCAATGAATCAAGAGTGACATGTATGAAAAATTATGCATGGTGGCTTTGCCACAAATACGATGTCAACTACATGATCATGCAATGGCAATATGACAAAAGTAAAGTATGTCATGATGATGATAAACGGAGCGGTGAAAAGTTGCATGGAAATATATCTCGGAATGGCTATGGAAATACCATAATAGGTAGGTATGGTGGATGTTTTGAGGAAGATATAAGGAGGTGTATGTGTGATAGAGCGTATCATATCACGGGGTTTGGATGCACTGGCGAAGTTTGCACCAACTCTCAAGGTGAGAAAGGGTAATGCACGGTACCGAAGAGGCTAGCAATGGCGGAAAGGTAAAAGTGCGTATAATCCATGGACTCAACATTAGTCAAAAGAACTCATATACTTGTTGCAAAAATTTAGAAGTCATCAAAAATCAAGTACTACACGCATGCTCCTAGGGGGATAGATTGGTAGGAAAAGACCATCGCTCTTCCTCGACCGCCACTCATAAGGATGCACAAGCCATGTACACTTCATGTTTCAAATTTGTTACACAACTTTAGCCATACGTGCATGCTACGGGACTTGCTAACTTTAACACAAGCATTCTTTAAATTCATAATCACCCAACTAGCATGACTTTAATATCACTACCTCCATATCTCAAAACAATTATCAAGTATCAAATTGATCATAGCATCCAATTCACTTCCTATGATAGTTTTTATTATACCCAACTTGGATGCCTACCATTCTAGGAACAATTTTATAACCATAGAAAATACCATGCTGTTCTAAAAGACTCTCAAAATAATATAAGT
Source organism: Aegilops speltoides (assembly GCA_021437245.1). NCBI lineage: Eukaryota > Viridiplantae > Streptophyta > Magnoliopsida > Poales > Poaceae > Aegilops > Aegilops speltoides. Next base: position 104,209,914 of record CM038142.1, read on the forward strand.
GAAGCATGAGAGACTAGCAATTTCTTCACAATTAAGCCACCGCCGTGCTCTAAAAAATATAAGTGAAGCACTAGAGCAAAAACTATCAAGCTCAAAAGATATAAGTGAAGCACATAGAGTATTCTAGCAAATCCTAATCAAGTAGGCTTCTCCCAAAAGGTGTGTAAAACAAGGATGATTGTGGTAAATTAAAAAGCATAGACTAATATAATACACGATGCTCCAAGCAAAACACATATCATGTGGCGAATAAAAATATATCTCCAAGTAAAGTTACCAATGAACGAAGACGAAAGAGGGGATGCCTTCCCGGGGCATCCTCAAGCTTAGGCTTTTGGCTACCCTTGAATATCTTGGGGTGCCATGGGCATCCCCAAGCTTAGGATCATGCCACTCCTTATTCTATAGTCCATAAAAGCTTTACCCAAAACTTGAAAACTTCACAACACAAAACTCAACAGGAAATCTTATAAGCTCCGTTAGTGAAAGAAAACAAAACCACCACATAAGGTACTGTAATGAACTCATTCTTTATTTATTTTGGTGTTAAACCTACTGTATTCCAACTTTCCTATGGTTTATAAACTATTTTACTAGCCATAGATGCATCAAAATAAGCAAACAACACACGAAAAACAGAATCTGTCAAAAACAGAACAGTCTGTAGCAATCTGTAACTAAAGCAAACTTCTGGAACTCCAAAAATGCTAATAAAATAGGAAGTACTGGAAAATGTGTCTATTGATCAGCATCAAAAAGAATCAACGCAAAATCATGTTTGTATGATTTAACAAAACTAAATTCGTGCGTGCAAAGTTTCTGTTTTTCAACAGAATCAAATCAACTATCATCATAGGTTATCCTATAGGTTCTACTTGGCACAAACACTAATTAAAAGATAAAGACATATCTAAACAGAAGGTAGATGCAAGATTTATTACTAAACAGGAACAAAAACAAAAAACACAAATAAAATTGGGTTGCCTCCCAACTAGCGCTATCGTTTAACGCCCCTAGCTAGGCATAAAAGCGAAGATAGATCTAAGTAGTGCCATCTTTAATTTTCAGTGTTTTAGCGGAGTCATGCTTGAATCCGGAGGTTCTTTTTGCTTCCCTTCATACTCAGAAATTTTTAGATCTAAAGAATCCAACCGCTTATTGCAAAGAGTAATCAACATATTCATGCGGTGAAGATTTCCGCTAACACTTTTAAGAGGCTCAAGAGACTTTTGTAAAAAAATTGTTACTTCGCAAATCTTTCCAAACACTTGGGTTTCTTCTTGGGTAGGATGTGGTCCTCCCTTTTGAGGTAGTGTTCCCACTATTCCCTTTATAATTTCATGCGCGATACTGGGATCAATTTCAATAAAGTTTCCCTTGGCAATGCAATCCAAGAGTTGTCTATGCGTCATATTTAACCCAACATAAAAATTGCGAAGAAGAATTCTAAAGTTCACCTCTAGGGTGCACTTGCGATAAGATTCCATCATCCTATACCAAGCATCTTTTAAGTTTTCTCCTTTCCTTTGCTTGAAGTGAAGAACTTCAAACTCGAGAGACATAGGAGCGGATAAGGAACTAGCCATAACGACAAGGTAAACGATCTAACACATGAGCAAACGGAAAAAGGCAAGCAAAAAAGAGAGGAGAAGATTTGGGAAAGAGAGGGCAAATAAAATGGCAAGGGTGAAGTGGGGGAGAGGAAAACGAGAGGCAAATGGAAAATAATGTAAATGCGAGGGAGATGAGTTTGTGATGGGTACTAGGTATGTCTTGACTTGAACGAAGACCTCCCCGACAACGGCGCCAGAAATCCTTCTTGCTACGTCTTGAGCTTGCGTTGGTTTTCCTTGAAGAGGAAAGGGTGATGCAGCAATAGTAGCGTAAGTATTTCCCTCAGTTTTTGAGAACCAAGGTATCAATCCAGTAGGAGGCTCCTCAAAAGTCCCACGCACCTACACAAACAAACAAAGAACTCTCAACCAATGCAATAAAGGGGTTGTCAATCCCTTCACGGCCACTTGCGAAAGTGAGATCTAATAAAGATGGTATGATAAGATAAATATATTTTTGGTATTTTATATAGAAGCAAAAAGTAAAGATGCAAATATAAGTATATTGGAAGCAAATATGATAAGAGATAGACCTGGGGGCCATAGGTTTCACTAGTGGCTTCTCTCAAGATAGCATAAGTATTACGGTGGGTGAACAAATTACTATCGAGCAATTGATAGAAAAGTGAATAACTATGAGATTATCTAGATATGATCATGTATATAGGCATCACGTCCGCAACAAGTAGACCGACTCCTACCTGCATCTACTACTATTACTCCACACATCGACCGACTACTACCTGCATCTAGAGTATTAAGTTCATAAGAACAGAGTAACGCCTTCAGCAAGATGACATGATGTAGAGGGATAAACTCATGCAATATGATATAAACCCCATCTTTTTATCCTCGATGGCAACAATACAATACGTGCCTTGCAACCCCTCATCCACTGGTAAGGACACCGCAAGATTGAACCCAAAGCTAAGCACTTCTCCCATGGCAAGAAAGATCAATCTAGTAGGCCAAACTAAACTGATAATTCGAAGAGACTTGCAAAGATAACTCAATCATACATAAAAGAATTCAGAGGAGATTCAAATATTTCTCATAGATAAACTTGATCATAAACCCACAATTCAACGGATCTCGACAAACACACCGCAAAAAGAGTTTACATCAAATAGATCTCCACAAGAGAGGGGGAGAACATTGTATTGAGATCCAAAAAGAGAGAAGAAGCCATCTAGCTAATAACTATGGACCCGTAGGTCTGTGGTAAATTACTCACAACTCATCGGAGGGGCTATGGTGTTGATGTAGAAGCACTCCATGGTCCATTCCCCCTCCGGTGGAGCGCCGACGAAGGCTCCAAGATGGGATATCGCGGATACAGAAGGTTACAGCGGTGGAAATTGTGTTTCGGTGGCTCCCTGGATGTTTTCGGGGTACGTAGGCTTATATAGGAGGAAGAAGTACGTCGGTGGCCGCCCGAGGGGCCCACGAGACAGGGGGGCGCGCCCTACCCTCTTGTGGCCGCCTCGTCTGCTTCTTGACTTGCACTCCAAGTCTCCTGGATCACGTTCGTTCCAAAAATCACGCTCCCGAAGGTTTCATTCCATTTGGACTCCATTTGATATTCCTTTTCTTCGAAATACTGAAATAGGCAAAAAAAACAGCAATACGGGTTGGGCCTCCGGTTAGTAGGTTAGTCCCAAAAATGATATAAATATGTAAAATAAAGCCCATAAACATCCAAAAGGGGTAATATAATAGCATGGAACAATCAAAAATTATAGATACGTTGAAGACCTATCAATGGTGCCCTATTTAACGTGAATGTAGTCCTCTCTAAAGCATAACCCCAAAACGATAGCGGTAAATCAGTAAGAGACATCATATATAGATCACACCATATCTAATAAAGTACGGTTATGACGTTCGGACACACCATTACGCTGTGGCGTTCCAGGTGGCGTGAGTTGCGAAACTATTCCACATTGTTTCAAATGAAGGCCAAACTCATAACTCAAATATTCACCTCCACGATCAGATCGTAGAAACTTTATGTTCTTGTTACGATGATTTTCCACTGCACTCTGAAATTCTTTGAACTTTTCAAATGTTTCAGACTTATGTTTCATCAAGTAGATATACCCATATGTGCTCAAATCATCTGTGAAGGTCAGAAAATAATGATACCCGACGCGAACCTCAACACTCATCGGATCACATACATCAATATGTATTATTTCCAACACGTCGGTTGCTCGCTCCATTGTTCCGGAGAACGGAGTCTTAGTCATCTTGCCCATGAGGCATGGTTCGCAAGCATCAAGTGATTCATAATCAAGTGATTCCAAAAGCCCATCCACATGGAGTTTCTTCATCCGCTTTACACCAATATGACCTAAACGACAGTGCCACAAATAAGTTGCACTATCATTATTAACCTTGCATCTTTTGGCTTCTATATTATGAATATGTGTATCACTACAAGAGATTCAACAAAAATAGACCACTCATCAAGGGTGCATGACGATAAAAGATATTACTCATATAAATAGAACAACCATTCTTTTTTGATTTAAATGAATAACCGTCTCGCATTAAACAAGATCCATATATAATGTTCATGCTCAACGCTGGCACCACATAACAATTATTCAGGTTTAAAACTAATCCCGATGGTAGATGTAGAGGTAGCGTGCCGACGACGATCACATCGACTTTGGAACCATTGCCCACGAGCATCATCACCTCGTGCTTAGCTAATCTTCATTTAATCTGTAGCCCCTGTTTTGAGTTGCAACTATGAGCAATAGAACCAGTATCAAATACCCATGCACTACTACGAGTATTAGTAAGGTACACATCAATAACATGTATATCAAATATACCTTTCACTTTGCCATCCTTCTTATCCGCCAAATACTTGGGGCAGTTCCGGTTCCAGTTGTAGGGGAACGTAGTAATTTCAAAAAAATTCCTACGCACACGCAAGATCATGGTGATGCATAGCAACGAGAGGGGAGAGTGTGTCCACGTACCCTCGTAGACCGAAAGCGGAAGCGTTATGACAACGCGGTTGATGTAGTCGTATGTCTTCACGATCCGACCGATCCAAGCACCGAACATACGGCACCTCCGTGTTCAGCACACGTTCAGCTCAATGACGTTCCCCGGACTCTGATCCAGCTGGGTGTCTGGGATGAGTTCCGCCAGCATGACGGTGTGGTGACGATGATGATGTTCTACTGGCGCAGGGCTTCGCCTAAACTCTGTGATGATATGACCGAGGTGGAATATGGTGGAGGGGGGCACCGCACACGACTAAGGAACGATCCGTAGATCAACTTGTGTGTCTCTAGGGTGCCCCCTGCCCCCGTATATAAAGGAGCAAGGGGGGAGGCCGGCCGGCCCTAGGGGCGCGCCAAGGAGGGGGGAGTCCTCCTCCTAGTGGGAGTAGGTCTCCCCTTTCCTAGTCCCATTAGGAAGGAGGAAGGGGAAGGAAAGAGAGGGAGGGAGAGGAAAGGGGGCCACGCCCCCCCTAGTCCGATTGGACTCCTCAAGGGGCGCCACCTCTGGGCTGCTGCCTCTCTCTCCCTCAGCCCACTAAGGCCCATTACTTCTCCGGGGGTTCCAGGTAACCCTCCGACACTCCAGATTTTCTCGAAATCACCGAAACACTTCCTGTGTCGAATATAGTCATCCAATATATCAATCTTTATGTCTCGACCATTTCGAGACTCCTCGTCATGTCCGTGATCACATCCGGGACTCAGAACAAACTTCGATACATCAAAACTTATAAACTCATAATAAAACTGTCATCGTAACGTTAAGCGTGCGGACCCTACGGGTTCGAGAACTATGTAGACATGACCTAGAACTGTTTCCGATCAATAACCAATAGTGGAACCTGGATGTTCATATTGGTTCCTACATATTCTACGAAGATCTTTATCGGTCAAACCGCATAACAACATACATTGTTCCCTTTGTCATCGGTATGTTACTTGCCCGAGATTCGATCGTCGGTATCCAATACCTAGTTAAATCTCGTTACCGGCAAGTTTCTTTACTCGTTCCGTAATACATCATTTTGTAACTAACTCATTAGTTACAATGCTTGCAAGGCTTAAGTGATGTGTATTACCGAGAGGGCCCAGAGATACCTCTCCGACAATCGGAGTGACAAAACCTAATCTCGAATTATGCCAACTCCACATGTACCTTTGGAGACACCTGAGAGCACCTTTATAATCACCCGATTCGTTGTGGCTTGGTAGCACACAAAGTGTTCCTCCGTAAACGGAGTTGCATAATCTCATAGTTGTAGGAACTTTGTATAAGTCATGAAGAAAGCAATAGCAACATACTAAGCGATCAAGTGCTAGGCTAATGAGAATGGGTCAAGTCAATCACATCATTCTCCTAATGATGTGATCTCGTTAATCAAATGACAACACATGTCTATGGTTAGGAAACATAACCATCTTTGATTAATGAGCTAGTCAAGTAGAGGCATAGTAGTGACATTATGTTTGTCTATGTATTCACACCTGTATCATGTTTCCGGATAATACAATTCTAGCATGAATAATAAACATTTATCATGATATGAGGAAATAAATAATAACTTTATTATTGCCTCTAGGGCATATTTCCTTCACCAGTGACCAGCCCCTTTGCAGTAGAAGCACTCAGTCTCAAGCTTAGGTCCAGACTTGGGCTTCTTCACTTTAGCAGCAACTTGCTTGCCAGTTTTCTTGAAGTTCCCCTTCTTCCCTTTGCCCTTTTTCTTGAAACTAGTGGTCTTGTTAACCATCAACACTTGATGCTCCTTCTTGATTTCTACCTCCGCAGCCTTTAGCATCGCGAAGAGCTCGGGAATTGTCTTATCCATCCCTTGCACATTATAGTTCATCACGAAGCCTTTATAGCTTGGTGGCAGTGATTGAAGAATTCTGTCAATGACACTATCATCAGGAAGATTAACTCCCAGCTAAGTCAAGTGGTTGTGGTACTCGGACATTCTGAGTATGTGTTCACTGACAAAACTATTCTCCGCCATTTTGCATCTATAGAACTTGTTGGAGACTTCATATCTCTCAACTCGGGCATTTGCTTGAAAATATTAACTTCAACTCCTGGAACATCTCATATGCTCCATGACGTTCAAAACATCTTTGCAACCCCGATTCTAAGCCGTAAAGCATGGCACACTGAACTATCGAGTAGTCATCAGCTTTGCTCTGCCAGACGTTCATAATGTCCGGAGTTGCTCCTGCAGCGGGTCTTGCACCTAGCGGTGCTTCCAGGACATATTTCTTCTGTGCAACAATGAGGATAATCCTCAAGTTATGGAACCAGTCCGTGTAGTTGCTACCATCATCTTTCAACTTAGCTTTCTCTAGGAACTCATTAAAATTCAAGGGAACGGTAGCACAGGCCATTGATCTACAACAACATAGATATGAAAAAACTATCAGGTAATAAGTTCATGATAAATTAAAGTTCAATTAATCATATTACTTAAGAACTCCCACTTAGATAGACATCCCTCTAGCGATCTAAATGATCAGGTGATCCATATCAACTAAACCATGTCTGATCATCACGTGAGATGAAGTAGTTTTCAATGGTGAACATCACTATGTTGATCATATCTACTATATGATTCACGTTCGACCTTTCGGTCTCAGTGTTCTGAGGCCATATCTTCATATGCTAGGCTCATCAAGTTTAACCCGAGTATTCTGCACGTGCAAAACTGGCTTGCACTCATTGTAAGTGAACGTAGAGCTTATCACACCTGATCACCACGTTGTGTCTCGGCACGACGAAATGTAGCAACGATGCATACTCAGGGAGAATACTTATACCTTGAAATTTAATGAGGGATCATCTTATAATGTCGCGGCCATACTAAGAAAAATAAGATGCATAAAGGGTAAACATCACATGCAATCAAAATATGTACATGATATGGCCATCATCATCTTGTGCCTTTGATCTCCATCTCCAAAGCACTGTCATGATCTCCATCGTCACCGGCTTGACACCTTGATCTCCATCGTAGCGTCGTTGTCATCTCGCCAACTATTGCTTCCACGACTATCACTACTACTTAGGGATAAAGTAAAGCAATTACATGGCGATTGCATTTCATACAATAAAGCAACAACCATAAGGCTCCTCCTAGTTGCCGATAACTTTTACAAAACATGATCATCTCATACAACAATTTATATCTCATCACGTCTTGACCATATCACATCACAACATGCCCTGCAAAAACAAGTTAGACGTCCTCTACTTTGTTGTTGCAAGTTTTACGTGGCTGCGACGTGCTTCTAGCAAGAACCGTTCTTACTTATGCATCAAAACCACAATGATTTTTTGTCAAGTGTGCTGTTTTAACCTTCAACAAGAACCGGCCGTAGTCAAACTCGATTCAACTAAAGTTGGAGAACCAGTCTCATGAACGCGGTCTTGTAATGCCGGTCCGGGCCGCTTCATCCAACAATACCGCCGAATCAAAGTAAGATGTTGGTGGTAAGCAGTATGACTATTATCGCCCACAACTCACTGTGTTCTACTCGTGCATATAACATCTACGCATAGACCTGACTTGGATGCCACTATTGGGGAACGCAATATTTAAAAAAATTCCTACGATCACGCAAGATCTATCTAGGAGATGCATAGCAACGAGACAGGAGAGTGTGTCCACGTACCCTCATAGACCGAAAGCACAAGCGTTTAGTAACGCAGTTGATGTAGTCAAACGTCTTCACGATCCAACCGATCCAAGTAGAATGTACGGCACCTCCGTGTTCTGCACACATTCAACATGATGACATCCCTCGAGCTCTTGATCCAGTTGAGGACGAGGGAGTGTTCCGTCAGCATGACGGCGTGGCGATGGTGATGATGAAGTTACCGGCGCAGGGCTTCGCCTAAGCACTACGACGATATGACCGAGGTGTTAAACTGTGGAGGGGGCACCGCACACGGCTAAGAGATTGTCTGTTGTCCTATTGGGGTGCCCCCTGGCCACGTATATAAAGGAGGGAGGGAGAGAGGCCGGCAGCCAGGAGGGGCGCACCAAGGGGGGAGTCCTACTTGGACTCCTAGTCCAAGTAGGATTCGCCCCCCTTTCCCTTTATTCCACCGGAGGAAAGGAAGGAGGGGAGAAGGAGAAGGAAGGAGGGGGTCGCGCCCCCACCCCTTGTCCAATTCGGTTTGGGCAGGGTTGAGGCATGCGCCACCTCGTGGCCCTTCTTCCCTCTCTCTACTAAAGCCCACTAACTTCCCCGGCCATTTCAATACTCCTCATCATGTCGGTGATCTCATCCGGGACTCCGAACAAACGTCGGTCATCAAATCACATAACTTAGAATACAAATCGTCATCGAACGTTAAGCGTGCGGACCCTACGGGTTAGAGAACTATGTAGACATGATCGAGACACATCTTCGGTCAATAACCAATAGCGGAACCTGGATGCTCATATTGGCTCCTACATATTCTACGAAGATCTTATCGGTCAAACCGCATAACAACATACGTCATTCCCTTTGTCATCGGTATGTTACTTGCCCGAGATTCGATCGTCGGTATCATCATACCTAGTTCAATCTCGTTACCAGCAAGTCTCTTTACTTGTTCCGTAATGTATGATCATGTAACTAACTCATTAGTCACATTGCTTGCAAGGCTCATAGTGATGTGCATTACCGAGAGGGCCCAGAGATACCTCTCCGTTACACGGAGTGACAAATCCTAATCTCGATCTATGCCAACTCAACAAACACCATCGAAGACACCTGTAGAGCATCTTTATAATCACCCAGTTATGTTGTGAAGTTTGATAGCACACAAAGTGTTCCTCCGGTATTCGGGAGTTCCATAATCTCATAGTCAGAGGAATATGTATAAGTCATGAAGAAAGCAATAGCAATAAAACTAAACGATCATTATGCTAAGCTAACGGATGGGTCTTGTCCATCACATCCTTCTCTAATGGTGTGATCTCGTTGATCAAATGACAACACATGTCTATGGTCAGGAAACTTAACCATCTTTGATTAACGAGCTAGTTAAGTAGAGGCATACTAGGGACACTCTATTTGTCTATGTGTTCACACATGTACTAAGTTTCCGGTTAATACAATTCTAGCATGAATAATAAACATTTATCATGATATAAGGAAATATAAATAACAACTTTATTATTGCCTCTAGGGCATATTTCCTTCAGTAATTCCTCATCAACTAGAGCCCACACACTCTTTGACATCTAACACTCAATAAGAGTGTGTTTCCATGAATCACCCTCTCCGTTGCAGATGGCATAAATGTCTGAGTCCGCTATGTGTCTCCTAACAAGAATTTCTCCCTGTGGGGATATAATCAGCCTTCCAAAGCTTCTTCCCACTGATTTTGGGTGTCCCCATATTAGATCTAGTTGCTTTCTCATCCAACTAGTGTAGTCTTCTTCTTTTTGTATCATCCAACCAGTGTAGTCTTCTCTCCTCTTGAAAAAAGAAACAACCTAAGCATTCATAGGGCCATGCCCCACTATCCACTGATGATTGCAAGCTCCGATGGCTTGTGCGTCCATAGGGCACATGTGCTCCAGAACTGCTACCCGGTTCCATGAATGTAAAGGGCCATCAATCATATCTGAAACTGAAACGGGAGTAGGGGTTCAATGACGCCGGTGGAGCACCTCAGTAAGTTGTCCCTCAGCAACCAGTTTTGGTCCCAGATGTAAGTGGAAGCGCCATCACCAATGGGTCTAATTAGCCCTTGTTCTAAAACAGATAAACCTTGATGACTCGCTCGCCAAAAGTATGGGCTACCATTGCATATTGATTCAATAAATGTAAAACTAACTGGAAATAAAGTGACCAGGCACAACATGACCAACTAGCTATGTTATCTATTCCCCAGTGACTGTGAGCCTCTCATCCCTAATTGTCCGCGGATTTGCCCCTCATTTCCATGTGGTAAGTAGACAAGCAGTAAAACCACATCCATGTGGACTACTCATCGGCGCAAACTAGTTCTAAATCACCAACTGTCCTAAGGTGAATGGCATCGTGAGTTCAAAATTTATTTTGGACGGTTTGCAAGTTCTAGGAGCAAATATGATCTTTAAGCCTTCCCTTCCACTTCCATCGATATGTACAGATACACTAGGGGAAGCGATTATGGCGTTTCTAGTCTTAAGATTTTCAATATGTGAGGACCGTGTTAATCACTACACCAATGATACTAAAAGCAAGCATTCTTCTCCGGCTGACGTAATGACGCCTCACTACTACCTAGAAAAAACTGAGTTTAAGAGACCCTCATGGGAGGGCCTTAAAAATGCTTATGAACAGCTCTTCCCTTCTTGACTTAGTTTTGCTCTCATTGGTTTCAAGTATACTAAGCATGATCCTATTTGCGAGTCCAACAAGTCTAATATTCGTTTAGTTTTCGTCTGAGGGAAAATGGTAGCCCTCATCTAGCTACGATGTTAAATTATATTCTATTTCATTCTGATGTCCAGAAGTGGATTTCTTTTCAGAAGAAGAAGAAAAATAATATTAACAGTAAATGTTACGTGGTGCGAAGCCATGCATGTGTGTTTTCTGATCATAGGGCAGCGCTAGGTAGATAATTTTGTGTGGTATTATTCCAGCTTGCTTGGTTAACCAACACATGGATGTACTTCGAAGTTCATGCTGATCATGTGGATCAAAAGTTCAACGCATTGAGAGGATACAACCCTCCGATCAATATTCCTTGTCGCTGCTTTAGTGCAACTTTATACTAGTAGATGTCATGGCTTGCATCAGTTTGATTATGCACAAGATTATATACTCAATTCCGGCTCGTCCAACTCTCACATATTTACGCGCGACCCTGTGTTCGCCTCGACAAGATTAACACGAACTGACCGGCCGGGACTGGTGCAGTTTATGCAAGCATGCCTTTATCCGATGGATGCGTGTCCAGGGCCGAATCAAATCGGCACTCAGTATGGTAACAGAACGAATGGACCGTGTATCATCCTGGTTGCTTTAGGAGTTGGCATTGTCACTATCTGGCTATTGGCACCAGCGTAGTTGGGACTTGGGCTAGAGAACCTATCCGTGGAGTCACACGGCCGGACCCCCACACAGTTGGCATAATTACCGACATGGAATGACCTCGTAAAGGTTATGCTGTTCTGGTTCCCTTTGTTGGCAATGATAATAGAGTTTGCCAAGAACCCAAGGGAACGTCAGATTGCTCGGGCGAAGCGTCGACACCCTTTTTTTTTTTGAGGGATCAGCGTCGACACCTTGACATGAGGGATCTTTGCAAGTGGCCGAACATAGGCTGAGAAATGATGCACGTCTTTGTTTTTGCTTTCCTTAATGGTTGACCCTTACAAGAATTGGTTTTTCTAAGAACTTGAAGGAGAGTTGATGCGCGGCTCAGTTGCTTCTTTTCTTTAGTTCTTTTGTGAGAAATTCTTCTTTTCATTAGTCTTTTTATTCCAAGGGAACCTTTACTTTTAAATTTTTTCAGCGATTTTTTGTAAAAACTTGGGCATTCTTTTCTTATTAGTGGAAAAAGGTTCGGTCGCTTCTGTTCTATCCGCTGGCCAAAAGGCCCATACCAGCTCAGCTGAACACTCAGTACCGCGGATGCACGTGTGTACTGTCGAGAGGTTTAAATGGGGAGCTTCTATTGGATGCGATGCACGACTATATCTTGCTTATAGTGAGTTATAAGATATGCTTGCCAGAAGCTTTCTCCTCTGCACCACAGTATTTGGGTCGACCCATTTTTGCACATGTGTCGCTCACTCCATCGATGGTTGCATTTGCTCTGGTTTTCTTCACGGCTTTCTTCATTTTTTGTTGTTCTTTCTTCGGTTTTCTTTGTTTCGTCACCGGTTTTCTTTGTTTCTCATCGGTTTTCTACATTTCTTTCTCGGTTTTCCCTGTTTTTTTTCTGTTTTTTCTTCCTCCTTTTTTTGCTTTTTGTTTCTTTCTAGGTTTTCTCTGGTTTTTTGTTTTCTTTTTTTACTGGTTTTACTATGGTATACTTTTCATATTTTTCCTTTTCTTCTTATCTTCGGTTATCTTTGCTTCTTTGTTAGGTTTTCTTTTCTATTTTCCTTTTTCTTTTATTTTTTGAACACATGTCTACATTTTTCTTAAACACTCTAAAGTTCCGTATACATCAGCAACATTTTCTAATACATGTTTAACATTTTTCAGATACATGACTAACATTTTATTTCAAATATATGTTTCCATGTATATTGTTTCCGTACACATTGTAAGGTTTTGTTATACATATAAAAAAATTATCAAGGTCTGACATTTTTCATATACATGATTAACAATTTTTCAATATATGTTTTGATGTCTACTTTTTTCTGCACATGTTCTACATTTTCTTATACATCTAAAACATTTTTATACATATTTAACATTTTTAACACATGTTTACATTTTTCAAATACATGATTAATATATTTTATCAAATATATGTTTTGTATTTATTTATACACATTGTACATTTTTATGTATATCTATAACAGTTTTTAATCCATATTTGATATTTTCCATATACATGATAAACATTTTTGAATTATATGTTTTGATGACTACTTTTTAATACACATCGTACATTTTTCTTATATGTCCTAAACATTTACATATACATGTTTAACATTTTCAAACTACATGATTAACATTTTTTAAAATATATGTTTGAACGTCTATTTTTTTGTACACATGTACATTTTGCATATATCTAAAATATTTCTATATAGATATAACAACTTTCATATACTTGATTAACATTTTTCAAAATATGTTTTGATGTCTACTTTTTTAACACTCATTTAATATTTTTTGAATACATGATTAACATTTTTGTAAAAATATATGTTTTGATGTCTTTTGTTTTCATACACATTGTTCATTTCTGGTATACATCAAAATCATTTTTTAATACAAACATGTTTAACATTTTTCATATTGATAATTAACTTGTTTCCAAATATAGGTTTTGATGCTACCCAATCCACAACATGGAGGACCTCCAACCACAGCCCATCGGTTTTCAGGCCTCACCTACCGCGTGAATTGCTTCCGTCGTCGGGGTGAAACGAAAGCGGCAGGGCAATTATGTCGTCCATGGAGTCAGTCCCCTTCTGACCGTGGGCGCCATTCTTCCTCCTGCATACGGCGGTGTTTTCTCGCATGCCGTCTCGAGGATGGGTGCCTCCTCCACCCCCTCCATTGAATGGGCGAAATCACAAGCCAAGGGCCTGAGGAAGGGCAAGGCTCCGATGGCTCGACGACGGATGACTCCTCCACCCAATCCTATGGCCCATGTACCCCGCAATCCCTTAAACTTCACCTGCGTCCACAATATGTTCGTGCAAACTTCGAGGAGGTAAAATTTCTTCCCTTTCTACCGGTGTGTGCTAAATTGGGTTCATTTAATATGTGTTTCGCCCTTTGGATTGTGTAGCTACGACTTGCATACCGTTCATACATCATATGCAGTTTTGTTGGAGGAGAACGAGGTGAACATCATGAATGGTCCACTTGGCACATTTGATTCCGCCATGGAAGCTGCGGTCAAAGCCAAGGTGGAAGAGGAGGATGGTGCAATGATGATGCACTACTAGGAGAAACCTTACAGGTAGAACTGTAACAGTAGCGCAAGGTACTGTGGACGCGCGACTGCTATATAGCAGTAGCGTGGGTCCTATACGAGCGCCGGCTCGTGACCCCTTCTGCTAAGTGGTCCCCTTCTCACTCTGTTCGATGTATTTTTGTGATTGCCATTTTCAAAAGATATAAGTATAAATGTTTTTTTTAATTGCAAGTTATACACATCTATGTTTTATACTGGATGTACACGTACGTGCATGCACCAGCTAATCCTTGGTTTATCTCCACGTGCATGCATGCACGTTGATTTTGCCAACGTACCAACCAGCGTATATTGTTGATTACATGCATGATATGAGCTACATCACTCACGTATTTGATCGGTACCTAGCTAACATTGCAGATGTAAAGGCCGGTGTAGCTCTGTCGACGCTTCGCTGAATCGTATATACACTGAGCGTCCGCGTCGTCGGTTCCAAATACCCATATACGGAGCCACGACCGGCGTGTATTGTACTTTTCGAATACCGAATACTTGACTAATGCATGTATGCACCAATTTAGTCTGGGCTGGCTGTGGCGTGTTAAATACGGCTGAGTTCTACACCGTGTACATGCACGTATACAATTACCCACAACCGATCAAGCCAGCAAACTTGTGAGCTACGTCACGAGGGTTGCAAGCAAGCGTGTGGATCGGATGGCGGCCCACGAGCAGTTGTGTAGCTCGAGTGCGTCGAGTTTGGTTTTGTTTTTCCTTGTGCAGCGTCTGGCGCTAAGAAAGGGAGAAGATAAGCACCAACGGAGCTCGTAGACGGGATTTAATCTCTATCTTCCCACGAATATCGGAACAAACTCTCGCGCTCTCCCTATCTCCCTTCCCTATAAATACAGAGGCACAAGGCCATCAATCGGGGCTCACGGATGCACGGCCAGAGGAGAGGAACTCACGCATGCACACATCCATCGCATAACACCTCCAGCACCCATCCATCCACCACGCAGCACTCCATTCCTTCAGGAATACATCCATCTACCCGGCAGGAGGAAAGACGCAGGCACCCGAGCCAGCGTACACGGAGAGAGGAGGCCGGCGTACAAGGAGCTCGGCGGCTGTGACATGGACGCGAAGCTCACCTTCCCCGAACGTAAAACTTTGATCTAACCCATCCCTTTCCTTGTTCCTTCTTTGCATATAGCATGCACGCACACAGGTCGGGAACGTTGCCAAGAGCAATGTTCGCATGATCGGACCCCCGTCGGAGATGGAGCCGCCGGACCGGAAGGTGAAGTCGACGTTGCCGGAGATGGTCTTCACCAAGCCAGCGCCACAAAGAACGACGAAGAGGTCGTCATCACCACCTGGTTGTTCGGCTCGTCACGACGGTTCGGCCAAGACGACGACGCGGAGCACGCCACGACGCCGCCCACCGTCGAGGTCACCAGGTCGATGCCCCGGAGGTCGACGCCACGGTGGCCACCCCACTCATCACCGCGCGACAAGGGCGACGCGTCTCCGGAGCTCATCTTCACCAAGCCCGCGCTATGGACGCTGACGCTACCGAGGTCGGTGTCACAGAGGTCGACGCCACGGTGGCCACCCCACTCATCACCGCGCGATGAGGACGACGCGTCGCCGGAGCTCATCTTCACCAAGCCCGCGCTATGGACGCTGACGCTACTGAGGTCGGTATCACAGAGGTCGACGCCACGGTGGCCGCCCCCCACTCATCACCGCTCGACAAGGGCGACGCGTCTCCGGAGCACATCTTCACCAAGCCCGTGCTATGGACGTTGACGCCACGGAGGTCAATGCCCCGGAGGTCAACGCCACCTAGGCCGCCCCTGCTCATCACCGCTAGACGGTGGATGCCACGGAGATCGCCATCATCACGCGCGATCGCTTCGTCACGACGGTACCGTGGAGGACGATGACACGGGTCGTCCCGAGACACCGCCACGGTCGATGTCGTCAAGCTTGCGCCATGGAGGTCAGGTCGATGGCACAGAGGTCACCATCACCGCTCGAGTCCACTTCACCGTGTTGGTATCGTAGAAGACGACGACACTATGCTCAATATTACACGAGATGATGGATACTTCGTCGTGTCGGAGAGATGCCATTCGAGACCTCGACGCCGCGAAGATCACCGTCACACACACTTCGCCCACTTCATCGAGCCGGTGACATGGAGTACGAAGCCACAGAGCCGGCCGGGACGCCGCCTGCCAATGATTTCGTCAAGTCGGCGCCAATCACGAGGAGCTCCTTCACCACCCTGCTTCGACACCGGCGTCGTGCCTCTCCTTCGCCATGCCCGGACTCAATGGTGCCTTGGTGATGTTGTCACCAGAGCCTAACCGAACATCGCAGCGTGGTCTACACATGAAGAATAGCCTCTAGTATGTACCCGTGTGCGTGCAAGGCCCATGTTCAAGACGGGAAGACAGGCGACCGGATGGCTCATCTCCGCGTGCAGTGACCGGCGCGACATCCGAGGTATCACTACGCCAGCTCTCCTCTTTTTGTCGTTGAAGCCAACTACAGGTGCTCTGTAGTACAGAAGAATGAAGCAAGGAATACAGGCGCAATCAACAGACATAGCATATGCACATGCATGAGCCATTCACGTATCTTCTAGCCGGCTGATGGCGAGAAGGTTGCCACCCGAAGACGACGCCGACGATGCTTGTTAGCATACCGACCTACTTCATCATGCTCGGTGTCACCGAAGATGGAGACACGCAGCTCCCCACCTTCTGCTTATTGTCCACTCCGCCTCACTGCACACTTTGAAGATGAAGAGCACGACGACGTCCACTCGGTGCCCGGACACAAAGCAAAGGCCGGGGTCCCACACCATGATGCCACGAGGAAGATGGCCTCCTACCCGGTGTCGCTGCTACCCACGCCACACTCATTCGGAGGCCGGAGCCGAGCAAGTTGGCGCCGCCCGAGGACAAGGCACGGCTGCAGGGCGACGCGACTTCAACAACAACACCGCTCCTCTGTGATCTCGTGAGACGATGCCTTGACTACGTCGACTGCCGTGGACTCGACGTCAGGTCGGGACGAGGCGTCGACTACATAGGCCGTGCTGGCAAGCAACGCGACGGTCATCACCGATGCTGGTCTCCGCTGACAATTACTCCCGCAAGGCGTAGCTCCTTGCACACCCTGAGAAGCTACTGGTCGTCGAGATGTCCGAGCCGAGCGCGATCCATGCTACCCCAACAACAACTCCTCCAACGCCGCCAAGACCGACGAGGCACGACGGCGAGGGCAAGCGCGGCCACCGCAAAGGCCACGCTACTTACGGCGCGTGTACCGATGAGGAAGCGGGCTCTGCCGCCGCCCACACACACATCACCATCATCATGCATGGAGAACGCGAAGCGAAGACGACGAAGACGACCACACAGCTCAATCGGAGGTATCTCGGAGCAACCCGCGGGAGTAATTAACCGGAGCTTTTCGAGGCCCCGGGAACCAGGAGATCACACAATCGCCACAGCCAGCTTGGCCGTGCTAGTAGGCCACGGAGCGCACCCTTTTTTTTGGGATATTGTAATTTTATTTATCCAATGAGATTAATGAAATACATGTTCCCGTATCTCTTTTCTTTTGTGTACTATGGTACACTTTGCACGCCCATATACACAGTTTTCTTTCCCGGCGTGCGAGAGAAACACACTCCCTTCTTCCCTTCTCCCCGGAGTCCTTAGATGATGTTTTTCTCGTGTCAAACAAATTGGCACGCCCGGTGGGACCTAGTTCTCCTCCCATCTCTGATTCGCTGTGGTCGTCTGAATCGTCTTCGCCCTCTCCCAATCCACGAGCATGCTGCATGACAAGGCATCGGCGAGATTTCCGTTGATCGAGATCCCTTTTTCGCAGTGGACTCTCACACGGAAGCAACTCGGAGCCATCGGTGCTTCAGTTTGGATCGATGCCAGCAATGATCGTCATCGAGCTCGGTGACAAGGTCTACGTGCACGAAGCTCAAGATCCTGCGCAGTTCCAAACTGTGCAATCAAGGAAGGCGCAAAGGCGGGAGGCCGCCAAGGCGAAGAAGGAGCGTCGGGAGCTAATGCTCGAGGCACGTGCCCTGTTGAAGGAATCGACAAGGGCGGATATGAAAGGAGACATGGAGGCGTCTCAATGCCTTCGCGCCAAGGCCGCCAATAGGCGGGCAAGAGCGGCATCCCATCATGCCCCTACCCCATTTCCACACATGAAGCCTTCACGACCAGCACCCCGACGCACCGAGGTTGAGCTGCTCGAAGGTTTGGAGGCCATCGCCCAGAAATTGCGGAAACTCATGGCAAACGCACGTTTGTCGGAAAGCCCGCACCCTCTTCGGAACTATAGGAGGAAGTATCGCAAGGTACAACGACTCCACCAGCAGATTACCTCACGCCTTGCTCAGAGCACGGTGCCGGAGGAGGATTGGTCCCTCGGAGCAAGGGACTTGGCGGACAAGGTGTTCACTTACCAGAGCACCCAGGCCCCTCCGTACGACTTGTTCCCTGATGACTGGGCGTATGAGCCAACCAAGATCAAGCAGCTAGTGAGGCGGGCCATTATGAAGGAGTTCTGGAAGCGGCGTTCACGCAAGGAGCCTGTTCTACCGGGCCCTAGAGTCTCCATCAACCTTGAAGATACTCGACGGGGGGCATGGGCGCCATGCCTCCACACTTCAGCGGTTGATGGAGGATCTCTCACCAACGACAACAGGTTTTCTGTCCTTCGCCATGAAGCACCAGCACCACGTGAAGAAGATCTGCGGCGAGAATTTCGCCAACTCCAAGAGTAGATGAACAACATCCAGAGGCGGCTACTCGATCCAGCGGCACCAAGTACATCATCAACACAAGGTGCAGGAGGAACTCGACGTCAAACCCCGAGTCATCGCCCTCAACATGAGCGCCACACGTTGGCACCTCGACGACCACCGTCACCAACCCGATACTTTCAACAACGGAGGCATCCCAACATGCCCCCACATTGGAACCGATGGTCAGGACACCAAGAGGAAGAAAGGAACACACGGCCCACTCAGCAATGGCGCCCACGAGACCCTCCGCGACCAATGCTTCCACCACGGCCATCTTGAACTCCCAGACGGGGAGATCGTCCACAACTACAGGCAACAATGGACAGGACTTCCTCATCTGTGCGACGACCTGCACCACCACTTCTCCCCATGCCACCAGTGCCACAAAGAGCTGGCACCATTCCGACGGATAACCAACGCAAGCGCGAGAGGCGTCGGAGAAACCGCCAAGTTCTATATAATGAACTCGAGGACTTAGTCCTTCAACACACCCAGGTACGCCTACGACCAGATGGCGTGGTCGTTCAAGAAAATGACAGAATCAGGTTCCGCATCTCCCCCGAGTTAGAGCAGCACGAGCGGTATAATTACCTGCTCAGTTGTTTGGCACCAAAACCGCGCAAGCCCTCCACAAGCAGCGCCGAGCAAAGGAGCAAGGTGATGCCTTCTTCATCCCTTCCCCCAAAAGATGGTGAACAGGTGAAGGCGGCCACGACACCACCCCCATTGGAGGACTGGAAGACACCGCCCCCGTCGGCCACGCCAATGTATGGCATTGAACTAACCAAGCCTACGACCTCCACCAGCAACGAAGCGGCTCTTGAGACTACATCCAAGGCCGCACTCCAACCAGATGCAACACTTCCCATGAATCCTCCACTTGTTCCCTTTGATAGGTTGGACCAAGATGGGGAGGCTAATAAGCTTCAGCACGAGGCGGGCAAAGCAAAAGAACCAGTTGAGAAGAACCTTGCTTTATGTGGCACACTAGGAGTGCAACCCAGTCAAGAGTCAAGTAATGGATGGCGACCTCCTCGCGTCACCCAAGAGTTTGGCTATCCTTCAGATGAAGAGATCGTGCCAAACCCTAAGGTGGACTTCCGGAAGACTTTCTTACCCCGCCTTGGCCATGTGTGTGCATGGTTCAAAGGAGCAGAGGGGGGGCCCAAGACAAGCTCTTCGTCATCACAAGAAGGTGCAAGATCCAAGGCCCCATGTCTTCCTGTAACTGCAGGCAAAGGATCGCTAGCGGATGGAAGTACTTCGCGACATCGAGACATATCGCCACGCCTCTACACCGACATCAAGGCTCATCTTCCTGAAGACCCTAACGAACTTCACCAGGTTGCGAGTCGGCCCGGAGCTAACACACGACTGAGGTCCATCGCACGTCAGAGCGTAACAGATGAGCCTGTTGGAGATGGAGAGCACCAGGACAACCTCGACGACGAAGAGAGCTTCTCCGACTCATCTTCTTCGCCTTCGTTGGAGATGCACCCGAACTCCCCTCCTTACCAAGACCTTGTTCCATCTGACTTATCGATTACAAGATGGTATTGGAGATCTCCACATCGCGCGATTTGCATGGTGAACGATGGCGGTGCCCCTGAAGATGCCGATGCCGTTGTCCAGGAGCCAGGGGCCGCAAATGCGGTAGCGGCGCGTCAAGCTTCCTTAGAAGAACAAGTCAGGGACCAGCGTCAGACAATCAATCAGTTGTCGTCGAAGCTTGACCAGTTCATCGAGCTCATGATGAACAACCAAGGCGCTCCATCACGAGGCGCGCCGCAACGGGTGGTGGATCCACAAGAAGAAGAGCTACTTGGGGACACTCATGCAGTGCCGCCACTTAATGATGTGCATCAACGCCAAGACCCTAACCTGCACGCTCGACCATTGGTTAGCCCCCTTGGTTCCGCCAATGTGGCGCCTAATGCGAGCATGTTGAAGGACTGCCACGACATCGTTGAACATATGGTGGCCAAAAAGTTCAAGCAAATGACGATAGATCAAGCCCCTCGCACCTCAGAGAGTGAGCTGGAGAAGCCTTATGAGGCGTGGCACGACATGGTCGCATACCCCTCAGGATGGCACCCACCAAAGTTCCGCCAATTCGATGGAACCGGTGATGCAAGGGAGCACTTGGCGTACTTTGAGGCGGCATGCGGCGACACGACAAACAGCTCGTCACTCCTCTTGCGTCAATTTTCAGGGTCGTTAACAGGACCTGCATTCCATTGGTATAGTCGCTTACCGGTTGGATCTATTGGAAGTTGGGCGGGCATGAAGGAGGTCTTCAAGAAACACTTCGTCGCCATGAAGAAGGACTTCTCTATCGTCGAGCTGGCGCAAGTTCGACAATGACGAGACGAGTCCATCGATGACTACATCATCAGATTCCGCAACAGCTATGTGCGCCTCGCTAGAGAGATGCACCTCGAGGACGCCATCGAGATGTGCGTCCATGGGATGCAACAACATTGGTCACTTGAGGTCTCTCGGCGCGAGCATAGAACCTTTAGTGCCCTAAGCACGGCGGTAGCAGCCACGAAGCTTGAGTTCGAGAAATCACCACAGATAATGGAGCTCTACAAGAATGCCAGTGCATTCGACCCTGCCAAGCGCTTCGCCGCGACATCCAAGCAAGCTAACAATGGGGGCAAGCTGAAGGCGCCGGCGGAAGCGAACACCACCAAGATCTTCTCGTCTGCACCCCAAGGGCAGGTGCCCGTCTTGGGCGCAAGAGGCGAAAACGCAGCAGGAAGACAACGCCCGTCGATCCAGGAGCTCCTCAAGAAGCAGTACGTCTTCCGTCGTGAACTTGTCAAGGACATGTTCAGTCAGCTAATGGAGCATCGAGCATTGAACCTTCCAGAACCTCGGAGGCCCGATCAGGTAAGGATGACTAATAATCCATTGTTTTGCCCATACCACAGGTATGTGGGTCACATCATCGAGGATTGTGTCGCCTTCAAAGAATGGCTCCAAAGAGCTGTTAATGAGAAGAGGATCAACTTGGACCCAGAAGCCATCAACCCGGACTACCACGCGGTGAACATGGTGAGTGTGGCCTCATCCCCTTCACCAGGTCAAGAGAAGGAGCACGAAGAAAAGTGGGTGCCACTCGCACAGGTGGAAGACCAGCTATCCAGCCTGGTTCTCTCCACGACGCAGGCACTTTCACTCCATCGGGAGGAAATCCCGGCCATCCACAAGGAGGAGCCTTGGAGAATGGTGCGCCGAAGGCCGTACCCATGGAACCTTCCACCTTGGCCTCCTTGCCCAGCTCCCCTGGTGCAAGCCGCCCCGAGGATCCTAAGACGAGTCGATCCGAGTCAACGCCGCCCTCCACCAAGATTCGTCCCTATGTCAGAGGGAAACGAGTTGTTCCCATGGCCAGGGCGCATGTTACCTACCTTGGAGAAGTTCATGCCACGCGCTCGAGTGCAGGTACCGGCAAAGGGGAGTGAGGAAGATCAAGAAGGAGCTAGATCGTCCCAATCATCAAATAACGAAAGCTGCAATGTCATCCTCAGCTATAGCGACACGCCAAGTTCTGATTCAGAAGACGTGTTCACACCCAAAGAGCAAGAGGTGTTCCACGCTGAAGACACGAAGAAGGGCGTGCAAGCAGAAGAGGTGAACATGAACTTGCGCGGAGGCAAGGTTCTGCCTGAGCCATTGAAGATCAAGCCAACAAGGGTGCCCAAGCCGGCTGCCTCAAAAGAGGCGCCCTTGCAGGAGGAAGTGCGTGAAGAACAAGGCCAAGGGAATACGAAGCAGCGTGACGTCGATTACAACATCATTGCCCATCTCAAGCGTATACCCGCCCTTTTGAGTGTGCATGACGCCCTCATGATGGTGCCCGACCTGCGTGAAGCCCTTATCAAGGCGCTTCAAGCTCTGGAGCTCTATGAGGTGTCCATGGCGAAGCATCGCCTCTTCTCCAACCCCCTATTCGTGAATGAAATAACATTCGACGAGGAAGACAAGCTCATAGATGATAGTGACCACAACCGACCACTCTACATGGAAGGTAATATTGGCACAGCACACCTTCGCAGGATCCTCATTGACCCAGGGTCCGCCGTGAATATCCTGCCCCTTCGGAGCTTGACGCGGGCCGGTTTCACGTTGGACGACTTGGAGTCCACGGATGTAATGATCTGCGGCTTCGACAACCAGGGAAAGCCAACGCTCGGTGCCATCACAGTGAAGATCCAGATGTCTACATTCAGCTTCAAGGTGCGGTTCTTCGTCATTGAAGCAAACACCTCATACTCGGCCCTCTTGGGGAGGCCGTGGATTCACAAGTACCGGGTTGTGCCATCCACTCTTCACCAGTGCCTGAAGTTCCTCGACACCCAAGGCACGCAGCAGCGCATCATCGGCAACATCTCTCCTTACACTATGCAGGAATCTCACCATGCAGATGCAAAGTATTACTTCCACGTGGAAGGCAGCGATCATCAATTAGGACGGACGACACCTTGGCCGATGTCTTGATCAAGCGGTGTGGCACCGACGGCGAGATAAGCGCCTCCTCATGCCGTACTCACCCTCCGGGCAAAGGACTCTTTCCGCGAAGCCATAGGAGCCAAGGGCGTGGCGATCATCCTCAGCAGGCGGCACGACTCAATCGCTCTTCCCTGCGGAGATCGGAGCTCTACTCCGACCTCGCGTGGGGCAGGGATCTTTGAGCCTATTCCAAAGCCCGTTACTATTGAAGGCAAGATTCCCGACATCAACGTCAGCCACCCTGAGGTCGGCTACGACGCCGCGTCCGGAGGCTACCCCTTCTTCATCGACCTCGGCGCACCGAGATCCTAGATGCTTAACACTTGGAAGCTCTGCAGGTGCCCAGGAAGGTCGGAAGATGCTGATGGGCAGCAATGATGCGCCACCAACCATCACGTTGCGGGCACACAGGACTCCGAAGGAGGAACCCGCGCCCGCACAAGGAGTGGTTAGAACAAGAATAAAAGAGATGGAGGAGGTCGCAAGGGGAGCTCAAGGCGTACAGCCCCCGTCACTCTACATCTCAGTGGCTTCTCCGTTGGAGGTTTGGGCGATTCCCAACTTATCCGGATGTGGAGTCCGTACCATTTTCTACAAGGTTCCCCAGGTAAAACAATGTGATTCTATATGTGAGTTTCCCAAACCTTGCAAAGACCTGCAGGAGGTGCTACACACGATGAAGGCAGAGCCCAAGATGGTTAAACTTCTTGGAGAAGGCCGGAATTACTCTTCGGCGAAACAACAGGATGCCTCCACCACCGGCTATATGTGAGGAATGGTGGAGACAAGCGGAGGCCCTCGTCAAGCAAAAAGGCAAGGCCCAACCAAAGTTTGGGCTCGGCTACATCGATCTTGACGCCCCTAGTGTTGAAGGGAAGCTTGGCCCCATGCCAACGCCACGAGAACCAGAAGACGAAGGGCGACCGATGCTATAAGAAGACTTCTACAACACCGGCATGCTTTTCGGGTTGAAGAATGCTGGTGCGACATATCAGCATGCCATGACATGTGTCCTTGGCGATCAGACCCACCCTACGACGAAATGATACCCCCTACGATGTCTCTGCAGATGAAGGGGAGGAGCCCGACGGTGGAGCACGAGTCAACTGCCATGCCACGTCGGTCTCATCGAACGACGACTCCGACACTTCGCCCATCGTTCCTCATCAACAACTCCCCGACAACGGCGAGCCAAGTGATGATGAGGAGTTCATCTCCACACCAGCACCCCAAGAACTCGAAGATGGGGGGTAGCCAACCATCGACGAGCTTGTCCACATCAACCTTGGGACTGAAGACAATCCGCGCCCCACTTTTGTTAGCGCCACGCTGACGGAAGAGGAGCGAGAAGAGTACCAAAGCTTCTTGATGGAGTACCGAGATTGCTTTGCCTGGAACTACAAGGAGATGCCGGGGTTGGACCCTCGTGTCGCCACCCACAAGCTGGCGATTGACCCACAATTCCGTCCTGTCAAGCAGCAACCGCGACGCTTGCGTCCGGAACTCGAAGGTGATGTCATTGCTGAGGTAGACAAACTAATCACTGCAGGTTTCATCAAGGAGATCAAGTATCCACGGTGGCTCGCCAACATCGTCCCGGTGGAGAAGAAGAATGGGCAGATACGAATCTGCCAGGACTTCCGCGACTTGAATCGAGCCTGCCCCAAAGATGATTTTCCCTTGCCGATCCCGAAGATAGTCGTCGACTCCACCACCGGACACGGCGCACTATCCTTCATGGATGGTTCATTGGGCTACAACCAGATCAAGATGGATCCAGATGATGCCATTGACACCGCTTTCAGGACCCCGAAGGGCAACTTCTACTACATCGTCATGCCGTTCGGATTGAAGAACGCCGGCGCAACATACCAGCATGCCATGACGTGTATTCTTGGTGATTTAATCCACCATTCGGTGGAGTGCTACGTCGACGACATGGTGGTCAAGACCAAAGAACACGAGCATCATCTAGAAGATCTTCGAGTGGTCTTTGAGCGGCTACGACAACATCAACTCAAGATGAACCCGTTGAAGTGTGCCTTCGGTGTTCAGTCGGGCCTCTTCCTCGGCTTTGTTGTTCGTCATCGGGGCATAGAGATCGAGCCTAAGAAGATCAAGGCCATCATCGACATGCCACCACCCCAAGATCTCAAGGAGTTGAGGTCATTGCAGCGGAAACTAGCGTACATCCGACGCTTCATCTCCAACCTCTCCGGACGCATCCAACCCTTCTCGAGCCTCATGAAGAAAGGAGCTCCGTTTGTGTGGGATGAGGGATGCCAACGCGGCTTTGATGATATCAAAAGGTACCTCCTTAATCCACCTGTCTTGGCAGCTCCTGTCAAGGGGCGCCCACTCATTCTATACATTGCAGCGCAGCCTACTTCGGTAGGTGCTTTGTTCGCCCAAAACAATGACGAAGGGAAGGAAGTGGCCTGCTACTACTTGAGCCGCACCATGGTGGGAGCCGAGCGAAATTACTCTGCAATAGAGAAATTATGCCTGGCCCTAATCTTCGCGTTAAAGAAGTTGAGGCACTACACACTGAAGCACCAAATCCAGCTTGTCGCAAAAGCGGACCCCGTAAGGTACGTGCTAAGTCAGCCCGCGCTCATGGGGCGACTAGGAAAATGGGCGCTTCTCATGATGGAGTTCGATATCACCTTTGTCCCTCAGAAGGCGATCAAAGGGCAAGCCTTGGCGGAGTTCCTCGCGGCGCACCCGGTGCCAGATGATTCCCCTCTGATCACCGATCTTCCTGATGAGGAGGTCTTCACCGTCGACCTCGACGCACCGTGGGAGCTCTACTTTGATGGCGCCTCTCGTATGGAGACCGATGCTGATGGAGCCCCAAGACGAAGGGCAGGCGCAGGTTTGGTGTTCAAGACGCAGCAAGGAGGGGTGATGTATCACTCATTTTCCCTCCTCAAAAAAGAATGCTCAAATAATGAGGCGGAGTACGAGGCGCTCATCTTCGGCCTTCTCTTGGCGCTCTCCATGGATGTCCGCTCTTTACGGGCCTTCGGTGACTCCCAGCTCATTGTTCATCAAGTCAATGACATCCATGAAGTTCGCAAGCCTGAACTGGTGCCGTACTACACTGCGGCCCGGAACCTGATGGAAAAATTTCAACATGTTGAAGTGCTCCATGTCCCACGAAGCAGAAATGCGCCTGCTGATGCCTTGGCAAAACTAGCGGCAGCATTGGTGCTCCCGGATAATAAAACCATGCAGGTAAATGTTGAATAAAGGTGGCTCCTCCCAGCTGTTCTGGAGCTTATCCCGGCGGAGTACGAAGTCAACTCCATCATGACAAACACGGTGGAGGAAGACGAGTGGCTGCAACCCTTCCTCGACTACTTCAAGCATGTCGGTCTCCCGACGACCCGTCGTGGGCGCCAACTACAACGCACGACTCCCTTTTATCTTTATGAAGCAGGTGTCCTATACTGAGCGATCTCATGGGCAGGAGGTCCTACTTGGTCGCCAATCGAGGTGAAGCCGAGAAGATCCTCCAGAGATGCACCATGGAGTCTGGCGGGCACCAAGGAGGAGCTAAGATGTATCATAGCATCGTCTTGCGAGGATACTCTCGGCGGCGTCATGGCGGACTGCCTCCGGTGGCGAGTCATGCCACAACTGTCAAGTACATGGCGACTTCAAGCACCAGCCGCGGTCCCGCTTCACCCTCTGATTCCCTCTTGGCCATTTGACGCCTGGGGAATCGACGTCATCGGCCTCATTGACCCTCCGTCATCCGGGGGGCATCGTTTTATCCTCGCCGCGACAGACTACTTCTCCAAATGGGTGGAAGCCATTCCACTACGGGAGGTGAAGAGCGACAACGTCATCAAGTTCCTAGAGCGAAATATCATATATCGCTTTGGGATTCCACACCGCATCACCTCCGACAATGCCAAGGCATTCAAGTCCAACAAGATGTACAGGTTCATGGAGAAGTACAAGATCAAGTGGAACTACTCCACCGGCTACTACCCTCAAGCCAATGGGGCGATCAAAGCCTTGAACAAGACGCTCGGCAAGATACTCAAGAAGACGGTGACAAGACACAAGAGAGACTGGCACGATCGTCTCTTTGAGTCCTTATGGGCGTACCGCGTTACAGTCCGTACCCCAACGCAAGCTACTCCATTCTCTCTCGTTTATGGGAGCGAAGCAGTCCTACCATTGGAAGTCCAGCTACCCTCTTTACGGGTGGCTATCCAGGAAGGGCTCACCCAAGATGAACAGGTACAACTTTGTTTCCAAGAGCTTGACGCCCTTGAAGAGGAACGACTCCATGCCCTACAAAACTTAGAGCTCTATCGCCAGAACATGGTGAGAGCCTATGACAAGCTCGTCAAGCAACGCGTATTCCGGAAGGGCGAGTTGGTCCTCGTGCTCCGTCGACCCATCGTCATCACGCACAAGACGAAGGGAAAGTTTGAGCCAAAGTGGGAAGGACCATACGTTGTTGAGCAAGTCTACGACGGGGGTGCATACCAGCTTGTTGATTCCCAGGGAGCCCGGCCTAGGCCCCCAATCAATGGAAGGTTCCTTAAAAAATATTTTTCTTAAAATGTTGCCTCTTTCATTGCCTTTTGCTCGGGGAGACCCCTTTTCAGTGGGCTATCGGATCCATAATGCACTCTTCATTGCATGTCGTGGATAGTTTCTTGGTCTCCCCAATTTTAACGGACTCAGTCCAACAAAAAAAACTGGCTTTTCTCTACAACATCATGCTATTGATTGAAGTTTTGGCTACCCTAGGACTTGTCAAAGGGTGGCACAATGTGTCAAGTTGCAGGCAGAGCGGCTCCTACACCCACAATGCACGACACGTATCAGGTGTATGCTTCCGGAGGCAGCGGGGACGATTACTTGGGCACTTCTGAGTGCCGAGACCCCGCGCCCTTCATGTTTCCTGTCATACTTCATGTTCGCAGAGACTCGCATCCCAGGGGAGACTATAGGAAAAGATTCATGGTGGCTACCTGGCCCAATGCAAGTTGGTTCTGTACGTAGCCACATGACAACCCCTGGGTGCATACAAAAAGCTCCAGATAAAATGCCTGAGGGTTTTCTTAGTCCACAGAGGTGAACAGGTGCCTTCCAAGTTCTCAAGGTGGGTCTTCGAGAAGTCATGAAAGAGCAATCCCCAAGCAGTGCAAGCAAAAAAAAAGGTCAAGCAAGTTCATGAAGCCTGCGGACAATCAATCAGTCCGCACAAAAAATCCAGAATCTCCACGGAGCAAAAAAAAACCCAAGAATCCAAGAAGCAGTCAAGTTGTCCCAAGCAGTACGAGACACACTGGAAAGAAGGCGGAAGGTAGATGTTCACCACCCCTCAATAAGGCATGAAGAAAAAATCGCCAAGCTGTTCTCCCAAAACCATCCACCCGGAACCTACCATTCCCAAGTCTCCGGGTTCATGAGGCATGCGCAGGGGGCATGGCGGGCTGTGGGGCCCCTCTGCATGATGATGGGCTAGAATATGAATTTCTGTTGCCTCCCGGAAGCATCCCGAAACACGGCGTCTCTTGTTGCCTCCCGGATGCCTCCCGGAGGCTTAAACAGTTGTGGATTTGTAATCGTCATGGTACTTCGACGATTCCCGATGACAAGTCCTTTGGTAGCCTTCTCGGATGTCACACCCATAGCTGGTGTATAACGGGAAAGCCAACATTTTAAAGCCCAACCAAACCTTCCTTTTTTGTGTTCTTCCTCTTTGTTCGCTTTGTTTTGTTGGGTATTTCTAGTTGTTGCGCTTCCCCAACATCTTTTGCAGGCAATGAATAGGTACTTCTCGGCGTTGCTGACGCCAACACGACATCGAGTCTCTACACCAACCAACAACACAGCATCGGGGCAACCCGTCGCGCTGTGGGCGTCGATGATATCCCGCGTCAACCTGCTATGCCGACGCATCCCGCAACCAATCGTCTGCACCAACATGAACAATGGGTGTAGGAAGGAGGCACTGAGCTCATAAGGGTGGTGCCTATGTCACTCGATACCTCGCCTCCAACAACAATGAAGTTTGGGGCAATATCATCCTCGATCATCCATAAGGCCGATGGTGTCCCCATACCACCGGCGGTACACTCTCCATGGCGAAAGGGAGTTGTCGATGGTCTACCGGCGCTTCACCTACATCATCATATGAAGATAATGGGAGCGATGCAATGCGCCAAAGGCGCCAGCATGAATTGGGAAACCCTCCGATCTAGTAAATGCGCACCGCAGCAGTTAAGCGGTCGTGACAAGTTCGGTAAAATCTATTTTGTTTTCAGGACAAGGCATGATGTTTCGCCACGAAATGAAGACGAAGTAGGGCTGTCTCGTCGGCTAGCATCGTCCATTGGGCAATCGCAACGAGCTCCCTAAAGAATGCGCGTGCAGAAGAACATACCTGCAACTACATGCCTTCATGGAGATCAAACATTCGCTTCTGGAGATGGTGTACATGGCGTCCGCAACACGTTGTCCTCGCAACGAGAAGGCTCCTACCTTGGCGGCGATGTTGCGCGGTGGTGGCGGCAACCACTACGATGAGCAACGAAGCCCATGAGTCCACCGTCGTTATCAAAGTTATGCGGCACACTATTTTTTTTCTCTTTCTTTCCCTTTTTCCTTTTATTTTCTACACAGGTACAATCTAGCGGATGCTCAGGATACGCGTGCAAGCAACGGTGGAGCCGACTAGACGAAGCTGGCGACGCGGTGGAGTTAGCACAGTGTACAGAGGAGCTGGGCGAGCACCGACCCTGAAGGGGCAGCAGCGTCCGCCGAAGTCATTGTGGCCGGCGGTCATCGCCGGAGGCGGAAACACCGATGGTTCAAAACCAGCACGAGCGAATACAATTACCCAGAAGTGATCAAGCCAGCAAACTTGTGAGCTACGTACGAGGGTTGCAAGCAAACGTGTGGATCAGATGGCCGGCCCACCGGCAGCTGTGTAGCTCAGGTACGTACGAGTTTGGTTTTGTTTTTCCTTGTGCAGGCATACGCTCTAAGAAAGGGAGAAGATAAGCACCAACGGAGCTCGTAGACGGGATTTGATCTCTATCTTCCCACGAATATCGGAACAAACTCTCGCGCTCTCCCTATCTCCCTTCCCTATAAATACAGAGGCACAAGGCCATCAATCGGGGCTCACGGATGCACGGCCAGAGCAGAGGAACTCACGCATGCACACATCCATCGCGATAACACCTCCAAAGCACCCATCCATCCACCACGGAGCACTCCATTCCTTCAGAATACATCCATCTACCCGCAGGAGGAAAGACGCAGCACCCGAGCCGGCGACACGGAGAGAGGAGGCGGCGTACAAGGAGCTCGGCGGCTGTGACATGGACGCCAAGCTCACCTTCCCGAGCGTAAAACTTTGATCTAACCCATCCCTTTCCTTGTTCCTTCTTTGCATATAGCATGCACGCACACAGGTCGGGAGCGTTGCAAGAGCAATGTTCGCATGATCGACCCGTCGGAGATGGAGCCGCCGGACCGGAAGGTGAAGTCGGCGTTGCGGAGATGGTCTTCACCAAGCCAGCGCCACAAAGAACGACGAAGAGGTCGTCATCACCACCTGGTTGTTCGCCTCGTCACGACGGTTCGCCAAGACGACGACGCGAAGCACGCCACGACGCCGCCCACCGTCGAGGTCACCGGTCGATGCCGGTCGGCGCCACGGTGGCCACCCCACTCATCACCCAGCGACAAAGGGCGACGCGTCTCGAGCTCATCTTCACCAAGCCAGCGCTATGGGCGCCGACGCTACCGAGGTCGGTGTCACGAGGTCGACGCCACGGTGGCCACCCCACTCATCACCGCGCGATGAGGACGATGCGTCGCCGGAGCTCATCTTCACCAAGCCCGCGCTATGGACGCTGACGCTACCGAGGTCGGTGTCACAGAGGTCGACGCCACGGTGGCAGCCCCCCACTCATCACCGCTCGACAAGGGCGACGCGTCTCCGGAGCACATCTTCACCAAGCCCGTGCTATGGACGTTGATGCCACGGAGGTCAATGCCCCGGAGGTCAATGCCACATAGGCCGCCCCTGCTCATCACCGCTAGACGGTGGATGCCACGGAGATCGCCATCATCATGCGCGATCGCTTCGTCACGACGGTACCGTGGAGGACGATGACACGGGTCGTCCCGAGACACCGCCACGGTCGATGTCGTCAAGCTTGCGCCATGGAGGTCAGGTCGATGGCACAGAGGTCACCATCACCGCTCGAGTCCACTTCACCGTGATGGTATCATAGAAGACGACGACACTATGCTCAATATTACACGAGATGATGAATATTTCGTCGTGTCGGAGAGATGCCATTCGAGACCTCGACGCCGCGAAGATCACCGTCACACACACTTCGCCCACTTCATCGAGCCGGTGACATGGAGTACGAAGCCACAGAGCCGGCCGGGACGCCGCCTGCCAATGATTTCGTCAAGTCGGCGCCAATCACGAGGAGCTCCTTCACCACCCCGCTTCGACACCGGCGTCGTGCCTCTCCTTCGCCATGCCCGGACTCAATGGTGCCCTGGTGATGTTGTCACCAGAGCCTAACAGAACATCGCAGCGTGGTCTACACATGAAGAATAGCCTCTAGTATGTACCCGTGTGCGTGCAAGGCCCATGTTCAAGACGGGAAGACAGGCGGCCGGATGGCTCATCTCCGCGTGCAGTGACCGGCGCGACATCCGAGCTATCGCTACGCCAGCTCTCCTCTTTTGGTCGTTGAAGCCAACTACAGGTGCTCTGTAGTACAGAAGAATGAAGCAAGGAATACAGGCGCAATCAACAGACATAGCATATGCACATGCATGAGCCATTCACGTATCTTCTAGCCGGCTGATGGCGAGAAGGTTGCCACCCGAAGACGACGCCGACGATGCTTGTTAGCATACCGACCTACTTCATCATGCTCGGTGTCGCCGAAGATGGAGACACGCAGCTCCCCACCTTCTGCTTATTGTCCACTCCGCCTCACTGCACACTTTGAAGATGAAGAGCACGGCGACGTCCACTCGGCGCCCGGACACGAAGCGAAGGCCAGGGTCCCACACCATGATGCCACGAGGAAGATGGCCTCCTACCCGGTGTCGCTGCTACCCGCGCCACACTCATTCGGAGGCCGGAGCCGAGCAAGTTGGCGCCGCCCGAGGCAAGGCGCGGCTACAGGGCGACGCGACTTCAACAACAACACCGCTCCTCTGTGATCTCGTGAGACGATGCCTTGACTACGCCGACTGCCGTGGACTCGGCGTCAGGTCGGGACGAGGCGTCGACTACACAGGCCGTGCTGGCAAGCAACGCGACGGTCATCACCGAT
Organism: Aegilops speltoides; assembly: GCA_021437245.1. Lineage (NCBI taxonomy): Eukaryota > Viridiplantae > Streptophyta > Magnoliopsida > Poales > Poaceae > Aegilops > Aegilops speltoides. The sequence goes on from CM038142.1 coordinate 104,242,862, forward strand.
GCTGGTCTCCGCCGACAATTACTCCCGCAAGGCGTAGCTCCTTGCACACCCTGAGAAGCTACTGGTCGTCGAGATGTCCGAGCCGAGCGCGATCCATGCTACCCCAACAACAACTCCTCCAACGCCGCCAAGACCGACGAGGCACGATGGCGAGGGCAAGCGCGGCCACCGCAAAGGCCACGCTACTTGCGGCGCGTGTACCGACGAGGACACGGGCTCTGCCGCCGCCCACACACACATCACCATCATCATGCATGGAGAACGCGGCAAGCACGAAGACGACCACACAGCTCAATCGGAGGTATCCATGAGCAACCAGCGGAGTAATTAACCGAGCTTTTGAGGCCCCGGAACCAGGAGATCACACAATCGCCACAACCAGCTTGGCGTGCTAGTAGGCCACGCAGGCGCACCTTTTTTGGGATATTGTAATTTTATTTATCCAATGAGATTAATGAAATACATGTTCCGTATCTCTTTTCTTTTGTGTACTATGGTACCTTTGCACGCCTCGCATACACAGTTTTTCTTTCCCGCGTGCGAGAAAACACACTCCCTTCTTCCCTTCTCCCCGGAGTCCTTAGATGATGTTTTCTCGTGTCAAACATACTCATTGAGGCTACCCATAGTAGCAACGTCGATCATGGGCCTGCGCTACTGCTAAGGCAATTAACAGTAGCGAGTGCTCCCCTCAACGTGCTGCTACTGCGGCCAGCCCAGGCACAGCTCACCTGCCACACTTAGCAGCAGCGTGGGCTACAGACCCGTGCTATAGCTAAATGGCCTAGCAGCAGCATGGGCTGGTGCCCCGCGCTACTGCTAATTCCACCTTATCTTCTCCACGTGCAGAGCCTCACTCTCCCTCTCCACTCTATCCATCCTCTCCATCTCCCCCCGCGCTGCCTCCACATTGCCTTGCTCCGCCGCCGTCGCCCCCCCGCTATGTCTCCCTCCCACCCTCTCCCTCCATCCCTCCCTCCTCCCTCCCACCCTCTGCCTCTGACCTTCTCCCTCCATCCCTCCCTCCCTCCCTCCCGCATTGCATAGATGTATGTATAGATGTTAGATTTTTTTAGTTTTTTTTTGGAAAAGGAGGCGTGTCCCCGGCCTCTGCATCTGAACGATGCATGTGGCCATCTTATTAAAAAGTCTCAAATGTAGCACAAAGTCATATAGGTATTACAGCTCGCAAGCGGAGCAAAAGAGAAAAACATAAAGGACAAGCTCCCTGGACTCTTATCCTATTATGCGACCATCATCCAAACCGGTTGAATATAGCCCGTGCTACCATCTCCCACTGGTTGCACCCAGTAGCCAATGGTTCCCTTGAGTCCATAGGAGTGAGTAAGGACAACATACGGATCCACGTTGTAGCTCTAAAAATTACCTGCAAGAATGTTAAAATATGTTGTCTGTTAAAAATCATATCGTTCCTGCAATTCCATATAACCCAAACAAGCACACATATTGCAATCCGAATACGAGACGCAGTAAGATGATCAACCCCAGCTAACCACGTCCCAAATAACGATTCAATGCTAACTGGAGGAGTAATGATAAAGGATATATGGATCATTCTCCAAAGTAATTTCGCGAGAGGGCAATCTATGAATAAGTGTTGTATTGTTTCATCATGATCAGAAAAACAACAGGGTGAACTACCTACCCACCGTCGCTTTAGTAAATTATCTTTGGTGAGGATCATTTGCTTGAGGAAAAACCACATAAAATTTTGAATACGCAAGGGAACCTTAACCTTCCAAATATGTATTGGTCCCAGGATTAGTCTAGAATTAATTAAATCCATGTAAAAAGATTTCACCGTGTGGCACCCCAGCTCAGAGAAAACCGAAACGCCCCCTATTCCAGCCCAGAGATCGAGATGAAGTCTTTTGGAATACGTCACTGCTTAGCATAGAACAAACCAGCTCTTTATTATTACACGAACATGAATACATGGTCTCTGATATTACAATAAATAACATCGGTACGGCGACACTACGCCATCCTCAGTTGCTCTATGCAAGCAGTAGAACAACTCGAAGCAGCGGAATAACTCTAGCAGCGGAATAACTCTAGCAGCGGAACAACGACGATGGTGGTGAACTCCACTCGCAGGGACTCTGGCTGGAACGCTTATCCTAGCTCGCACGAACGGAAACCACGACAAGCAAGCAATCAAATCCGACATGACCTGCAAGCTAGCATGACACGCCAGGTCAGCGCATTGAATGTACTTGCAAGCTCACAATAACCAGAAGCCTTCAAGACAAACAACAACATGGCAATTACAGGTTAAATGAGAATTTAATATGATATCATCAGAATAACATGGCATGAACATCGTAAACATGATACAGCTATCACAACATGAGCATATTTATCCGACAATACTAGCATGCAACATGATGACAATATATGCACCACTTATTCTGCTCGGGCTACCTCGTAACCGTCACATGCATCACTTACCAACCTCGGACATCACACGATCATCTTAGGATCAAATAAAGCTTGGTATAAACAATACGTAGTAATCATTAAATGACCACAAGGAGCTTGACCTTTACCCACAATTCTCGTTCAACATCATGAATACAAAACGAATCGGTATCCTTGATACCACCGTGATCCTTACGACAATCACCACCCGACCAACACTTGGCCCCAAACTGTGATCCTTACGGCGATCACCACCTGACCAACAATTGGCCCGTGATCCTTACGGCGATCACAATCAACTTATCTCACTGTTATTAAGCACATTATTCTTATTACTATTGACTCATGGTGTGACCTACTTTCGACCTGGGCCCTTATCCGCGGGGCGGCTATTGATAGATTTAATATACACTCTGCAGAGGTTAGTACACTTTACCCACACTATGGAACCCATGGCCTCGCACTCCCATTCAGGTGGACCAACGGCGTTCCGTCAAAACCGTCCTACTGCCATGACACTCTACCGGCCACTCCGACTCACTCCCCACTGGGCTAAGTCATGGGTGGCCCCGTGTCTACCTCCAGACACAACGACCACCGTCGTGGCCCGTCCCACTCTGGGACCCGGATCCAAAAACTAACTCATAACGGGCACACAAGGCTTATGTCCGCCTACCTGATCGAGGTAGCGCGCGCCCATAACCTTCCCTCGTTGGAGGCACTGGTGAGAGGCACAACAATAGACCCAGTTAGGACCGTCCCATACCGGTAAGCGTGGTTGCACCGGTCAGCATCGATTCAGCGGCACCATGACTCAGCCAACAGTTGTTCAAGTTCACTTTAATCCAGTTAACTTGAATGCAAATATGCTGAGCCATGATAAAATGCATGAACATGATATCGACATAATCATGAGGGTATCACATAACTATCCACCATATCAACAATAACTCATATCCACTAAACATGGCATACTGACTAGCATAACCATCACCAACATCAACATGTATCACAAGAAATCATAAACATATGAAAGGTAATACTAGCAGGTAGAACATGATCACATAGTACAAAACAACATAGAAAAAAAGTGAACATGCAAATTTAAACGTCACCGGAACAACGATAACCATCTTTTCAACAAGTAAACATTTATTAAATATTCAAGTTGAAAACCATGGCTACTGCATGACTATCATGCAAGTGGGTATTGCGGCTTGCCTGGGGTGGAGGAAATCACCGGAAGAGAGTGTCAGAAGCTCGCGGAAAGAATCGTCGGAAATCGTTCTCTCTCGGAGTGGGCTGAATAAGGGCAAGGGCAAAAAGGTCATTTTAACAGTGTCAAACCATAGTGAAAACATGACAAACAGAACGGGCTCGACAAAACAAAGAAGTGAGCATTGGTTTCACCTGATTTGGAGCTACGGATAAAAAGTTATGGATGTTTTTCTGCTAGGGACCCATTTGTAATGAAAATCTTTTCAACCAGGGGCCTGAACAGAAAAAGTGAAAGCGTAATCGGGGAAATACGCTTTCACTTTATCCATATGAACAGTGGTGGGGCTGACGCGTGCGGGTCCGACGGGTGGGGCCTGTCACTTATCCACGTGGGCAGGCAAGGTCAACAGGCTGAGGCTACCACACGGGGCCCGCGAGGAGAAGAGGGCCCGCCTGGCCTCTGTCTTCTTCTTCCTCATCTTTGCTTCCTTGCAGGACAGAGGAGGCAGGGACGACCGAGGCAGGGGAGGAGCGCGGCGGGGCCGGCCAGCTCCGACCATCTCCAGCCAGTGGCCAAGCCACCGTGCAAGCGCCCCCATCCCCAACCCGGAGGAAGGCGGGCGGCTAGGAATGGCGAAGGAGGCGGCGGGAGGTGACAGAGGCGGCTCGGCGGTGGTGGTGTTCGTCGGATGGGCACTCCAGCGAGGGCCGAGGGTCAGGCGGCTCATGGGACGAGGGGAGGCCGTGGTGAGGTCGGGAAGGCACGAGGAGGCTCGGGACGGCCGGAGGATCTGGTGGCGAGCAGCGGAGGCGGCGGCCGAGCTCGGGTGGCGCGCTGACGAGGCACTCCGCGAGGGCAAGTGGTTTGGGCGAACCGCGAGGAGGTGGGGGAGCTCGTGGACAACACTAGGGGAGGAGAGGAGGCTCGAGCTCGCCGGAACCAAGGAGGAACCGCGGTGGCCGAAACAAACTCCGGCAGAACGAGGATGGGGCCGAGGGCTCCGGTGGGCAAATGAGGCGGGGGAGGGGCTTGTGAGGTGCGGGAGGACTCGGAGCACGTTTATATAGCCGAGAGGAGGCTTCTGGAGCTCACGGGCGAGCTCCCGACCAAGCTTTAATGCCGGGCAGAGGCTGGACGTGGCACGGGCATGGAGCTAGCGACGCATTCATGGCGACCCACGATGAAGCAGCGATGCAGGGCGATGTAGAGGCTCACGGGGCAACTACTAGACATGGATAGAGGTCGAGACGACGAGGGAGACGACGGGCACAGGGCCGAGAAGAAGCCAGAGCACGAAATTTGCCTGACATCAGCGTGATCACCACCGGCACTGGAGCAAATGGCTAGTTCTAGCGTGGCCGACCATGTCTAGTGGAATGACCTTAGTGACCTTAGTATAACTCAGGAAATAAATCATTCCAAGGGCAAAGAAGAGAATGGCACTTACCTCCAAAGTAAACCAGCAGCCAAGTGTTTGTGCTGTGCAGTGGGGACACCAGCTAGGTAACTCAGTAACTAGCTTGTCTCGGAGGTTTATCTATCGAAGGACTTTCATCCTGGAGGTTTTGAGGGTAAAAGGATCAAGATTTACTGCAGTTGCTTCACAACTACATTTTTGGTCCAGAAATGAAGATCATGATGATGCTCTCACATGGAGTTATGGAATGGGATGAAACTTGGCAAATCCTCATGATATGGACATATAAATATGCTGTAAAAAGATCATGCTAAATGGACAAGCCAAAATAGCACCTGCTTCACAAACATCTCTGCTGACCAAGAACTTGAAATAATATTGGTGGTCAGATGGATCAATGAAATGATGCCAAGATGGGTGGAGAGATGTTTTATGGGTATAAGAATGATCCGGTAATTTATCAGGATTTTTGAAGCAATATAAAATATACTTGCTTCACAACCTGAAAATATTGCCAGAAACAAAGATTTGCTCCTGTTCTCACATAGATAATTGGATGGGTCTTCAAATGGGTGGAGGGGATTAATATTAGCACATTAAGAAGTGTGCAAAAGTTCAACTCATTTGGGTACTCCTAGCTAGTATTTCCTTCACAAAGCCTTCTGTTTGACAGAAACTTTGAAAATTCACTATGGAAGATTGGCTAGGCAAATAAATTTTAACTTGTGCATGGGGCAATTATTTGGACATATAAACATTCCGAAAAAGGTTGGGAGTCAATAGGACAAATATAAATGACACTTCCTTCACAAAGTGCCATTCAGGGCAGAATAGAAAAAGGAATATTGGAGAATTATTTTTGAACATGGCAATGAAAAGTTTATCCATGTTTGATCAAGATATGACCCAAACAATTTATGAGAATTATTTGGGAATTTTTGGAGTGAAGAAAATATAGGTTGCTTCACAACCTAGGGCAATTTGAGTTATCCCTTTAATAGAAAAGGAATATTCCCAATAAAAAGAATATTGGGATTTGGGCTAGGATGGAAATGACAGGGTCTAGGGAAAGATTTGGGAATGACAAGCCACTCTGGAAGCAAAGAAGAGGACATCTTTTTCAGTTTCGAGACCACAAAGCCACGGAAAAAGAAAACTCAGGCAAAAACCTCGGAAAAACAAAAGAAAAAGAAAGGGCCAAAAATCAGGCTGTCACAAACCTTACCCCCTTAAAGAAATCTCGTCCTCGAGATTTGGTTGCTCAGGGAACAAGTATGAATATTCTGACTTAAGGAAACCGTTTCCAACTCGGGTATCCTTTTTTCCTTTATTATTGTTCCCATTAAATTTTTATCCGACTGGCCCTGGGTGGTTTGCTTTACTGTATCTACATTCTGACAAATCTTACCTTGCTTGTTCATGCTTATATAGGCTCCAATTTCTTTTTAGATCTGCTGACTAGCTGAGTGTGATTTGATTTTCACGACTGAAATATATGTCTGTCTCACAAATCCAAAAGTGATTTCCGCTGGGTGTGCCACCAGGAACTGACAACCTTTCATGTAATGATGATCAGATTTTTTTGATGAAAACTCAAGCTGTGACTCATTGCATTGGGATTCTCCACTAAATGCAGGTCCTTTGGGTTCCAAACAGTGAATTAAAACATAACCATTTCCTAACAGATTCTGACTCATCGCAGAAGTTTCTGAATCATCTTAACTGGTTCCACTGTTGTGAGCATCGGATCCGTACCAAATATTTGATTGTCTCCTGTCGCGGCCAGCATAAAGGGTTTGGCCTGTATGATAATATCTGTAGACTTGACTGACGGTGGTTCTGATGGAATTTTTTTCATGACAGGCTATCCATGATGATTCATATAAGTGAGGACTCAGGCTTCCAGACTGTTATTCCTCATGCCAATTACTCATGCTATAGGCATATCCTTGTGGATGAATACTGACTTAGACTGTCTGGGGGATCTGCACCGTGGGGGGTCGTGTACAATTTTCATACTTGCATCACTGGTCTTGCTCCTTCATTATTGTTTTTTTGGTCTGTATCCTTGGCTGAAAGAGCTGGGTCATATTGCTTCTTCGTATGGCCATAGGTACTGTCGGTGCAATTTTTTCGGCAATCGTAGCTTATCCTCATTTTTGTGATAGGGTAACCCATTAGATTGCAGGTTCAACACCTCTCAAGTTCTGATCGTTGGGAAATGATCATCCGAAACCCTTGCAAGAAATCGACAAATAAATCAGTAGCCACCAGAACGGTCTTTACAACTCAGATCTGGGACATTACTGGAATAACTTAACCATAGCTCAGTACGGCCGAAAAGCAGCTCAGAGCATGAGACCGGGTCAATAAGAAGAAGGTGGCAGCTCCCTAAAATAGCCAAAAAGCAGCTATAGGCCTATTGTCACAAAAAGAAACTCAACAGCTGTACGGGATGACCGAAAAGCAGCTCAGAACTCGTAACAATCATTGAAGAGAGAAATAAAAATCTGCATCCACCTCGGATAGCTAGAAACAGCTCAGATCACAGGCGTGGTGCCGTAATTGGAGAAAATGGGACAAGGGCTCATCAGGATCATTTCCGAGGTTCATGGGTACTTGTATTGAGCTCATTGATGTCGTCAATCCTCATAATCCTTTGTCAGACTGTGGTGTATACTGGCTTTGTTCTCGTAACCATCCTCACGTGGTTGTCAGATCCTCATCCGAGTGACTTGTAAGATCTTGGTGGTATGCTCACCGCATATATATATATGAGAATCCGATTCCCGAGACAGACGTGTATTCTGACTGATTCTTGATTCTGACCAAAATGTTGTGGATCTGATTCTTGGGATTCACTGCCATATGTTGTCAATTCACAGTGTACTACCTTGTACCAATGTCTTACTGAGGAATGTTTGCTGGCTTGTCCTCGAAACTTTCATCAGACAGCTTGCTAAAGAAGACTAAATATCGTGCTTCAGAAGCTTACCCCCTTAAAGACTTTGCTGGGGAAAGACTCAGTACCGTATGCTGGAAGCTTTTGCGGTTACTTATTGAAGAAGGCAGAGTACCTTGCACGGGAAATCATCCACGTATCGTATTGAGGAAGATAGATGAATCTTGTCTTGGAAGCTTATCGGGTATCTTGCGAGGGAAAAGTGGGTTGCTTACACCAGAAACTTCTTTTTGTGATATGCTGACTGATTCTCACATATACATACCATCTTAATATTTCTGATGTTGATTTCTTGTATGAAGCAGGGTTTTATTGGACTATCCTCCTTTCTGAGTACATGCCATATTTTTGCTTGCTTCCAGGTACATCAAGTTCCACAATCATCCTCAACGAAAATTAAACTTGTATCTGAGCCATACCTTTGATAATATTCTGTCAACCTTGCACACAATTTATCTTCTTGCTAATCGGATCATTTTGTTGTGATGAGTGCACGCTAATGCAAACTTGATACTGACGGTCCATCCAGGATTTCTTTTGCATTCAGACGAGCTATTTCCAATTTCACTGCAGTCTGCTGACAATTCCATTCTGTTTAGCTGAGTTTCCAAATATATGCATTTCTTGCGGACTCTTCGGGTCCGGTGTCGATTTACGAGCAACTTTGATAGAGGAAAATTTTGTAACACCGAACGCCCAAAGAAAAGAACAACAGAAACGACTAAAACAAAAGCACACAAGCATACTACTAATATAATTAATCAAGCAATCATCACATATTACTGCTACTCACACAATAATATGCATGCACATGTAAGCATACAAATCTCGCGGAAACTCTGGTATTGCGGTCTAATATGCTGTGGCAGTGTGCACGAGGACGAATAAATGTGTGGAAGAATTGGTGTAAACAGCGCTACACCAAGTGCTAGCTTAGCCAGGTGGCAACCTGAACTAGCTTGGAGGCGAGGAGGTACTCGGTAATCATGCAGTGGGACACGAAGGTCGCAACTGCATTATTATCAAGCGGACAGAAAAAGATCAATACTCGTCCAAGAAATAGGATAGCGGGGGGAAACTGAGGCTGCTGTCATTGCCCTTTCTTGATAACTAAGATCATTAAGGGTTGCCAACACGACAAAAATAAAAGGACAATCTAGGGTAGAAGCATGTCCATCACCGAAACGATAGGCGGGACTGAAAGAATGACATCGGTGCGATACCTGAGAACCATTTTTGCAAACAGTGTCGGGATCACTTGGCATCACTCAGCTGGGACAAAAATGACACCAAACACCAAAAGAAAAAGGGAACTGGAGAAATGCAAATGTTGAGCTGTAGTGGATCCGAACCAATGCCAACTACACTCACCAGATAAACCGTTATCACAAATACTAAGGCTATATGCATGCTATGCAACAAACAAATGCAGCAATCAAGTGCAACAAACCAATCGGGGTCTATACTACCGCTTTCTAACGTTCGCACGGTCTAGGGCGTCCTACAGCCAGACCTGCTCTAATACCAAGCGCTGTGGCACCCCGGCTCAGAGAAAACCGGAACACCCCGTATTCCAGCCCAGAGATCGAGATGAAGTCTTCTGGAATACGACACTGCTTAGCATAGAACAAACTAGCTCTTTATTATTACACGAGCATGAATACAGGGTCTCCAATATTACAATGAATAACATCGGTACGGCAACACTACGCCATCCTCAGTTACTCTATGCAAGCAGCAGAACAACTCGAAGCAGCGGAATAACTCTAGCAGCGGAACAACGACGACGGTGGTGAACTCCACTCTGCAGGGACTCTGGCTGGAACGCTTATCCTAGCTTGCACGAACGGAAACCATGACAAGCAAGCAATCAAATCCGGCATGACCTGCAAGCTGGCATGACATGCCAGGTCAGTACATTGAATGTACTTGAAAGCTCACAATAACCAGAAGCATTCAAGACAAACAACAGCATGGCAATTACAGGTTAAACAGGAATTTAACATGATATCATCAAAATAACATGGCATGACCATCATAAACATGATACAGCTATCACAACATGAGCATATTTATCCGACAATACTAGCATGCAACATGATAACAATATATGCACCACTTATTCTGCTCGGGCTACCTCGTAACCGTCACATGCATCACTTACCAACCTCGGACATCGCACGATCATCTTAGGATCAAATCAAGCTTGGTATAAACAATACCGTAGTAATCATTAAATGACCACAAGGAGCTTGACCTTTACCCATGATTCTCATTCAACATCACGAATACACAATGACTCGGTATCCTCAATACCACCGTGATCCTTACGGCAATCACCACCCGACCAACACCTGGGCCCAAACTGTGATCCTTACAGCGATCACCACCCGACCAACACTTGGCCCGTGATCCTTACGGCGATCACAATCAACTTATCTCACTATTATTAAGCACATTATTCTTGTTACTGTTGACTCATGGTGTGACCTACTTTCGACCTGGGCCCTTATCCGCGGGGCGGCTATCGATAGATTTAATATACACTCTGCAGAGGTTAGTACACTGTACCCACACTACGGAACCCATGGCCTCGCACTCCCATTCGGGTGGACCAACGGCGTTCCGTCAAAACCGTCCTACTGCCATGACACTCTCCCGGCCACTCCGACTCACTCCCCATTGGGTAAGTCATGGGTGGCCCCGTGTCTACCTCCAGACACAACGACCACTGTCGTGGCCCATCCCACTTTGGGACCCGGATCCAAAAACTAACTCACAACAGGCACACAAGGCTTATGTCCGCCTACCTGATCGGGGTAGCGTGTGCCCATAACCTTCCCTCGTTGGAGGCACCGGCGAGAGGCACAACAATAGACCCAGTTAGGACCGTCCCATACCGGTAAGCGGGGTTGCACCGGTCAGCATCGATTCAGCGGCACCATGACTCAGCCAACAGTTGTTCAAGTTCAATTTATTTCGGTTGACTTGAATAAATATGCTGAGCCATGATAAAATGCATGAACATGATATCAACATAATCATGAGGGTATCACATAACTATCCACCATATCAACAATAACTCATATCCACTGAACATGGCATTGATACGTCTACAACGTATCTATAATTTATGAAGCATTCATGCTATTTTATTATCTGTTTTGAATGATTACGGGCTTTATTATCCACTTTATATTACTTTTGGGACTAACCTATTAACCTGAGGCCCAGCCCATATTGTTGTTTTATTGCCTGTTTCAGTATTTTGAAGAAAAGGAATATCAAATGGAGTCCAAACGAAATGAAACCTTCGGCATCGTGATTTTTTGGAAGAATATGATCCTGGAGACTTGGAGTTCACGTCAGAAGATCCTCGAGGCAGCCACGAGATAGGAGGGAACGCCCCCTTGTAGGGTGCGCCCCCTGTCTCGTGGGCCCCACGAGCACCTCCAGACCGACTTCTTTCGCCTATATAAGCCTACGTACCCAAAACCATCAGATATCAAGATAGATCGGGAGTTCCGCCGCCGCAAGCCTTTGTAGCCACCAAAAACCTCTCGGGAGTCCATTCTGGCACCCTGCCGGAGGGGGAACCCATCACCGGTGGCCATCTTCAACATCCCGGCGCTCTCCATGACGAGGAGGGGGTAGTTCACCCTCGGGGCTGAGGGTATGTACCAGTAGCTATGTGTTTGATCTCTCTCTCTCTCTCTCTCTCTCTCTCTCTCTCTCGTGTTCTCTCTATGGCACGATCTTGATGTATCACGAGTTTTCTATTATAGTTGGATCTTATGATGTTTCTCCCCCTCTACTCTCTTGTGATGAATTGAGTTTCCCTCTTGAAGTTATCTTATCGGATTGAGTCTTTCTTTGAGAACACTTGATGTATGTCTTGTCGTGTTTATCTGTGGTGACAATAGGATATCACGTGCCACTTGATGTATGTTTTGGTGACCAACTTGCGGGTTCCGCCCATGAACCTATGCATAGGAGTTGGCACACATTTTCTTGACTCTCCGGTAGAAACTTTGGGGCACTCTTTGAAGTACTTTGTGTTGGTTGGATGAATCTGAGATTGTGTGATGCATATCGTATAATCATGCCCACGGATACTTGAGGTGAAAATGGAGTATCTAGGTGACATTAGGGTTTTGGTTGATTTGTGTCTTAAGGTGTTATCCTAGTACGAACTCTTGAATAGATTGATCCGAAAGAATAACTTTGAGGTGGTTTCGTACCCTACCATAATCTCTACGTTTGTTCTCCGCTATTAGTGGCTTTGGAGTGACTCTTTGTTGCATGTTGAGGGATTGTTATATGATCTATCTATGTTATTATTGTTGAGAGAACTTGCACTAGTGAAAGTATGAACCCTATGCCTTGTTTCCTATCATTTCAATACCGTTTACGCTCACTTTTATCATTAGTTACCTTGCTGTTTTTATATTTTCAGATTACAAAAACCTATATCTACCATCCTGATTGCACTTGTATCACCATCTCTTCGCCGAACTAGTGCACCTATACAATTTGCCATTGTATTGGGTGTGTTGGGGACACAAGAGACTCTTTGTTATTTGGTTGCAGGGTTGTTTGAGAGAGACCATCTTCATCCTACGCCTCCCACGGATTGATAAACCTTAGGTCATCCACTTGAGGGAAATTTGCTACTGTCCTACAAACCTGTGCACTTCCAGGCCCAACAACGTCTACAAGAAGAAGGTTGTGTAGTAGACATCAAGACCTTTTCTCGTTCCGTTGCCGGGGAGGCTAGGTAAGCGACACTTACTCACACCCCGTCAACTAAGCTCTTTTCTGGTGCTGTTACAGGGGAGGTGAGTGCTTGAAGGTATATCTTTAGATCTTGCAATCGAATCTTTTTGTTTCGTGTTTTATCACTAGTTTAGTTTATAAAAGAAAACTACAAAAAATGGAGTTAAGCTTGTCTCATACACTTCATCTTTTTAATATCTTTCGTGAGTATGATGAAAAGGAAAATTGTGCTCAAGTGCTAGAAGAAGAATGCATTAAAATGTTTGGTACTAGATCTTTGTATGATGAGCATGATTGCAATGTTGTTAGTATGAATTCTTTGAATATCCATGATGCTAATGATATGCAAAGCCACAAGCTTGGGGAAGCTATGTTTGATGAAGATGATATTTTTTGTCCCCCAAGTTTTGATGAGAATATTTATTATGTTGAAAGCATGCCTCCTACTTATGATGATTATATTGATGAAAGTGGGTTTGAAAGAGTGTCAACTTTAGGAAGTAGTGATCCCACTATTTTGGAAGATATTGAATTTTATTGTGACGAATACGAAAGTGGATTTGGAAGAGTGTCAACTTTATTTAGTGATTCCACTATCTTGGGAGAGGTTTCAATCGATTATGATGAGAATGAAGTTGCTACTTATGACGATTATTGTGATGAAACTTATGCTATAAAAAGTAGTGATGATTATATTTACAAATCTTGTCATGATTATGATTACCATTTTTCTGAACATTACTCTTTTAATGTGGATTTTTTTTAGTGTTCAAGTCTCTTATGATACTCCCACTATTCCGAATGAGAAGAAGTTTGCTTATGTGGAGAGTAGTAAATTTTCTATGCTTGTAGATCATGAAAAGAATGCTTTAGGTGCTGGTTATATTGTTGAATTCATTCATGATGCTAATGAAAATTATTATGAGGGAGGAATATATGCTTGTAGGAATTGCAATAATGTCAAGTTTCCTCTCTATGTGTTGAAAATCTTGAAGCTATGCTTGTTTTGCCTTCCTATGCTAGTTGATTATTGTTCCCATAAGTTGTTTGCTCACAAAATACCTATGCATAGGAATAGGGTTAGGCTTAAATGTGCTTGTCATATGCTTCTTGATGCTCTCTTTATGTTTCAATTCTTATCTTTTATGTGAGCATCATTGTCATCATCATGCCTAGCTAGAAAGGCATTAAAGAAAAGCGCTTGTTGGGAGACAACACAATATCTATCCTTACTGTTATTGTATGTTCACATGATTATTCTACTGTAGTAATCATTTTTTATAGCTTTTTTTCCATAAAGTGCCAAGTAAGACCTTTAGGATAGCTTAGGGTGATAGTTGTGTTGATCCTGCTGAAAATCAGAAACTTTTGCACCCATTAAATTACTTTTGTTAATTCACATAAACTTGCTTCTAATATGATTCTTTTTGCTCTGGATTGGTACACAAATTTATCAGGTCTTCCTAAATTGGTAGAATTTTTGGAGTTCCAGAAGTATACGTTTGATACAGATTACTACAGACTGTTATGTTTTTGACAGATTCTGTTTCTATGTGTTGTTTGCTTATTTTGATGCATCTATGGCTAGTATTAAGTGGTATGAACCATAGATAATTTGTAATACAGTAGATATTACACTAATATGAATTTAGAATGAGTTCACTACAGTACCTAAGTGGTGGTTTTATTTTCTTATACTAACGGAGCTTACGAGTTTTCGGTTGAGTTTTGTGTTGTGAAGTTTTCAAGTTTTGGGTAAAGATTCGATGGACTATGGAATAAGGAATGGCAAGAGCCTAAGCTTGGGGATGTCCAAGGTACCCCAAGGTAATATTCAAGGACAACCAAGAGCCTAAGCTTGGGGATGCCCCGGAAGGCATCCCCTCCTTCGTCTTCGTTCATCGGTAACTTTACTTGGAGCTATATTTTTATTCACCACATGATATGTGTTTTGCTTGGAGCGTCATTTTCTCTTGTTAGTATTTAATTGCTGTTATTTAGAATAATTTTCTGCATCTTTAGTTTCAACAAAAAAAGTCAAGGATAGTTTTGCCATGCTTATTTTGCTAGTATACATATTGCTGTTTGAAAACAGAAAGTTTACCGCTGTTGCAAAAATTCCCTAGAAAAGTCAGAGAATGTTATAATGTTGAAACTTTTTGCATAATGAGCTATGATAAATTTACTAGAGTTGTAATTTTATTTCATAATTTTTGGAGTTAGGGATGTATGATGAATCTTTCATTCTTTACAGACTGTATTGTTTTGACAGATTGCTGTTATGTTTGCATTGTTTGCGTATGTTTGGTTGTTTAATGAGTCTATTTGAGGATAGGAGTATTAAATATGCAGAGGCATTTAGTATGCAATGTTGAATAATAATTTTTGTGATTTGTAACAGTAGAAAATGATAAGGTTTTGCATTGGTTTATACTAACCTATCTCATGAGTTCTTGTTGAGTTTGTTGTGGACGAAGCTTTTGATAAAAAGAGAAACTATGATATCGGAGGAATTAAGGAGACACAAAAGTTGAAGCTTGGGGATGCCCAAGGCACCCCAAGATAATATTTCAAGAAATCTCAAGCATCTAAGCTTGGGGATGCCCCGTGAGGCATCCCACCTTTCTTCTTCAACAACCATCGGTTAGTATCGGTTGAGCCTAAGTTTTTGCTTCTTCACATGAGTTGTGCTATCCTTGCAATGTCATTTTATTTTGTTTTGCTTGCTGCTTGATTAGAATACCAAGATCTGAAATTCTTAAATGAGAGAGAGTCTTTGCATAGCTACATAATTATTTAGCTACTCATTGATCTTCACTTATATCTTGTTGGAGTAGTTTGTCATTTACTCGTGTGCTTCACTTATATCCTATGAGTAAATGGTTGTATGAGTTGAATGTCATAAATCTGAGATTTTATATGCCTCATTTGCTTATCCCATGGGGAGTAATGACTTCACATCTAAGAAGTAGAGGTTGTAAATTTATTGAAGGTTAGCAAGCATTGTATTGGTCATTTGAACAATTCATGAAAGAATATTGAAGGAAGAGAGATTCCACATATAAATATACTATCCTAGACATTTTTTATAATTGGGAGCACTCATTAAGTATGACATGCTAAAGAGTTGATGTTGGACAAGGAAGACAACATAATGGTTTATGTTTTTCGACATCTTAGTTAAAGTATATTGTCATGGATCATTCAGACATGTTGAGCTTGCCTTTCCCCCTCTTGCTAGCCAAAATTCCTTGCACCGAGTAGAGATACTACTTGTGCTTCCAAATATCCTTAAACCCAGTTTTGCCATGAGAGTCCACCATACCTACCTATGGATTGAGTAAGATCCTTCAAGTAAGTTGTCATCGGTGCAAGCAACAAAAATTGCTATCTAAATATGCATGACTTATTAGTGCGGAGAAAATAAGCTTTGTACGATCTTGTTATGGAAGCAATAAAAGTGATGGGCTACATAATAAAGGTCCATATACAAGGGGCAATATAAAGTGACGTTCTTTCGCATTAAGATTTTGTGTATCCAACCCTAAAAGCGCATGACAACCTCTGCTTCCCTCTGCGAAGGGCCTATCTTTTACTTTATGTCTTTTACTTTATGCAAGAGTCAAGGTGATCTTCACCTTTCCCTTTTTCATTTTATCCTTTGGCAAGCACTTTGTGTTGGGGTGATCCTGATATATATATCCAATTGGATGTAAGTTAGCATGAACTATTATTGTTGACATCACCCGAAGGTGAATACGTTGGGAGGCAACACTATAAGCCCCTATCTTTCTCAGTGTTCGATTAAAACTCCATAACCATGAGTATTGCGTGAGTGTTAGCAATTGTAGAAGACTATATGATAGTTGAGTATGTGGAGTTTGTTATTCCTGAAAATAAGATGAATTGCAATTGCTTGATGACTGAGAATGAAGTTTGCTAGTTTTCAAGAAAGTTTATGGTTTATGCTTTGACATGTGAATTGCTTGTTACTTTATCATGACAAGTTTTATGAGATGAACTCCTGTTATGACATATTATCATGCTAGAAAAGGTGATTGAAATTATCGTTGATCAAACTTGTGCACCTTCTAGCATTCACACTTCATAAATTCTTTCTTTATCATTTACCTACTCGAGGACGAGTAGGAATTAAGCTTGGGGATGCTGATACGTCTTGAACGTATCTATAATTTATGAAGCATTCATGCTATTTTATTATCTATTTTTAATGATTACGGCCTTTATTATACACTTTTATATCACTTTTGGAGTAAAAGGCACTGGCGGTCAGAGAACTTGTCATTCGGGTGCACTTAAGTCACATTACTTGCAAAACGGAAAAACCCGTCACAGAACTTGCATTGTGGGTGCATCTAGGTCACATTAGCCATCTGGTCGGCCAGCCGCCTGGTTTTCTCTGTATCTTTGCACAGAAGCCCCTAGTGGTTTATTACGAGGGTCATAATGCAAAAATGATATTTTATAAAACATGCTCTTTCCCCGTTCCCCTTCTCGATCCAGAATAAGAACCCTAGTTCCCAAATCGAAAACCAAATCCCTAGCCGGCGACATGGGTGGCGGCGTTGATGGCAGCGAGACCGAGAGTTGTGGCGGTGTCCCTTCTGTGTGGAGCAGAGGTAGCTCTCCCATCGGAAGTAGTCGTGCCGCCGTCGCTGTGGCAGGCAGTGTGGCGAGTGTCGGCGTGAGCGAGGAGAGCGTGGCACTATGTAGCCGCGCCGTCGTCGCCGGAGGTAGTGGCGGTGCTGTCCTTCCAGCGAGGTCGTCCACGCCGGTCGTTGGATGGTCTCGCATCCCGGACTCGCGTGTCTTCCCTCAGGAGGTGTGGCAGTGCGATGAGCCAGATTTGCGCCCCGCGCGAGGCCGCGTTCTCATCGCTCGCACTGCTGGCATGGCGGCGCTAGAGCAAGCATTCCATGGGAAAGCGCTGTATGCCAGCATCATTGGACAGCCGCGGAGCCTGGTGACACCGGAGGCACTCGCCGCGGTGATGGCGTCTCATTGTGGCATCAGGCCGACAACCATGAAGGTGGAGGTGACCAGCCCACCATTCCACTTTTTCATGCGGTTTGACTCGCTGGAGGATTGCACTCGTGTGGTGCTCACGTCGGAGCAGGTGCATTGCGGCGGCAGCAGAATTAGTTTTCAGCGTTGGTCAAGTTTGTCACGTGGTAGGCCGTCGAAGCTGGAGTACAAGATGACACTGAGCTTGGAGGGGCTCCCGGAAGAGGCCTGGGACCCGGATACCGTCAACCTGGTGCTCCCCAGTGTCGACGGTGAGCTCATCGACATGCTCCCGGCTACTGACAAGTGGGTGCTGCCTTGCACGACGTGGGTACGCAATCCTAGTGCCATTCCGAAGGTGCTCACTGTCTCTGTTCTGGCTCCTCCTCTGCAACCGTGGACGCCAGACTCCGATGACGAGAATGCTCATTCACCGTCGTGCCCGAACTCTCCAACTGTTCGTGGCACCATTGATTTTCCAGTGACCATGCATGTCAAGGAGGTCATCGACCGTGGCCCATTGCTAGATGAAGGGTTGCCTGATGAGTTACTCCCCGACGAGGACGCCAATCTCAGCCGCAAGCACACTTTCACAACCTAGCACGGCAAGATAGATGGTACTGGACCTGGACCATATGGTAATGCTTAAGTGCAAAGAAGTGCAGATGTAGTGTTGGATATGCAGGAGTTCGAGTTGAGTTGAGTATGTTTTTAGTTGATTTGTCAGTGAAAGTGTGTGTTATGTTCTGAACTTGTTTGTGTAAGAGTTCGTACTGTACGAGCTGTCATTTGTGTTGTTGTAAGAGATCTTATATGAAGAATCAGTGCTCTGTTGCATGTTGTGTTATGAAAATGGGCTAAACTGTAGCAAATTCACTGCAAGAAAGAAGTGTTGGAAGATTCAGTTTTTAGCAACATACCAACATACCATTACATAGGGCTAACAAGTTTAAGTTTTGTACCAAAAGGCCATCACAAAAGATGTTGCAGTCTTAAGTACCATAGTTCTACAACATAAAAAAATAAAAGCATTTCACTCTTCATCTGCCGGAGCTCCTTGTGTAGATTGGAATTCTGTTTGCTCATGTTCATCTGCTGTAGCATTTCTGCTTGATCCTTCACCAAACAGGAGCCACTCCATTCCCCTTGTTTTAGTTGTTTTCTTTGTTCTTCCCAGCCCACTTGCTCTTGTTGAAGTTCTCTTTGCTGCACCTCTTCCTCCTCTGGTTGCTGGTCCAACACCTCCTCCTCCTCTGGCTTCTGGTGGAACACCACTTGCTCCTCTGCTTCTACCTGCTGGTGCAACACCTCTTGCTCCTCTGCTTCTACCTGCTGGTGCAGCACCTCTACATGTGCCTGCTGTTCCAGAACCTCTTGCTCCTCTTCCTCTGCCTTGATGTGTGCCTTGTGCTGGTTGTGCAACAAATGTGGTAGCAGGTAAGTTGGCTCTGTGCTATGCTCAAGGTTGGAAAAAGCGGTAGGCGTAAGCGAGGCGGTTGGCCTTCGCCCAGTGCCTAGGCGGTGCCTAAGCGCCCTAGGCGCGGCCTAGGCGGTAATATAGTTTTTACTCATAGTGTATTTGTGATTATTATATGGGTGTTGATATTATTTTAGGGCATATAGAAAGGTCAATTCCCGTCTATTGTCATTGAAATATAACCCGTTTGGCATATCAGTGCAGTATGTGGCGTGATTTCTTACTTAGGTAGGCAATTCCTTGCTTGCCCTGCCTAGACCTCCATTTATGCCCTAGGCGAGGCGTTTGGCCATTGCCTAGCGCCTAGGCGTGCCTAAGCGCCTCCTAGGCACTGCCTTTTCCAACAGAGGCTGTGCTCCAAAGGCAGATTCATCTGGTATTTGGTGCACCCTAGAAACAGGAACTCCTTTTGCAGGTCCCTGCATACAGTCATCAGGTAATGAAATTGCAGTAAGAGGAGCAAAATGTGCCAAAATGTTCAATTGTAGTAAAACTGGAAGAAAAAACAAAAATATATTTTAAATACCTCATGTGACAAAATGTTCACCATGCTATCTTTTTGTTGTGTTGGGTCCAATTGTGGATTCAGATTTCTCTGCTGGATGTGCTAAGAAACAAATATATATTGTCAGGTAGTGTAACTTGTTTTCCTTTACATGTTTCAAGTAAAGAATAATGTACTTACAGTTAGGATCACTAGGTAGTCAACATCTCCATTGGCATCAACAACCATTTTGGACTTCTTCTTTTTTGCCTTTTCCATCATTTCTTTTACCTGTTCTCTCATTTTGTCAGTTGGCTTTCTCTTCCTACCCCTGGAACTCTGTGCTCTAGGTTATGGGTCAATAGGTTGCTCTGCAGCTGATTGCTCATTTTGTACCTGTTCCTCCTCCTCCTCTACAACTTCTCTTAGTACAGCAGCTTTCAGTTGTGAGCATCCACTCCTGTTATGCCCAGCTGCTTTGCAATACCCACAATGCATAATAGCACCATGCCTGCTGAGTTTATGTGCCATCCTCACTCTCCTCTGGCTATTGCCTTCTGTTCTTCCTCCTCCTCCCAGCTCTTTTCTCATAGTGTGGTGGCAATATAGGTACAACATTAACTGGAGCCCACTCATCTTTGTCTCTAGTTGGATACGCCTGAACTCCATAAGCACATAGATATGTCTGCACTGAGTAACAGGAAGACACCATAGTTTCAGGCCCTATTCTTTCGTGTCTGCAGCAAGCACATGCATGGCTACATGGAATTCCAGTCAGCTGCCATCTTCTGCAAGTACAGGTGTGCATGTTCAGCTCCACTATGTAGGTTTTCTCATTTGACAAAACTGCAAAGACACCCATGCCTGATTCTTTTGGGTGGCAATGGGCTGACAACTCCACATTCTTCCTAAGCTTGTCTCTTATTTTGGGAGTTATATTCCCTGACCATTTCTGTAGAGCTTCTTTTTTCTTTGTCATGTGCCTATGCATGATCTGAGATTTTATTCTCTCAAACATAGACATGACTGGTAGCTCTCTGGCCTCTAAGATGTACCTGTATGCAGTAAAAGAAATTGCATTAAAATGCAGTAAAAGAAATTGCATTAAAATTCAGTAAAATAAATTGCATTAAAATTCAGTAAAATAAATTGCATTAAAATTCACATGCATTGTCACCTGTTGAAGACTTCACATGTATTATTAAGAAGAATATCACATTTTGGAAATACATCAAAATATGCCCTTGACCATTGATTTGGTGGCTTCTCCTCCAACCATTTATATGCCTCAGGATTGTCTTGACTTAGCTTCTCCATATTCTGCTCAAAAATAGTTGGTGTTGTAGATTTGGCACAAGCCCAGAGTTGCTGCCTGATAGTCTCTCCCTTGTGTACTGCATGTAGGTTTTGGTAGAGGTGTCTAACACAAAACCTGTGCTCAGAGTCATGGAAATGCTCCTGTACAGCTTTGATGAGCCCCTAATTGCAGAAATGTTCAGTTATAGAAAAGTGCAGAAAAGTTCAGTAATAGAAATTGCAGAAAATGCAGTGAAGTTAATTAAAAGAAATGGCTACAAATAGCTACCTTCTGTTTATCACTCATAATGCTGAAATTGCTTGTGTTTAGAAAATTAAGATCTCGCTTTAGTGTAGCTAGGAACCAAGACCATGATGCATGGCACTCTGTCTCCACCAGAGCCATTGCAATTGGATAGATAGAATCATTCCCATCTATACCTACTGCAGTTAGTAACTGACCACCATATTTTGTCTTTATAAATGTGCCATCAAGGCATATAATGGGCCTGCAACCCTTGAGCCACCCTATCTTGCAAGATGCAAGACTAAAGTAACATGTGCTAAACAATCCATGCTCTAGGTTCAGATAGAAAGAAGATCCTGGGTTGCTAGTTCTCAATTCCTGTGCATATTCCCAGAGAAGTGTATATTGCCTCACCTCATCCCCATGTACCACTTCCAATGCTACTTTCCTAGCTCTCCCAAGTTTGTGCCTGGTTACTTCCATGTTATACTTCTTCCTCACTTTCCTTTCAAATGTTGACAATGACATCTTGTCATTGTCTCTGAACTTCTCTACATAATTCTTTGCCAGATAGGGGGCTGTCAGTTCTTTCACATCCCAGAACTTCTCACAGTTGTGCTCTCCAACGTATGTCTTCACAAGAAAGGACTGTGTCCTGTTATCTACCACAGCCACCAGCTTCCAAGGGCATCCCTCTGTACATATTGCCTCAAATCTCTGTTTGTTGTTTCTCCTTTTCTTGATTTGCACTCTATTCTTCACTGCATAATGTGCTACTGCTTTCCTCACTAGCTCAACTGAATCAAAGACCATGCCTAGTTTGAATTGAGGATTTTCCATGTCAACAAACGGGTTAAATGTTTTGAACTTGTATATGGGTTTCTCTTTCTTTTTCTTCTTCTTGTACTCCTCATCATCAGAGCCACTCTTGTGCATTTTCTCCAAATCTTCCTCTTCTGGGAGCTGTAAATCATCTTCAGTGACATCGTCTGTGCCTGGAACATGTCTGTACTCAGCTCCTATTTGCTTCCCGTTCTCAAACAATGCATCCTGCACAGCATCATCTACATTCTTATCATACAAATCATCATCTTCATCCATTGCATAATCACTGTCATACCAAGTTGGATCAGTCTCTGAATCACATTCCCACTCCTCTTTTGAATCTTCTGAGTTATCTGAAATTTCTGAATTTTCAGGATCCTCTACAGTACCTGAATCTGGCATTTTTCCTGAATTTTCAGCATTATCTATAATACCTTCTGTGCTCTCTGATTTCATGTGCCTTAGTTTATCTTTGCTTATAGGGCTAAGTATTACTGGAGGCAGTTCAGGTCCAGCCCTATAAGCAATGTCATCTTCCTCACTTCTTTTCACATGATTCACAAATAAAACAAGGACCTTAGAATGCATAGAAGCTCTTGCCATCTTGAGACAGTCAAATTCAAAGTCAATTGGGACCAGATTAGCTATTGTTTTAATAGGTGGGCACCACAACACAATTTCTAGCTGATCAAGTGCATAGTTTATGATGCGGAGCATCCCTCGCTAATCCCCATGGACGTGTCTACATCTTCCTCAACACCACTTGGACCCATGACAAGAGCTAGAGCCAAGGCTATCGAAGATAAGGTGAACTCCCTCCTTTCCAAACTTCCTCTCTCTACTCACGAGACTTGGCTACTACCTCATACGGACACTTTATGTGTGATCAGGTACCTGGAGGAAAGCCATGGTGCATCTACATCCATCGGAAAAGGAGGCAAAGCTACCAACCACGAAGATCAAGAAGAAGGTCCACCGAAGAAAGCTCCAGCCACCGGACATCCGGCCCAGACCGGACGACTGGCGCCTGAAGCCCCAGCCGCCAAGTCCCAGCCAGATCAGGCCCCAGCGAGCGGACGTCCGGCCCGGACCGGACGACCGGCGCCTAAAGCCCCAGCCGCCAAGCCCCAGCGACCGGATGTCCGTCCCAGACAGGACGACCGGCCACACTCCAGCGAGCGGATGACCGGAGCCACCGGACGTCCGGCATCTATCAACAGAAGGAAAATTAACGGAAGTATGAAACTTCCGGACGTCCGGTGCACCCAATCCAGAGAGCTTCCAGCGGACGTCCGGCAACACCGGACGACCGGTCCCTCATGAACCACCGGACGACCAGCCCCCAGCGGACGTCTGGTACCTGTCTGCGCACAGTTTCGGGTCAAAGCCCATGTACCCCTCCACTTTGCCCCCTTTTGAACTAAGACTATAAATAGGACCCCTCCTCCTCCTAGCTAGGGTTAGCATTGGATTAGGTCATGTTTGTGTTAGAGCCTTTGCTCATCCACTTGGATACTTCTCCTCGGAGTTCATGACCTCTTCGGAGAAGATCCCCCAAGCGGATTCAAGACCCCTTCTAGGGAAGAACATCAAGGCCTCCTCTCGGAGAAGAACGGTTCCTTTGTATCCTTACCTTTGTTGACTTTGGATCTCGTGTATCTCTTATGTGTGTGGTGATCTAGCACTTGTGTGACCGATTCCTTGTTGGTTTAGTGATCCTCTCTCATTTTCCCCATGTTTTCCCTTTGTGCTTCCGCGTGTTCTTTGCGATTCCCCGTAGGATCCACTCCAAACGTGAAAGATCGACGCCATAGGGTTCCAACCTACATCATCTTGGTATCATGAGCCACGTTGATCACGTTTTTGGAGCCCCTACCCCGTGTTTTCTAGCTTGATTTTGTTGTTTTCGTCCTAAATCTGAAAATCTCCACCAAAAATAGCCCAAATTTTTTTTGTGATTTGTTCGTGTGTTGAGATTTTGTTGGATTTGGTCCATGGATTTGAGTTGCCACGTGTGGATCTAGCTTAACCCACCCCCACCCTTTTCCATCCACCAAATCACTCGATTTCGACCTCACCACCTTCTTCTTCCCCGAAATCGAGCAGTTCTTCCCGTGCCCGAAAATCGCCCAGGCACCGGACGACCGGAAGCTACCGGACGTCCGACGACCGGACGACCGCAAAAACCGGACGTCCGTGAAACTCTAACGAAACTGAAATTTATCAGTTCGGCCACCACCGCAACCCCACCCCCACCACATCTTCCAAACCCACATACACCACCATCTTCCTCAATACCTCCGATGACGATTCTTAACATATTTTAGTCCTTGAGATTTTGAGTTGTGGCTCCCGTGTCCTATTGTGTTTCGGCTATTTAGGTACGGTTCGACCTCATCATCACCACGACTCATCTTCACAAGGGTCTCATCATCGCCAAGGATGGTAACTTCGATACATCTTTGTCATACCTTGCAATTGCATTGATACCCCACATGGCCTTTTGCGTAACTTACCCATCGAGACTAGCCATTGAGTATTGCCGGCAACGTGACTTGTGCACATTAGTGATAATACTACATAGCATACATACCATACCATCGTGGTGCATATCTTGAGATCCACTGTGTGTCACAAAGTTGTCATCGCATACACAATTGCTATCTTGGTTCGCGAAGTTTTGCATGAGAAAAGAGCTCAAAAGTGAAAGAGCCACAAAAGCTTTTAAGCAAAGAGGAATGATAAGCATAGAGCTTATGAACAAGAACCATAGCATCATACACCATTAAGATTGTCATATAAGATCATCTTGGATCATAGCACCGAAATACCATACATATAGCATACTTGGGATAGAGATCGTTGCATTTTTGCCTAGTAGGTTGTGCACAAGTTCCGTATCCGCCTATTGTGCAATCGTGCTAGCGTCTCTCTAGTATTGTGCAACAAGAGCATTTTCGTGGATTCCACATTTTGGATCACTTTTTGGTTTGCACAATCCCATTTATCTATTTGCGTGTGTGTTTCAGTGTACCCATACTTGCTTGGTCTACTTGTTGCATTTGCAAATTTGTGAATCTTTTCCAACATTATTGAAGCTCACTTACTATTGCATCAAATTTATGCCACCATCCTAACCAAGCTCCAACATAAGCTTTTACGTGTGTAGGTGTGAGAACTGACAAGAATTGGTACCAATAGTGCTATTTCATTGTCCGCATTTGAGTGACCTTGATTCATCTTCAACATCGGTCAAAGGTACATTGGTATTAGTTCTTCTCCTTCTACCACTCACATTTTGCTTGAAATGATGGATAGGCCAAGTACTTCTACCAACCCACTCTTCACCGAGAATGACGACGATATGTCATCATACGTCACCAAGAGCCACCTCTTTGGTGCACAACGAGCGTTGCATCAAGAGCAAAAAACAATGAACGACCGCATTGACAACCTCGCCACCGACTTACGACTCTCCAAGCAACGTACAAGAGACTACTTCGACAACAAGCTCGACGCGCACAAGCAAGAGAACGATGCAAGAATGGACGAGATCCGCGCCTTGTTGGTGAACCGGACTCCTTCTACATTGTCATACTCAAGACGGAGCCACTCAAGTCGACACTCCGACGACTCCTTCTCCGCCTCAAGTACACCGTCATCGAACACTCTTCGACGAGCCGCGCGTCAAGACCGTCATGCATCTCGCAACCCGCTACATGACAAGCATTCACAAGAGCAAGTCGATGAGCAAGTCCCTCGTCCCCAATCAAACCAAGTAGCGTTTGCTCAAGCTCAAGAACGACAACGTCTTCGTCGCCAAGAAGAACAAAACGGCGTCGTACACCAAGAGCAACAAGACGCCGAGACTCAACGTCTTCAACAACAACAACGAGAAGCACAAGCTCTCGAGGCGGAACGTGCCCTTCAAGCATCAAGTCGAGCTATCGCCAACCGCAATCGCGAACGGCGAAATCAAGAGGAAGCCCTTCGAGAAGAAATCCAAGAGAGGAACTACCATCTGCGTGTCCAACATCAAGCTCCACAAGCTCCTTCACAAGCTCGTCAAGCTCCACCGCAACCTCAAGGTCAACAAGAGCAAGTTGATCATGGACTTCCTCCACGGCAAGAGCAACGTGAGGATGATTACCCTCCACGTCAAGGGCGTCATCATCACCATCGCCAACAACACAATGAAGAGAAACATTATGGAAAGCTCAAATTCACAATGCCCAAGTTCAATGGAAGCAATGATCCCGAGGAGTACCTTTCATGGGCATTGAAGGTCGACAAGATCTTTCATTTGCACAACTATGAGGAAGAGAAGAAGATCGCTATGGCATCACTTGAGTTCCAAGACTATGTGCTCATATGGTGGGAACAAGTCCTTGAGCGCCGACAAGCAAGAGGTGAACCTCCAATCACCACTTGGGTTCAAATGAAGGATATCATGCGAGCACGCTTTGTGCCAACCTACTACAACCGCGATCTCTTCAAGAAGTTACAACTCCTCAAGCAAGGAACAAAGAGTGTTGAAGAATACTACAAGGAAATGGAGATTGCCATGATTCAAGCCAATGTCATGGAGGATGATGAGCAAACAATGGCATGATTCTTGAATGGACTCAATCATCCCATCAAGAAGATCGCCGGTTTCCAACCCTACTCCAACCTCATTGAGCTCGCGCATCAAGCTACAAAGGCGGAATGCCAAGTGCAAGATGACTTCAAGTACGCCAAGTACTCCTCCAAGACCTACGGCTTCTCCAACAACCAAGCTTCAACAACTACTCCAACTTCGACATCAACCAAGCCTTCTCCAAGCAACGACGACAAGCCAAGTTACAAGAAAACTTCCACAAGTTCAAGTCGTCTTCCTCCTACTACAAGCAACTTCAAGCCGTGTGCTTCGTCATCTACTCCGACCGATGAGACCGTCAAGACAAGCTCCTTCAATTGTTTCACTTGCGGCGGCCGAGGCCACAAGTCCTATGAATGCACAAACAAACACACCATGATCCTCAACGACGATGGCACCTACAACTCAATGAGTGAAGATGAAATGGAAGCTATTGAGCAAGTGGCCATGCATAGGCGAGTGAATGAAGATGAAGATGACCAAGTCTTTTGTGATGAAGATACAAGCCCCGCTCTTGTTGTCTCCAAGGTCTTGACTCTTCAACATCAACAAGAAGAAGACCAACGATGTCACATCTTCCACACAAAGGCCGGCATCAATGGACGTTCTGTTAAGGTCATCATCGATGGAGGTAGTTGCCACAACTTGGCAAGTGAAGAACTGTGCTCCAAGCTTCAATTGGTCAAGAAGAAGCACCCGCACCCCTACAAAGTTCAATGGCTAAGTGACTCCGGCACTATACGAGTTGAGCATACGGTCCAAGTATCCTTCAAAATTGGTGCATATGAGGGCACGTTGGAGTGTGATGTGGTCCCAATGACCGTTTGCCACCTCCTTCTTGGTCGACCATGGCAATTCGACCGTGGTGTCTTCCACAACGGGCGTACCAACCACTATAGCTTCAAGATGAAAGGGAAGGAATATGTGCTACGACCTATGTCTCCTAGTCAAGTGATAGCCGACAAGCAAGCTACCAACCATAGAGAGAAGAGTGACAAAGTGAGCCACCAAAAAGTGAGTGAGAGCCACAAGCCAAACTTGAGCGCCTCTTCGCCTAGAGAGAAAAACCTCATACTATTTGCCACCATAAGTGAGATGAGAGAAGTGTGTGAGAACCCATCGAGTGTGATGCACTTTGTCCTTGTGTGCAAGGATGGAGAAACAAAAACTAACACCATTCACGAGCTACCTTTGGTGTTTCAATCTCTTTTGCAGGAATTTCAAGATGTTTTCCCCGATGAGCTACCTCCGGGTCTACCTCCTCTTCGAGGCATTGAGCATCGAATCGACCTCATCCCCGGAGCGCCACTTCCAAACAAAGCTCCATACCGTGTCAATCCCGAAGAAACCAAGGAGATTCAACGGCAAGTACACCAACTAATCGACAACGGTCATGTACGTGAAAGCTTAAGCCCTTGTGCCGTTCCGTCATACTTGTGCGAAGCCCGATGGAAGTTTCGCTTGTGTTCGGTTGTAGACCTATAAATGCTATCACCGTTAAGCTATAGGCATCCCATTCCTCGCTTAGATGATATGCTTGATGAACTTAGTGGAGCCAACTTTTCTCAAAATTGATCTTAAAAGTGGCTACTATCAAATACGCATTCACGAGGGTGATGAATGGAAAACAACTTTCAAAACCAAATTTGGCTTATATGAGTGGTTAGTCATGCCTATGGGTTTATCGGAGGCTCCCGGTACTTTTGTGCGTCTCATGCATCATGTACTTCGACCTTACATTGGAGTCTTTGTTGTGGTTTACTTCGATGATATTCTTGTGTTTAGCAAAACCATGAAAGAGCATCTTGATCATGTTAAGCTTGTTTTGCAAACACTTTGCAAGGAAAGTCTTTATGCCAACATGAAAAGTGCACATTTGGTGTTGACAAAGTGGTTTTCTTGGGTTTCGTTGTATCTTCCAAGGGTGTCCATGTTGATGAAACTAAAATTGAAGCAATTAAAACTTGGCCCCAACCAACCAATTTGCAACAAGTGCGTAGTTTTCTTGGTCTTGCCGGTTTTTAACGCCGCTTTGTGAAAGATTTTAGCACAATCGCCGCTCCTTTGCATGCTTTGAGTAAGAAAAATGCTCCTTTTGTTTGGGGATCTTTGCAATCCACCGCTTTTGATGAGCTCAAGTCTTTGCTTACTCATGCTCCGATTCTTGCTTTGCCAAATTTTGACAAAACTTTTGAGGTTCATTGTGATGCAAGTGGTACCAGAATTGGCGGAGTTTTGATGCAAGAAAAACGAGCCATTGCATATTTTAGTGAAAAACTCTCCGGTGCTCAACTTAACTACCCCATATATGACAAAGAATTGTATGCTTTAGTGCGTGTACTACATGTTTGGGAACATTATCTTAGGCCTCATGAGTTTGTCATCCATACCGATCATGAAACGCTAAAGTACTTAAAAGGTCAAACTAATTTGAACAAGCGTCATGCCAAATGGAGTGAATTTATCGAATCTTTCCCATATGTGATCAAATACATTAAGGGTAAGGAAAATGTAGTTGCAGATGCGCTTTCACGCATATGTACGCTTGTCACTAAACTTGAGTTGAATGTTATTGGTTTTGAGCACATCAAAGACTTGTATGCTAATGATCCATCTTTTCCTTTTCCTTATGCTAAGTGTTTGACGCACACTTCTTGGGAAGTGTCGGTGTAAAAACCGGCGGATCTCGGGTAGGGGGTCCCGAACTGCGCGTCTAGGCGGATGGTAATAGGAGACGAGGGACACGATGTTTTTACCCAGGTTCGGGCCCTCTCGATGGAGATAAAACCCTACGTCCTGCTTGATTAATATTGATGATATGGGTAGTACAAGAGTAGATCTACCACGAGATCAAGGAGGCTAAACCCTAGAAGCTAGCCTGTGGTATGATTGATGTAATGTATGTTGTCCTACGGACTAAAGCCCTCCGGTTTATATAGACACCAGAGGAGGCTAGGGTTACACAGAGTCGGTTACAATGGTAGGAGATCTATATATCCATATTGCCAAGCTTGCCTTCCACGCCAAGGAAAGTACCATCCGGACACGAGCCGGAGTCTTCAATCTTCTATCTTCGTAGTCTTGGAGTCCGGCGGATAATGATAGTCCGGCTGTCCGGACACCCCCTAGTCCAGGACTCCCTTAGTATCCCCTGAACCAGTCTTCAATGACGATAAGTCCGGCGTGCATAATGTTCGGCATTGCAAGGCGGGTTCCTCCCTTGAATAATCCAGAGAAGATTATGAACACCAGGATAGTGTCCGGCTCTGCAAAAATAATTTCCACATTCCACCGTAGAGAGAATAAAATATACACTAGATCAATCTGCTGACGTACTGTGCGGCGTGACATCACACCGCCACCAAGCCTTTGTTTGAATCATTTTTTTACTATACCACCTCAGCACGTTTAGCGAAGCGGTTTCCTTGGCACGTCTTGTCGAGGCAGAGATCGTGTTCCCCTTATTCCGGGATCCTCATCAATACGTGCGTGGGTAACCCAACCGTTCCCGTCGCCACACCTCCTCTATCGAAGGGGAATCCCAAACGGTCCCGGAGACGGCCCTTGGTATTTCTTCCCCTTTATAAGAGGACCAAGGCCTGTCCTTGTTCTCCAATCTCGCATCGAATCTCTTCTCCGCTCCTAGTTCCAACACCCAGAGCCTCAGATTCGAGCGCTTCGGATCCTCAACCATGGCCGGCTCCGACCTCCAGGGCCGGTGGATGCCCTCCTCCGTCACGGAGGAGGACATATTGAAGTTGCATGAAGCCAAGTACCTAGCCTACGAGGTTTCGCACAGGTTGCCTGCCCAAGGGCAGGCCGTGCCTGCCCCCGAGCCCGGTGAATACGTCGTTTTCGTATCCCACCTCCGTCATGGTTTAGGCTTCCCGACGGATCCCTTCGTGAGAGGGCTCCTGTTCTACTATGGGCTGGACTTTCACGACTTGGCTCCGGAGTCCATCCTCCACATCTCCGCATTCATTATCGTCTGCGAAGCTTTCCTCCGCGTCATTCCCCACTTCGGCCTATGGCTAAAGACCTTCAAGATGGAGCCAAAGATCATCGGGGGGCGTCAAGCGGAGTGCGGCGGGGCAGCCATAAGAAAAAAGGTTGACGCCCCGTGGCCCGAGGGTTCCTTCCAAGAGGAACTCGGACTGTGGCAGCAGGAGTGGTTCTACATCACCACTCCAAAGGGCAGCAGGCAGAAGTCGCCGCCTTCATTTCGCGTGGGACCTCCACGCCAGCTAATGTCGTGGGTCAACCAAGGGCTCAATTGGGGGCCGTCCGAAGACGTGCCCTCACTGCAGGGCCGGATTCGAGACCTCCAAGCGAGGGAGATTGACCTGATCAAAGTGATGCGAGTTATCTTGATCGAGCATCTTCGCCTCGCAAACGCCGTCCTCTCCGTCTATGGGAGTTCAACCGGAGGGACCTCGATTCTCCAACACTTTATGGGTGCAACACCGTGGAGATGTACAAGTTGTTCTTGGACCCATGAGTGGCGTGTCCGGATTCAGCCGAGGACGCAGGCCTAAGCGCGATCGCCGGATACTCGGGTAAATAGCTCGAGTCCGGACATTACATTTATATGCCTTTCTAAAGTTAGTCTCTGACCCCTTGTTCTTCTGAGGAATGGGTGGCGCGATCAAGGCTGATAAGATGTCCGCCCCCTCCGAGAGACCGTGACTGGAGCCCGTCTGGTCGAATGTTGGAGGTTGCGCCCACAAAGGGGGGCGACGGGAAAATAAAGGAGCCAATATTTAGCCCAAAGGCGGCGAAGAGGGGGAACCAAGAATCCTCCCTTCAGGGGAGAAGAGGACCGCCTCAAGATCCGGAGGCCAAAGCCCCTAAGCGTGGGAAGAGATCTTCACCGAGGGGTCCGGCGTCCGGAGAGAATCCGGGCGCGCAATCATCGCCGAAGGACCAGCCCTCCAACGAGCCGTGAGTATGAAAGAGGAAGTTAATTAGTAAGGAAATACCTTCGTTTGTGCTTCTGTGGGTAACCAAAATATTTATATTGCAGTTCGGATCTGCAGCCTTCCCAGATGAGTTCATCTTCGGGGGACCTTCTTTCGGAGATGATGGAGAGCGATACGCCTCCGTACGCAGCGCCGCCAGATGAGGCAGGCGAACCCGAAGTGTCGTCACGGAGGGTATCCCTGAGTTCGGAGGGGCCAGAGAGTTCGGCACCTACTAATGTCCGGCCGGGAGAACTAAAGAATCTGCTTGAGAGGGCGTCCATTTCAGAAGATCACCGTGTGTTAATGCGTATGGTGATTGGAAGGATTTCGTCCTTGGCGAATGCGTAATGCCACCTTGAGTTTGTTTGGCGGGATTTGAGGTATCACGAGAATGCGCACCCTTTGTCTTTTAACAGTTTGCATATAACAATGCGCCTGTATAGATAGTAGCCCTGAGACTCGATGGGTTGTCGGAAGCGACAGCGTGCATCGAGGATCGAAATCTAAAGTAATTAATTCCGTCATTCCTATGCGGTGGCGGATAGTCGAGGCTAGCCGGACTAGCGAGTTTGCCAATTAACTTCGGCAACTTGACTTGGCGAGATGAGGATATCGCACTTGTCAACAAAGCGACTTGACGAGTCGCAAGGTAAAAGTTCTCCGCAGCCGCTTTATAAGGGGTGAAGCCGCCTCGATAAATTATATGTTGTTCATCTGAGCGGTGCTGCTGCTGTGGAGAGCCTTGGGCGAACTTGCTCTAGCTAAGGAGCAAGCCGAAGGAGTGACGCGGCTGCCTCGAGGGCGGCCGAGGAGTTGAAAGCGAAAAGGTTGCGCCTTGCCCTAAGCGAGGCGGAGGTGGCAATTGGCCATGAAATTAAAGGATGCTACCGACCGCAATGAGGCTCTTGAAAAGGAGCACTTATCGGGCGGGAAGACCTGAAGAAGGCCACCGCCGAAGCCAAGGATGCCCGCTCGCAATGCGGGCTATGAAGGAGGAACTGCGCCCGGTAGGAGATCGTGGTGGCAACCCTATTCTGCTGCGTCGCGGTTTATGGATGCAAAGTATGCTCGATTTGGCGGTGTGGAGTCCGGAGGATTCAGATATGGACTTAGCTGCAAGTGTGGCTGATGCCGTAAAGCACTTCCGGAGCCAGGAGGATCACGAGACGGAAGAGCTGTATTGGTCTCAATTCCACAGTCTGGATCGCTCACTTCCGTTAACGGACCGGTTGGACGAATGGGCGAGCTAAATAGATTGTTCGGACTTGCCATGGCGACATCGTGGCCCATATGCGGCGAGAGGTCCAAGGCGACGAGCTACTTGACTTCGCAGCAATTCCTTGGGTGGTGCCGCATATAAAGGAGATGAAGCGGTCGGCTGCATCGAGGGCGCGGATAGCTCTTGCCGTGTGAAGGCGCATTGTCCGGAGATGGATGCCACCGCTGTTGCCGCCCGGGGTTCGGATGAAAACCGGCTCCTGCCGAGCACTACTGGGAAGTTATGCGTGGCGCTCGTTTAATAGAGTCGCAGTGCTCGAAAAATGGCACGTTCAAATGAGCGCATTAGCTTGGAAATCGATGATTATGTTACAACTGCTTTTTATCGTGCGTCCCAAGTAGTAAAACTTCTCTGTGCGGCCGTTCGTATACTTTTGTATAACGAAAGATGGCGGTCTTGACTTCAGCCCCCACGCACAAGGTGCGGGGTGTTCATAAAATAGCGCGTTTTCACACTTAATCCGATGTCTCGGTCTGTTTAAGGAGGTGGTAGCGTAGCGAACTAGGCAATCCGGACTATAATGCTTTATCACTTTCACTTAGCGGTGGAGCTCGAGGGTGGGGCTACGATATAGCCCTGTTGGCACCGCACATCTCCGAATTCGAGTGCGTAAGTGCTGACCGAAACAGTCCTTCGTCAGCGAAATTCTAAACATTCGGTAGTCGATCGAGTGGTTGACCAGTCTCATTGTATCATGATGATCGGTTTTCGGCTTTCTCTCTTGAGGTGCTCGCCCGGCCAACTGGGGCACTGTCGCAGAGTTCTCCGGTGCGCGTTAGCCGATGATCGGAATGTAAGGCAGCATAACACGAGGCCGGCAAACCCAACATTTGACCAAAGACATGATTCGAGCTGATGCATATAATGCCTAACTTCGAGGCGCGAACACTCCCTAAGGTGTTCGGTCTTTATAATAATGGGCGAGAATGATGCCCTAAGCCCCTAGTGTCGAATGCGGGCATGGTCTTGGCGTGGCTGATGCCAAAGCGTCGAGCTCGCTTTAGCTATAGGAAGAAACCAAGGAGAATAACAACAAGAGACGATAAAAAGGTTTACGCAGGTCTTAATCGAAAAGAATCCTCTAGCGGGTCCCTCTTGCGTCTGCTACTGTGTCTCCGTTCGCCGTTTATCTGGGCGGGTGTGCACTTTGTTCATCTGTAAAAGAGAGAGCGTTTAGTTCGAAAACAAATCGTCTGAAAAATATGTATAAAACAAACAATATAAATAATTAAAGCGCGGTGTGTATGAACCCGCGGTTGTTTTGTGCGTGCAGCCCCCTGTGATGGGGTATGCGGCTAGGGAGCCCCTAGCCTGCTGAGGCCGGATTCGTCTATCCGAGTCCCGGGTCTTTAAGTGACCCTCGCACTGAAATGACGCCACGCGGACCGGGCATCTTGAGTGTAAGAGACGCGTAATGCGGTATAGCGTTGAAGCGGACAAAAGCCTTTCGTCCCAAGAGTGCTTGATATTCACTTTCAAATGGGACGATGTGAAAAATTAATTTTTCTCGTCAAAAATTGTTCGGCGATCGAACACGACTTCTAGTAATATGGAGCACATGCACTTGGCGTAAGGGCCCGCGTCACTCCTTTGTAGGAAGTGCGGCTGTGTCGGATTTTAGCAGGGTTTACCCCATCCTCTGGTTGTTTTTGAATCTGACAAGTTTAAGTCACCGCCTCCGTCCATTAGGACATGAGTAAATTGTAATCCATCAATTATGGGATTCAATATCAGGGGAGTCCGTCCCGCATTTCGGACGCTTCTGGAGTAGTCCAGGTGGTCGAAAGTGATTGGTTTTGATATCCAATCTCTACGGTCTGCTTTGTTAGACCGTGCGAAGCTCTTTCTAGAAAGTGCCGCACTATTTTTCTGTATTATCACATGAAGTGAGTTTACTGCTTTGACCCCTTGTGGGAAAGTCTTTTGTTTTCTGGTGCTCTGCTGGTGGGGTTTATCTTCTTCGCTTGACGCGTCGAGCCCCTTGTGTTCGGCATTTAGTCGGCGGACTGTTTAAAACCCAACAATCCTGTGGGTGTGATTTGCGTGCCTTAGGGTCTTGTGGATTTGACATATCTGACCCAAAATCTTGTTTAAGTTGGACAATTCGTCACTGTCATCTTTTAGAGGCTGTGTTTTATTATTGGGCCGCGAGCTATTGAATCCGGCGTTGACTGCCATGCTCTTTGGGCTTTTCTCTTTATTCCAGCGCTGCTCTTTTCTGCGCCGTGATTTTCCGTTTCCATCTCTTATCTCGGATGTACTTGGGTCGCTGGTGCTGCATCTTGCTAACCAGCTATCCTCTCCCGCACAGAAGCGGGTCATGAGGCTTGTTAGTGCGGACATTGTCCTTGGTTTCTCTTGACCGAGGTGCCTGGTGAGCCATTCGTCTCGGACATTGTGCTTGAAAGCTGCTAAGGATTCGGCGTCCGGACAGTCGACTATCTGGTTCTTTTGGTAAGGAACCTGTTCGAATTTCATGCTGACTCTCGGGTTGTTGAGTTATGTGACTTAGATCATCTCGTGATCCGGAGGACGGACATAAGTCCCTTGAAAATTTGCTCTAAACGTCCTCGAGCTCTTCCCAACTTCCAACATGTTTTACGGGAGGCTTTTAAGCCAATGACGGGCTGGCCCTTTGAGCTTGAGGGTAAGTATTTTATGGCGTGGAGATCGTCTCCTCGGCCATGTGTATATGTAGTATATAATCTTCTATCCAGACTCGAGTCTGTTGTTCCATCGTAGGCCTCTATGTTTATGGGCTTAAATCCCACTGGAATTCATGGTCCAGCACCTCATCGTTGAAACATAGTGGGTGTCGGCGCCCAGTATTTGTGTGTGCGCTATCGCCGGACACGTGGCGTGTTGCCTTGCTTCTTAGGGCCTTCTCCTTTGGCCCGTAGATGGACTGGCTGGGCCATCTATCCTTCCGAGTTCGTTGGTGGATTTATGTGTGGCGCCGCTTTCATAATTTGGCCTGTCATCTGGCCGTCTATCCAACTAGGCAGCCCCTTTATTTTTGGACGGTGGAGGCTCTATGGCCTCTTCATCGAATTCCGGTAGCAACTTGCGCTTCGGGTAGCTCTTTGATTTGTGGCCATTGCCGTACTGATCTGCGGTTTTGAGCACTTTGCTCCATCTCATTCTGAGTGTGTCTTCCGCTGTTTTGAGCCTCCATTTTTCCTTCTTCAGGCTTCTTGTAGTACTGACGAGTCTTTTCCGGAGGTTCTTACTCTCCGGCGATGTGTCCGGCATACGGTCGTCCGGACTGTTGTTCTCGCCGGGCTTGGATTGATTATCTGACTCGTCATGTTCGGACGATTGCTTATTTGCATGTTAAATAAATCGATTGTGAGCCCTGCCCTATCGCGGGCTCCTTGGGAGTGTTGTTGTCGTCGAGGCGGGACTTAGGGCGGCGTCTACGCCGTCGTTTTGGTCGTTTATCGGCGGGGTCATCTTCTGCCGCGGCCCGTTGGTCCTCGTTATCGCTCCCCTTTGGGGTGTCCACCATATATATGTCATGCGACGAGGTGGTCCTGTAGTGCTGTATAAGCTCTGTTTTTTCTTCGTCTCCGGTATCGTCGTCCATAGCGTCGATGTCTTGAGTCGTAGTCCAAGATGTCGGTTAGATCGTCGGCGATGGCTACAAAGTGGGTGGTGGGTGGGATCTGAATTTCTTCGTCGTCCGAACCCCAACCATCCCGCCATAGTCGGCCAGACTCTCGATAACGAGAGATGCTTTAGTGAATTCAAGATATCGCCAAAAGGCGAAGTCTTGGAAGATGTCATGGCGGTGAATTCCATAACGGCGCCCAATCGGATCGATTGGTAGGGCGCGGGAGGTTGGTCCGGCAAGGAGTCCGGCGCCTCGAGTCCGAAGTTTCGGGGGACAAGATTAGTGTTCGGCTCCATCGCCGTGGATGTTGAAGCCCCCAGGGCGGCGTCTATCCACCGGCCCTCGATCTGGGCGATCGGCTCCGGGCTAATGGCCGAAGCGGATCCGTGTGCGGCCACCAAGGCACTGTTCGGGGCAGAGCTAGATCATGCCCATCGTCATAGTGCGGCGCGCTCGGCTATGGCTCGAGTCCGTCGAAGATCAAGTCTCCGCGGACATCGGCCGTGAAGTTTAAGCTTCCGAATCTGACCTGACGGCCAGGGGCGTAGCTTTCGACCTGCTCCAGATGGGCAAGTGAATTGGCCCGCATCGAAGCCGCCGAATCTGAAGATCTGCCGGGAGAAAAGTCTCGCCAGACAGCGTTGTTGGTTGAAGATGCCATCAAGCCTATCGGTGACGACACAGAGGAACTCTCAATGAAAGCACCAATGTCGGTGTCAAAACCGGCGGATCTTGGGTAGGGGGTCCCTAACTGCGCGTCTAGGCGGATGGTAACAGGAGGCGAGGGACACGATGTTTTTACCCAGGTTGGGCCCTCTCGATGGAGGTAAAACCCTACGTCCCGCTTGATTAATATTGATGATATGGGTAGTACAAGAGTAGATCTACCACGAGATCAAGGAGGCTAAACCCTAGAAGCTAGCCTATGGTATGATTGATGTAATGTATGTTGTCCTACGGACTAAAGCCCTCCGGTTTATATAGACACCGAGGAGGCTAGGAATTACAGTCGTCGGTTACAATGGTAGGAGATCTACATATCCGTATTGCCAAGCTTGCCTTCCACGCCAAGGAAAGTACCATCCGGACACGAGCCGGAGTCTTCAATCTTCTATCTTTGTAGTCTTGGAGTCCGGCGGATAATGATAGTCCGGCTGTCCGGACACCCCCTAGTCCAGGACTCCCTCAGGAACAATATTACATCAAGGATGGTTATCTTATGAGAGCTAACAAACTATGCATTCCCGAGTCTTCTCTTCGTTTGCTCCTTTTGCAAGAGGCTCGTGGAGGCGGACTCATGGGACACTTTGGACGTGACAAGACTTTCGCCACGCTCTCCAAGAACTACTTTTGGCCCAAGATGTTTCGCGACGTCTCACGCTTCACCACAAGATGCTCTACATGTCGCAAAGCTAAGTCAAAAGCTCAATCTCATGGTCTTTACATGCCTCTTCCAATTCCTTATCAACCTTGGGAAGACATTAGTATGGACTTTGTACTTGGTTTGCCTAGAACTCAAAATGGAAAGGATTCCGTGTTTGTTGTTGTGGACCGATTTTCTAAGATGGCACATTTCATTCCTTGTAACAAGATAGACGATGCTTCACACATTGCAAATCTCTTTTGTAGGGAAATCTTGCATCTCCATGGAGTACCAAAGACAATCGTCTCCGACCGCGACGTCAAGTTCTTGAGTTACTTTTGGAAGACCCTATGCGCCAAGCTCGGAATCAAGCTCTTGTTCTCATCCGCATACCATCCTCAAACCGACGGCCAAACAGAGGTGACAAACCGGACTCTCTCCACTCTACTTTGCGTGTTCATCAAGAAGAACATCAAGGAGTGGGAGGCATGTCTACCCATCGCTGAGTACGCCTACAACCGTGCAAGACATTCGACTACCGGCAAGTCCCCCTTCGAGGTCGTCTACGGCTTCAACCCGTTGTCACCATTGGACATTCTACCTCTTCCTCTACAAGAGCGCACCAACATGGATGCGAGTGCACGGGCAAGCTACATCAAGAAGATGCATGAAGATACAAGGCACACCATCGAGCGCCAAGTACAACGACTAGCGACCAAGCTCAACGTCAATAAGCAACCCATGATCTTCAACATTGGAGATCTTGTCTGGATACACATTCGAAAGGACCGCAACTCCAAACTTCTCCCTCGAGCCGATGGACCTTTCAAGGTACTAGCACGCTACAACGACAACGCCTACAAGATAGACCTCCCATGAGGCAAGTACAATGTGAGCGACATCTTCAACGTCAAGGACCTTGCGCCATACCATGGAGATGAAGATCTCGATCCGTGGTCGGATCCTTCCCAAGGGGGGGGAGATGATGCGGAGCATCCCTCGCTCATCCCCATGGACGTGTCTACATCTTTCTCAACACCACTTGGACCCATGACAAGAGCTAGAGCCAAGGCTATCGAAGATAAGGTGAACTCGCTCCTTTCCGAACTTCCTCTCTCTACTCACGAGACTTGGCTACTACCTCATACGGACACTTTGTGTGTGATCAGGTACCTGGAGGAAAGCCATGGTGCATCTACATCCATCGGACAAGGAGGCAAAGCTACCAACCACGAAGATCAAGAAGAAGGTCCACCGAAGAAAGCTCCAGCCACCGGACATCCGGCCCAGACCGGACGACTGGCACCTGAAGCCCCAGCCGCCAAGTCCCAGCCAGA
This sequence comes from Aegilops speltoides, assembly GCA_021437245.1. Classification (NCBI taxonomy): domain Eukaryota; kingdom Viridiplantae; phylum Streptophyta; class Magnoliopsida; order Poales; family Poaceae; genus Aegilops; species Aegilops speltoides. The sequence goes on from CM038142.1 coordinate 104,282,224, forward strand.
TCAGGCCCCAGCGAGCGGACGTCCGGCCCGGACCGGACGACCGGCGCCTGAAGCCCCAGCCGCCAAGCCCCAGCGAGCGGATGTCCGACCCAGACAGGACGACCGGCCACACTCCAGCGAGCGGACAACCGGAGCCACCGGACGTCCGACATCTGTCAACAGAAGGAAAATTAACGGAAGTATGAAACTTCCGGACGTCTGGCGCACCCAATCCAGAGAGCTTCCAGCGGACGTCCGGCGACACCGGACGACCGGTCCCTCATGAACCACCGGACGACCGGCCCCCAGCGGACGTCCGGTACTTGTCTGCGCATAGTTTCGGGTCAAAGCCCATGTACCCCTCCACTTCGCCCCCTTTTGCACTAAGACTATAAATAGGACCCCTCCTCCTCCTAGCTAAGGTTAGCATTGGATTAGCTCATGTTTGTGTGAGAGCCTTTGCTCATCCACTTGGATACTTCTCCTCGGAGTTCATGACCTCTTCGGAGAAGATCCCCCAAGTGGATTCAAGACCCCTTCTAGGGAAGAATATCAAGGCCTCCTCTCGGAGAAGAACGGTTCCTTTGTATCCTTACCTTTGTTGACTTTGGATCTCGTGTATCTCTTATGTGTGTGGTGATCTAGCACTTGTGTGACCGATTCCTTGTTGGTTTAGTGATTCTCTCTCGTTCTCCCCATGTTTTCCCTTTGTGCTTCCGCGTGCTCTTCGTGATTCCCCGTAGGATCCACTCCAAACGTGAAAGATCGACGCCATAGGGTTTCACCCTACATCAGTTTAACTGCTGTAGCATATGGTCAATCATATCATGGCAGAAAGTGTTCCTGTCAAGGTTATCAAACAATGATAATTTCTCATCCAAGTATGCCAAGTTATTTCCTTTCCCAGTGAAGAAACCACCATGGTGCAGCTCTATACTGAATTTTGGTGAATCAAACCCTACATTGCAAAATAAACGATGAGCAGCAGCAAATTCACAAACCCTAGCAGTGAGCCCAAGAAATCTAAGGGCCTGATACTAGAATATTAAGGTAATAAACAAACTACTGAGGACTCTAGCTGATTGGGGGGAGGAGCGGTGGGGGAGGGGGTCTGAGGACTCACCGTACATCGGGCCTCCATATCCTTCCGTCCTCAACATCGGCAGCTCCATCCACGCCGCTTGTTCCCTTGCCGCCGATGAGCTCGGCGTACCCGCAGCGCCGCCGCCAGTCGTATCCCCCATCGTCTCCCCCAGGGTCGTCATGACTTGATTCGCAAAGAGAATAGGGGCTTTTGTGCAAAGAAACAAGCCCCCACCAATGGTCACGTTCGCCTCGCCTGACCCCGAAACCAAGGTTGTCAGAATCGCGATCTTGAATCGGATCGGAGCTTCGATGGTAGGATCGCAAATCGTAGAATCTTCACTAGCAGGATCGTAGAAACGTAGATTCTAAGAACTAAAATCGTAGAATCATAGGGGTTAGTTTGGATCGTAAAGTCGTAGAATCGTATAATAGAATCGCGATTCTGACAACCTTGCCCGAAACACAGAACACCGGGTGGCTGGCCGGTCCAGATGGCTAATGTGACCTAGATGCACCCGCAATGCAAGTTCAATGACGGGTTTTTCCGTTTTGCAAGTAGTGTGACTTAAGTGCACCAGAATGACAAGTGTTGGGGAACGTAGTAATTTCAAAAAAATTCCTACGCACACGCAAGATCATGGTGATGGCATAGCAACGAGAGGGGAGAGTGTTTGTCCACGTACCTCTGAGACCGTAAGCGGAGCGTTAACTGCAACGCGGTTGATGTAGTCGTCGTCTTCACGATCCAACCGATCCAAGCACCGAGCGTCACGGGCCTCCGAGTTCAACACACGTTCAGCTCGATGGCGATCTCCGGCCCTCCGATCCAGCAAAGGCTCCGGAGATGAGTTCCACAAGACCTGACGGCGTGGTGACAATGATGATGTTCTACGGCGCGAGCTTCGCCTAAACTCATGACGATATGGTGAGGTGGAATATGGTGGAAGGGGGCACCGCACACGGCTAAGGAACGATCCGTAGATCAACTTGTGTGTCTTTGGGGTGCCCCCCGCCCCCGTATATAAAGGAGCCAGGGGGGAGGAGGCGGCCGGCCTAGAGGGCGCGCCAAGGGGGGAGTCCTACTCCCGGTCCCTCTTTCCAAGTAGGATTAGGAGAAGGGGGGAAAGAGGAGGAAGAGGGGAAGGAAAGGGGGGGCGCCGCCCCCCTTCCCTTGTCCTATTCGGACTAGGAGGGGGAGGGGCGCGGCCCCCTCCTGGCTCCTTCCCTCTTCTCCCTCTTGGCCCATGTAGGCCCATTAACCCCCCGGGGGGTTCTGGTAACCTCCCGGTACTCCGGTAAAATGCCGATTTCACCCGGAACCATTCTGATGTCCAAACATAGGCTTCCAATATATCAATCTTTATGTATCGACCATTCTGAGACTCCTCGTCATGTCTGTGATCACATCCGGGATTCCGAAAAAACTTTGGTACATCAAAACTTATAAACTCATAATAAAACTGTCATCGAAACGTTAAGCGTGCGGACCCTACGGGTTCGAGAACTATGTAGACATGACCTAAAACCATTCTCGGTCAATAACCAATAGCGGGACCTGGATGCCCATATTGGTTCCTACATATTCTCGAAGATCTTTATCGGTCGAACCGCGTAACAATATACATTGTTCCCTTTGTCATCGGTATGTTACTTGCGAGATTTGATCGTCGGTATCAATACCTAGTTCAATCTCGTTACCGGCAAGTCTCTTTACTCGATCACATGTCGTCATCTCATAACTAACTCATTAGTTATAATGCTTGCAAGGCTTAAGTGATGAGTATTGCCGAGAGGGCCGAGAGATACCTCTCCGACAATCGGAGTGGCAAAACCTAATCTCGAAATCGCCAACTCAACATGTACCTTTGGAGACACCTGTAGTACTCCTTTATAATCACCCGATTACGTTGTGATGTTTGGTAGTACCCAAAGTGTTCCTTGATGGCAGGAGTTGCATAATTCTCATAGTTACAGGAACATGTATAAGTCATGAAGAAAGCAATAGCAGAATACTAAACGATCAAGTGCTAAGCTAACAGGATGGGTCATGTCAATCACATCATTCTCCTAATGATGTGATCCCATTAATCAAATGACAACACATGTCTATGGTTAGGAAACATAACCATCTTTGATTAATGAGCTAGTCAAGTAGAGGCATACTAGTGACTATATGTTTGTCTATGTATTCACACATGTATCATGTTTCCGTTAATACAATTCTAGCATGAATAATAAACATTTATCATGATATGAGGAAATAAATAATAACTTTATTATTGCCTCAAGGGCATATTTCCTTCAGTCTCCCACTTGCACTAGAGTCAATAATCTAGATTACATAGTAATGATTCTAACACCCATGGAGTCTTGGTGCTGATAATGTTTTGCTTGTGAGAGAGGCTTAGTCAACGGGTCTGCAACATTCAGATCCGTATGTATCTTGCAAATCTCTATGTCTCCCACTTGGACTTGGTCCCGAATGGAATTGAAGCATCTCTTGATGTGCTTGGTCCTCTTGTGAAGTCTGGATTCCTTTGCCAAGGCAATTGCACCAGTATTGTCACAGAAGATCTTCATTGGTCCCGATGCACTAGGTATGACACCTAGATCGGAAATGAACTCCTTCATCCGGACTCCTTCATTCGCTGCTTCAGAAGCAGCTATGTACTCCGCTTCACATGTAGATCCCGCCACGACGCTTTGTTTAGAACTGCACCAACTTACAGCTCCACCGTTTAATATAAACACGTATCCGGTTTGCGATTTAGAATTGTCCGGATCGGTGTCAAAGCTTACATTAGCGTAACCTTTTCGACTAGCTCTTTGTCACCTCCATATCGAGAAACATATCCTTAGTCCTTTTCGGTATTTGGGATGTTCTTGACCGCTGTCGATGATCCACTCTGGATTACTTTGGTACCTTCTGCCAAGCTTATTGCTAAGCATCGTCGGTCAGTAAACAAGATTGCATACATGATAGAGCCTATGGCTGAAGCATAGGGAACATCTTTCATTTTCTCTCTATCTTCTGCTGTGGTCGGGCATTGAGTTTGACTCAACTTCACACCTTGTAGTACAGGCAAGAATCCTTTTCTTTGCCTGATCCATTTTGAACTTTTTCAAAATTTTGTCAAGGTATGTGCTTTGTGAAAGTCCTATTAAGCGTCTTGATCCATCTCTATAGATCTTGATGCCCAATATATAAGCAGCTTCACCGAGGTCTTTCATTGAAAAACTTTTATTTAAGTATCCCTTTATGCTCTCCAAAAATTCTATCATTTCCAATTAATAATATGTCATCTACATATAAAACTAGAAATGCTACAAAGCTCCCACTCACTTTCTTGTAAATACAGGCTTCTCCAAAAGTCTGTATAAAACAATATGCTTTGATCACACTATCAAAGCGTTTATTCCAACTTCGAGATGCTTGCACCAGTCCATAAATGGAACGCTGGAGCTTGCACACTTTGTTAGCACCTTTTGGATCAACAAAACCTTCCGGCTGCATCATATACAACTCTTCTTCTAGAAATCCATCAATAGCTAACATGATTCGGACAGACTTAAGCATCGCTACGGGTGAGAAAGTCTCATCGTAGTCAACCCCTTGAACTTGTCGAAAACCTTTCGCAACAAGTGGAGCTTTATAGACAGTTACATTACCATCAGCGTTAGTCTTCTTCTTAAAGATCCATTTATTCTCAATAGCTTGCCGATCATCGGGCAAGTCAACCAAAGTCCATACTTTGTTTTCATACATGGATCCCATCTCAGATTTCATGGCCTCTAGCCATTTTGCAGAATCTGGGCTCATCATCGCTTCCTCATAGTTCGTAGGTTCATCATGGTCAAGTAACATGACTTTCAAAATAGGATTACCGTACCATTCTGGTGCGGATCTTACTCTGGTAGACCTACGAGGTTTTGTAGAAACTTGTTCTGAAGTTTCATGATCAATATCATTAGTTTCCTCACTGATTGGTGTAGTTGTCACAGGAACCGGTTCTTGTGATGAACTACTTTCCAATAAGGGAGTAGATACAGTTATCTCGTAAAGTTCTACTTTCCTCCCACTCACTTCTTTCGAGAGAAACTCCTTCTCTAGAAAGGATCCGAATTTAGCAACAAAAATCTTGCCTTCAGATCTGTGATAGAAGGTGTACCCAATAGTCTCCTTTGGGTATCCTATGAAGACACATTTCTCCGATTTGGGTTTGAGCTTATCTGGTTGAAGTTTCTTCACATAAGCATCGCAGCCCCAAACTTTAAGAAACGACAACTTTGGTTTCTTGCCAAACCACAGTTCATAAGGTGTCGTCTCAACGGATTTTGATGGTGCCCTATTTAACGTGAATGCGGCCGTCTCTAAAGCATAACCCCAAAACGATAGCGGTAGATCAGTAAGAGACATCATAGATCGCACCATATCAAGTAAAGTATGATTACGATGTTCGGACACACCATTTCGTTGTGGTGTTCCAGGTGGCGTGAGTTGCGAGACTATCCCGCATTGTTTCAAGTGCAGACCAAACTCGTAACTCAAATATTCTCCTCCACGATCAGATTGTAGAAACTTTATTTTCTTGTTACGATGATTTTCCACTTCACTCTGAAATTCTTTGAACTTTTCAAATGTTTCAGACTTGTGTTTCATTAAGTAGATATACCCATATCTGCTTAAATCATCTATGAAGGTGAGAAAATAACGATATCCGCCACGAGCCTCAACATTCATTGGACCACATACATCTGTATGTATGATTTCCAACAAATCTGTTGCTCTCTCCATAGTCTTTGGAGAACAGCGTTTTAGTCATCTTGCCCATAAGGCACGGTTCGCAAGTACCAAGTGATTCATAATCAAGTGATTCCAAAAGCCCATCGGTATGGAGTTTCTTCATGCGCTTTACACCGATATGACCTAAGCGGCGATTACCACAAATAAGTTGCACTATCATTATCAACTCTGCATCTTTTGGTTTCAACACTATGAATATGTGTATCACTACTATCGAGATTCAATAAAATAGACCACTCTTCAAGGGTGCATGACCATAAAAGATATTACTCATATAAATAGAACAACCATTATTCTCGATTTAAATGAATAACCGTCTCGCATCAAACAAGATCCGGATATAATGTTCATGCTCAACGCCGCACCAATAACAATTATTTAGGTCTAAAACTAATCCCGATGGTAGATGTAGAGGTAGCGTGCCGACCGCGATCACATCGACTTTGGAACCATTTCCAGCGCCGATCGTCACCTCGTCCTTAGCTAATCTTCGCTTAATCCGTAGTCCTGTTTGAGTTGCAAATATTAGCAGAGAACCGATATCAAATACCAGTGCTCTGCGAGCATTAGTAAGGTACACATCAATAACATGTATATCACATATACCTTTGTTCACTTTGCCATCCTTCTTATCTGCCAAATACTTGGGGCAGTTCTGCTTCCAGTGTCCGGTCTGCTTGCAGCAGAAGCACTCAGTTTCAGGCTTAGGTCAAGACTTGGGTTTCTTCTCTTGAGCAGCAACTTTCTTGCCGTTCTTTTTGAAGTTCCCCTTCTTCTTCCCTTTGTTATTCTTCTTGAAACTAGTGGTCTTGTTGACCATCAACACTTGATGCTCCTTCTTGATTTCTACCTCCGCAGCTTTTAGCATTGTGAAGAGCTCGGGAATAGTCTTGCTCATCCCTTGCATATTATAGTTCATCACGTAGCTCCTGTAGCTCGGTGGCAGTGATTGGATAATTCTGTCAATGACACTATGATCAGGAAGATTAACTCCCAGTTGAATCAAGTGATTATTATACCCGGACATTTTGAGTATGTGTTCCTTGTGAACTATTCTCCTCCATCTTGCAGCTATAGAACTTATTGGAGACTTCATATCTCTCAATCCGGGCATTTGCTTGAAATATTAACTTCAACTCTGAAACATCTCATATGCTCCATAACGTTCAAAATGTCGTTGAAGGCCGGTTCTAAGCCGTAAAGCATGGCACAATCGAACTATAGAGTAGTCATCGACTTTGCTCGCGAGACGTTCTTAAGGTCGTCGATTTGCATCGTGATGAGGCACAGCACCCAGCGGTGCTTCGGGGCGTAACTTTTACAGGCAGCAATGAGGATAATCCTCGAATTCTGACCCCGATCCGTGTAATTGCTACCATCATCTTTCAACTTTGCTTTCTCAAGGAGCGCATTAAAATTCAACGGAACAACGGCCGAGCCATCTATCTACAAACAAACATAGACAAGCAAGATACTATCAGGTACTAAGTTCATGATAAATTTAAGTTCAATTAATCATATTACTTAAGAACTCCCACTTAGACAGACATCTCTCTAGTCATCTAAGTGATCACGTGATCCAAATGAACTAAACCATGTCCGATCATCCAGTGAGATGGAGTAGTTTCAATGGTGAACATCGCTATGTTGATCATATCTACTATATGATTCACGCTCGACCTTTCGGTCTCCATGTTCCGAGGCCATATCTCGTATATGCTAGGCTCATCAAGTATAACTGAGTATTCGCGTGTGCAACTATTTTGCACCCGTTGTATTTGAATGTAGAGCCTATCACACCCGATCATCACGTGGTGTCTCGTAGACGAAGAACTTTCATAGCGGTGCATACTCGGGAGAACACTTCTTGATAATTAGTGAGAGATCATCTTAAAATGCTACCGTCAATCAAAGCAAGATAAGATGCATAAAGGATAAACATCACATGCAATTAATATAAGTGATATGATATGGCCATCATCATCTCGTGCTTGTGATCTCCATCTTCAAAGCACCATAATGATCACCATCGTCACCGGTGCGACACATTGATCTCCATCGTAGCATCATTGTCGTTACGCCATCTATTGCTTCTACAACTATCGCTACCGCTTAGTGATAAAGTAAAGCAATTACAGGGCGTTTGCATTTCATACAATAAAGCGACAACCATATGGCTCCTGCCAGTTGCCGATAACTTTGGTTTACAAAACATGATCATCTCATACAATAAAATATAGCATCACGTCTTGACCATATCACATCACAACATGCCCTGCAAAAACAAGTTAGGCGTCCTCTACTTTGTTGTTGCAAATTTTACGTGGCTGCTACGGGCTTAGCAAGAACCGTTCTTACCTCGCATCAAAAACCACAGCGATAGTTTGTCAAGTTTGTGCTGTTTTAACCTTCGCAAGGACGGGCGTAGCCACACTCGATTCATCTAAAGTGAGAGAGAGACACCCGCCATCACCTTTAAGCACGAGTGCTCGTGGCGGTGAAACCAGGTCTCGCGTAAGCGTCTGGCGTAATGTCGGTCGGGCCGCTTCATCTCACAATACCGCCGAACCAAAGTATGACATCTTTGGTAAGCGGTATGACTTGTATCGCCCACAACTCACTTGTGTTCTACTCGTGCATATAACATCAACGCATAAAACCTAGGCTCGGATGCCCTTTGTTGGGGAACGTAATAATTTCAAAAATTTCCTCGCACACGCAAGATCATGGTGATGGCATAGCAACAAGAGGGAGAGTGTTTGTCCACGTACCCTCCTAGACCGTAAGCGAGCGTTAACTGCAACGCTGGTTGATGTAGTCGTCGTCTTCACGAACCGACCGATCCAAGCACCGAGCGTCACGGGACTCGAGTTCAGCTGCGTTCAGCTCGATGGCGATCTCCGGCCCTCCGATCCAGCAAAGGCTCGGAGATGAGTTTAAATCGACCTGTGGCGTGGTGGCGATGATGATGTTCTACGGCGCAGGCTTCGCATAAACTCCTCGACGATATGACTGAGGTGGAATATGGTGGAAGGGGGCACCGCACACGGCTAAGGAACGATCCGTACATCAACTTGTGTGTCTTTGGGGTGCCCCCCGCCCCCGTATATAAAGGAGCCAGGGGGAGGAGGCGGCCGGCCTAGAGGGCACACCAAGGGGGGAGTCCTACTCCCACCGGGAGTAGGACTCCCTCTTTCCATGTAGGATTAGGAGAAGGGGGGGAAAGAGGATGAAGAGGGAAGGAAGGGGCGCCCCCTTCCCTTGTCCTATTCGGACTAGGAGGGGGAGGCGCGCCCCCCCCGGCTCCTTCCCTCTTCTCCCTCTTGGCCCATGTAGGCCCATTAACCCCAGGGGTTCCAGTAACCTCCGGTACTCGGTAAAAATGCCGATTTCACGGAACCATTCCGATGTCCAAACATAGGCTTCCAATATATCAATCTTTATGTCTCAACCATTCCGAGACTCCTCGTCATGTACGTGATCAGATCCGGGACTCGAACAAACTTGGTACATCAAAACTTATAAACTCATAATAAAACATCATCAAGCGTTAAGCGTGAGGACCCTACGGGTTCGAGAACTATGTAGACATGAACTAAAACCATTCTCGGTCAATAACCAATAGCGGGACCGGATGCCCATATTGGTTCCTACATATTCTCGAAGATCTTTATCGGTCGAACCGCATAACAACATCGTTGTTCCTTTGTCATTGGTATGTTACTTGCCCGAGATTTGATTGTCGGTATCAATACCTAGTTCAATCTCGTTACCGGCAAGTCTCTTTACTCGCTTACATGTCGTCATCTCATAACTAACTCATTAGTTATAATGCTTGCAAGGCTTAAGTGATGAGTATTGCCGAGAGGGCCCAGAGATACCTCTCCGACAATCGGAGTGACAAAACCTAATCTCGAAATCGCCAACTCAACATGTACCTTTGGAGACACTGTAGTACTCCTTTATAATCACCCGATTACGTTGTGACGTTTGGTAGTACCAAAGTGTTCCTGCGGTAAATGGGAGTTTCATAATTCTCATAGTTACGAGAACATGTATAAGTCATGAAGAAAGCAATAGCGAGAATACTAAGCGATCAAGTGCTAAGCTAACGGATGGGTCATGTCAATCACATCATTCTCCTAATGATGTGATCCCATTAATCAAATGACAACACATGTCTATGGTTAGGAAACATAACCATCTTTGATTAATGAGCTAGTCAAGTAGAGGCATACTAGTGACTATATGTTTGTCTATGTATTCACACATGTATCATGTTTCCGGTTAATACAATTCTAGCATGAATAATAAACATTTATCATGATATGAGGAAATAAATAATAACTTTATGATTGCCTCTAGGGCATATTTCCTTCAACAAGTTCTCTGATCGCTAGTGCATTTTACTCTTACTTTTGGGACTAACCTATTGACCGGAGGCCCAGACCATATTGCTGTTTTATTGCCTATTTCAGTATTTTGAAGAAAGGGAATATCAAATGGAGTCCAAACGGAATGAAACCTTCGGCATTGTGATTTTTTGGAAGAATATGATCCTGGAGACTTGGAGTTCACGTCAGAAGATCCTCGAGGCAGCCACGAGATAGGAGGGCGCGCCCCCTTGTAGGGTGCACCCCCTATCTCGTGGGCCCCTCGAGCACCTCCCGACCGACTTCTTTCGCCTATATAAGCATACGTACCCAAAACCATCAGATATCAAGATAGATCGGGAGTTCTGCCGCCGCAAGCCTTTGTAGCCACCAAAAACCTCTCAGGAGTCCATTCCGGCACCCTGCCTTAGGGGGAACCCATCACCGGTGGCCATCTTCAACATCCCGGCGCTCTCCATGACGAGGAGGGGGTAGTTCACCCTCGGGGCTGAGGGTATGTACCAGTAGCTATGTGTTTGATCTCTCTCTCTCTCTCTCTCTCTCTCTCTCGTGTTCTCTCTATGGCACGATCTTGATGTATCGCGAGCTTTGCTATTATAGTTGTATCTTATGATGTTTCTCCCCCTCTACTCTCTTGTGATGAATTGAGTTTCCCTCTTGAAGTTATCTTATCGGATTGAGTCTTTCTTTGAGAACACTTGATGTATGTCTTGTCGTGTTTATCTGTGGTGACAATAGGATATCACGTGGCACTTGATGTATGTTTTTGTGACCAACTTGCGGGTTCCGCCCATGAACCTATGCATAGGAGTTGGCACACGTTTTCTTGACTCTCCGGTAGAAACTTTGGGGCACTCTTTGAAGTACTTTATGTTGGTTGGATGAATCTGAGATTGTGTGATGCATATCGTATAATCATGCCCACGGATACTTGAGGTGACAATGGAGTATCTAGGTGACATTAGGGTTTTGGTTGATTTGTGTCTTAAGGTGTTATCCTAGTACGAACTCTTGAATAGATTGATCCGAAAGAATAACTTTGAGGTGGTTTCGTACCCTACAATAATCTCTACGTTTTTTCTCCGCTATTAGTGGCTTTGGAGTGACTCTTTGTTGCATGTTGAGGGATTGTTATATGATCTATCTATGTTATTATTGTTGAGAGAACTTGCACTAGTGAAAGTATGAACCCTATGCCTTGTTTCCTATCATTTCAATACCGTTTACGCTCACTTTTATCATTAGTTACCTTGCTGTTTTATATTTTCAGATTACAAAAACCTATATCTACCATCTGATTGCACTTGTATCACCATCTCTTCGCGAACTAGTGCACCTATACAATTTGCCATTGTATTGGGTGTGTTGGGGACACAAGAGACTCTTTGTTATTTGGTTGCGGGTTGTTTGAGAGAGACCATCTTCATCCTCGCCTCCCACGGATTGATAAACCTTAGCTCATCCACTTGAGGAAATTTGCTACTGTCCTACAAACCTGTGCACTTGCAGGCCCAACAACGTCTACAAGAAGAAGGTTGTGTAGTAGACATTAGGCATACTGACTAGCATAACCATCACCAACATCAACATGTATCACTAGCAATCATAAACATATGAAAGGTAACACTAGCAGGTAGAACATGATCACAGAGTAAAAAAACATAGAACAAAAGTGAATATGCAAATTTAAACATCACCGGAACAACAATAACTATCTTTTCAACAAGCAATCATTTATTAAATATTCAAGTTGAAAACCATGGCTACTGCATGACTATCATGCAAGTGGGTATTGTGGCTTGCCTGGGGTGGAGGAAATCATCGGAAGGAAGTGTCATAAGCTCGCGGAAAGAATCGTCGGAAATCGTTCTCTCTCGGAGGGGGCTGAATAAGGGCAAGGGCAAAAAGGTCATTTTCACAGTGTCAAACCATAGTGAAAACATGACCACCAGAACGGTCTCGACGAAACAAAGAAGTGAGCGTTGGTTTCACCTGATTTGGAGCTACGGATAAAAAGTTATGGATGTTTTTCTACGAGGGACCCATCTGTAATGAAAATCTTTTCAACCAGGGGCCTGAACAGAAAAAGTGAAAGTGTAATCGGGGAAATACGCTTTCACCTTAGGCTGGTCGTAATGGTAGTATCATAGCTACTATCATGCATGCCAAGTAGACAATTTTGATGAGGTGTCATAGCATTAAATGAAGAAAGAGAGGTGTCTATCATATCACGACATCATCATATTAAATGTTATCTTCTTTTTGTGTAAATGCATGACAATAAATTGAATACTACACGATCTAATATACGATCTTACGTTAGGGAAGTAGTATATACACCAAGATCATATCGTGATACTTAAGATATGATCTCGCCACTACAACCAGCCTTATCCATATGAACAGTGGCGGGGCTGACACGTGCGGGTCCCACGGGTGGGGCCCATCACTTATCCACGTGGGGAGGCCAGGTCAACGGGCTGAGGCTGCCACGCGGGGCCCGCGAGGAGAAGAGGGCCCGCCTGGCCTCTGTCTTCTTCTTCCTCGTCCTGCTCCCGCACGGGACAGAGGAGGCAGGGGACGGCCGAGGCAGGGGAGGAGCGGCGAGGGGGCCGGCCAGCTCCGGCCATCTCCGGCCAGGGCGAAGCCACCGGCGGGCGCGGCGCGGCGCGGCGCTCCCATCCCCGACCAGAGGAAGGCGCGGGAGGCTAGGAATGGCGAAGGGAGGCGGCAGCAGGAGGTGACAGAGGCTGCTCGGCGGTGGTGGTGTTCGTCGGAGCAGGGCGCTCCAGCGAGGGATGAGGGGCCCGGGCGGCTCGCGGGAACGAGGGGGAGGCCGTGGTGAGGTCGGGAAGGCACGAGGAGGCTCGGGACGGCCGGAGGATGCGGTGGCCGAACGACGAAGGCGACGGCCGAGCTCCGGGAGGTGCGGCCAGAGGCACTCCGGCGAGGGGGCAGGTGGTTTGGGCGAACCGCGAGAAGGTGGGGGAGCTCGTGGACAACACCAGGGGAGGAGAGGAGGCTCGAGCTCGCCGGAACCAAGGAGGAACCGCGGTGGCCGAGACGAACTCCGGCGAAACGAGGAGGGGGCCGAGGGCTCTGGTGGGCAAATTAGGTGGGGGAGAGGCTTGTGAGCTGCGCGAGGACTCGGGGCACATTTATATAGCCGAGAGGAGGCTTCTAGAGCTCACGGGCAAGCTCCCGACCAAGCTTTAATGGCGGGCAGAGGCTGGACGTGGCATGGGCATGGAGCTAGCGACGCATTCATGGCGAACCACGACGAAGCAGCGACGCAGGGCGATGAAGAGGCTCACGGGGCAGCTACTAGACATGGATAGAGGTCGAGACGACGAGGGAGACGACAGGCACATGGCCGGGAAGAAGCCAGAGCACAAAATTTGCCTGACATCAGCATGATCACCACCTAAACTGGAGAAAATGGCTAGTTTTGGTGTGGCCGACCATGTCTAGTGGAATGACCTTAGTGACCTTAGTATAACTTTGGAAATATATCATTCCAGGGGCAAATAATAGAATGGCACTTAGCTCCAAAGTTTACCAGAAGCCAAGTGTTTGTGCTGTGCAGTGGGGACACTAGCTAGGTAACTCAGTAACTAGCTTGTCTGGGAGCTTTATCTGTCGAAGGACTTTCATCCTGGAGGTTTTGAGGGTAAAAGGATCAAGATTTACTGCAGTTGCTTCATAACTGCATTTCTGGTTTAGAAATGAAGATCATGATGATGCTCTCACATGGAGTTATGGAATGGGATGAAACTTGGCAAATCCACATGACATGGACATATAAAGATTATGTAAAAAGATCATTCTAAATGGACAAGCCAAAATAACACCTGCTTCACAAACATCTCTCCTGACCAGAAACTTGAAATAATATTGGTGGTCAAATGGATCAATTAAATGATGCGAAAATGGGTGGAGAGATGTTTTATGGGTATAATAATGATCCGGTAATTTATCAGGATTCTTGAAGCAATATAAAATATACTTGCTTCAAAACCTGAAAATATTGCCAGAAACAAAGATTTTCTCCTGTGCTCACATAGATGATTGGATGGGTCTGCAAATGGGTGGAGGGGATTAATATGATCAAATTAAGGAGTGTGAAAAAGTTCAACTCATTTGGGTACACCTAGCTAGTACTTCCTTCACAAAGCCTTCTGTCTGACAGAAACTTTGAAAATTCAATGGGGAAGATTAGCTAGGAAAATAAATTTGAACTTGTGTATGGGGCAATTATGTGGACATATAAACATTCCCAAAAAGGTTGGGAGTCAATAGGATAAATATAAATGACACTTCCTTCACAAAGTGCCATTCAGGGCAGAATAGAAAAAGGAATATTGGAGAATTATTTTTGAACATGGCAATGAATAGTTTTCCATGTTTGATCAAGATATGACCCAAAAAATTTATGAGAATTATTTGGGAATTTTTTGAGTGAAGGAAATATAGGTTGCTTCACAACCTAGGGCAATTTGAGTTATTCCTTTAATAGAAAAAGAATATTCCCAATAAAAAGAATATTGGGATTTGGGCTAGGATGGAAATGAAAGGGTCTAGGGAAAGATTTGGGAATGACAAGCCACTCTGGAAGCAAAGAAGAGGATATCTTCTTCAGTTTCCAGACCACAAAGCCACGGAAAAAGAAAACTCAGGCAAAAACCTCGGAAAAACAAAAGAAAAAGAAAGGGCCAAAAATCAGGCTGTCACACACCGTAAACAGTCCGTTTCTAATCAACTTCCAGTGTATCGAATCGGGTTGGTCGGATAATTGAATATCTATCAATCTCCATACCAAGTGCATCCAAGCATTCCAACGCTTCCAACTAATGCTTGCCTGAACTGAATATTCAAAGGCATCGATTGAAATGATGTGCCCACGTAATCCTCCTTACGTTGCACAATATTATACTGGATGGGGTATTGTAAGGCTAGTGGCGTCTCCCCTAACCATGTATCCTCCCAAAATCTTGTTGACATCCCATTGCCCACCAACAATTTGACCCTTCCAGAATGGCAAGACAGTTGGTCTTGCGGTGACCTAGGCTAGCGTTTTCGATTGTAAATACTTGTTGAAAATACTTGGATAGATAGATGCATAGATAGATGGATGGATGGATAGATGTTAGGGTTAGAACTCGGGTATTTTTGGTAATATAAATTTTGTAGTAAAAAAACTAGTAACAGAAATATTTAGTAAATGTAGGTCTTTTGAATATAATAGAATAGTAAGTGTAGAATAGAGTAGCAAAATGAGAAAATGTTTAGTAAATTTAGGTCTTTTGAATTGTAATAGAATAGATTTTTTTTAGTAAATGTAGGTCTTTTGAATGGTTTTGCTAATACAATTTTTATGAATGGTAATAAAATAGAAAAAATAAGTAAAAAAATAGTAATAAAATAGAAAATTGTAAGTAAAAGATAGTAATAGAATATAAAATTGTTGTTGCCAATTATATTGATGATATAATTTTTCAGTCGATGGACTATGCAAATTTCTCGTGCCGCGTCTCCTTCTCCACTACAAAAAAATACACTTCCGTGATGATACGTGTTTGTCATAGTAGGTCACGTTTTCTGTCATGTATGTACATCCATGAAGATTTTATGACAGAATCAAGATAGTCATACCTGTGTTGTCATAGAAGTGTTCCATGACATTAGCAAAATTATCATCACATAAGTGTCCACTTCCATGACGATAAATCACGCATCATAGAAGTGCTTTCGTCAAGAATAACCGACACGTGTCATCCACCATAACGGGTCGCCGTTAAGCTATCGGGTTCCGATTTGGATCCGATAACCCGTTAACAGCCAGGACCAATGGCAATTTTCCACGTGTAAAATTCTCGCTATGGCCAGGCTCAACGTTGGGACAGATGTCAACCGTCCATTTTACAAGAACCACCAATGAAACGTTGACACGTGGGATGGCCCAATAGAGGCCCATATAGGTTTAAAAGCTAGCCCAGAAACAGGCCCACAAGATTTCGTCAGATCTAATGGGTCGGCCCGTTACCAACCTAACATTTTCTGGACCGAATTATAGCCCACATCAGATACGGGCCGTTAAATAACTGCAATATCCTAGGCCAGTTTACGACCCATATTAGATCCGGCCCGTTAACAACCTGCAATAGTTTGGGCCAAATTATGGCCCATACCTGATCCGACCCGTTAACTGACTTTCATTTCTTGGGCCAAATTACGGCCCATAACAGATACCGCCTTTTTAATAGCACCTGTGCTATTGGGCCCATTGGCGGCCTGATTTGCTCTTCGGCCTCTTAATGACCCTCTTAATAGTTCGACCCGATATTAGTTTTGGCGTGTCAGCGACCTGTCTACACATGGGCCTCTTTCGGCCCGGTTTTACTTTCGGCCATTCAAAGGCCCGAGTTGCACCTGGGCCTAATTATGGTCCGTAGTTACTTTCGGCTTCTTAACGTCTCATCTTCGTGGATACATTCTACCCCAAACTGCCTATCGGACCGTAAAGGCCCTTCAGAGTGTTGGACCTAATTTAGGCCCGTTATACATCTGGCCTACTTCCCGCTTGTTATGTAATTGGCTCAGCCAAGGCCCAAAAACATTTCACCCTGTTAATGGCCCGTCACCGGAATGGGCCAACAATGGGCCGATTTATATTACAAGGCGCTGTCGGCCCGTGATTTGTTCTCCACAATTAAGGCTGAATCTAGTTTTCAATCTATTAAAAGCCTATTTAATTGTTTACTGGGCCTTTTAAAGGCCCGAAACTAATAGTGGGTCATATTAAAACTAGACCTAACTAATGGCCCAAGATGATTGTAGGCCCACGGTTCAGCCCGTACTAGCGATTGGCGACCGGCCAGTTTTAGTATAGAAATTATTATTTTATAAACCTAATCTATTGGCTCATTGCGCAACGATCGAAGATTATGACCTTTTCTCGGAGTGACGACAGCAGAAACATCAAATAAATTACAACATCACGACAAAGAATAAACCTAGAATATACAACAAAGAAATTACAGCATATTACATCCCCTGGGCATCAAAGTTCGCCGCCAGTGATAATAATAAAGGGCAACTAGACAGCAGATTCCATAAACTGGGCAGGTCGCCACTAGTGGAAGTTAACAGGTTGCCACCAGTGGAAGTTAACAGGCCGACAAAATAATAGACAGAACCGATAGCACTTCAACAAAGTTGAAGAAAGGTTAGCCTGACCCAGGAGCTGCAGCGCAAGCAGCTTAGCAACCTGATGAGACTGCGCTTCTTTGACGCTTATATCCACAAACTTAAGCTGCATAGCATCAATAGACGTCCTGTACTTACGGTTAATCTTGCATAGAGATTGGAGCTCCAGTCGGATTTGAGCGGAAGCATGTCTTTCTGCTTGAATTTCAGACTGAAGAAGTCGAACATATTAAGGCGGCGACTTCATCGAGCTTGTGTCACTGAGTAAGTTCGACACTACATCAAAATATGACTTTGTGGTTGTATCCCTACCCTCAGTATGTGTTGCCTTCTTCTCTGGAATATATGTTAGAGGGACAAACAATGGGTTCGTCTCACTATCATTGTGGCAGTTCTTCCTAGCAGCAGTGCTGTCACCCTGAAAGAGAAACAAGTAGGTAAATAATAGGTTTTGCATGTATAAGCATCAACACTGCCAATTTGTCTCATTTCTTTGTTAGAAATAAAGAGACACTATTTAAAATAACATTAACACAATAGGCATTGTTCATAGTTAAGATGGCAGGAAATGGCATTGTGCAGGAGCGGCCAGCTTCACCAGACCATTGTTCATAGTTTGAAGGCTCGAGGAGGACAAACTTACATTAGTAGTGAAGACAGGCTTTATAAAGCCCTTGTCCATATTGATGGGGGGGATTCAAGAAGTTGGGAGACTTTAGACCTATCTCCTTAACTGGAATGGGTCTGAAGTTTCTCTCCAAAATGGCAGCCAACAGGTTCCAAGATGTGATTATGCAATGTGACCACAAGAATCAATATGGTTTCATCAAAAGCAAAACAATCTAGGATTGCATAGGTTGGACTTTTGAGTATCCGCACCAGTGCCACCAATCCAAGAGACCAATTGTAATTCTTAAACTTGACTTTGAGAAGGCTTTTGACTCCTTGGAGCATGAGGCTATTATTCAAATCCTGAGATATAAAGGCGTTGTTTGGATAGTGAAGATTAGCGATAGGATTATGGAAAACGGTTTTTGGCCGATTTATAGGAAAACCCATTTTACTTCAGTTTTTACGAATAACCAGTTTATAAATAACTAAGTTTGGTAAGGAAATTTGGAAAACTGGTTGGCCAGTTCCTTGTTTGGATACCCACGACCACTAGTTGCTCCTATTCCTATTCTCCCCCTATGAGTGACCCACTTTCCCCAAATCCCACACCATGGCATCATCCATCCAAGCTCATTGAGCTGCTGCTCCCCTCCGATTCCTCCTCCGCTCGCTCACACCGCTGCTCCCTCGTTCGCCCGTGGAAGAATCCGCGTGCGGACGCCGGGTATGGCACGCCTCCGCCACCCTGGACGCCGGTTGCTGCTGGACTCCCAGGTCGCCAGCTACACACTACCATGCACGGAAGCCTACTACTGCGTGCCTCCGCCCCTTGGACGTTGGTTGCGACATGCCTCCCCTCCCCTAGATGGCTAGGTCCCCAGGCGTACTCCGTTTCGTCGGCCTTCGACCCCACACAAGCTCTACCCGGCGAGTGGTCCTGCTTCAGGTCAACGCTTAGGCCTGCCTTCCCTCAACGCCGGCCGTGCAGGCTGCACCGACATCTTCCCGTATCGGCGGCGCCGAGGGCAGTAGGCAGCTGTAGCTCTTGACCAACATCACCATCAGTAACAGCCTATTCGCAGATGGGGATGACAAGCTTTTTTTTGACTATAAACAGTAGGGTAAAACCCCACTGCAATTTTTATATTATAGAGCAAAGAAACTAGTAGTCTTACAGGCTTGAGGTATGCCTACAGAAAGAAAGAAAGAAAGAAAAGAAAGAGAAATAAAAAAAACTAGAAACTAGAAACTAGAACTAAGAAAAGAAATAATAAAAATTACAGCAGGGCCTCAAGCCACAAATTGAAATGACTCTCATGTTTCTTCTTCGTTCTGAACCTTAAAAGCTTTAGCTCCACCAGGAAAATGAACTTCCAGCCTTGAAAAGATGGAGCAATGTTTTCAAAAAAATTCTTATTTTTGGTTATCCATATGGCCCATGCACCAAGAATGATGATCTCCATGTAAAAGGGGTAATTTAGTTTGTCCTTTAGATCTTGGAAAGCTTCCGGCACTGACAGATTTGGTGTTCTTGTTGGACAAATAAAGTACCAGCATTGTTGCACAAATGGGCATCCCCAGAAAAGATGATGAAGTGTTTCTTCCTGTTGACAATCACTAACTGCACAGTTGTATGCTTCCAGTACAAAATTCTTCCTTCTAAGCAGGTTTCTTGTGTTAACTCTGTCATGAAGTAGTTGCCAGAAAAAAACTTTATGCTTTGGCTGACATGGCTTTGCCAGATCCAACTAAAATGGGGAGGTGTTTGTTTGTGACCTATTAACACTTTATATGCTTTGATGGATGAGTATGTTTCATTTCCCCAGATATAACTCCAAGTGTCTAAAGATCCCAGAAATTCAGATTGCCTCATAGAGATGCAAATGTCCTCCATTTCAATGAATTCCTCATATGCCTCTGTTGTCAATGGTAGGAAGAAAAGGTCTTGAAGGTACTCTGTCTGCAATACCTGTTGTATGTTCAACTGTGGGTTTCTCACAAAGGAGTACATGTGGTGGAATTTGTGTTTGAGTACAGGGGATGACAAGCTAGCGGATGGGGATTCAGAGGAGCAGGTATGTTTGATTATTATTTTCAAGTTTTGTACTATTAAACTAACATGGACTGCATCATGCACTTGACGAGAGAAGCTCCAGTTATCTTGCTTTTTGGTTTCTTAGCATGTTTTCATGGTCTACATCACGCACTTGCGGAGAGTATACTACTTCATAACTAACAGGACTTAGCAATAAGTACATATCTACTTGGTCCATTCAAGAATCCAGTGCGTAGGTACAAGCGGAACACTTGAATGTCACATACAAATGCATCAATTTGAAGTAGTTTATTGGTCGCTTCACTTGCTGAAATGATTGGTAGACAATGACATTTCATCTTGTAGCTCCATATAGAGAGAGGGAGAGGCAGAGGGTGAGAGAGAGAGATAGAGCTTATAAGCCTATAAAAGAATGTGAAGTTCATGTCCATATAAAGAATTAAAAGTTGTAACAATAATTATTGCAGATATATCTGCAATTTAAGATGGAAAACAAATATTGCAATATTTAATCATCTTCTGGTTGAGTAGTACGTTGTTGATGTTTAGTCCACAACTCTCAGGCGATGGCAGCACGAACTCTCTCACCAGCAACTCTATCATGTTCTCTTGCTTGCCCATGAACTTGTTGATCACCATGGTCAGTATTTTGTTCTGTTTCCCCATGCTCATAAAGCTCAAATAACTCATCAGGATGATTAACCTTCCTTATGAAGTTGTGGATAATGCAACAAGCCATAACAATTTTCACTTGAGTTCTGTATGGATAAGGAATTCCTCCTTTCCTACTTAGAATTGGAAAACGCGCTTTTAGAACACCAAAAGTTCGTTCAACAACATTCTGCAACTGTGCATGTAGATGGTTGAACAAGTCCTTCTCACTAGTATATCACCGATTACTTCCACGAAATAAAGCAATATGATAGCGATCTCCATGATACGGGGCAATAAATCTTGGAGTATTCGCGTAGCCTGAATCAACAAGGTAATATTTACCTGCACATTAACTTCATATCACACTCATCATCTTTATATATATATTGTAGATACACAAGTAATTGTACTTTACGTTCAGGAACAACTAAACCCCCAGTAGTAACAGCCCATCTTAGAACAGCTTGATCTGATGCAGAACCCTCCCATCCAGCAGCGACATAAGAGAATGTCATGTCAAATGACACTACTGCCATTACATTTTGAGACGGATAACCATGCTGGTTTCTATAAGGAGTTTTCTTATCAAGCCTGACTTTTGCCTCAATATGTGTCCCATCAATTGCTCCTAGGCAGTTCTTTTGGGATTTTTTGTTAGTCAAACAATAACGTTTAGATGGTGTGGACCTTCTATTTGTGAAAATCATATGGAAAGGAATATCTGCTTCTAGTAGCAAACACACCTTGAAATATGGGTAGAATCTTGCGTCACCCAATATTTTTGATGGGACTTGATTGCTTGGATCTGTTATGCAAACATCACGCAAACCATTTATGGCGTCTAAAACTTTGTTGAAGTGCTAGCTGATTGGTTCGCCAGAATGCATATATTTATCTTCAATGACACGGTTTCTAAGATTGTGACCAATCGTATGTAGAAACATGAGTAGTTGTTCGTCCACTGTCATTCGATTTGTATCCTTAAGTAACTTCCTCTCGCATAAAGCATCTCGCAACAAGTAGAATGTGTGCTTCTCAAGATGAAATTGTTCATTAAATCTAACTGGATGTCCCTCTAAAATCTTGATTGTTTTCTGAGCACCGGTTAATATAGAAGTGTTGCGGGCTGTTCTGAATAACCTTGTGAACAAAACATCGCGAAACAAGGACACTGCAGAAATGTTATTAATAAGCACTTTCTCGAAATAAGAAAGTTCATCATCTGGCACATCCGAAATGTTCATAGATCCCTACACGATTTGCATAGTTGACTATATCATCTATGGATAATTGTTTTAAAATGTAATAGTGCTGAACCGCACAATGAACAATACGAAACTGAAAACAATATTTATTACTTCACACAAACTAACAAAACATAAGTGAAATTGTTTTCTGAATCTTGTAAAGTGCGAGAATGACTGAAATAAAATAGTATGCTCAAAGGTGTATTACAAAAATTCTAAGGATCAAGAATCCAGAGCTTTCGCATCTCTTCATCCATCTCAATGAAAATGGCCCGTTTATCACCATTTGTAAATGCCTTTACCGCCTTTAGTTTCTCTTTGGGATCGAGATTACTCAGACTATTTAATATTGCGATACAAGATTTAACCGAGTAAGCTTTAGTTTGTTGTGCTACTGTTTTCTTTGCTTCAGCAATGCTAGGTGATGCATCTGCAAGGCGATCAATTGCAATTATGGCATCAGTTTCCTTGGATCCACTTCTAGGGGACTTCTTTTTTCTGGCTCAATGGTAGTTGACTTCTTCGTGAAGACACCAGCGGAAGCATTGATTTAATCAGAATCGATGTCTGTCGGTGTCAAAACCGGCGGATCTCGGGTAGGGGGTCCTGAACTGTGCGTCTAAGGCTAATGGTAACAGGAGGGGGGGACACAATGTTTACCCAGGTTCGGGCCCACTCTATGGAGGTAATACCCTACTTCTTGCTTGATTGATCTTGATAGATATGAGTATTACAAGAGTTGATCTACCACGAGATCGTAATGGCTAAACCCTAGAAGTCTAGCCTATGAGGTTATGATTGTGGTGGTTAAACCCTAGAAGTCTGAACCCTCCGGTTTATATAGACACCGGGAGGGCTAGGGTTGTACAAAGTCGGTTACAGAGAAAGGAATCTACATATCCGAATCGCCAAGCTTGACATCCACACAAAGGAGAGTTCCATCCGGCAGGGGACGAAGTCTTCTATCTTGTATCTTCATAGTCCAACAGTCCGGCCACAGTATATAGTTTGGCTGTCCGAGGACGCCTTAATCCAGGACCTCCTCAGTAGCCCCTGAACCAGGCTTCAATGACGATAAGTCCAATGTGTAGATTGTCTTCGACATTGCAAGGCGGGTTCCTTCTCCGAATACTCAAACATAGCCTTCCGAACATAGAAAATGTGTCCGGTTCTGCAAAACAAGTACCACACACTACCGTAGAGAGTATAATATTTCACGAGTCCAATCCGCTGACAAATTTTTGTAGCGTGACATCACGCCACTTCCCGGTCTTTATTCGAACCGTTTTTAGCCTGCCACTCCGTATTTCGAGGTGCGGTTTCATTGACACATCTTGCCAAAGCAGGGATCGTGTCCCCTTATCACGAGATTCTCACCAATACGGGCATGGGTAACCAAACCGTGTCATCTGCACGACGCTTGGGAAATAGGCGAATTTTAAGGCAAGTGGGGAGCCGCATGACTTTTACTGCCTTTATAAAGGGATAAGGATTCATCCTTGTTCACCCATGCCTTCTCCTCTGCCCATCCATTCTCGAGGTCCAGTGCCCAAGCTCTCGCCT
Source organism: Aegilops speltoides (assembly GCA_021437245.1). Taxonomy (NCBI): domain Eukaryota; kingdom Viridiplantae; phylum Streptophyta; class Magnoliopsida; order Poales; family Poaceae; genus Aegilops; species Aegilops speltoides. Next base: position 104,305,825 of record CM038142.1, read on the forward strand.
TCTCCGCCCAAATAAGCACTCCGATCATGTCCAGATCCGGAGCAGGAGGCAAGTGGATGGCCTCCTCCGTCAAGAAGAAGGACATCATGGAGCTTCGGCAGGCCGGGTACCTAGCTAAGGAAACCGTTCACCGACTTCCGGCCAAGGGACAGATTGTCCCTACCCCGAAGCCCCATGAGAGGGTTGTGTTCCTCACATAGTTCGTCCGCGGGCTGGGATTCCCTCTCCATCAGTTTGTCCGAGGACTAATGTTTTACTACGGGCTAGACTTCCATGATATGGCGCCCAACTCTATCCTCAATATCTCGGCATTTATTGTCATGTGCGAGGCCTTCCTCCGCATCCCACCTCACTTTGGCCTATGGCTGAAGACCTTCAATGTGAAGCTGACGGTGGTGAGCGGCCAACAAGCAGAGTGCGGATGCGCTATGGTGGGCAAGATGCCCAATGTCTCCTGGCCCAAAGGCTCCTTTGTGGAGACTGTCAAAGGGTGGCAGTCGGGGTGGTTCTACATCACCGAGCCGCATGACACCAACTGGGCAGCGGCCCCCGCATTCCGATGCGGCTCACCTCCTGGCAAGAGAAGGGCCTGACCTGGGGTTCCCCGAGCTAACAGCGCTCCAGACGCGCGTCCAGAGTATGATAATCAAGAAAGTCAAGCTCGTCAACGTGGTCCAGGTTATGCTCATTCGCCGGATTCTTCCGTGCCAACGCCGGGCTTATTATTTATGGGAGTATGATCCGGCCAAGCACCAGACCCTATTAGAGCTCTTCGGCATGACGCACGATGTTATATGGAAGGTGCTCTTCAAGGCCAACGAGGTGCCACCGGCCACGATCGAGGATCGTGGGCATGACCTAACTCACCCTGGAAATCCGGTAAGTTCTTTCATGTTTCAAGGTGTACCCTTTACTTGCACATTCGAGGAAGGCATCTAAGTCTCCCTATCAATTATTTCAGGACTGGACGATGATGGCAGTGCAGATTAACTATCCAGCTCTGCTGCCCGAAGACCCAGAAACCTTTCTCCTGATGAAGATGCTATTTCCGGTGCCTTATGAGGTGCCGAAGAAGAAGTCCCAAAAGAAAGCCAAGGGGACCAGAGGTGGTCTCTGCCACAAGGGTCTTTCGGACGCGACGTCCGAAGACGCCGAGGCTCACTCCTCCATCACCGAAGATGACAAGGAGGAGGAAGAAGAAGAAATCCATCCCCCCTGTAGGGGGGAGAAAGAAGAGGGTGGCCTACACACATGGGGAAGCCGAGGCGTCCAAGAAGGGGTAAACTTCCCTTCCGGACAACTCCGCGGCGGCCACCAACAGCGGCAGGGAGTCGGAGCCCAGGGTCAAGCCCCTCGCCAAATCGTAAGTATCCGGACACGTTCATGTATCTGGCCTTTTTATTTTATTGTTTTATTGTGCTAAATTATGCATTTGCAGTCCGGCTCGGTCCAGTCCCGAGTGGTCCTTATCCTCAAAGGATTCGCTGGATCCGGCTGCGATGGAAAGCGGGACTGTTGGTGTCAAAACCGGCGGATCTCGGGTAGGGGGTCCCGAACTGTGCGTCTAGGCGGATGGTAACAGGAGACGAGGGACACGATGTTTTACCCAGGTTCGGGCCCTCTCGATGGAGGTAAAACCCTCGTCCCCGCTTGATTAATATTGATGATATGGGTAGTACAAGGGTGGATCTACCACGAGATCAAGGAGGCTAAACCCTAAAGCTAGCCTATGGTATGATTGTTGTAATGTATGTTGTGGCCTACGGACTAAAGCCCTCCGGTTTATATAGACACCGGAGGAGGCTAGGGTTACACAGAGTCGGTTACAATGGTAGGAGATCTACATATCCGTATCGCCAAGCTTGCCTTCCACGCCAAGGAAAGTCCCATCCGGACACGGGACGGAGTCTTCAATCTTGTATCTTCGTAGTCTTGGAGTCCGGCGGATGATGATAGTCCAGCAGTCCGGACACCCCCTAGTCCAGGACTCCCTCAGTAGCCCCCGAACCAGGCTCCAATGACGATAAGTCCAGCGCGTATACAGTCTTCGGCATTGCAAGGCGGGTTCTCCCTTCAAGTTCCATGTACCGGCCGAACAGTGTCCGGCTTTATCATAAATACTGTGTTCCTCGGCTTCTACGCCCAATAATGGCCTTTTTCCATGCGTCACACGAATGCGAAAAGCCAGGGTGTCTTTTACGTTTCACCCCCTAGTCGTGCGAGTCGTCCACCTACAAAAGAGGCAAAAATCCAGATCCAAACCACACCATCTTCCTCCCGCGAATACTTCATCGGAGCGCCTTTGACCTAAAAATCCATTCCATCATGGACCGTCGACGCGGCTCCTCTTCTCGCTCCCAGCCCACCGCCCGGGATTGGAGGAGGTGCTCTGTTCCGCACAACGAGCTAGTGAAGCTCAAGCGGGGATATCTCCCTCCGGCCTTCATGGTCCCGATTCGAGCCGGCTGGTAACTTATCAAGGTGGGAGGCAAGCGGAGGCTACCCCAAGCCCCAATAAAGGGGAGCGAGTATGCTTCGTCCCTTATCGATAAGGGACTCGGATTCCCAATACATCCGCTCCTCCGCTGGCTCTCTGGAGTTCTACGGACTCCAGCTCCACCACCTCACACCCGCCTCCTCCGTGATATCGCTGAGCTCGCAGCTCTTATGAGCTATTCCCGGGCATTGAGCCCCGCTTTGCATTGTGGAAGAGGCTGTTACGCCTCGCACCCGTTGTCACGAGGGGTCCATATATCAAGTGGGCGGCGCCAAATATGGCGCATCGCCGACCAGATACTCCATCCGGTACTCCCAAGAAGGCGTCCAAGACCGGCCTTCGAGTGGTTTTACATAGGAGACGCCCATTGCTGGACCCAGTCCGGATTGGCCTCCGGAGTTTAGTGCTGCTCCTCAAGAACGCCACCGGGCGCCCACGGAGCCCCGATTGAGGAAGACAAGAGCATCCATTACTTGATGGGCCGAATAAGATTATCGCCCATTCCGGTTGACCATGATAGGAGTCATGGCGACATGCATCATGCGGGGTACAACCATTGCAATACTGAGGCCACCCCATTTGGGATTTCAACGGGAAGACGATGACACCCGTCATGGCCGCTGAAGGGCGGATTCGACCGAGGATCTGGTGGAGATCCCGCCCACTGCATAAGGGGGAGAAGGAGGACTTCCTTTGAACGAACCCTTTGAATGGGTTTTCCATGAACAACCCTAGAGGATGGGTGTTTAACACTTTTAAGGCTCAACCCATGCTTTCAAGTTTAGGCTTCTTACATTATGTTTTCGTAGCGGGATCTACGCCGGACTGTGGAGGACATGGTAAGTCCCGCCCGCAACCCGAGGATCCAGAAGATCCTCGGATCCGCCTCCAAGAGGATCCGGACATCAAGGTGGAGCTGATCGACGGGTATTTCACCAGCTCAGATGGATAATGCTTTGGTCGCCATTACGGCGGACTACCCCGATCAGATCCGCTTCCTGGTGACTATGACCGAGGTCCGGACACCATTATCTCTTCCTTGCCCATTTCGACCTTCGCGAACGATGGTATTTTACAGAAGTGCCTTCACGGCGGAAGCCGAGCTCAGCGGCGGTGACCAACAGAGGTCATCCGGACCAGCGAAGCGGAAAGGAGCGCGGCACGGATCAAACGCCGCCAAAAAGGTATAACTCGTATTTGAATTTTCAGAGCAACGTTCCTAGGAAGCGTCTGAGTGCTCATGATCTTTATAGGAGAAAAAGCGCTCGCCGGACTATGGGCGCGGAAGTTGCCGATCCAACCTACACCGGCCAGGCTCCAGCGCCCGGCCTGGAGGGGGAGGCAAGCGCGAGACGCGGGCCGGATCCTTCTCCAACGGAGGACACCGACAGACTGTCCGCCACCAAGTCTGAGGTGGAGAGTGCCATGAACCATAGGTGCCGCCGGACAGTGTTTCGTGAAGCGTGCTTCTCCCCTGAGGCATTGGACGCCTTTAACGCAGGGGACGCGCACCTCCGTGCCGCTCAAGATGGTTTTACCGGAGCCACGGAGCAGTCTGTGAAAGACATACGGGTAAGGGAATTTTAATGGTTATATATACGAGTAGCCCCCGAGACTGAAAGTAGTTATATTAATTGATTTAAGGATCAATTTAAAATGCAGGCTCTTACTGAGAAGAATGCCCAGCTGTCTCAGGAGCTGCAAGAATGCAAGGCCCAACTTGAGGCTGCACTTGCTGCCGTAGGGGGAGACGCAGAGACCCCTCCTGGTAACACATTTTTGTGAATAAATATAAGCGCTGTGCGGCGTGCGCGCAAGTCTAATAGTGACATTGCAGTTGCCGCCGAACAAGATCCGGATAGGCAAGGATTACTACGCCAGCTAAAGGCCGGCGAGAGGGTGCTGAATAAGGTGCAGCAAGAAAGGAACAAGCTCCAAGATGCCCACGCCCAGCTCGGAGAAGAGCTGAAAGGTGTTCGGGCCGAGCTGTCCGGCTCCGTTAAGGAGACTGAGCGGCTTCGTCGTGGCATCTATAGTAAGTGCTTGAGCATACTCTTTTGAAAAGAAGAGTTCGGCGAGGAAGTCAATTGACAAATTATGTCTTGTAGGTATACTCACCGGTTGCCCCGCGAAGGAGATGCCCATATCAACGGGTGATCAACTTCCCGAGCTGTTGCAGCTGCTCGAACGAGTTCGGCAGCAATGAGCGGCGTCGTCCAGCTTTATGGCGGCCCTCTCCCTACCCGAGGGCCTTGGGGAGCTTATGGAGAAGCTTCAGGAGTGTGGCAGCGCCCGCTTATGGAAGATTTCGCTGCCGCCAAGGTGCCCGGGAGGCTTGGGCCATGGTGAAGACGCGTTACAAAGAAGGCGGATCCCAACCACATGGCCGTTGGACCGTGGGGCCCGATGGGAAGGAGATCCTGTGAGTTTAGTATACAACCAAGTAGAGTTGGCTGCTAAATTTCCCCACGGGACTGTAAGTTAGACAGCCTGTTAGACGGGATTGAGGAGGAATACAATCAGAATTTTGACGATGTATGTTTTCCTTTAAAGTGACATGTGAAATGCCTTCTAGCCGGATTGTAGATCGCTTTGTCTTTGCCGACCTTTTCGCTTCAACCTCGGGACCCTAGAGTCCTGAGTGTGTCCGAATACCTTTTTGGTTAAGAAACAACCGGGTATGCATGGAGACCAAAGTAGGGGTCATTAGTGCTTTATCGCATAAGTGCCCAACTAGTTATGTTATATTACATGGTTAGTAAGAAACATCTTCCAGAGAGAATAGTTCCGTTAAGGGTTCCTTTCTCGAGGCATGCCCTAAAGTGCATGTTCGGTCTCATGAAAGAAAGCAGAAAAACATCTGGGGCGGATAAATGAGTAGGTAAAAGTCATCTTTTAAGTCACCGATCAATATTCCCTTAAGAATGCTAGCTTTCGGCTTCACCCACCGAGGTACACATCCGGTGACCAGCAAGAATAATCGCAGAGGTGCTCCCTTTACGTCCTAGCCGAACGATCGGGAACGTAGGGGTAAGCACAGGAGCGAGGCAACCCAGCTTGGCCAAAACTTAAGTCATATCGATGCATATAATGGTGAGTAAAAGGTACATGTGGAAGCTTGACACATGTGCTGGACATGAAACCCTTATAATTGAGCTTCTGTAAAACAACCCCCCAGGTATAATGAGTGCGGATGGCACATCAAGTGTATGCGAAAAATGCGAAAGTAGGCCCTTAGGGGCTTTTTAGTAAAAAGGTTATGAAAAGAGAAACAAAAGACAGCCGAAGTGTAAAAATTTGGACGGAGGAAGGGGACGAACTCTTAGTCCGGCGCTAGGCATAGAATCTTCGGAGGCGGGCTGCGTTCCATGGGTTCGGCTCGAGTCGGTTATCCGACGCATTTCGTAGACGGTATGCTCCGCCGGTCAGGACTTGATCGATAATGAAGGGGCCCTCCCATTTGGGCTTCAACTTGTCCTTTTTCTTGTCCGGCAGGCGTAGAACTAGTTCACCAACATTGTAAGTCTTGGCCCGTACTTCTCTGCTTTGATATCTTTGGGCCTGCTGCTGATAGAATGCGGAACGAGCCTTGGCGACGTCGCGTTCTTCCTCCAATGTGTCCAAGCTATCCTGCCGATCAAGCTCGGCCTCTCTTTCCTCGTACATGCGCACTCGAGGTGAGTCATGAATAATGTCGCAGGGCAAGACTGCCTCTGCGCCATAGACCATAAAAAATGGTGTGAATCCGGTAGTGCGGTTAGGCGTTGTCCGCAGCCCCCAGAGTACGGAGTCGAGCTCCTCGACCCAGTGCGTGTCAGATTTAGTAAGTGACCGCACTAGTCTGGGTTTAATGCCGCTCATTATTAGACCATTTGCTCGTTCCACTTGACCGTTGGTTTAAGGGTGATAGACTGAAGCGTAGTCGAGCTTGATGCCCATATTTTTGCACCATGACTTAACCTCGTCGGCTGTGAAGTTCGTGCCGTTGTCGGTGATGATGCTGTGGGGGACTCCGTAGCGGTGTACTACCCCGGATATAAAGTCTATCACTGGTCCGGACTCTGCCGTTTTGACCGGTTTGGCCTCTATCCATTTGGTGAATTTATCCACCATGACCAATAGGTACCTTTGCTTGTGGGTTCCCCCTTTAAGGGGTCCAACCATATCAAGCCCCCAGACCGCGAACGGCCAGGTAATGGGTATAGTTTTGAGGGCGGTGGGCGGCATGTGGCTCTGATTAGCAAAGAGCTGACAACCAACGCATCTCTGGACTAAGTCTTGGGCATCTGCCCGGGCCGTCGGCCAATAAAACCCTGTACGGAATGCCTTTCCTACAAGGGCCCGGGCTGCTGCGTGGTGTCCGCCTAGTCCGGCATGAATTTCAGCCAGAGGTTTCGCCCTTCCTCTTGGAGATACACCTTTGAAGGACTCGGTTGTACTTTTCTTATACAATTCTCCTCATGGACCTTGTAGGCTTTCGATCGCGGACTATGCAGCGGGCCTCGTTTTGGTCTTGAAGTTCTGCCTAAGCAAGTAGGCTAGGAATGGTTCTGTCCACGGGCGATTATCGCCATTATGACGTGGGCTGAAGGTGTTATGTCATCGGCTAAATCGCCCGATTAGCGCGTTTTTTCCGGTTTGTCACTTCCGGCTCCTCTTCCCATAGTACGGATGGCTTGAAGAGCCATTCCAGAAGATATTTGAGGACAGCATCACGTTTCGCACCGATGCGTGCAAGACGTCGGCGCTTGGTTATTATCTCGGGCTCGTGATGGAATTCGAGTCCTTCAAACCGAGCTGACATTTTAGGACAGCGTTGCGATATGCTGCCATTTTTGGATCCTTGGCGTCAAAGTCTCCGTTTATTTGGGATATTGCAAGGTTTGAATCCCCACGCACCTCTAGGCGTTGAATGCCCATGGAGACTGCCATCCGGAGACCATGTAACAGGGCCTCATATTCGGCTGCGTTGTTGGAGTCCGTGTACATTATTTGAAGTACATACTGGACTGTGTCCCCGGTTGGGGACGTCAATACGACGCCAGCCCCCAGTCCGGCCAACATTTTAGAGCCGTCGAAATGCATAGTCCAATTGGTGTATGCGCTGTACTCTTTAGGGAGTTCGGCTTCGGTCCATTCGGCGACAAAGTCAGCCAAAACTTGTGACTTTATAGCTCGCCGAGGTTTGTAAGTTATATCGAATGGTAAGAGCTCAATGGCCCATTTTGCAATCCCGCCCGCTAAGGTCGCGGTTATTTATAATGTCATTGAGTGGTACTTGAGGCCATCGTTATCGAACACTCTTGAAAGTAGTGTCGGAGCTTCCGGCGCCATGAACACCGTGATCGCTATCTTCTCGATAGTGTGGGTAACGGGACTTGCAGGGGGTTAACACAGTGGATACATAATACACTGGTTTTTGAAGAGGGAATTTGTGCCCTTTTGTCTCTCGTTCGACGACGAGTACCGCGCTTACAACTTTATGCGTTGCTGCGATGTATAACAACATTGGTTCGCCCAGATTGGGCGCAGCCAGGACCGGATTTGTTGCCAATATGGCCTTTATTTCTTCGAGTCCGGCAGTGGCAGCATCCGTCCACTCGAAGTGTTCGGTGCGCCTGAGGAGGCGATAGAGGGGCAACGCCTTTTCTCCTAGACGGGAGATGAAGCGGCTTAGAGCTGCCACGCATCCTGTTAATTTTTGTATTTGTTTGAGGTCTTTTGGAATGTCCAACTGTGACAGAGCTCGGATTTTAGCTGGGTTTGCTTCGATTCCTCTACCGGATACGATGAAGCCCAGCAGCTTTCCGGCTGGTACGCCGAAAACACATTTTTCCGGATTCAGCTTGATGTCATATGCTCTGAGGTTGTCGAACGTGAGCCTCAAATCGTCTACTAGAGTTTCGACGTGTTTTGTTTTGACGACTACGTCGTCTACGTATGCCTCTACTGTTTTGCCAATCTGGGTAGCCAGACATGTTTGAATCATGCGCTGATATGTTGCGCCGGTGTTTTTAAGTCCGAAGGGCATCGTGTTGAAGCAGAATGGTCCGTAAGGAGTGATGAATGTCGCTATGCTTGGTTCGCTTCCGCCATCTTGATTTGATGGTAGCCGAGTATGCGTCGAGGAAGCACAATGAATCGTGCTCTGCGGTAGCATCGATAATTTGGTCGATGCGGGGGAGAGGGAAGGGATCCTTTGGGCAAGCCTTATTGAGGTCTTTAAAATTGACACAGAGGCGCCAGGATTTGTCCTTCTTGGTACCATTACCAGATTTGCTAGCCAATCCGGATGTTTGATATCTCGATGAATCCGCTTCAATAGTTTGGCTAGTTCTTCTCCCATTGCTGCCTTTTGGGTTCGAAAATCGTCGAAGAGCCTGTTTGATCGGCTTAAATCCTTTAGGATGTTTAGGCTGTGTTCGCCAACTCGCATGCGATTCGGGCATATCCGAAGGATGCCAGTAAAATGTCCCAATTTTCCCGGCGAATTGCGCGAAAGGCGCGCCTACTTGGGGTTCAATTGTGCCCCGATGGAGGCCGTCTTTGTTGGGTCCGTTGGATGGACCTGGAATTTTATTATTTCATCTGCTGGTTTGAAGGAGGTGGACTTGGATCTTTTATCGAGTATCACATCGTCCCTGTTCACCGTAGAGCGTAGCGCGGTGAGTTCTTCTGCCGCTAAGGCTTCGCTCCGTATTAGTGCGGCTGTCTTGTTCTCGGCGCGGAGTGCTATGTCCGGATCACTAGCGAGAGTGATTATTCCGCGGGCCCTGCATTTTGAGCTTCATGTACCCGTAATGAGGTATCGCTTGAAAAATTGTGAATGCCTCTCGTCCTAATATAGCGTGATATCCGCCGTTGAGCGGGCCACTTGGAACGTGACTTCTTCGGATCTGTAATTGTCCGTGAGCGAACACCACATCGAGTGTGATTTTTCCGTGCAGCGCGCTTCGGCTAGGGATTATTCCTCTGAAGGTTGTGCTGCTTCGCTCAATCGGCTCCAATCAATTTCCATTTTTGCGAGTTTCCTCGTAAATGAGGTTTAATCATGCCGCCATCCATGAGGACTTTTGTCGATCGAAAGCCGTCCCACTATGGGACTAAGCACTAGTGCGGCTGGTGCTCTGGCTGTTCGGAATTTAGGCTCGTCGCTGACGTTGAAGGTAATAGCTATGTCGCTCCATGGATTTGCTGTTGCTACTTGGTAGACTTCGGCGAGTCCGCGGATTGTTCGTTTTCGCATATTGTTTGATGTGAAGGTCTCAAGATCGCTGATACCGCATCGGTATTGTTGGAGTGGTTTTGCGGGGCTAGAAGCACCTCGCCACTTTTGGCCACCTGCCGTAATATCCAACATGCTCGAAGGCTATGTGTTGGGACGGCTCCCTCTGTACTATGAAGCTTACAGGGTCCATTGAGCCATCCTTCCAGTACGGTTCCGTTTCCCTTATTGGGTTTTGTTTTTCATTTTTGCATCCGGGGCCCGAGTGTAAGGCACCCTTTTGTTCTGGATCGGGTTGGGGCGGATTATCCCAAAATTGATTTTCGGTTTTCCGAAACTCTCCATCGCCAAGATTTTCGTAATGGGCGCCAGATCGGTGAAGCGTGTAATTGTCTGACGATCGATGGCGTTCAATATTCCTTGTCCGTGCAATTATTGCGAAAATTGAGATTATGCGTTTTCCTCTCGGCAGTCCTTTATCCCGTCCATAACCAGGAGAATCTCGCCCATAGTGATGTACTATTTCAGCGGGCTCTTGCCGTATTAGAGATAGATCGCATATGTCTGGGCGGGTGGGTGGACTAAAATCCGGATCCCTGCCCATCTTGGGGCTTAAAGGCCGAGGAGTTTCCGAATTCGGAAGCTTGGGTTGCTGGACACGATCCAGCGAGTCCGGAGCGATGCATGGTTTTAAGTTCAATGCTCGATCGAAGTCCATCACTCCGCGGAAATCCGGCATGGAGGGTTCAGGAATCCGGACGTGACTAGTTTTCAATATAGGCGAAGAGTTGCCGTATTGCTCCTCTACCACTGCGACATGGTGGGTGGCCTGGGGAGAGTTAATCTCTCTCAGATCGGTTTTAAGCCTAATCTGATTGTAGTCCAGAAGCGACTCGAGTGGCGGCGATGTGATCCAAGAGCTCGTTAACAGACGAGAGCTCTATCGGATCAACTGCTCAACAGATTTCGAGTCGACGCGAAGATTGCTTCTAACGACTTGAGAAGTCATTGTCGAAGCGGTGGCCGGACAGGCGGTCATAAGAAAACCACCTAGCCGGATAGTTTAGCCGGCGGCCAAGGCCCCTTTGGTGAAAACACCGTCTTTGAAGACGGGTGGAGGCATCCTTCCTATCGGTGGCGACACGAGGAACTCTCAATGAAAGCACCAATGTCGATGTCAAAACCGGCGGATCTCGGTAGGGGTCCCGAACTGTGCGTCTAGGCGGATGGTAACAGGAGGCGAGGGACACGATGTTTTACCTGGTTCGGGCCCTCTCGATGGAGGTAAAACCTACGCCCCGCTTGATTAATATTGATGATATGGGTAGTACAAGAGTGGATCTACCACGAGATCAAGGAGGCTAAACCCTAAAGCTAGCCTATGGTATGATTGTTGTAATGTATGTTGTGTCCTACGGACTAAAGCCCTCCGGTTTATATAGACACTGGAGGAGGCTAGGGTTACACAGAGTCGGTTACAATGGTAGGAGATCTACATATCCGTATCGCCAAGCTTGCCTTCCACGCCAAGGAAAGTCCCATCCGGACACGGGACGGAGTCTTCAATCTTGTATCTTCGTAGTCCTGGAGTCCGGCGGACGATGATAGTCCGGCTGTCCGGAAACCCCCTAGTCCAGGACTCCCTCAGGGACCCCTCCACCGGCCACTTCTCCCCCTGATCTGGATGGCACCGAGGCGTCGTCCCGAAGGATCCCCGGCCCAGGAGAGAATTCTGAGGCTGGCAGGGGGCGCCTGAGGGTGAAGCCTCGGGGGCCGAACACATGGGGGAGCCAGCACCCATGGACACTGACAATGGGGGCCATATCCAAACAGGCCCTCAACCGAATATAGTTCCGGAGACACATGCGGCTCCAAAACCAGGCTAGCCGCCCCTTTCAAAGGGAGGCGGTACGCCTATTCCACCGGTGGCCTCTATCCATCTAGAGGCACTAGATAGTTTGCTGGAAGCGCTGCGAGGCGCTTCCATTGTGGAAGAATACCATACTCTTATGAGTACAGTGATTGAGAAGATCCAGTCCACCAGAAGCAGACTGACCAAAGCCTGCACTAGCCTTCTAACAGGCTTTGAGGTAAGTAACATAATTGTAAAAAGAATGTCACAGTATAGACAGTAGCCCCTAATACTCTGTCCGGTGTTCGGAAAGAAAAGCCGAACAGAGGATCAAATAATTTTTTGCAGGAGTCTAATCTTGATATGTCTAAGTGAATAAGCAGGCGTCGCTGCTGGCTGTTGCCGCTCATACTGCGGAGGTCTCTGGACTGAAGCAGAACCTGGAGCGGGCCGAGGAAGAGCTCGGCCTCGTGAAGAAGCAGTTGGAAGATAGCCAAGGTATGCAGTAACCTGTGCGTATATTTAGGAAGAATGAATGGTTCGTGCTGACTAAATTGTCATGAACTTTATTAGGGGCCAAGACCGAAGTAGCGGCCCTCAAGAAGGCGTTGGTTGAGGCCGAGGACAAAGCGGCCAAGGAACGCGCCACGCGCGAGAAGTAGGAGGCCCGGGTCAGCGAGGACTAGCAAGAGCTCCAGGACGCCGTCAAGAAGTATGACAGATCACGGCCATATTATTAAAAGCTTGCGGTAAGAAGGGGTTTCGTTCTAGTGCCCGGAAATAATATTCCAAAGCCTTTGTATGCTCTCCATTGCTTGTGTGTATAAGGCCTTACTTGCATCCCGGTGGATCAACAACTTGTCCACTATGCTAATTACCTCGTTACCGGTTTTGTTCTCTTTTCTTGTTTTCGTGTTCCGGCATCCCTGTGATCAAATCACATTGTGTCTGGCTAGACGATGATGGATACCGTAACACTGAGAAGGCCTGAGAATATCTCTCCATCGTCGGAGGAGTAAATCCCAATCTTGAGCTATCAAGTTACTTGACACACTTTTCCATGATCCCGTAAGCCGCCGTAATAGCCACCCATTTACGGATGACGTTTAACAAACCCCAAAGTTCATGAAGCAAGTACGAAGAAACTCAATACTCTCATGGTCTAAGGAATTATGCAAACATTAACCATCTCTGTGTTATTAACCATAAACTTATGACGAATCTATCTCATATCATAACATCAATCGGGTCGATTCAATAGAAGTGTTCTCCTAACATTGTGCCCATAAAATTGCCAGCATAGTCATGCCCATGATAGGGAAAACAGAACCATCATGCAACACATGAGCTAGTCTTAGAGGTGAGACTGAGAATTCATTTTACCGTATGTTATTCCACACATGCATATGAGTCTTCCTCTGAGCCTCGTGTTATTGCAGACTCGAGAACCATAGTAGTTATAGCATGGAACATAAACAAAATTATGAACATGGAGATAAATAATAGCATTTATTACTGCCTCTAGGGCATATCTCCTACGGACTCCCACTTGCACTAGAGTCAACAATCTAGTTGATGCTAATGCACATTACACCTATGGCAAATCGGTGTAAAAAATGCTTCGCATGTGGTATAGCCTAATGTCTATCGGATCTGACAACTTTAGCTCCGTGTGTATCTTTGCATATCCTTGTGTTTTGACGCTTTCACAAAATTCATATTTTGTGCGGACTTGGCTTTGTATATATGTGAATCATTGGTCGAAACCTGATTCCTCAGACTGAGCTATGGAGCAACTATCTGCAATAGTGTCCCATTGACCAAAGCCTTCTGGGAACCATACTAATTTCATGAATGAACTATATGATTCAACATCTTTGTCTTTGTCGCTTCTAAAGTGGCAACATACTTCCCCTTTGTTATAGTATTCGCCACAGTAACTTCTTTGGAACAATTTCCAACTAACTGTTCCACCACATTATGTGTTACACAAAACCCTCAATTTAAATCGAAAATCGCATGGAGAAAAGATGAAGACTATATCGGCATAACCTTTTACAACGAACTCTTCATGATCTCCACTTGCGAGAGAACATGTCAACAGTGCTACTTTAGTACTCAATGACCTTTTTTGACTGTTGTCCCATGATCAGTACTTTTGATCACTTTGGTATTTATACTCGCAACAGCTCGGGAGTATTGGACATATCTGGTTGTTTTACATACTAGGGAATACATGATTAATCCAAACGCAGGAGTGTGTGGAATCTCCATCATGTATTTTGCTTATCGGTGTTTTGGGACACCGATTCTTGCAAAAACTCTGTCCATGTGACTTCTGCAAGAATCACTCCTTGTCGTTCTTAGTGCTAAACGGTTTTAGCATCTTGTCAATATGTATTTTTGCTCAGCCCCATGAGGTAAATCTATCTCCATAGATCATTATGCCTAATATCAAGGCTATTTAGCCCAAGCACTTCATCGAAAAACTATTTTCAAATGAAGTCCTAATTCATGTCAAGAAATTTATTTCCAATTAATGATGTGTCAAGCACACAAGGTTTTTAGAAATATTATTATGCCCCGACTTACTTTCTTGAAACCACAAGCATCTTCATTACCCATTGATGAAGCCAAACCCCTTTGATGATTCAATCGAAAACGAAGATTCCAACTTCATTTTGCTCTCTTCTGTCCATTACTGGAACTTTGAAGCTAGCATACTTACTAGCATCCTTTGGACCAACAAAATACTTTGGATTGTATCACATACTAGTCCTAGATTGTATTTCCATTTCATGGAAATTCTTTTGTCATCCATGTTTCACATCTCATGTTTGAAATATGTACTAATCGCTAGATTAACTTGAACCGACTTTAAGCATTGCTACGGTGAGACAATCTCATTGTAGTCAACTCCTTGAAGTTGTTATTGCAACAAGTCGAGCTTAATGGATAAAATATTTTTATCCGTATCAATTTATAGTCCCATTACAATTCGTTAGACTCCAAGTCTTTCAGAGGGTTTATCAAGTTTAAATCTTGAATCATTTATGGAAAATATCTTGGATTATATTGGCATTTAGCTAATTCCGAAGTGAGGGCCCATCAACGCTTCCTTGTGTATCGTAGGTATAATATTGTCTAACAACAATATCTCGTTTGCGCACCTGAGAGGTTTGCATGAGCTTTGCATCTGTTGTTCAGGTGCAAGTTCGATTGAAGTCCATACATCTCATGAAGAGGCTTCCGTATCAGTCGCAGTAGGAAACTCTGGAATCACTTCCAAGGTTCCTTTCCTTTGACCTGATGACAAAGATACTTGTTATCTCGTCGAGTTGCACCTATCCTTCCACTCACCCTTTTACAAGAAGTATTCTCTTTAAAAGCATACCATTTTTTGGCAAAATCCTTTGCCTCGGTATAGTGGTGGGGCAATACCCAATGACTTGGGATACCTTGCAAAGTAGCACTTGTCTTATTTGGAATAGGTTTGTAACCTTTTACACAAGCCCCATATTTCAAATGTTAAGAAAAGATATAACATGGTTGGGCGTACCATACCATGTTGTCATTTCAATAGACCTGATGGAGCTCTTTTCAGTGTAAAAGTCGTAGTCTCTAAAGCATTACTCTTTAAAAGTGATAATGGCAAATTTATTTATGTCATCTTTGATTTTACCATGTCATAAATGGTTTGATTACATCTTCACAGACATTCCACTCATAGTGGTGTTTCGGGAGGTGTATGTTATGAAACTTTTTTCACAACTCATCAGACATTTGCTAAACTTGTAACTCAAATATTCCATTCTGCAATCAAATTGCAGAAACATAATTTTCTTGTTACAATAACTTCTACTTCATTTTTGAAAATCTTTCGAATGATTTCAAAAGATCCATACTTGTGTCTCATCAAGCAAATATCCATATATCTACTTGAATCATTTCTGAAGATAGATAAATCCACTACTTGCAACAACATTTATTGAACTACACACATAAAAAATGTATGATCACCAATAACTTTGTTGCTCGGTCCTTATGGCCTGTGAACGGTATTTCAGTCACTTCACTTTTCGGAGGAAAGTTGCAAGTGTCACATGATTCAATATCAAAATACATCATAATGGAATTTTTCCATGCGGGTTTCTCCAATGTGACCAAATGCAGTACCACACATGTGTAGTACTCTCTTAGTCTTGCGACATTTAGCGTCAATGTTATGGATGTATCATTTTACCATCAATATTCATAACATACATACCGTCTTTGATGGAATCATGGCCCTTCATGTTATTCATAATACTGAACAACAACTATTCTTTTATGAACAGCCCTTTTGCAATGAACATTGTGCAATGGGCTAGAGTGTATGAAACTCTAAAATGAATATGAAAGTAAACACAGAGGTAATATATTAATATCATTATTCATAACATACATCTCATTCATAATGAAAGTATGGCCCTTATGTTTATTCGTAATACTGAACATCAAAAGTTCTCTTATGAACAACCTTCTTGCAAGATACCTTATGCAAAGGGCTAGAGTGTGTAAAGCTCTAAAATTAATTATGAAAGAAAATACATTGGTAATACACCGATGGTAGTAACTTTTACTATGTTCCCAGCACGTATTAAAACCTCATTCCTGGCTAGTCTTTTTAGGCCATAGTAGCTCTTACATCGATTTGCAACAGAATTCAATCGAAGGGGTATCTTTGTGATTAACTCACAATACACAAGAATTAGTGATTAACATGTTTAACCATAATTCCCACGAACTATATCTTTGACCAGCCTTCTATACATCAAAAACTTGTATGACATTCATACATGAGCTGGATATTCCAGTCTTCTTTCTTTCTGCCTTTATACTTACAATAGTTTAACTTTTAGTATTTCTCCTACTCTCAGAAGAAGCACCCAACTTAAGAGTGGCGTTTAACCCTGGACATCCTAGGCGAGAAATTATCACTAACACCCTTTTGGACATTCCCTTTCTCTTTAAGTGGTTGTTTTATTCATCATCATCACATGGCAGGCGTTCTTCTGGATCCCTCTCCTAACAGTAAACACTTTACTAATCCTTTACAAATAAACATTGCTTTATTTGTGTCTGAAAATGATTTTCAGTTCCATGAATATCACATAACTATCCCAAACATTCGAAGTTCGGGTATCATGGAAGCAAAATTTTTGCACTTGAGCGTAACGGAATTCTTGCTTTTGGATCGAAGGACGAGGGTCACATCCTCCATAGCATTTGCGGGAGGATACCAAAAGTTTGCGATAGGACAAAGTCCTTCTTGACACTCTTGAGGACAATCCTCACATTACATTACCAACTATAAAAATTTATCCAGATATTTAATAGCTATAGAATTTTAATAGGAAGGGTGGAAACGCGAGCCATTATTCTATAACTATTATGCAAATCACACTTAGACAGTGTTCATAATTAATTGCACTAAGAATTAAACAAGTTAATTCTACAGTGTGCTTCCACTCAAATCAATATCTCTGATAATTGACTATGAGTGATTCAAGACCCGCATTTCCATTCAATGCCACCCTTCAAGATGAACTCAAATGGTGCAAACTTCAATCGGTAGGCAAACTTGCCGATCACATCTCTATGTGATTTTTGTTCATCTTTTGATGTGTGTGTTCTGAGCTCAGGATTGTCCTACCTTAACGTCAAGACAACCAAGTGAACTCACTGCAAGATCTCAACTCACCCGCCTCACACTTCTCTAATCGTTCGCACCCATGGAGATCATGTCATACCCCGAAGAGATAGGTGCCGTGACGGTGCTACACTTGGGAGAGCACTAACTACTTGATATTTTAAGTGAGAGATTACCCAAATAAAAGCGACTACCGCGCAATCAAAAAGGGTCAATCGTAAGGGATAAACATCTCATGCTATACATAATAGCATGATATGGTATAGCCCTTTCTGACGGAGAAGTCTTTCATTTCTTCGTCTTCGGCATTTGCGTCGGTGTTCACCTTCGCGAAGATTGTCACCACCTTTTCTATGCACCAGATAATATTGCTATCTCTATAACTAATAAAATAAGTGCATTACTTAAGGTTGACACGCAAGTCATTAAAGTGACAATCATATGGCTCGAGCCATCATGCCGAATCATGACACGCAGGTCATGTTAATCAAATTACATCATATAGTCATCTCGTACATAATCAATTGATATCAGCACTGCTATACCACATCACATGCAAACCATCCTGCAAAACCAAGTTAGACGCCTCTAATTTGTTCATGCAAAAACTTGTTTTTCGAGGCTTCTAAGGTTTCGAAACAAATCGAAGCTACCAAAGTCCATCACCAAGTATGATAATTCAAGTCGCTAGATTAACTTTGTAGGGTGTATGAAGCAGGAGATAATAAAATCTCGAACCCCGTACTAAACTTTGTCATACGCATGATCCCCGTGTAGATCATATCTGCATTGCCCTTTCGTCTGTGAAACATCCATCTTTCTTTAACTATGGTGGAACCCAAAGAACTTCTAGCACTTCGTTGATCTGTCAATCAGCATACTCAGGAGGAGCATGAAAGGATCATTGATTGCCTGAACTTTGTGAGATTCCACCATGCAGTCAAGATCATGATTATGCAAATTCAAGGGAAGCAACAAGAACATCGGGTAACACATTTCATCTGCTACCCGCACAAATAATATTCAGTAATAGAACTCATCTACTACCTAATTACACTACAAAAAAAGACACATCCGTGACATTTTGGGCCGAACGAATTTTTTCTATCATGCTTATGACACTTCTATGACGATAATTGTGACAAAACCTGGTATCATCATAGATGTGGTGGGCTCCTTCTTCAATGACAAAAAAATCATGACAGAAAATGGGCTTTTCGTTCTAGGCGGGCTGGAGACGCAGCTGCATGACATTCTTTGGGCTGTCCATGACAACCGTGGGAAAATATCGGGGAGTTCTTGGTTACGGTGGGTGGTCGGGGGCCGAGCGATGCGTGTTTCTCTTGTACACGTACACGCGTGGGTGCGGAGCATTGGGCTCTAACTGAACCCGAGCGAT
Organism: Aegilops speltoides; assembly: GCA_021437245.1. Taxonomy (NCBI): domain Eukaryota; kingdom Viridiplantae; phylum Streptophyta; class Magnoliopsida; order Poales; family Poaceae; genus Aegilops; species Aegilops speltoides. The sequence goes on from CM038142.1 coordinate 104,324,490, forward strand.
TGCCTGCAGGCTACGCGTTACTGAACCCGAGCGATCGATCGATCTGGCTGTTAACTGAAACCGATCGAGCAATTCCTTCTCTACTGCTGCTAATTGAAGCTGATCAAACCTGCTGCCTCCTTCCCGTGATGAACAGCGAGTGTTGTAGGAGGGGGGGGGGTTGGATGAACAGTTCCTAGTAGGGGGTTGGATGAACAGGCTCCCGTGGTAGTAGAGGTCGTTGTCGCTGGATGAACAGGACCCCGGTCGATCAAGCCGGTTGGGGGTGGATGAACAGGACCCCGTGGAGGCTGGATGAACAGGACCCTGATCGATCAAGCCGGTTGGGGGTGGATGAACAGGACCCCGTGTAGGGCTGGATGAACAGCACGACCCTGTGGAGGGCTAGTCGAACAGTATCCAGTGGAGGGGTGGATGAACAGTAGCCCCATGGAAGGGTGGTTGAACAGGGCCCTGTGGAGAGGGCTGGTTGAACAGTAGCCGGTGTAGGAGCGGTGGAGGCTGGATGAACAGGAGCCCGTGGATCAACAGTCACAGGTGGAGGCTAGAGGAGGTCGACAATGGATGAACAGTAGCCCGTGGAGGCTGGAGGAGGTCGACGGTGGAGATGAACAGCAGCCCGTGGAGTCCCGTTTTGTGGTACACCACACCCCTCCCAATGAACATGACCCCCATTTTGACCCTCGCTCCAACACAACTCCGTTTCCTCCGTTTTGCGGTATGCCAAATCCCTCCCGATCAACAGGACCCCGTTTCGACCGTAGGCACTCGAACACAAGTTTGTTTCCTCTGTTTTGTGGTACGCCAGACCCCTCCTGATGAACATGATCCCGTTTCGACCCTAGGCCGTCGAACACAAAGCCGTTTCCTTTGTTCTGTGGTGTGCCAGACCTCATTTCGATCGGCTATTTCATCCAAGCCAGTTGCCTCCCGATGAACACGATGACGCAGTTTCTCCGTTCCGACCCAGCCGGTTGGCTGCTGATGAACAGGATGTCGTCGCTGCCTCTCCATGTACACGAGCCGTGGCCGTACGTATGCTCAAGTAGGCGTTCAAGACTCGCCCGTATGTACGTGCGTGGCTGTATTTACTTCCTTGCACCATGGCTGTACGTACGTGTACATGCTACGTGCTCGCCTCTATTACGACACTTGCACACCTCTACTACGACACGTGCCCTTCCTTACTTTGCCACGGTTCATCGTTGCAGCCTACTGAGAGACTGATCGACGGTATGTACGTACACGTTCGCGACTAGGATGACAACGCTCTGTACGCTTCGACCAGGTGGGTCCTAACTGTCAGGCATTTCCTTGCGTGCAAAGATGTAGCTGGTGGGTCCCAGCAGTTAGGGGGAAATGTTTTTTTTCACAAAATACGGTGGCCTGTCCGGTGGGTCCTTGCTGGCAGGTGGAGGAATCATTATTTTGAGCGTAATAAGGAGGCACTTCCTTGCTATGGTCGTGGACCCAACGGTCAGCCTCTCCACGTACAGTACTCTTCCGATGGAAGTTATTCCTTACCCACATTGACCACATCGCGCCTAGAGCACCAAGGCGATGGATGACGGCGAGGCCTAGGAAGGGGATGACGTGGAGCTGAGGAAGATGCAACAGTGGGTGCCCACGCAGAGAGGAGTACGAGGGTTGACGGGTTCGGCTACGGTGTGAGGCTGCTACCGTTGTAGAATAACAAGCATTGTGTGTGAGTAGAGGGATGGCCTGACCAGAGGTTGGAGTAGGGGGGGTGGTCAGGCCTATGAGGTAGTAGAGTCGGCCATCGGAGGCAGGAGCAAGCGGTACAATCGGTGCTCGTTTGGGCGGCTGGAGCAAGTAGACCATAGGTTGAAGAAGCGCTACAATCGTTTGGGCGGCTGGAGCTAGAATTGTTCATATTGACTAAGTTGACAAAGCCCTCCATCCGCGTCAACTTAGTAGGCCCACAAGTCAGCCTCCCACTATGGTGGGTTCCAGCTAGCAAGGGGAGTCTTCATTTTTTTGTGCGTAATAAGGAGGCATTTCCTTGTGTGCGAAGATATAGCTGGTGGGTCCGAGCTGTCAGCGGGGGGAACATTTTTTCGTGAAATACAAAGGCCCTTCCGGTGGGTCCCTACTGTCAGGTGGAGGAATAATTTTTTTACACGTAATAGGGTTGCACTTCCTTGCTACGGCCATGGACCCAGCTGTCAGCCTCTCCATGTATAGTACTCTTCCAATGGAAGTCGTTGACCACATTTACCATTGCGCTGAGAGCACCAAGGCGGTAGACGACGGTGAAGCTTAGGAAGGGGACAACGCCGAGCTGGGGAAGATGCGGCAATGGATGCCCATGCGGAGAGGAGTACGAGGGTTCACTGGTTTGGCTGCGGTGTGAGGCTGCCATCGCCGCAGAATAACAGGGGGTGTGGTGAGGAGAGGGATGGCCTGGCCAGCTAATGGGGGGATAGACCCTGGGTAGCCTCATCCAGACTTCAACAATTTTTAAGATATCGGGGCTGGCCAAGCCCCTCAGCCCGACTGGTCGCAAGGCCGGCCCGTGGGGCCGGCTAGTGCCAAAGGCCACCTCCTAGAAGGAGGTGGACCCCAAGGAGGAGGCGGACTCCAAGAAGGCGGCGAACTCCAGAAGGCGGAGAACTCCAGAAGGAGGCGAGGGCATGGGCCGACTGTAACCAGGCGGCCCTTCGTCCCCTCAAAGTTTACGCCCACCTGCTATGACAAGGCAGGGCGTGGACACAGTGTGACCCGCCAGCCCCAAATCCCGAGCGGAACGTGGCCACCGTACAGATGTACCAAGCAGACACCCCTCGCCTGATGCAGTACGGTAGCCATGCAGCCCATGACGTCACCTACATCAGACAGGGCCATGCTTCCATGATAGGCGGTCGGTGTGGCCCGCAGAATACAGGCCCCACCTGTCCGTGTATCGTCAGAAGGCGGCAAGGCCAAAGCAGGCGGCCACAAGGGGAGGCCGACTCCTAGCAGGCGGTCGTCCCTCCCCTTGGAGTCTGTGCGCCATTAACCAGAAGGGACGGCGTGTGGTTACGACAATCGCCTGCCAGGTGGCGATACTGTAGCCATACGCCCCCGACCAAGCTACCGTCATCAGAGGCGAGGCTACAGTCCAGTATAGTCCTCCTGGCCCACAGGCGGTGGGCCCTACCTGTCGGCCAAGTTCACGGCAGTCGGCGGGGCCCACCAGGCGGCGGGCCCCAGCGGTCGGCTGAGAAGCCTGGGCCCAGAGACACTGATGGTCAATTCCTACAACCAACATGATTACCATTGTGCCCCTTGGGGGTAGGCCTATATAAACCCCCAAGGCTCACCCATGTAAAGGGTTCAACATTCTAGCCACCATACACCCATGTAACTAGGGAAGAGGTAGAGCTTGCCTTGCCTTCTTCTTCCTCTAGCCGATACAGCTTGAGGAGCACTCTTGTAGCTACTCTATCTGATCATATGTAACGCCCTCAATGCGGCTATATCTCCCACGTGTCGAAGCACGACTTAGAGGCATAACCGCATTGAAAGCAATGTCGCAAGTGAGGTAATCTTCACACAACCCATTTAATACATAAGGGGAAAAGATACATAGATGGCTTACAATCGCCACTTCACACAAATACATGAATAAAGCATTACATCATCCAGATACAATCAGGGTCCGACTACGGAACCAAAATAAAAGAAGAACCCCAAATCGACAAACGGTCCCCGATCGACCCCAACCGGGCTCCACTCTTGATCAACTAGAACAAAACAACACAAAGGGCAAGATCTTCATCAAGCTCCTCCTTGAGCTTGGTTAAATCACCGCTTCGGTAACATAGGCACCGCAAACTGGTTTTGGAAGTATCCGGTGAGCCACGAGGACTCAACAATCCCATTACCATGGGTATCAAGACTAGCAAAGCTTAATGGGAAAGGAAGGGGTAAAGTGGTGAGGTTGCAGCAGCGACTAAGCATGATATGGTGGCTAACATACGCAAATGAGGCGAGAAGAGAAAACAAGCGGAGCAGTCGTGAAGCTAGCAATGATCAAGAGGTGATCACGAACACCTACTTCGTCAAACATAACACGAAACCGTGTTCACTTCCGGACTCCGAGAAGAGACCATCACGGCTACACACTCGGTTGATGCGTTTTAATTCGGATCTGGTGTCAAGTTGTCTACAACCGGACATTAACAAATTCCCATCGCCACATAACCGCGGCACGGCTCTCGAAAGTTTATACCTGCGGGGTGTCCCAACAGCCCATGACAAGCTCTCGCGATCATCGAAGAATAGACCTTCACCGGGACACTCCGATCAGACTCGGTATCCCGGTACATCAAGACATTTCGACAATGGTAAAACAAGACCAGCAAGACCTCCCGGCGTGCCGACATCCTGATAGTAGCCGCGCGTATCTCGTCTCAGGCCACGACCGGATGAACACTACGTACGGCAACCGACGAAACCCCAAGTTGCCTAGGGGCGGCACCGCAAGTGGCTCTGGTTTGGACCAACGCTTAGACAAGCACTGGCCCGGGGGGGCTATAATAAAGATGACCCTTGGGTTAATTACTCCCAAGGGAAAAGTAGGTGGTGGTGAGGCAAATGGTAAAAGGCAATGTTGGGCCTTGCTGGACAAGTATTATTCAAAGCGAACTGTCAAGGGGTCCCATAAATCACCCGACCGCGTAAGGGGCGCAAAATCCGGGAACATAACACGGTATGACGGAAACTAGGGCGGCAAGAGTGGAACAAAACACCCGGCATAAGGCCGAGCCTTCCACCCTTTACCAAGTATATAGATGCATTAATAATATAAGAGATATTGTGATATCCCAACAAAAACCCTGTCCACCATGGAGAAATCTTCAACTTCACCTGCAGCTAGCAACGCTATAAGAGGGGCTGAGCAAAGCGGTCACATAGCCAAACAACGGTTTGCATAGGAATGGTGTCAAAGGTTAGAGGTTCATGGCAATATGGGATGGCTGGACAAACATGTAATAGGTAGCGCAGCATAGCGAAAGAACGAGGCAACTAGCATAGCAATGATAGTAGTGAGATCCAGGGTAGCGGTCATCTTGCCTGAAATCCCGCAAGGAAGAAGAACGAGTCCATGAAGAAGACAAACGGATGAAGTCGAACGGATCCTCACAACTCCGGAACGAAACCGAAGCTAACGAGAGAGGCAACCCGGAAAGAAGCAAACAACATAGTAAACAACCATCGCATAATCATGTCATGATGCACAAACAAGTATGATGCATGTCCGGTTTAATGAGGCATGGCATGGCAAAGTGCAACAAGCAATACTACAAGTTAAGTGGAGTTCAATATGCAACGGTGCATATTGATGAAACACCACGACAAATTATTTAGTTCGATCTCGTTTAGGTACACAACAATGTTAAATGTTGTTAAACATGGCAAGGGGTGGAGTATAACAAAACTACCTATCTAGGCAAGTTTAAATGAGGCCGGGAATAACAAACAACAAGTCCGGAAAATCCTCATGTGCATATATTAGGTTTGGTACTGTTCTGTCCTAAACCATATTTTAAAGTTGTTAAACATGCAAGATGAGTGCACCATGTTAAACTAGGCAAAATTCTACCCCATTTACATATAAAGTTTATTAAAATCGGAGTTACGGTTAAATAGTTATGAAATAAATCATTTTAACATGGCATTTGAGCAAATTTAAGCAAACATCATTTTAAATATTTTAAACATGGGTGAAAATGGCATATTATGAAACTAGATGAAAAACTAAGCATTTTACATATAAAGTTTGTTTTAATCCGATGCACCGTTGTGAAGTTATTATATGCATGAACTTTGAGGGCCAAACTGTAAAACTGTTATCTCAGGAAAAATAGCTAAATTCGCAGCAGAAAAAAAACCACATGGGCGAATCGGCCCAAAGCAGATCGAGAGGGGGGTTTGGGGCTGCTCACCCCAGGCCACGGCCTGTTCGGTGGAGAAGGAGAAGCAGGCAGTGCTGGGCCTTGGAGGCAGCAGAGGGAGGCCGTCTGGGGGGGCGCAAGCGGCCTTGGCGCGGGTTGCGGCCCAGGCGCGGAGGAGGTTGGGCCCTCCTGGAGCGTGATGCGGCTCGGTCAACGCGGTGGCGACGCCTCTCGTTCGTTCTGCTCGTCTCGTCGGGAAGCAGCGGCACGGCGGCGCTGCAGGAACCAGCAGCAGGGCACCGGCGCTGGAAGATCTGGCGGCCGGAGACGGAGAGATCCAAGCGAGGGGCGCCGAGACGCACAGGACTCCGGGCGGAACGGGGATGGAGCTCCAGCGGCGCGGACGGGAAGCTTCGTGCGGCCATGGCGACGACACGGCGGGGCTGGAGGAGGAGCATGGCACGGATTCGGCCGGATCCGGTCGCAGGGGGTCGCCGGGATCCCATTCCCTGCCGAAACAGAGCCAAGGCAGGCCGGCGGACTTGGCGGGCGACGAGGCCTTGCTGCAACGCACAGAGAGAGAGAGATGCGTGAGAGACGAGGGAGAGAACGGAGAGGGAAAGAGGAAGAAGGCAGGGGAGCGGGGACGGAAGGAGAGACGCGGGGGCTCAGCCTGGGTGCTGGTCGTGGTCGCCGGCAATGGGGTCGACGGAGGGCGCGGCCTGCGGTGTTGGCGAGGAGGCAGGGCGGAGCGCTTGATGGAGAAACAGAGAGGAGGCGGAGGAGATGCTCGGGACCCTCCTGGTCGGATCGAGCGAGGAAGGGCTCGGGATGAGGGAGATCGAGGGAGGAGGCTGGCGATGGTTGGCTTGGTGGCTGAAATCGAGGAGAAGGGATTTTGGATCGGGAGGATCCGATGAGGAAGGGACAGGAAGAGTGGCGGCGCTCGGGAGTGGGTGGATGGGACAGGATCCCTAATTTCTAGGGTTGGTCTCATATATATAAGAAAAAGAGGAGTTTGGATCATCCGATCAAAATCCGACGGGTGAGAATAAATAGGTAGGGAAACCCAAATAACAAAACGGAGATATTTTGTAGACGTTAGGGGATGTTCCGGACCCAACGGTAATGACAGAGCGGGTCGGGTTCGGGGAAGTTTCGGACGAAAGAAAGAGGGGGGGGTGGTTGTGCAGAGAGGGTCAAACGGTCAGACAACAGAAGAACGGTTGGTCTGAGAAACGTCAACGGAGGCGAGGGAGAAGCGGCAACGACGAGCGAATGCAAGTTTTAAAATATGACGGCAACAGAGTGCCGATGCAAAGCGAATGATGCGATGATGAAATGCCAGACATGAACAAAAATGCAAAACGAAAGACAAAAACCCAACCACGAAGGAAAATTCAAAACACATCTCCGGAAAAGGCAAGAGTTGGGGTTAAGAATATGGAAAGTCGTATCCGGGGCGTTACAACACTCCACCACTACGAGAGGATCTCGTCCCGAGATCTAGGATGGCACCGGAGGGAAAACGGAAGAGGAAGAGAAGAGGTAAAACTAAGTTGCTTCTTCGGCAAAAGAGTGAAACCACAGACCTTGAGAGGTTGAGCAATTTGAAAGAAAGAGTACAACAGAGATGAACGAGATTGTAAACAATCCGTTAGAAAAGAGGAAGAAGGAACATACGAGAATTTGAAGGTTGCAAAGACATGAATCAAGAGTTTAATGGACAAGGTAGAATTTGAAACCACTCCGGTTAAAACAAGATGAGAGAGGAAGAATGATATAATTTGGGCAGCATTCCGACTGTAAATGGAAGGAATTGAACATGAACTTGACAAGATGAGAGGATACTTGATGAAATCAACAACACACTGCCTCCGGAATTGAAAGAATGGCACAAGGGGTAAGAAACATTACAAACAGCACTCCGGTTGAGAAGGAAGGCAAAACTTGATAAGATGAGAGAACTCGAATGAAAACACGACACTCCGGTTAAATGGATAAGCATGAAAAGAACATGATCTCCAAAATGATATAATGGGTCAAAGAAAACATCACAATGTCTCCGGAAGAAAGAATAGAAGATAGATCATTGGAATAACAGAATGGAGAAGAAAATGACATCTTCTGCCACAATTGAATTTGGAAAGCATCCTTGCAAAGAAAAATCGAACGTAGTTGTTGGAAATCAACAACGAGAAGCACAAGCTTGTAGTGGGCTTATGGAAAACTTCTCAAAATGATGAGGTGACAACCGACCACTAATGGAAACAAATGATTGGATTGGTATCAACAAGGAGACGAGAAACTTATTTCACCGGGAGGACACATGAAGAACTTGGGTCATTTATAAGCACCATAAATAGCAACAATCCTTAGGGAAAGCTTTAGGTGAAATATAACCCAAGATAACTCCAATGAAGAGACTGATGGATTTAAAATACCTCATTCTTGACAACAATATGAATCATGAAACATGAAGGAAATTGTCAAGAGTGACATAACACCATCTCAAAAGGTAAGATAGAAGGAATTGCACTTCGGATGCAAGATGAAGAATACTTGAGCTCCTCAAAACAAAACATGTGTTGAGCACCATGTTTAATTTTGAGTATAGCTTGGCTACTCTTAACTTCAAGAGAAAACTTGAAGAACAATTGAAGAATGAAAGGAATCCTTGACGAACCATCATGTAAAGCCTCCATGAAGAACTCCGGTAATAAAAGGATGATGAAAAGAAAGAGAAGTTGAAAACACAAGGTGAATCCTTGCAATGATTTAGATGGAGCTTCGCGACGAGATAATGCAGAAAAGATGGAACTCCGGAAGAAAGATGAACAACAAGAAGGCAAGAATTTATTCAGCATGAATAATCTCCGGGAGAAAAGAATTGAATCACCTCGAGGAAATAAGAATAAGATTTATTGTATGCTTATCCTTCATCAAATTAAATTGATGACAAGCAACAGATTTGGCATATTACTTATTCTCGTAGAAAGGATTAAAAGAGATATATCAAAACTTGAGAAGGTCTTGAACGAACCACCGGTAGGATTGGAACAACAAATGAATTGATATGATGAACAAGGAAGAGAGATCTTGAAAGAACCACCGTAAGAATTGAAAATGATCGAAGTAGCAATGGCACAATTCACCTGGAAGAATTGGAAAACGAATGAAGATACTAGAGGGGATTTAGATACATGAGAACGAAGAGATCAAGAACTGATTAGAGGATATTCGAACGAATCACCGGTAAGATTTGGAGAACGATAGCTACACACTGAGAATGAAGAATTATGACATGATGGCCTTCGGAGGAAAGAAATGGAAACAACTCATGAAATGCTCCGGATGGGTGAAAAGAATTCTCAATCGAAAACAATTATGAGAGGATGGCAACAAGCTAGAACCACGATCTTGAAGAGAATAGAGCAAGATTAAAGAGAAACTCTTCTTCGGTCTTCAAATGATGAGAATGACAACGAGAAACACCACCAAGAATTATTGAGGCACACCGAAGAATCAAAAGCGAAGAGGTTGAGCCAAATATGAAAAGAATTTGAAAGATCTTGGAGAAAAGCATTTGGTGATGATAACTCATTCTTCGTCAAACTTGGAATAGAATTTGGGATAGCTCGGGAAAATAGAAGAGTCGTAAGATCACTCGAAAAGACACGTGGGTTAGGGCCCACTCAAAAGAACACCGTTGAAAAGATTTAAAAGAGATGTTGCACCGGTTGAATTGATAACAATCTCGAAAGAGCTTGAACGAATGCAGAGTGGAAACACGAATCTTCGAGATATCTTGAGTACTCTGGTATAACAAATAGCGAGAAGTAGAACGATAATGAAGTGCACCAGTATGAGAAGACATTGAAATGAGGAAAGGAGTATGATGAAAATCGAAAGCTTGAATTGGATCCACCGGAGAAGAAACAATAATGAAGGATGATGAACTAGTAGAACATCTTCGTGGGAAATCACCAGATAAGAACATTGAAAGAAAAGAATGAAGAGACTTCACATGAATAAATGGATACTTGATTAAGAAATCTGTCCTTGAGGAAAAAGGGTGGGTGGGCGGGAAAAACAAAGGCAACTTGGAGACGGATGAAACAAACACCGTTGAGAAAACTTAGATTTGATCTTGCGGATGGGGAGAATGATCGGATCCACTTGGAGAGAAACACGCCGGTTGAAAAGGATTGACATGACAATCTCGATGATCAAAAGGATTAGTACTCACATAGCAATATGAGAACACCATTTAGGAAAAAGTATGGATTCAACATTTGACTTGAAGCAACTCGAATACCACAACTCAAAACAAAACAAAGGATGGCTTGCGAATAAGCGGAACAAACATATGATAGAGATTTCATCCGAAGTTTTCATGGTGGGGCCTACACGGCTCAATCGTGCAGCACCATCATGTACAAGGCAATGCACATGACATCTGAAGCGTCCCAGTCGGCATAGCCAAGGACTCTTTAAGACACAACGAGACCATCAGTAAAACCAACCGTGAATAGGCGGACCACTAGGCGTCGAACCCCAATTTCATATCATACATCCGTCGGAAAGATATCCTAAGAGCTACTTGAATTCCCACCTATGAAACTCCGAAACTTTACGGTTATGCAATCTGGTGTTGGGGATACAGGGAGAAATATATATCTCACCCAAACTAACAATCCCTACATCCAGCTGTATCCATCCGTCAACACATAACCAAGAAACCTTGAAATCGTCTACCTCAACCTTGAAAAGCATCCGTTATACGAGTCATGGCAATACTCCGTACTCACCTCAATCTTTGGGTTAGCGGGTTATCTCACCAACAACCGCATAAAAGAGATTTTCGATGTCGGCGTGCTAAACTCGGTATTCGAGGCTGCAGCGATAAAATTATGACAACAACACCTCGGAGCTCAACTCCCGGGACACCGCCACAACCCCTAAATGTCGAGGCAACCAAGACAATGTTGTCATCATAAAACCATCGAACGATCCCAAGATACCAGCGTGATCCTAAAAATTTTTTAGTGAAATATGAGAAGAGAAGAGTCAAAACTCTCGTCGGGATACCTCACCGGAAGGTCGAAGGACCGGGAGTAAAAAGAATTCCTAAACTCTCCGATATATATAATCCTAAATGACTCAAAACATTTTCTAGACACAACTCGGCGCTAAAAGCGATCAAGCGGTGGGGCTCCTAAGGTCGGGAAGGCTCGATTACCAACTTAACGCCCTCGATGCGGCTATATCTCCCGCGTGTCGGCACGACTTAGAGGCACAACCGCATTGAAAGCAATGTCGCAAGTGAGGTAATCTTCACACAACCCATTTAATACATAAGGGGAAAAGATACATAGATGGCTTACAATCGCCACTTCACACAAATACATGAATAAAGCATTACATCATCCAGATACAATCAGGGTCCGACTACGGAACCAAAATAAAAGAAGAACCCCAAATGCGACAAACGGTCCCCGATCGACCCCAACTGGGCTCCACTACTGATCAACTAGAACAAAACAACACAAAGGGCAAGATCTTCATCAAGCTCCTCCTTGAGCTTGGTTGCGTCACCTGCTCGGTAACATAGGCACCTGCAAACTGGTTTTGGAAGTATCTGGTGAGCCACGAGGACTCAGCAATCCCATTACCAAGGGTATCAAGACTAGCAAAGCTTAATGGGAAAGGAAGGGGTAAAGTGGTGAGGTTGCAGCAGCGACTAAGCATGATATGGTGGCTAACATACGCAAATGAGAGCGAGAAGAGACAACAAGCGGAACGGTCGTGAAGCTAGCAATGATCAAGAGGTGATCCTGAACACCTACTTCGTCAAACATAACACGAAACCGTGTTCACTTCCGGACTCCGCCGAGAAGAGACCATCACGGCTACACACTCGGTTGATCGTTTTAATTCGGATCTGGTGTCAAGTTGTCTACAACCGACATTAACAAATTCCCATCTGCCACATAACCGCAGCACGGCTCTCGAAAGTTTATACCTGCGGGTGTCCCAACAGCCCATGACAAGCTCTCGCGATCATCGAAGGAATAGACCTTCACCGGGACACTCCGATCGGACTCGGTATCCCGTACATCAAGACATTTCGACAATGGTAAAACAAGACCAGCAAGACCTCCCGGCGTGCCGACATCCCGATAGTAGCCGCACAGTATCTCGTCTCGAGCCACGACCGGATGAACACTACGTCGGCAACCGATTTAAACCCCAAGTTGCCTAGGGGCGGCACCGCAAGTGGCTCTGGTTTGGACCAGCGCTTAGACAAGCAACGGCCGGGGGCTATAATAAAGATGACCCTTGGGTTAATTACTCCCAAGGGAAAAGTAGGTGGTGGTGAGGCAAATGGTAAAAGGCAATGTTGGGCCTTCTGGACAAGTTTTATTCAAAGCGAACTGTCAAGGGGTCCCATAAATCACCCGACAGCGTAAGGGACGCAAAATCCGGGAACATAACACGGTATGGCGGAAACTAGGGCGGCAAGAGTGGAACAAAACACCGGCATAAGGCCGAGCCTTCCACCCTTTACCAAGTATATAGATGCATTAATAATATAAGAGATATTGTGATATCCCAACAAAACCCCATCCACCATGGAGAAATCTTCAACTTCACCGCAGCTAGCAACGCTATAAGAGGGCTGAGCAAAGCGGTCACATAGCCAAACAACGGTTTGCATAGGAATGGTGTCAAGGTTAGAGGTTCATGGCAATATGGGATGGCTGGACAAACATGTAATAGGTAGCGCAGCATAGCGAAAAACGAGGCAACTAGCATAGCAATGATAGTAGTGAGATCCGGGTAGCGGTCATCTTGCCTGAAATCCCGCAAGGAAGAAGAACGAGTCCATGAAGAAGACAAGCGGATGAAGTCGAGCGGATCCTCACAACTCCGAGCGAAACCGAAGCTAACGAGAGAGCAACCGGAAAGAAGCAAACAACATAGTAAACAACCATCGCATAATCATGTCATGATGCACAAACAAGTATGATGCATGTCCGGTTTAATGAGGCATGGCATGGCAAAGTGCAACAAGCAATACTACAAGTTAAGTGGAGTTCAATATGCAACGGTGCATATTGATGAAACACCACGACAAGTTATTTAGTTCGATCTCGTTTAGGTACACAACAATGTTAAATGTTGTTAAACATGGCAAGGGGTGGAGTATAACAAAACTACCTATCTAGGCAAGTTTAAATGAGGCCGGGAATAACAAACAACAAGTCCGGAAAATCCTCATGTGCATATATTAGGTTTGGTACTGTTCTGTCCTAAACCATATTTTAAAGTTGTTAAACATGCAAGATGAGTGCACCATGTTAAACTAGGCAAAATTCTACCCCATTTACATATAAAGTTTATTAAAATCGAGATTCACGGTTAAATAGTTATGAAATAAATCATTTTAACATGGCATTTGAGCAAATTTAAGCAAACATCATTTTAAATATTTTAAACATGGGTGAAAATGGCATATTATGAAACTAGATGAAAAACTAAGCATTTTACATATAAAGTTTGTTTTAATCCGATGCACCGTTGTGAAGTTATTATATGCATGAACTTTGAGGGCCAAACTGTAAAACTGTTATCTCAGGAAAAATAGCTAAATTCGCAGCGTAAGAAAAAAACCACATGGGCCGAATCTGGCCCGAAACAGATCAGAGGGGGGGGGGGTTTGGGGGCTGCTCACCCCTGGGCCACGGCCCGTTCGGTGGAGAGGAGAAGCAGGCCGGCGCTGGGCCTTGGAGGCAGCAGAGGGAGGCCGGCTGGGGGGGCGCAAGCGGGCCTTGGCGCGGGTTGCGGCCCAGGCGCGGAGGAGGTTGGGCCCTCCTGGAGCGTGATGCGGCTCGGTCAACGCGGTGGCGACGCCTCTCGTTCGCTTCGCTTTCGTCTCGTCGGGAAGCAGCAGACGGCGGCGCAGCAGAACCAAAGAAGCAGGCACCGCGCCGAAGATCTGGCGGCCGAGACGGAGAGATCAGCGAGGCGCCGAGACGCCTGAGACTCCGGGCGGAGCGGGATGGAGCTCCAGCGCGCGACGGGAAGCTTCGTGCGGCCATGGCGACGACACGGCGGGGCTGGAGGAGGAGCATGGCACGGATTCGGCCGGATCCGGTCGCAGGGGGTCGCCGGGATCCCATTCCCTGCCGAAACAGAGCCAAGGCAGGCCGGCGGACTTGGCGGGCGACGAGGCCTTGCTGCAACGCACAGAGAGAGAGAGAGATGCGTGAGAGACGAGGGAGAGAACGGAGAGGGAAAGAGGAAGAAGGCAGGGGAGCGGGGACGGAAGGAGAGACGGGGGCTCGGCTGGTGTCTGGTCGTGGTCGCCCGCAATGGGGTCGACGGAGGCGCGGCTGCGGTGTTGGCGAGGAGGCAGGGCGGAGCGCTTGATGGAGAACAGAGAGGAGGCGGCGGAGGAGATGCTCGGGACCCTCCTGGTCCAGATCGAGCGAGGAAGGGCTCGGGGATGAGGGAGATCGAGGGGAGGAGGCTGGCGAGCGATGGTTGGCTTGGTGGCTGAAATCGAGGAGAAGGGGATTTTTGGATCGGGGAGGATCCCGATGAGGAAGGGACAGGAAGAGTGGCGGCGCTCGGGAGTGGGTGGATGGGACAGGATCCCTAATTTCTAGGGTTGGTCTCATATATATAAGAAAAAGAGGAGTTTGGATCATCCGATCAAAATCCGACGGGTGAGAATAAATAGGTAGGGAAACCCAAATAACAAAACGGAGATATTTTGTAGACGTTAGGGGATGTTCCGGACCCAACGGTAATGACAGAGCGGGTCGGGTTCGGGGAAGTTTCGGACGAAAGAAAGAGGGGGGGGGTGGTTGTGCAGAGAGGGTCAAACGGTCAGACAACAGAAGAACGGTTGGTCTGAGAAACGTCAACGGAGGCGAGGGAGAAGCGGCAACGACGAGCGAATGCAAGTTTTAAAATATGACGGCAACAGAGTGCCGATGCAAAGCGAATGATGCGATGATGAAATGCCAGACATGAACAAAAATGCAAAACGAAAGACAAAAACCCAACCACGAAGGAAAATTCAAAACACATCTCCGGAAAAGGCAAGAGTTGGGGTTAAGAATATGGAAAGTCGTATCCGGGGCGTTACATCATAGTCATCATGCGGAGACACCACAGAGCAGGATTTGGGGCGTTATCTCCATGGAGAGCCCCGAACCTGGGTAAGACCCGACCTCGTTTGAGGTCTTGCCTATTCCCACTTCTAGAGCCCGGCAACGCACTCCTGTCCCCACATGTGATAAGCCATCCCTTGGCTTATGTCGAGGAAATACCACGACATTTGGCGCCCACCGTGGGGCTAAGTGCACCGTTAGCCGGAGACACGTTCTGGACAGGAACCCGTTTCCTTCCTAGCGAGCGCGGCCTGACTGGCGCGCCGGATGGCGCTTGCGCCGACATGTTGTGCGGCACGGAGGCCGCCTACACCGCGAGCTCCCTTGCCGGTCTCCTCAGAGGAGTCCACCTCGCTGATGAGCCCACACCTGATGCGGGATCGGCAGCTCCGAGAGATGCCTCGTTGACCTCCTTGGCAAGCTCCACATCGCCCACGAGCTCGCCTCCGACCTGGAGTCTGTCGGCTCCACCAACCTGCCCGTCGAGATGCTCATCGACTCTGACCTGGCAGGCGCTAACGTCTACCCCGACCACGTAGAGATCGTCGATGACCCGCTCCCCCCTACGGACAGCACCACCAGTGCCATCACCGTCATGGAGGTGCTAGTCATTAGTCAGGACGGATCCTCTGCCGGAGCCGGCTGGGATCCGCTGCAGGCGTCCCTACGAGCCCTCGCTGCTCCGGTCGTGGAAGGCGTGGATGGTGTGATGCTAGAGGAATACCGTATCTCGCTCCTCGACAACGCCAACTAATTTCCCACCATGAGGCGCCTCACTGATGCCTACCAGCGTGAGATGGACCGCGCCGTAGGCGGCACGCCGGCTGCTGGAGAGCCCAGCCGGCTGGCGCATTACGACAACACGGTTCAGCCATCGCCGACATGTTGGGAGACGACCGCCCGGTCTAAGCCGGCCCCATGGAGAACCTGCACGCCGCCCAGGCGGCAGCAGATGAGTTGGACCACTTGGAGGGTGACGAGAAGTGCTGCATGACGGAGCACCTCCTACAGCTCCTTGACGCGACTGTCGTGCAGTAGGTAGCCGTTCACCGTGTGGTGGAACCCGACATTCAAGACGAGAACCATCCCCCTTGCCGCGAGCATGGTGCGACCTCTCGGTCCCCAACAGTCGGCAGTCACGATCGTATGAACCCGAAACCGGCCGCCAGCCGCAGTCGGTGCACGCACATCACGATCGAGCGCGACCAAGACGGCCGCCCAAGAGCAGTGGAACGGTGGGACGACTGTCCGCCTCCCCCACGCAGAGAAAGGCGCGCCTCCCCGCCGCCTGTTGAGCATCCAACTATCAGAGTCCGGCTGGGCCACCGCGAAGGAGTCAGAGAGAATGAGGCCTGCCACCGAATCGACTGACTCGCTCGATCCCTGGCGCTAGAAGAAGAAGATGCAGTCGGCCCGCCTTGTTTTGGCCCACGCATACGCGACGAGCCCTTTCCCAAAGGGTTCTCACTTCCACGAGACACTCCCAAGTACAACGGCTCTGTGAAGCCGGAGGATTGGTTGGTCAACTACTCCACGCCCATCAACATAGCAAACGGCAACAAGTGCGTTGTCGTGAAGTATGTTCCGCTCATACTCCAGGGCACAACTCGGACATGGCTGAACAACCTCAAGCTATACAGCGTCAATAGCTGGCTGGACTTCACCATAGTCTTCATCCGCAACTTCACCAGCACCTATAAGCGGCCACCCAAGCCTCGACAGCTTTCCATGTGTGTCCAAGGCCCGACCGAATCCACCCGCGACTACTTAACGCGCTGGGGCGAGCTGCGCAACTCCTGTGAAGGGGTGCACGAGGTTCGATCCATAGAGTACTTCACCGCCGGGTGCAGAGAAGGCACCTTACTCAAGAACAAGCTCCTCTGCACGAGCCAGCCACCCTAGACGAGTTGCTGATCATAGCAGACAAGTATGCCATGGTCAACTCTTCTATGAAGTCAGGACTCCGAGTGGACGCGCCCGGGAAGGTGCTCCCTCCGGCTCCCCAAACGCCGGCCGGTGACACCAACCGGCACCAGCGGAACGACAACAAGCACAAGGCCTAGCAACCAGCTTCCAACAGTCGGCAGGTAGCAGCAGTCGAAGATCAGTAGCCGGCTGGGCAGCCCGCCCCCAAGCATCAGCGGAACAGCAAGGGAGCATGCTACTGCCCTCTCCTTGGAACAAGCCCTCGATGCCCCATGGAAGTTTCACAGCGGCGCAAAGCCATCCAACCACACCACTCGGAAGTGCAACTAGATCGCTCGGATCGCCAAGGGTGAGGCCCTCCCGCCTCCCACACCAGTTGGCCCTCCAGCTCCAGCCGCTCAGCAGCCGGCAGCTCGACCTGTCGGCGCCATCCAAGATGAGTTCCCTAACGAAGACGCCACCTACGCCGTCTTCACAAGTGAAGCTGGCTACAAGCAGAGCAAATGGTAGCAGCACCGAGAGGTCAATGCCGTCGGCTCAGAGGTTCCAACCTGCATGCGCTAGTCCAAGAGGCCCATCACCTGGAGCCAAGCTGACCAACCGGCTGTGATGCCCAATCCGGGTTTATACGCCCTGGTGCTAGAAGCAACCTTTGCAATGGAGAGGCGGACCTGCTGGTTTGACCGAGTTCTCATAGATGGTGGCAGCAGCATCAACATCTTGTACCGCGAGACTATGGAGTGGTTGGGCATCAAGGCAAAGCAGCTTCAGCCAAGTCAGACCGTCTTCCACGACATAGTTCCCGGCATTTCCTACTCCCCAATCGGCAAGATCAAGATTGATGTCCTCTTCGGCGATAGGGATCACTTCTGTTGCGAGCCAATCTGGTTCGAGGTGGTCGACCTACATAGCCCCTACCACGCGCTCTTGGGCTGCCCTGCACTGGCCAAATTCATGATGATCCCACACTATGCATACCTGAAGGCCAAGATGCCAGGCACCAAGGGCATCATCACCATTGATGGAGATTACCAGAAGTCGCACGATTATGCTGCCGCTGGCAGCCGACTGGCCAGGTCCCTCGTCATCGCTCAAGAAAAACATCTCCTTGAACGGATGGTAGCCATGCCCAGCGAGAAGCCAGCCGTGCTGACTGATCCCAAGGAGGCAGAAGCAGGGGCCTCCTTCCAGCCGGCCAAAGAGACCAAGCAGATCCCCCTAGACCCGGAGCACCCGGAGATGATTGCTGTCATGGGCACTAGCCTTGACAGCAAATAGGAAGGCGAACTTGTTGAGTTCCTCTGTGAGAATCGAGACATCTTCGCATGGTCCCCCAAAGACATGCCGGGTGTCCTGACGAATTTCGCCTAGCACAAACTGCATGTGAGGCCAGATGCCAAGCCGATCAAGCAACCCCTCCGCCGCCTGTCAGAAGAGAAGAGAAGGATTTTTGAAGAAGAGATCGCCCGGCTTCTAGCAGCCGAATTTATCATGGAAGTATTCCCCCCGGACTGGCTTGCCAACCCGGTCCTAGTCTTGAAGAAGAACAACAAGTGGCGCACGTGCATTGATTACACCAGTCTCAACAAAACCTGCCCCAAAGATCCGTTTGCTCTGCCAAGGATCGATCAAGTGATTGACACCACAGACGGATGCGAGCTATTGTCTTTCCTTGATGCCTATTCAGGCTACCACCAAATCAAGCTGGATCAGGTTGATTGCCTGAAGACCACCTTCATCACACCATTCGGCGCGTTCTGCTACATCACTATGATGTTCGGCTTAAGAAATGTCGGCGCCACCTTCCAACGCTGTATGCAGAAGTGCTTGTTGAAGCAACTCGGACGCAATGCTCACGTCTATGTGGACGACATTGTGGTGAAGATGGAGAAGCGTGGCACCTTGATGGAAGACCTCAAGGAGATCTTCAAGAACCTGCACTGTTTCAACATCAAGCTCAACCCAGAGAAATGTGTCTTCGGTGTACAAGCCGGCCAACTCGTTGGTTTCTTTGTCTTAAAATGCGACATCGAGTGCAACCCTGTCAAGATCAAGGCCATCGAGCGGATGGAGAAACCCACCAAGCTAAGTGACATCCAGAAGTTCACCGGATGTCTGGCATCCCTTAGCCGCTTCATCAGTTGGCTGGGTAAGAAGGCACTCCCTCTATACCATGTCATGAAGAAAACCACTTGCTTCGAGTGGAATGACCAGACGGACGCCGCCTTCCTCCAGCTGAAGCGTATGATGTCAACGCCGCCTATCCTGGCGGCTCCGGCTGCTAAAGAGCCCATGCTCCTCTACATCGCCGCCACCAACCGAGTCATTAGCACGGTGATCGTCGTCGAGCGTCCAGATGACCGCAGGGCCCAGTTGGTCAAGAGGACGGTATACTACCAGAGTGAGGTCTTGTCCGCCTCCAAGCAGAACTACCCCCATTACCAAAACATGTGCTACAGCGTGTACTTTTCCGCCAAGAAGCTGAAGCAATATTTCCAAGAGCACTCCATCACAGTTTTCTGCACCGCTCCCCTTGCCGAGATTATGGGCAACCGAGATGCCTCGGGCCGGGTGGCCAAGTGGACCATTAACTTGGATCCCCACACCATCCTCTACCAGCCCTGCACCACCATCAAGCCCCAAGCGCTTGCCAACTTCCTCGTCGACTGGGCCGAGTCCCAGTACCTGCCACCAGCGCCGGATTCTACGCATTGGCTGATGCACTTCAATAGCTCCAAGATGCGCACCAGCTTGGGAGCCGGCAACGTCCTCACCTCTCCCAAAGGTGACAAGCTGAAGTACACATTGCAGATCCACTTTGCCGCCTCCAACAACATAGCTGAGTACGAGGCGCTCATCTTTGGGCTCCCACTGGCCAAAGAAATCGGCATCCACCGCATCCTCTGCTACAGTGACTTGAACTTGGTGGTCCAGCAATCGTCCGGTGACAGGGACGCCAAGGACGCCAACATGGCGAGCTACTTCTTCCTCGTCTAGTAGATGACCGGGCATTTCGACGGATGCAGGTTCATCCATGTGCCATGAGGTGACAACGATGCAGCGGACGCTCTCGCCAGCATTGGCTCCACCGGGCAGGCCATACCAGCCGACGTCTCCCTCGAGTGCCTCTGCAAGCCGTCTATCAAGCCCTCGCCGGAGTCCGACTCCATCTTCGTGTCGGCTGCCCCCGGAGCAGTCAGATCCGGTGCGGGGACTTCAGCAGTCAGTGCGGGGACTTCAGCAGTCGGCACAGGGAATTCACCAGGCGGCCTGGGGGCTGCAGCACCAGCACTCGGCCCAAGAACCCCAGCAAGCGACCTGGGGGCTGCTGCAGTCAGCCCAGGGACTTCATCAGCACCATCTAGAGCAGCCGGCCCCAGCCTGCCGCCTCCCAACCCGGCCCCCTCGTACCAGTCGTTGTTTTCACAGTGGTGGCGGCACCATCTTGGGCGCAGCCCATCCGCGACTATCTAGTCAACTACGTGCTACCAACCGATAAAGTGCTAGCCCGATAGATCCAGCGCAGAGCAGGCTCCTACACCATCGTCAACCAAGAGCACGCCAGGCGGAGCGTGACCGGCATCTATCAGCGCTGCGTGGAACCGGAGAAGGGCATGGAGATCCTCAGAGATATCCATCAAGGAGAATGTAGCCACCATGCCACCTCCAGGTCCCTTGTAGTCAAAGCTTTCCGCCATGGTTTCTTCTGGCCAACTGCTTTGGACGATGCCAAGGAGTTGGTCCAGAAGTGCAAAGGGTACAAGAAGTTTAGCACCAAGCAACACCTGTCGACCTCCGTGCTCAAGACCATCCCCATCACCTAGCCATTCGCTGTGTGGGGTATGTATATGGTGGGTACTCTCAAGACAGCACGCGGCGGCATGACTCATCTGCTGGTCGCCGTGGACAAATTCAGCAGGTGGATAGAAGCCAAGCTAATCAAGAAGTTGAATGGTCCAACTGCTGTCACATTCATCGCCAACATCACTGTTCGATATAGCGTTCCCCACAGCATTATCACTGACAATGGCACCAATTTCGCCAAAGGCGCATTGGCCCGTTTCTACGCAAATCAAGGCATCCGACTGGACTTAGCGTTTGTTGCCTACCTGCAGTAAAACGGTCAAGTAGAGCGAGCAAACGGCCTCATCTTGTCCAGCATCAAGCCCCACCTGACCGAGCCACTAGAGTGGTTGACCGGCTGCTGGATTGACGAGCTGCCAGCCGTCCTCTGGAGCCTTCGGACCACGCCCAACAGATCAACTCGCTTCACGCCCTTCTTCCTTGTGTACGGTGCCGAGGCTATCATCCCCATGAATATCAAGTTTGACTCACCTCGGGTCACCATGTACACAGATGCGGAAGCAAAAGAGGCGCAAGAAGATGGTGTCGACCTGCTGGAAGAGGCCCGACTGCTAGCATGCAGCCGGTCCGCCATCTACCACCAGAGCCTGCATCGCTACCACAACAAGAAGGTCAAGCCGCGTTCTTTCCACGAAGGCGACCTTGTGCTCTGCCTGATCCAGCGATCAGTCGGACAGCACAAGCTCGCAGCACCTTGGGAAGGTCCCTTCATTATCAGCAAGGCCCTGGGCAACAATTCATACTACCTCATTGACGCACAAAAGCCCAGGGCGCACAAGCTATGCACAGCCGGTGAAGAGATGGAGTGGCCATGGATAGTCGTCAGCTGCGACATGTGCACGCTGGGGTACCAGGCCCTGACAAACTCCAGCACCTTGGTGGCGCCGACTCGTGTAGTGGAGACCCTCTAGGCATCAAATCGCTGGACCACCACCTCTAGCCAGTCGGCCATCCGACTGGGAGTCTGTGGAATCAGACTTCCCGACTATAAGGCCTCCAAGAATTGAGCCCCGGCGTGCTAAAGCCGGTGGAGCAGGCAGCGCGTCGGCTCTAGGCGCATCATGACGGCCGTGAGCTGCTCACGCACAGTCCAAGGCTGGTTCTAAGGAATCTCATTGCCCTCACGCCGGTTTGCCTCACTCTTAGCCTCGATGGCCATGCAGACATCAAGAAAGTAGCCCGGGAGGAACTCTACGCAAAGAAGGCAGCGGTGTTAGAAGACCGCACCCCGATAGCAGTCGGCGGAAAGAAGGCGGAGCGGAATGGAAAAGGGCTCACCCTCGAGCATGTCCTTGATCACTTTGTAGCCATCATCAAGGAGCCTCTCCCTCTCAAGCCAGCTCGAGCGCTCAGTCTTGAACTCGGCCTTGAGCGCCGCCTCGTCCTCCAGGTTCTGGACCTGCTCCGTGTGCCACAGGGCCTCTGCCGCCAGCTCGTTCTCCAGCCTATCGCGCACAGAGGCCGGCTGGTCGCGCTCCCGCCTCATGGCCTGGAGTTGGCCCTAAAGGTCGGCCGCGTGCTGGACCAGATGGGCGTTGGCCACTTCAATGAGAAAAACAAGCACTCGGCATTAATTATCTACTTCAACAAAAGTCAAAACAAGCTACCGGGGAAGATCCGACCCGATTGCTCAGCAGTCGGCCCGAATCTCGGGGGCTACACCCAGTGGGTGCGCTGGTGCACCCCCACTGAAGGACAACATACTCACCTCAGCTCTGAGCCAACTTGGAAGTCCGGGTGGTGAGCTTCCGCTTCTGCGTGTTGTATGCGGCCACCCGCATGTTGTGGAGGTCCTCCAGCAATCGCAAGCATTTTAGCAAAAGAACAAATCGCCTTAGAGTTCCAACCCGCCTGCTCGGCAGCCGGCTCGGATCTCGGGGGGCTACACCCAGTTTGTGCGCTGGCGCGCCCCCACGGAAAACTACAAGAAGAAGAAGCGAAAAGGAGAAATACATACCCAGACGGCCGTCCGCCTCGCCAGCATGTCATCTCTCACCTTCCGGATGGAGACGTTCTGGGCGAGGAAACGGTCCTCCATCTCCCGCACTGCCTAGTTCAAGGTGGCGGGGCCGGGTTCCTCCACCCGGACCAAGGAGACGCCACTGGTAGCCCCATCGACAGCCCTCCGCGAGCTCGAGGATGCGGCATGCACCTGCCGCCTGGGCTGTGACATCGCCTGCACGGCACGCCGGCGCGCACCATCAAGGCCCGGCCTGCCATCTGGCCGGTGCCGGCTGGTGGAACCTATGGCTGGGTAACTTTGCCGCCTCCTCACGCACTGGCACCCAGCTCGCGCTGGTTGCCCTCCACCTCAAGAACGACGGTGTCGGGGATCTGCAGCTCCGGCACCGATTGATCAGCTTCGGCCGCTCCAGGAGGCGTCTGGTTCTGCGCCACCTCCGCCTCTGGCCGGCTGAGGGGGATGGTCTCTGGGACCCCTCCCCCAGGCGGATCCGCCTGGGGCTTCCTCGCTTCCTCTTCCTCCGCCTCCGCCTGGGCCTTCCGCGCCATCTCAGCCCCCTCCTCCGCCGTGGCCTGGGACTCCTCATGTGCCGCTGCCTCCACCTGCGCCTCCGCCCGCGCCTTTTCCTCTACCTACTTTGCCTCACGCGCCTCCCGCACATTCTTCTCCCACGCCTCCCAGAGGGCAGCAGCCGACTTCGAACGTCGTGTGTCTGCCAAGCCGTCCACCATGTCCATCACCGAGGTGGACGAATCCCGCGAGGTGGGGCAGGCCGCCCTGTTCAACAGAAAATCAAAGATGAAGAAACACCTCGAGAAAGAAGAAAAGTACAAAGCCGAAAAAGACGGGCATGCTTGCCCGGATGTGAGCGGCACGGGCTTGGGCCCCGTCCAGCTGGCGGCCGCCTTCTGGGCCTCCTGCCACTTAGCAGCCTCTGCCTGCTTGGTGGCGTCCACCTACTTGGCCTTCTTGGCCAGGTTGCTACCGTACCTGCCCCCTGGCGGCGCTTGTGCCTGACAGGTGTGGCCACCGGCAGTGGCGCTGAAGCACTGACTCCTCTCTCCGCGCCCCCTCCAGGCAGGCGCTGCACGTCATTGTCTTCGTCGTCGTCCGGCCAAGCCCGGATGTCTCCGATTGCTCCTCCTCCGCCTCCTCTAGAGCCGCATGCTCCGGGGCCGCCCTTTCCTGCTCTGCCTCCTTGTTGGGGAACGTAGTAATTTCAAAAAATTTCCTACGCACACGCAAGATCATGGTGATGCATAGCAACGAGAGGGAGAGTGTTATCTCGTACCCTCGTGAGACCGGGCGAAGCGATCACAACGTAGAGGAAGTAGTCGTCGTTCTCCTCGCGATCCAACCGATCCCAGCGCCGTTACTCCGGCGCCTCGAGTTCTTGACACACGTACAGCTCGGTGGCGCTCCTCGGGCTCCGATCCAGCAAAGCTCCGGGAGTGAGAGTTCCGTCGGACGACGGCGTGGTGGCGATCTTGATGTTCTACCGGCGCAGGCTTCGCCTAAGCACTGCTACGATATGACCGAGGTGGAATATGGTGGAGGGGGCACCGCACACGGCTAAGGCGATCTCAAGGATCAACTTGTGTGTTCTAGGGTGCCCCCTGCCCCCGTATATAAAGGAGCAAGGGGGAGGGCCGGCCGGCCTAGGAGGCGCGCCAAGGGAGGGGGGAGTCCTCCTCCTAGTGGGAGTAGGACTCCCCTTTCCTAGTCCAACTAGGAAGGAGGAAGGGGGAAGGAAGGAGAGGGAGGGAGAGGGGGGCCGCCCCCCCTCCTTGTCCTATTCGGACTCCCCATGGGGGGCGCCATCTCTGGTGCGGCCTCTCTCTCCCTCTCGGCCCAATAAGGCCCATTACTTCCCGGGGTTCCGGTAACCCTCCGGCACTTTGGTTTTCTCCGGAAACTTCCGGAACCTTTCCGTGTCGAATATAGCCGTCCAATATATCAATCTTTATGTCTCTACCATTTGAGACTCCTCGTCATGTCCGTGATCACATCCGGGACTCAACTCCTTGGTACATCAAAATACACAAACTCACAATATAACCGCCATCGAAACCTTAAGCGTGCGGACCCTACGGTTCGAGAACAATGTAGACATGACCAAGACACGTCTCCGGTCAATAACCAATAGCGGGACCTGGATGCCCATATTGGCTCCTACATATTCTCTGAAGATCTTTATCGGTCGAGACCGCATAACAACATCGTTGTTCCTTTGTCATCGGTATGTTACTTGCCCGAGATTCGATCGTCGGTATCCAATACCTAGTTCAATCTCGTTACCGGCAAGTCTCTTTACTCGTTCTGTAATACATCATCTCACAACTAACTCATTAGTTGTAATGCTTGCAAGGCTTAAGTGATGTGCATTACCGAGAGGGCCTAGAGATACCTCTCCGACAATCGGAGTGACAAATCCTAATCTCGAAATACGCCAACCCAACATCTGCCTTTGGAGACACCTGTAGTACTCCTTTATAATCACCCAGTTACGTTGTGACTATTGGTAGTACCCAAAGTGTTCCTCTGGCAAACGGGAGTTGCATAATCTCATAGTCATAGGAACATGTATAATTCATGAAGAAAGCAATAGCAACATACTAAACGATCGGGTGCTAAGCTAACGGAATGGGTCATGTCAATCAGATCATTCAACTAATGATGTGATCCCGTTAATCAAATAACAACTCTTTGTTCATGGTTAGGAAACATAACCATCTTTGATTAACAAGCTAGTCAAGTAGAGGCATACTAGTGACACTCTGTTTGTCTATATATTCACACATGTATTATGTTTCCGGTTAATACAATTCTAGCATGAATTATAGACATTTATCATGAAATAAGGAAATAAATAATAATTTTATTATTGCCTCTAGGGCATATTTCCTTCAGTCTCCCACTTGCACTAGAGTCAATAATCTAGTTCACATCGCCATGTGATTGAACACCAATAATCATATCTGTATATGATTAACACCCATAGTTCACATCGTCATGTGACCAACACCCAAAGGGTTTAAAGGTATGATCATGTTTTGCTCGTGAGAGAAGTTTAGTCAACGGGTCTGTCACATTCAGAGCCGTATGTATTTTGCAAATATTCTATGTCTACAATGCTCTGCACGGAGCTACTCTAGCTAATTGCTCCCACTTTCAATATGTATCTAGATCGAGATTTAGAGTCATCCAGATCGGTGTCAAAACTTGCATTGACGTAACCCTTTACGACGAACCTTCTGTCACTTCCATAATCGAGAAACATATCCTTATTCCACTAAGGATAATTTTGACCGCTGTCTAGTGATCTACTCCTAGATCACTATTGTACTCCCTTGCCAAACTCAGTGTAGGGTATACAATAGATCTGGTACACAGCATGGCATACTTTATAGAACCTATGGCCAATGCATAGGGAATGACTTTCATTCTCTTTCTATCTTCTGCCGTGGTCGGGTTTTGAGTCTTACTCAATTTCACACCTTATAACATAGGCAAGAACTCTTTCTTTGGCTGTTCCATTTTGAACTACTTCAAAATCTTGTCAAGGTATGTATTCATTGAAAAAACTTATCAAGCGTCTTGATCTATCTCTATAGATCTTGATGCTCAATATGTAAGTAGCTTCACCGAGGTCTTTCTTTGTAAAACTCCTTTTAAACACTCCTTTATGCTTTGCAGAATAATTCTACATTATTTTCGATCTACAATATGTCATTCACATATACTTTATCAGAAATGCTGTAGTGCTCCCACTCACTTTCTAGTAAATCGAGGCTTCCTTTGCAAGTCTGTATAAACTATATCTTTGATCAACTTATCAAAGCGTATATTCCAACTCGAGATGCTTGCACCAGTCCATAGATGCACATTTTGTTAACACCTTTAGGATCGACAAAACCTCTTGGTTGCATCACATACAACTCTTCTTTAATAACTCCATTAAGGAATGCAGTTTTGTTTATCCATTTGCCGATTTCATAAAATGCGGCAATTGCTAACATGATTCGGACAGACTTTTAAGCATCGATCTGAGTGAGAAAATCTCATTGTATTCAACATTTTGAACTTTGTCAAAAAAACCTTTTTCGACAAGTCTAGCTTTGTAGATAGTAACACTACTATCGCGTCCGTCTTCCTCTTGAAGATCCACTTATTTTCTATGGCTTGCCGATCATCGAGCAACTCCACCAAAGTCCACACTTTGTTCTCATACATGGATCTCATCTCAGATTTCATGGCCTCAAGCCATTTCGCGAATCTGGGCTCATCATCGCTTCCTCATAGTTCGTAGGTTCATCATGGTCTAGTTACATGACTTCGAACAGGATTACCGTACCACTCAGTGCGGATCTCACTCTGGTTTACCTACAAGATTTGGTAGTAACTTGATCTGAAGTTACATGATCATCATCATTAGCTTCCTCACTAATTGGTGTATTAGTCACGAGAACAGATTTACGTGATGAACTACTTTCAATAAGGGAGAAGGTACAATTACCTTATCAAGTTCTACTTTCCTCCCACTCACTTCTTTCGAGAGAAAACTCCTTCTCTAGAAAGGATCCATTTTAACAACGAATATCTTGCCTTCGGATCTGTGATAGAAGGTGTACCCAACAATTTCCTTTGGGTATTCTATGAAGACGCACTTCTCCGATTTGGGTTCGAGCTTATCAGGATGAAACTTTTTCACATAAGCATCGCAGCCCCAAACTTTAAGAAACGACAACTTGGGTTTCTTGCTAAACCACAGTTCATATGTTGTCGTCTCAACGGATTTAGATGGTGCCCTTTTATCGTGAATGCAGCTGTCTCTAATGCATAAACCCCAAAACAATATTGGTAAATCGGTAAGAAACATCATAGATTGCACCATATCTAGTAAAGTGCGATTACGACGTTCGGACACATCATTACGCTGTGGTGTTCCGGGTGGCGTGAGTTGCGAAACTATTCCGCATTGTTTCAAATGTAGACCCAACTCGTAACTCAAATATTCGCCTCCACGATCAGATCGTAGAAACTTTATTTTCTTATTACGATGATTTTCAACTTCACTCTGAAATTCTTTGAACTTTTCAAATGTTTCAGACTTATGTTTCATTAAGTAGATATACCCATATCTGCTTAAATCATCTGTGAAGGTGAGAAAATAACGATATCCGCCGTGAGCCTTAATACTCATTGGATCGCATACATCAGTATGTATTATTTCCAATAAGTCAGTTGCTCGTTCAACTGTTCCGGAGAACGGAGTTTTAGTCATCTTGCCCATGAGGCATGGTTCGCAAGCATCAAGTGATTCATAATCAAGTGATTCCAAAATCCCATCAGCATGGAGTTTCTTCATGCGCTTTACACCAATATGACCTAAACGGCAGTGCCACAAATAAGTTGCACTATCATTATTAACTTTGCATCTTTTGGTTTCAATATTATGAATATGTGTATCACTACGATTGAGATCCAATGAACCATTTTCATTGGGTGTGTAACCATATAAGGTTTTATTCATGTAAACAGAATAACAGTTTATTCTCTTACTTAAATGAATAACCGTATTGCAAAAAAAAAACATGATCAAATCATATTCATGCTCAACGCAAACACCAAATAACATTTATTCAGGTTCAACACTAATCCCGAAAGTATAGAGAGTGTGCGATGATGATCATATCAATCTTGAAACTACTTTCAACACACATCGTCACTTCACCCTTAACTAGGTTCATTTTATTCGCAACTCCGTTTGAGTTACTACTCTTAGCAACCTAACCAGTACCAAATACCGAGGGGTTGCTATAAACACTAGTAAAGTACACATCAATAACATGTATATCAAATATACCTTTGTTCACTTTGCCATCCTTCTTATCCGCCAAATACTTGGGGTAGTTCGCTTCTAGTGACCAGTCCCTTTGCGGTAGAAGCACTTAGTCTCGAGCTTAGGTCCAGACTTGGGCTTCTTCACTTGAGCAGCAACTTGCTTGCCGTTCTTCTTGAAGTTCCTTCTATCCCTTTGCCCTTTTCTTGAAACTAGTGGTCTTGTTAATCATCAACACTTGATGTTCTTTCTTGAATTTCTACCTTCATCGATTTCATCATCATGAAAAACTCGAATCATTTTCATCATCCCTTGCATACTATAGTTCATCACGAAGTTCTACTAACTTGGTGATGGTGACTAGAGAATTTTGTCAATCGATATCTTATCGGAAGATTAACTCCCACTTGATTCAAGCGATTGAAGTACCTGGACAATCTGAGCACATGCTCACTAGTTGAGCGATTCTCCTCCATCTTTTAGCTATAGAACTTGTTGAAGACTTCATATCTCTCAACTCGGTATTTGCTTGAAATATTAGCTTCAATTCCTGGAACATCTCATATGGTCCATGATGTTCAAAACATCTTTGAAGTCCCGATTCTAAGCCATAAAGCATGGTGCACAAAACTATCAAGTAGTCATCATATTGAGCTAGCCAAACGTTCATAACGTCTGCATCTGCTCCTGCAATGGGTCTGTCACCTAGCGGTGCATTAAGGACATAATTCTTCTATGCAGCATTGAGGATAAACCTCAGATCGCGGATCCAATCCGCATCATTGCTACTAACATTTTTCAACACCATTTTCTCTAGGAACATATGAAAGCAACAACGCGAGCTATTGATCTACAACATAATTTGTAAAATACTACCAGGACTAAGTTCATGATAAATTTAAGTTCAATTAATCATATTACATAAGAACTCCCACTTAGACAGACATCTCTCTAGTCATCTAAGTGATCACGCGATCCAAATCAACTAAACCATAACCGATCATCACGTGAGATGGAGTAGTTTTCAATGGTGAACATCTTATGTTGATCATATCTACTATATGATTCACGCTCGACCTTCGGTCTCCGTGTTCGAGGCCATATCTGCATATGCTAGGCTCGTCAAGTATAACTTGAGTATTCTGCGTGTGCAAAACTGGCTTGCACCCGTTGTAGATGGACGTGAGAGCTTATCACACCGATCATCACGTGGTGTCCGGGCACGACGAACTTTGGCAACGGTGCATACTCGGGAGAACACTTCTTGATAATTTTAGTGAGAGATCATCTTAAAATGCTACCGTCAATCAAAGCAAGATAAGATGCATAAAGGATAAACATCACATGCAATCAATATAAGTGATATGATATGGCCATCATCATCTTGTGCTTGTGATCTCCATCTTCGAAGCACCATCATGATCACCATCGTCACCGGCGCGACACCTTGATCTCCATCGTAGCATCGTTGTCGTTTCGCCATCTATTGCTTCTCGACTATCGCTACCGCTTAGTGATAAAGTAAAGCAATTACAGATGCGTTAGCATTTCATACAATAAAGCGACAACCATATAGCTCCAGCCAGTTGCCGATAACTTCGGTTACAAAACATGATCATCTCATACAATAAAATATAGCATCACGTCTTGACCATATCACATCACAACATGCCCTGCAAAAACAAGTTAGACGTCCTCTACTTTGTTGTTGCAAATTTTACGTGGCTGCTACGGGCTTAAGCAAGAACCAATCTCACCTACACATCAAAACCACAACGATACTTCGTGAAATAGACTCCGTTTTAACCTTCTCAAGGACCGGGCATAGCCACACTCGGTTCAACTAAAGTGAGAGAGACAGACACCCGCCAGCCACCTTTAAGCACGAGTGCTCGTAACGGTGAAACCAGTCTCGCGTAAGCGTCTGGCGTAATGTCGGTCCGGGCGCTTCATCTCACAATACCGCTGAACCAAAGTATGACATGCTGGTAGGCGGTATGACTTGTATCGTCCACAACTCACTTGTGTTCTACTCGTGCAAAACATCAAACCATAAAACCTAGGCTCGGATGCCACTGTTGGGGAACGTAGTAATTTCAAAAATTTCCTCGCACACGCAAGATCATGGTGATGCATAGCAACGAGAGGGAGAGTGTTGTCTACGTACCCTCATAGACCGAAGCGAAGCGATCACAACGTAGAGGAAGTAGTCGTCGTTCTCCTCGCGATCCAACCGATCCCAGCGCCGTTACTCGGCGCCTCGAGTTCTTGACACACGTACAACTCGGTGGCGCTCCTCGGCTCCGATCCAGCAAAGCTCCGGGAGTGAGAGTTCCGTCGACGACGGTGTGGTGACGATCTTGATGTTCTACCGACGCAGGCTTCGCCTAAGCACTTTGCTATGATATGACCGAGGTGGAATATGGTGGAGGGGCACCGCTTGCGGCTAAGGAATGATCTCAAGGATCAACTTGTGTGTTCTAGGGTGCCCCCGCCTCAGTATATAAAGGATCAAGGGGAGGGCGGCCGGCCTAGGAGGCGCGCCAGGGGGGGGAGTCCTCCTCCTAGTGGGAGTAGGACTCCCTTTCCTAGTCCAACTAGGAAGGAGGAAGGGGAAGGAAGGAGAGGAGAGGAGAGGAAAGGGGCGCGCCCCCTCCTTGTCCTATTCGGACTCCCCATGGGGCGCCACCTCCCGGTGCGGCCCTCTCTCCCCTCTCGGCCCAATAAGGCCCATTACTTCCCGGGGTTCCGATAACCCTCCGGCACTCCGGTTTTCTCCGAAACTTCCGGAACCTTTCCGTGTCCGAATATAGCTGTCCAATATATCAATCTTTATGTCTCGACCATTTCGAGACTCCTCGTCATTCCGTGATCACATCCGGACTCGAACTCCTTCGTACATCAAAATACACAAACTCACAATATAACCGTCATCGAAACCTTAAGCATGCGGACCCTACGGTTCGAGAACAATGTAGACATGACCGAGACACGTCTCCGGTCAATAACCAATAGCGGGACCTGGATGCCGATATTGGCTCCTACATATTCTACGAAGATCTTTATCGGTCAGACCGCATAACAACATACGTTGTTCCCTTTGTCATCGGTATGTTACTTGCCCGAGATTCGATCGTCGGTATCCAATACCTAGTTCAATCTCGTTACCGGCAAGTCTCTTTACTCGTTCTGTAATAGATATCTCACAACTAAATCATTAGTTGTAATGCTTGCAAGGCTTAAGTGATGTGCATTACCGAGAGGGCCCAGAGATACCTCTCCGACAATCGGAGTGACAAATCCTAATCTCGAAATACGCCAACCCAACATCTGCCTTTGGAGACACCTGTAGTACTCCTTTATAATCACCTAGTTACGTTGTGACGTTTGGTAGTACCAAAGTGTTCCTCCGCAAACGGAGTTGCATAATCTCATAGTCATAGGAACATGTATAAGTCATGAAGAAAGCAATAGCAACATACTAAGCGATCGGGTGCTAATCTAACGGAATGGGTCATGTCAATCGATCATTCAACTAATGATGTGATCCCGTTAATCAAATAACAACTCTTTGTTCATGGTTAGGAAACATAACCATCTTTGATTAACAAGCTAGTCAAGTAGAGGCATACTAGTGACACTCTGTTTGTCTATATATTCACACATGTATTATGTTTCCGGTTAATACAATTCTAGCATGAATAATAGACTTTTATCATGAAATAAGGAAATAAATAATAACTTTATTATTGCCTCTAGGGCATATTTCCTTCACTCCTGTGGAGCCGCCTGCCTCGGCGCCGCCATCTCCGTTGCCGCCTCCTCCGGTGAACTCTTCCTCGCCGCCATCCACCATGGCGGCCGCACCAAGCTTGGGGTCCTTGATGTCGCTGTCCTCACGGTCCGACATCCACCTGTGACCAAGAGACAGCGGGCCTTGGCCTGGGAAGCGCTGCACAAGAGCCGACTGGTCAAGTCGGAGAACAAGGAATACAAATGATGAAGAAGTCAGATCTGACACGTACCGCGGGAGGAGGATTGGCCCGGCTGTAGGGCTCCTTGCCGATGTGCCACTCCGCATCGTTGAACTTGTAGTTGGTTATGTCGATAACGTGGAGGGCCACCTCCACCCTCGGCATCTCCTGCGTTGACATGCTGCATGGATCTCGGCGGCCGCTCATCCCGTAGATGAGGTGCGGTCGGAGCTGGAGGAGCGAGACCCAGCGCATGATGAAGCCGACCACCAGATCGGCCAGCTGGAGGCCCTCCCGACTGGTTATCTCCTCCACCCGGACGAGGATGTTGATGATGTTCAGAGGCAGTGGCTTCTTGGGCGGCTGCTGTTGCCAGTTTCCACGTGATCCAGCAGGCGGCTTTAGCACATAAGGCGGTTAGTTGATGTAGTCTACGTCCCCGAGATTTCGGACGTAGAAGAATGACCGCTGCCAGAGCTTGGCCGACTCATGCAGAGGAAGCGGAGGGAAGCGTGTACCAATTCCTGAACGCCTCATGGACACGCACGCCCTGCATGGAGCCGGCTCATCCTTCGCCGTCGTGCCGAGCTTGAGGTAGAAGAACTACCCCACAGCTCGATAGTCGGCCGCACGCCAAGGTACCCCTCACAGATGGAGACGAAAGCGGAGATGCACACCACTGTGTTGGGGGTGAGGTGGTGCGGCTGACGTTGGAAGTGGTGGAGGAACTCCCGCAAGAAGGCGGAGGCCAGGAGCGCGAATCCGCAAGTGAAGTGGGCGCGGAAGACTACGCACTCACCGGGCTCCGGCAGCGGCGAGGTCTCCGGCCCGAGGATGTGCACTCCCTATTGCACGGAGCGAAGAATCCTCCGCGTCGCGCGGAAAAAGTCGACATGGTCCTGGTGAATGGTGGATCCCATCCACCCGCTCTTCGCCATGACGCCAGGCGGCGAAGGAGGGGTTGTCGGAGAAGAAAGGGAGAAGGACGCCTGTAACGCCACGGATACAATTTTCCATATTCGTTACTCCAACTCTTGCCTTTTCCGGAGATGCGATATGTTATTTCCTCCATGGTTGGGTTTTGTCTGTTGTTTTGCATTTTGTTCTTGTTATGCATTTCATCTGCATGTTTTTCAAAACTTGCATCCGTTCTGGTTTCGCCGGTTCTCTCCGTTGTCCGTTCTGAGCCGAACCACACCCTCTCGTCGCCCGCGACCTCCTCCTCCCGGTTCTGCTCCGGTCTGTCGAGGCCCATCGCCTCCCGATCCGGCGACCTGCGCCCAGGTCGGCCCTCCTTCGCCCGGATCCCGCCGGACCAGCTTCCCATGACCTCCTCTGCCTCCGATCCGATCGCTCACCACCGCTTTTCCCCGCTGCTCTAAGACTCCAGGTCGGCCGCCCGCTCGCCCGTCGTTCTACTTCGTTGGAGCAGAGAACCAGCGCCGCCCTTCATGCCCATCATGCCGTGCTCGTTGCATTCCAAGTCAGTCCCGTGGATTTTGTTAGAGTTCCACTTCGACTCGGGCATGCCTCGTGGATTCACCGAGTACATCTACTGCCTTCTTCGGAATCACCAAGAACGCCAAGTACGCCTACGAACCGTGTACGACTACATCCGAGGTGGATTTCGTCAAGTACCCCTTCGGATGCGCCAAGTTCGTCTACATGGTCCGCCAAGTTCCTCTACCGATGACTCGAACGCCTACGAACCATGTACAACTATCGTCGTCGTGTACAACTACTTCCACTACTACCGTCGCGGAACAACTACTTCCTCTACTTCCCTCGACGACCCGTGAACGACTACTTCCTCTCCGAACCGGTCCGCTCCGAAAATGCACGCTTCAAAGGTATAACCCCGAGACGCCGTCCGTGGACCGAATGCATGTGTTGTTTGAGATGCACCCTATGTTTGCACCGTGCCCGTTTGCTTCATGCAAGTCCCTCCTCGTTTGCCATGCCGTCGTCCCGTGGGAACCCGGTAACCGGGATCACCCCACCATCCTTTGTTTCCGCACGCCCCCTTTTGCACCGGTATCTCCGGGAGCTACCGGAACCGATATGTTGCCGTGGCATCATTTTTGGATATGTTGCCGTGGCACCATTTTTGTTTTGCCGCCGTGGCACCCTTTTCGTTCCGCCATGGCGACAAATGCTCCTTATCATGCTCATGTTAACGTTTTCATAAAAATTGCATAAAACTTGTGCATGTCATCCGCATCATGATAACAACATTTAAATGCTTAAACTTGTTGTTGCATTAAAATGCTAAATGACATGTGGGGGATTTACCGGAGTTGTTGTTTCTTGTTTCCGGTCTCACTTAAACTTGCCTAAATAGTTAGTTTACTTATGCTTCACCCCTTGCCATGTTAATCAACATTTAATATTGTTGGGTACATAAACGAGATCGAACTAAATAACTTGTCGTGGTGTTTTGTCAATATGCAACTCGTTGCATATTGAGCTCCACTTAACTTGTAGTATTGCTTGTTGCACTTTGCCATGCCATGCCTCATTAAACCGGACATGCATCATACTTGTTTGTGCATCATGCCATGATTATGCTTGTGTGTTTACCATGTTGTTTGCTTCTTTCCAGTTTGCTTCTCTCGTTATCTTCGGTTTCGTTCCGGAGTTGTGAGGATTCGTTCGACTACGTCCGTTCATCTTCTTCATGGACTCGTTCTTCTTCCTTGCGGGATTTCAGGCAAGATGACCGCTACCTTGGATCTCACTACTATCATTGCTATGTTAGTTGCTTCGTTCTTTCGCTATGTTGCGCTACCTATTACCTGTTTGTCCAGCCATCCCATATTGCCATGAACCTCTAACCTTTGACACCATTCCTATGCAAACCGTTGTTTGGCTATGTTACCGCTTTGCTCAGCCCCTCTTATAGCGTTGCTAGCTGCAGGTGAAGTTGAAGATTTCTCCATGGTGGACAGGGTTTATGTTGGGATATCACAATATCTCTTATATTATTAATGCATCTATATACTTGGTAAAGGGTGGAAGGCTCGGCCTTATGCAGTGTTTTGTTCCACTCTTGCCGCCCTAGTTTCCGTCATACCGGTGTTATGTTCCCGGATTTTGCGTTCCTAACGCGGTCGGGTGATTTATGGACCCCCGACAGTTCGCTTTGAATAAAACTTGTCCAGCAAGGCCCAACATTGGTTTTACCATTTGCCTCACCACCACCTATCCCTTTCCTTGGGTCGGCCAACCCGAGGGTCATCTTTATTTTAGCCCCCGGGCGATGCTTGTCTAAGTGCTGGTCCAAACCGAAGCGATGTCCGGCGCCACAGGCAACCAGGGTCTATGCCAACCCGACGTCTGGCTCATCCGGTGTGCCCTGAGAACGAGATATGTGCAGCTCCTATCGGGATTGTCGGCACAGCGGGAGGCTTTGCTGGACTTGTTTTACCATTGTCGAAATGTCTTGATGTACCGGGATTCCGAGACTGATCGGGTCTTCTGGGTGAAGGTCTATTCTTCGATGATCGCAAGAGCTTGTCATGGGCTAAGTTGGGACACCCTGCGCAGGTTTAAACTTTCGAGAGCCGTGCCCACAGTTATGTGGCAGATGGGAATTTGTTAATGTCCGGTTGTAGATAACTTGACACCATATCCGAATTAAAACGCATCAACCGAGTGTGTAGCCGTGATGGTCTCTTCTCGGCGGAGTCCGGGAAGTGAACACGGTTTCTGGGTTATGTTTGACGTAAGTAGGTGTTCAGGATCACCTCTTGATCATTGCTAGCTTCACGACCGTTCCGCTTGTTCTCTTCTCGCTCTTCTTTGCGTATGTTAGCCACCATACTTGCTTAGCCGCTGCTGCAACCTCACCACTTTACCCCTTCCTTTACCATTAAGCTTTGCTAGTCTTGATACCCATGGTAATGGGATTGCTGAGTCCTCGTGGCTCACGGATACTTCAAAACCTGATTGCAGGTGCCTATGTTACAGGCAGTGACGCAACCAAGCTCAAGGAGGAGTTCGATGAAGATCTTGCCCTTTGTGTTGTTTCGTTCTAGTTGATCGAGAGTGGAGCCCAGTTGGGGTCGATCGGGGACCTTTATCGATTTGGGATTCTTCTTTTATTTTGGTTCCGTGGTCGACCTTGATTGTATCTGGATGATGTAATGCTTTATTCATGTAATTGTGTGAAGTGGCGATTGTAAGCCAACTATGTATCTCTTTCCTTATGTATTATATGGGTTGTGTGAAGATTACCTCACTTGCGACATTGCTTTCAATGCGGTTATGCCTCTAAGTCGTGCTTCACACGTGGGAGATATAGCCGCATCGAGGCGCTACAAGTTGGTAATCGAGCCTTCCCGACCTTAGGAGCCCCACTGCTTGATCCTTTTAGCGGCCGAGTTGTGTCTAGAAAAATGTTTTGAGTCATTTAGGATTATATATATCGGAGAGTTAGGAATTCTTTTTACTCCTCAGTCCCTTCGTCGCTCTGGTGAGGTCTCCTGACGTAGAGTTTTGACTCTTCTCTTCTCAAATTTCACTAAAAAAATTTTTTAGGATCACGCGGGCATCTTAGAATCGTTCCGATGGTTTTATGACGACAACATTGTCTTGGTGCCTCCCGTCAGCAGGGGTTTTTTTTAGTGGAGGTGTCCCGGGGAGTTGAGCTCTGAGGTGTTGTCGTCATAATTTTATCGTTTCATTTCTGAAATACCTGAGTTTAGTACGCCGACATCGAAAATCTCTTTTATGCGCTTGTTGGTGAGATAACCCGCTAACCCAATCTTGAGGTGAGTACGGAGTATTGCCATGACTCGTATAATGGATGCTTTTGAAGGTTGAGGTACACGATTTCGAAGGTTTCTTGGTTATGTGTTGACGGATGGATACAAATTGGATGTAGGGATTGTTAGTTTGGGTGAGATATATTGCTTCCTGTATCCCCAACACCAGATTGCATAACCGTAAAGTTTGGGAGTTTTATAGGTGGGAATTCAAGTAGCTCCTAGAATATCTTTCCGATGGATGCATGATATGGGATTGGGTAAATCTCTATCATATGTATTTGTTCGGCTTATTCTGCAAGCCAAATCCTTTGTTTTGTTTTATTTGTGGTATTCGAGTTGCTTCAATGTCAAATGTTGAATCCATACCTTTCCTAAACGGTGTTCTCATATTGCTATGTGAATACTAATCCTTTTGATCATTGAGGTTGTCATGTTAATTCTTTTTCCAACCGGTGCGCTTCTCTTCGAGATGATCCCATCATTCTCCCCATCCGCAAGATCAATTCTACGTTTTCTCAACGGTGTTTGTTTTCGTTCATCCCAAGTTGTCTTTGTTTTTCCCCACCCTCCCACCCCTTTTCTTCAAGGACTTAGATTTCTTAATCAAGTATCCATTTATTCATGTGAAGTCTCTTCATTCTTTTCTTTCAATGTTCTATCCGGTGAGTTCCCATGAAGATGCTCAACAGTTTCAAGTTAGTCATCCTTCATTGTTGTTTCTTCTCCGGTAGATCCTATTCAAGCTTTCTGTATTCATCATATTCCTTTCCTCATTCTAACGCTTTCTCATACCGATGCACCTCTTAATCATTCACTTGTTCCTATTCATTTGTTCTGGAGTGCTAAAGATATCTCACAAGACTTGTGTTTCCATTCTCAATCCCTTCAAGATATTTCGAGGTTGTTATCTCATTCAAGTCATTTAATTCAACCAGTGCAATCTCTCTTTAAAATCATTTCAACGGTGTTTTCTTTTGAGTGGGCCCTGACCCACAGGTCTTTTCCCAGGATCTTACCTGACTCTTCTAATTATTCCGGAGCTATCCCAAATTCTTCTCCAAGTTTGACGTAAGAATGAGTTATCATCAGTCAAATGCTTTTCTCCAAGATCTTTCAAATTCTTTTCATAGTTGGCTCAACCTCTTCGCTTTTGATTCTTCCGGTGTGCCTCAATAATTCTTGGTGGTGTTTCTCGTTGTCATTCTCATCATTTGAAGACCGAAGAAGGATTTCTCTTAAATCTTGCTCCATTCTCTTCAAGATTCATGGTTCTAGCTTGATGCCATCCTCTCATAATTGTTTTCGATTGTGAGAATTCTTTTCTTACCATCCGGAGCATTTGATGAGTTGTTTCCATTTCTTTCCTCCGAAGGCCATCATTTCTGAATATTACTCATTCTCAGCTTTCAACTCTCGTTCTCCAAATCTTACCGGTGCATCGTTCAAATACCCTCTAATCAGTTCATGATCTCTTCATTCTCATGTATCTAAATCCCTTCAAGTATCTTCATTCGTTTTCAAACTCTTTCCAGTGAATTGTGCCCTTGCAACTCTCTTTTGCAATTCTTACGGTGGTTCGTTCAAGATTTCTCTTCCTCTGTTATCATATCAAATATTCGTTGTTTCCAAATCCCACCGGTGGTTCCACCAATACCTTCTCAAGTTTACGCCATATCTCTTTAATCCTTTCTACGAGAATAAGTAGTTTGCCAAATCCGTTGCTTGTCATTAATTTAATTTGATGAAGGATAAGCATACAATAAATCTTATTCTTATTTCCTTGAGGTGATTCAATTCTTCTCTTTTCTGGAGTTCCAACTTTTCCGCATTATCTCGTCGCAAAGATCCATCTAAATCATTGCAAGGCTTCACCTTTTGTTTTCAACTTCTCTTTCTTTTTATCATCCTTTTATCAGCGGAGTTCTTCATGGAGTCTCAACATGGTGGTGCATCAAGGATTCTCTTCATTCTTCAATTGTTCTTCAAGATTTCTCTCGAAGTTATGATCCGCCAAGCTATACTCAAAATTAAACAAGGTGCCCAACACTTGTTTTGTTTTGAGAAGCTCAAGTATTCTCCGTCTTGCATTCCATAGTGCAATTCCTTCTAGCTTATCTTTTGAGATGGTGTTATGTCACTCTTGACAATTTCCTTCATGTTTCATGATTCATATTTCTTGTCAAGAATGAGGTATTTTAAATCCATCAGTCTCTTCATTCGAGTTATCTTGGGTTATATTTCACCTAAAGCTTTCCCTAAGGATTGTTGCTATTTATGGTGCTTATAAATGACCCAAGTTCTTCATTTGTCCTCCCGGTGATATAAGTTTCTCGTCTCCTTGTTGATATCAATCCAATCATTTGTTTCCGTTGGTGGCAGAAGCTCACCTCATAATTTTGAGATGTTTTCATAAGCCCGCCACAAGCTTATTCTTTTCGTTGTTGGTTTTTTTTCCAACAACTCCGTTCTAATCTTCTTGAAAGGGTGCTTTCCAAGCTCATTCGTGGCAGAAGTTTGCATTTTCTCCTACATTCTGTTATTCCAGTGATCTATCTTCTATTCTTTTGTTCCAGAGGCATTGTGATGTTACTCTCTTCGACCCATCATCTCATTTTGTAATATCATGTAATTTTCCTAGCTTATCCGTTTAGCCGGAGTGTCGTGTTTCATTCGAGTTCTCTCATCTTATCAAGTTTTGCCTCCCTTCTCAACCGGAGTGCGGTTTGTAATGTTTCTTACCCCTTGTGCCATTCTTTCAATTCCGGAGGCAGTGTGTTGTTGATTTCATCATGTATCCTCTCATCTTGTCAAGTTCATGTTCAATTCCTTCCATTTACAGTCGGAGTGCTGCCCAAATTATATCATTCTTACTCCTTCACTATCTAGTTTTAACCGGAGTGGTTTCAATATCTATCTTATCACTAAACCTCTTGGTTCTCATCATACTCCTTGTTCCTCTTTTCTACCGGATTGTTTGCAATCTCGTTCATCTCTGTTGTACTCTTTCTTTTAAATTGCTCAACCTCTCAAGGTTCGTGGTTTCACTCATTGGTCGAAGAAGCAACTTAGTTTTACCGCTTATCTTCCTCTTCCTTTTCCCTCCGGTGCCATCCTAGATCTCGGGACGAGATCCTCTCGTAGTAGTGGAGTGTTGTAACGCCACGGATACAATTTTCCTTATTCGTTACTCCAACTCTTGCCTTTTCCGGAGATGCGATATGTTATTTCCTCCATGGTTGGGTTTTGTCTGTTGTTTTGCATTTTGTTCTTGTTATGCATCTCGTCTCATGTCATCATCTGCATTTCATCTGCATGTTTTTCAAAACTTGCATCTGTTCTGGTTTCGCCGGTTCTCTCCGTTGTCCGTTCTGAGCCCGACCACACCCTCTCGTCGCCCGCGACCTCCTCCTCCCGGTTCTGCTCGGGTCTGTCGAGGCCCATCGCCTCCCGATCCGGCGACCTGCGCCCAGGTCGGCCCTCCTTCGCCCGGATCCCGCCGGACCAGCTTCCCGTGATCTCCTCTACCTCTGATCCGATCGCTCACCACCGCTTTTCCCCGCTGCTCTAAGACTCCAGGTCGGCCGCCTGCTCGCCCGTCATTCTGCTTCGTTGGAGCAGAGAACCAGCGCCGCCCTTCATGCCCATCGTGCCGTGCTCGTTGCATGCCAAGTCGATCCGTGGATTTTGTCGAGTTCCACCGACCGCACGCCTCGTGGATTCGCCGAGTACATCTACTGCCTTCTTCGAATCACCAAGAACGCCAAATGCGCCTCTTAACCGTACGACTACATCCGAGGTGGATTTCGTCAAGTACCCCTTCGGATGCGCCAAGTTCGCTCTACATGGTCCGCCAAGTTCCTCTACCGATGACTCGAGCGCCACGAACCATGTACAACTACCGTCGCCGTGTACAACTACTTCCACTACTACCGTCGCGAACAACTACTTCCTTTACTTCCCTCGGCGACCCGTGAACGACTACTTCCTCTCGAACCGATCCGCTCAAAATGCACGCTTCAAAGGTATAACCCGAGGCGCCGTCCAGTGGACCGAATGCATGTGTTGTTTGAGATGCACCCTATGTTTGCACCGTGCCCGTTTGCTTCATGCAAGTCCCTCCTCGTTTGCCATGCCGTCGTCCCGTGGGAACCCGGTAACCGGGATCACCCCACCATCCTTTGTTTCCGCACGCCCCCTTTTGCACCGGTATCTCCGGGAGCTACCGGAACCGATATGTTGCCGTGGCATCATTTTCGGATATGTTGTCGTGGCACCATTTTTGTTTCGCCGCCGTGGCACCCTTTTCGTTCCGCCATGGCGACAAATGCTCCTTATCATGCTCATGTTAACGTTTTCATAAAAATTGCATAAAACTTGTGCATGTCATCCGCATCATGATAACAACATTTAAATGCTTAAACTTGTTGTTGCATTAAAATGCTAAATGACATGTGGGGGATTTACCGGAGTTGTTGTTTCTTGTTTCCGGTCTCACTTAAACTTGCCTAAATAGTTAGTTTACTTATGCTTCACCCCTTGCCATGTTAATCAACATTTAATATTGTTGTGCACATAAACGAGATCGAACTAAATAACTTGTCGTGGTGTTTTGTCAATATGCAACTCGTTGCATATTGAGCTCCACTTAACTTGTAGTATTGCTTGTTGCACTTTGCCATGCCATGCCTCATTAAACCGGACATGCATCATACTTGTTTGTGCATCATGCCATGATTATGCTTGTGTGTTTACCATGTTGTTTGCTTCTTTCCGGTTTGCTTCTCTCGTTAGCTTCAGTTTCGTTCCGGAGTTGTGAGGATTCGTTCGACTACGTCCGTTCGTCTTCTTCATGGACTCGTTCTTCTTCCTTGCGGGATTTCAGGCAAGATGACCGCTACCTTGGATCTCACTACTATCATTGCTATGCTAGTTGCTTCGTTCTTTCGCTATGCTGCGCTACCTATTACCTGTTTGTCCAGCCATCCCATATTGCCATGAACCTCTAACCTTTGACACCATTCCTATGCAAACCGTTGTTTGGCTATGTTACCGCTTTGCTCAGCCCCTCTTATAGCGTTGCTAGCTGTAGGTGAAGTTGAAGATTTCTCCATGGTGGGCACAGGGTTTATGTTGGGATATCACAATATCTCTTATATTATTAATGCATCTATATACTTGGTAAAGGGTGGAAGGCTCGGCCTTATGCAGTGTTTTGTTCCACTCTTGCCGCCTCTAGTTTCCGTCATACGGTGTTATGTTCCCGGATTTTATGTTCCTAACGCGGTCGGGTGATTTATGGGACCCCCGACGGTTCGCTTTGAATAAAACTTGTCTAGCAAGGCCCAACATTGGTTTTACCATTTGCCTCACCACCACCTATCCCTTTCCCTTGGGTCGCCAACCCGAGGGTCATCTTTATTTTAGCCCCCGGCGGTGCTTGTCTAAGTGCTGGTCCAAACCGAAGCGATGTCCGCGCCCACAAGCAACCAGGGTCTATGCCAACCCGATGTCTGGCTCATCCGGTGTGCCCTGAGAACGAGATATGTGCAGCTCCTATCGAGATTTGTCGGCACAGCGGGAGGCTTTGCTGGACTTGTTTTACCATTGTCGAAATGTCTTGATGTACCGGGATTCCGAGACTGATCGGGTCTTCCTGGGTGAAGGTCTATTCCTTCGATCATCGCGAGAGCTTGTCATGGGCTAAGTTGGGACACCCCTGCAGGGTTTAAACTTTCGAGAGCCGTGCACGCGGTTATGTGGCAGATGGGAATTTGTTAATGTCCGGTTGTAGATAACTTGACACCATATCCGAATTAAAACGCATCAACCGAGTGTGTAGCCGTGATGGTCTCTTCTCGGCGGAGTCCGGGAAGTGAACACGGTTTCTGGGTTATGTTTGACGTAAGTAGGTGTTCAGGATCACCTCTTGATCATTGCTAGCTTCACGACCGTTCCGCTTGTTCTCTTCTCGCTCTTCTTTGCGTATGTTAGCCACCATACTTGCTTAGCCGCTGCTGCAACCTCACCACTTTACCCCTTCCTTTCCCATTAAGCTTTGCTAGTCTTGATACCCATGGTAATGGGATTCTTTGAGTCCTCGTGGCTCACGGATACTTCAAAACCAGATTGCGGTGCCTATGTTATCGAAAGCGGTGGCGAACCAAGCTCAAGGAGGAGTTCGACGAAGATCTTGCCCTTTGTGTTGTTTCGTTCTAGTTGATCAGTAGTTGAGCCCAGTTGGGGTCGATCGGGGACCTTTGTCGCATTTGGGACTCTTCTTTTATTTTGGTTCCGTAGTCGGACCTTGATTGTATCTGGATGATGTAATGCTTTATTCATGTAATTGTGTGAAGTGGCGATTGTAAGCCAACTATGTATCTCTTTCCCTTATGTATTATATGGGTTGTGTGAAGATTACCTCACTTGCGACATTGCTTTCAATGCGGTTATGCCTCTAAGTCGTGCTTCGACACGTGGGAGATATAGCCGCATCGAGGGCGTTACAACGCCG
Source organism: Aegilops speltoides (assembly GCA_021437245.1). Taxonomy (NCBI): domain Eukaryota; kingdom Viridiplantae; phylum Streptophyta; class Magnoliopsida; order Poales; family Poaceae; genus Aegilops; species Aegilops speltoides. The sequence continues at coordinate 104,368,424 of CM038142.1, forward strand.
CGGTGTTGTGGATAAGGACAATGGCGACGCACGGTAGCAGAGCTGTGGTGGTGGTTGCGGCGGAGCAGCTGCTTTGGCGGGCGAGAGCAAGGCAGCCGCGGTGGCGCTTCGACGGCAACGGAGCAGAGCAGCACAGCGACGGTGATAGAAAGGAGAGGGAGTGGGGAGTGGGCGCGTGAAGCATTGTGCCCCTCCTCCTCTCCCTCTCCCCTCTTTATAGACAGCCGGGGGCGAAGCTGAGGCAACGTGCGGGCGTGGGATTAACTACGCCCCATGTCCCACATGACCCCGTGTTTATCGTGCATTAAGGCATAGTTACAGCACCATTGGAGGGAAACCGTCCGCCTCGGCCACAACAGATCCGCGCACGGGCTGAGGCCCTATAGCGGCGGACCCCAGCCTGCGGTGACGTACCGTCACGTGCGTGGGCTGGCAGGTCGGCCTAGCCTGCGGGCTCCACATGTGGCGCGCTCGGCCGGCGGCGCTGCTCTGACTCTCGCCATCCGGTTCGAATTCCACCAGGCGGCCGCGGCCGCAGCCGGCACCTGGCGTCCAACTCCTCCCAACCGAATGGAGCAGAAGGCGGAAGACCTCTTGAGAGGGAAGCTGCTGAGGCTCTCCGGCTGCCCAAAGCCGTAGAACCTCACCAACTTCTGGGACTACTGACGGGGGGATAGACCCTAGCACTACAAAAAAAAGACACATATGTGACATTTTGGGCCAAACAAAATTTTTTCTTTCATACATATGACACTTCTATGATGATAATTGTGACAAAACCCGGTATCATCATAGATGTGGTGGGCTCCTAATTCTATGACAAAAAATCATGACAGAAAATGGGCTTTTTGTATTGGGCGGGCCGGAGACGCAACTGCATGACATTCTTTGGGCCGTCCATGACGGAAAAAACCATGGTAGAAGTGAGGGGGGGGGGAATTTTGGGGAGTTGCCGGTTATGGTGGGAGGTCAGGGGCCGAGCGATGCGCGTTTCTCTCGTACACGTATGCGCGTGTGTGCGAGGCATTGGCTCTAACTGAACCCGAGCGAGGCGTTGGGCTCTAACTGAACCCGAGCGATTGCACTGCAGGCTACGCGTTAGTGAACCCGAGTGATCGATCGATGGCTGTTAATTGAACCCGATCGGCGATTCGCCGCTCTCGCTGCTAATCAAGTCGATCGATTGGATGAACAGATGGCGTTGTGGGGGGTGGGTTTGGATGAACAGTGAGCGGTGGGGTTGCCTATGGATGAACAGGACCCCGTGGTGTGGAGGGCTGGATGAACAGTAGACGGTGGAGGGGTGGTTGAATAGGACCCCGTGGTGTGGAGGGCTGGATGAACAGTAGACGGTGGAGGGGTGCCCGTGGAGGTTTGTTTGAACAGGAGCCGGTGGAGTAGCGCACAGTGGAGGCTGGATGAACAGGAGCCCGTGGAGGCTGGAGGAGGTCGAGGGTGGCCCGTGGAGGCTGGAAGAGGTCGACGCTGGAGATGAACAGTATCCCGTGGAGTCCCGTTTTGCGGTACGCCACACCCCTCCCGACGAACAGGACCCCCGTTTCAACTGTAGCGCTCCAACACAAGTCCGTTTCGTCTGTTTTGCGGTACGCCACACCCCTTCCAATCAACAGGACCCCCGTTTCAACCGTAGGAGGTCCGTTTCGTCCGTTTTGCGGTACGCCACACCCCTCCCGATCAACAGGACCCCCATTTCGACCGTAGGAGGTCCGTTTCCTCCATTATGCGGTACACCAGGCCTCATTTCCATCGCCTGTTCCATCCAAGCCGGTTGGCTCCCACGCGTTCCGTTGCCTCTCGATGAACACGACGCATTCCGTTGCCTCCCGATGAACACGATGCATTCCTCCGTTGCCTCCCCATGAACACGACGCATTCCGTTGCCTCCCGATGAACACGACGCATTCCGTTGCCTCCCGATGAACACACATTCCGTTGCCTCCCCATGAACACGACGTATTCCGTTGCCTCCCGATGAACACGACACATTCTGTTGCCTCCCCATGAACATGACGACGACGCTGTTTCTCCGTTTCGACCCAGCCATGTACACGAGCCCTTTCTCCGTTCTGACCCAGCCATGTACACGAGCCCTGGCCGTACGTATGCGCGAGTAGGCGTTCGAGACCCTGCCCGTATGTACGTACATGGCTGTATTTTCTTTCTTGCACCCTCGCCGTTGTACGTACGTGTACATGCTACGTGCGCTCCTCTACTACGACACGTGCGCGCCTGTACAATGACCAGTATGTATGTACACGTTCGCGACCATAATGACAGTGCTATGTATGCTTCGACCAGGTGGGTCCCGACTGTCAGGCACTTCCTTGCCTGCGAAAATGTAGCTGGTGGGTCCCAGCAGTCAGGGGGGCGAATTGTTTTTTTTGCCCGGACGCGCTTCCTTGCATGGAAGACGTGGTGGGTCCCAGCAGTCAGGGGGAAACATTTTTTTGCGAAATACGGTGGCCTGTCCGGTGGGTCCCCGCTGTCAAGTGGAGGAATAATTATTTTGCGCGTAATAAGGAGGCACTTCCTTGCTGCGGCCGTGAACCCACCTGTCAGCCTCTCCACGTACAGTCCACGTCCGATGGAAGCCATTCCTTGACCACGTTGACCACGCTACACCGAGAGCACTAGGGCGGTGGACGACGGCGAGGCCTAGGAAGGGGACGACACGGAGCCCGGGAAGACACGGTAGTGGATGCCCACACGTAGAGGAGTACAAGGGTTCACTGGTTCGCTGCGGTGTGAGGCTGCCGTCGCCGCAGAATAACAGGGGGTGTGGGTGTTTAGAGGGATGGCCTGGCCAGCGGTGGGAGTAGTAGGGGGTGGTGAGGCCTCCGCCGCATCGCAGCCGGCCACGGGAGGCAAGAGCACGAGGCACGACCGGCGCTAGTTTGGGCGGCTGGAGCAAGAAGACCAGAGGTTGAAGAAGCACTATGGCCGTTGGATGGACATCGTATGGTCACTGGAGCTAGAATCGTGCATATTGACTAAGTTGACAAAGCCCTTTGTCCCCGTCAACTTAGTAGGCCCACAAGTCAGCCTGCCACTACTGGGTTCCAGCTAACAGGGGGAGTATTCATTTTTTTTGTGCGTAATAAGGAGGCACTTCCTTGCGTGCGAATATAAAGCTGGTGGGTCCGAGCTGTCAGAGCCGGCCGCGGGGAGGAGGGAGCAGGCAGTCCCGCCAACGCTTGTTTGAGTGGCTGGAGCAGGAAGAGTAGAGATTGAAGAAGCACGACGGCCGTTGGCTGGCCATCCAACAGTCACTGCTTGGGCATCAACATTTTTTTAGGAAAGCCTCAAATCTGTGGAAAACAGCATACAACCCATCTGCTATTATTTTTAATAATTTACAGCCCATTTGCTAATTCTTAAGGTTTTTTTGGAGCCCATATTCTTTTTGTTTGCATTACAACCCATATTGTGGCCACAGTTAAAAAATTATATGAAATTTTGCATATTTCGGTGCGGTCCGAACTATTTTTAATCCTGAAACTCACATTCAAACTGATTTTAAAAATAAATGTATATCAATATAAAATCCAACAAATTCTCCACGCATAAAAATTAATGTAATTTAAAATCTTGAAATGAAAAAAAGATATATGAAACTAATTGCTGGTTTGATGTGTTTTAAAAATATACAGCCCATTTCTCATTACTGATGGGCCATTTTCTCGGCCAGCCGAATGAAAGCTCTCCTCGTCTTGAAAGATTTGTAGCCCAACAGGCCTGACAAAGCGACTTACTTGGCAAATCACAAAAAAACTGGGCTGTGGTCGTGGACCAAGCTGTCAACCTCTCTATGTACAGTACTCTTCCGATGGAATGTCGTTGACCACATTGACCACGCCGCGCCGAGAGCACCAAGGTGATGGACGACGGCGAGGCCTAGGAAGGGGACGACGCGGATCCGGGGAAGACGCGGTAGTGGATGCCCACGTGGACAGGAGTACGAGGGTTCACTGGTTCGGCTGTGATGTGAGGTTGTCGTCGCCGCAGGGCCTGGCTAGCGGTGGGAGTAGTAGGGGGCGATGAGGCCTCAACGGCAGCACAGCCGGCCACTAGAGGTAGGAGCAGGCGTTCTCCCCGGCGCTAGTTTGGGCGGCTGGTGCAAGAAGAGCAGCGATTGAAGAAGCAGCAGGACCGTTCGATTCAAATCCAACGGTTACTGCTGCTAGAATCGTTTGTTGACTAAGTTGACAAGCCTGCGTCACGCGTCAACATAGTAGGCCTGATCAGTCACCTCCCAACGGTGCGCCCGGATGTCGATGGGAGGAATCATTTTTTTCGCGTAATAAGGAGGCAGTTGATTGCATGCGGCCAAGCCAGCGAAGGGAGTAGGGTGGGCCGGGGAAGCCTGCGCGGCATCACAGCGGGCCACAAGAGGAAGGAGCAGGTAGTCCCGCTAGCGCTAGTTTAGGTGGCTGGAGTGGAAAGATCAGAGATTGAAGAAGCACATCGGCCGTTGGATGGACATCCAACAGTCACTGCTGCTAGAATCGTGTGTTCACTGACAAAGCCTTGCGTAAACAAGTCAGCCTTGAAATCTGTGGCATGTACAGCCCATTTGCTATTATTTTTATAATTTATACTCCTTTTCGAATTCATATGGAATTTATTGCAGCCCGTTTTCCATTTTTAGAATTGTCGGCCATTTTCTGGTCAGTACCAGGGTCAAAAAATTAACTAAATATGTGGGAAATTTTGAAAATTTGCAAATTTTTGCTCGGGAACGAAATATTTTTAATCCAAAAATTAATAGCCATACTAAAACAATTTAAAAACAAATTAGTACTATGTCATGTTGAATCCAATGAAATACGTTTAAGATATCAGTGAAGAACAAAAACCAAAAAAAACTAATATCCCATTTGCTATAATTTTTTGGAATTTTCAACCCCTTTTGATATTACTTTTAACACACATTGACCATACTCTTTGGCCAGGACGGAATGCATCCCTCCTCGTCTTGAAAGATTTGCAGCCCGGTAATTCGGAGAAAACAAATAGGCCAAGCTTGGGTATTCTTCAAAAAGAAATACTGGGCTACCTATTTTCCCAAAAAACTGGTGCATGAGCATTTAGCATTATTTATTTATTTACTTATTTATGTTTAGGGGACCATGAGCATGTACCTGGGCCGGATTCATGTGAGAGCCTCCCTTCCAGTTAATTATGGGCTTCTCTATTGGGCCTCCATCAGTGGGCTGCATGTTATCAACAAGTGGAAAATGTGTTCTGTATGAAAAATAGTATGAGCTACGTACGGTACGGGGCACTAAAGGATCGAACCATGCAACGACTTCCAAAACATTGTGTTTGTCATTCTAACAACACATTTATTCAACCAATAGATGAAATATACTGTTGATTGTACATTAAAAATAGAAGCAGCAAGAAACAGGGGTTGGGGTGCAATGAAGCGATAAGCAGGCGGAAGAGTGAAGACGCAGCTCTCTCTCCAAACCAAACATCAACCATCATTACAAAAGGGCTACCAAAAAAGAACAAGTGTATGCATCAAACTAAATAAAGATCCTACTACACCAAGTGTACAGATCTAACTAAGCGGCTCGCTTAGGCGTTACTATTTATTAAGCTTTGGACATTGGTGACGGCTTGAACGGATGGGTGCTGACGGAAACTCCAGCCAGCGGTCGAAATCCGATACTTGCGACCCTCTCTCCTACATTGGGCTGCGAGGCGTGGCGACACATATTAGGGTATGGTGCATGCAGAGGCGCATGGTACGCTGTGTACTCATAGTTTTGCACGATGAGCAGCGGCGCTGCCATCATGATCCTTGCCATCGGTTATCTCTTGGTTAATCGGATAATTCAGTCCGAAAAAGCAGAGAGCGTGTACCAAGGCTACTTACCAGCCTCCAGTCAAAAATTCCTGAAGGCCCAGAGAAGCTGGGATCCTGCTCAAAGACCTTGCAGTGACTGTGATTGTATTCCGTGAAACAACACGTCCGGTATGTGCGAACGATCATCAATCTTTCGTCGTCGTCTAATCGAGCCAGGAACCACCTGCAACTGCCATGCCGCTTTTCTTTGAAAGCATCTGGGATTAGGAAGGGTAGGGACATCAGGCAGCTTACAACATCATATCAAGGTTGAGTCAAATAAAAAAGGGCTCCTGATTTAGTCAATCTTAAGAATAGCATGTTATGAGCATGAATATTTTTTTAGTAAATGTTGACAGTAATATAAGCAAGCCATCATGATATCATAGGAAAGTAACATACTGCTGTAACAGCCGTTTGTAGTGAAGACTGGAGTAGGCCAGCAATACGTCCAGCCATAGAAGGAGTCGACGGCGTAAATGAAGCCCTTGTGTTCAATGGCATCGGAGAACCATGGAGGATGTATGATCCTGCGATGGACATGCAGATTTATCCACTTACCGAAGTGACCTGCCAGATAGGTGAGACCGCGGTTGAAGAACGCAATTAGCCTGAAATCTTTATAATTCATAGATCTTGTGGGCACTTGGCAGATTACAACCTTGAGCAAATCAAACTTGGTATCATGTTGGCTACTGTAAGATTCCGAGTATTCTGGGCCGCGGTGCCAAAGCAGTGTAGTGTTAATCGAAGGAAGGGGATCAATCGCCGGGTGTAGACCTCCACGAGCATCCAGCTGCCGCGACCATCGACGAGCACCATCCAAGACGTGTTCATGCCGACCCCGTACATACCGTTAATGTAGCTGAGGCTGACGGGGATTAGATCGCAGTGAAGGGGGATGATGCTCACGACCCTACGATCATTATCCTGCGTGACACGCCGTTTCTGAAGATCACGCATCATCAGCAAGCAAGGAGCTGGCTTAAAAACCTCCGGCCTGAGGGCTTTGAGTAAACGGTACAGCCCCGACGAGCACGCGGCGAGCAGCATGGTACTGAGATAATCCACACGCGAAACAATGAGCTTGATTACCTCTGTGGGGAGCGAATTCCAGCCACTCTTTCGGCGGACGCTGCTCGGTTCTGCCATTGTTAGTGCTTGGGTTTCGGACGAGGGCGGAGGCGCCTTAGCGGGGATGGAAGCTTGGACGAGATTATGTGCGGACAAAGATGGAGAAGCGAATATGTGTTGCGGGAAGTGGACAGGTGATGATGACTACAGCACGCCGCTTGACTTATGAGACACATACCAGCAGCGTAGGGTCATATCGATGCCAGACAACTTGCTTGAGTGATCACAGTACTGGTACTTCCTATAGTACCTACTACAGTACTATGCCCTAGCTTGCTAGAGTAGAGTAGTAGAGTAGGACTCTGCTCTACTACTAGCACCGGAGGAGTAGTATATTCTAATCTAAAATAGTTACAAACTTCAATGCCCGAGCGTGGAACGACTACGAACCGTGCTCAAAGACCGTATCTACGTGGTGTTTGGACTTATATGCAAAAAATAGCAAGGTGCCCATGCATTGCACGGCACACCATCATAACCAACTCAGTTTTTTCTCTACTCCTACTCCTATAAAAGACTCAGTTGGTGATGATGGAGGAAGGAGGCGTGTTCAGCCGGGCGTGCAGCAGACGGCGCAACACTATTCGATTTGTTATAAAAACAAAGAAGAGTAGTAGAGATAGAGACATAGGTAGGAGCACGAGGTTGTGGGAGATAAGGATGAAGGAGGCAAGGCCTTATCTGTAAATGTGGAGAGAGGTGCGAGTATCTTTTGTAAAATTTTCATAGTTGGCTTTCTATCCGTCAGATATAAATTGGACGGTCTATATTACAAGATGGCACGCATACCATCATCACCAACTTGGTTTTCTATAAGAGTAGATATATATAGATATAGATAGATAGAGACTAGGGAGTACTAGTAAGGACACCATCTACTACTTCGTGTGCTACTCCTACACTCCATTCGGCGGCCGCAACGTTCCCTACAGCCACTCCCTCCTGCGCTCCATTCGGCGGGCGTTGTTGAAATCTGGGGAGCGCACTCTCGCGACTGCTGGCAGCCATGACTTCACCGACGACGACTTCTTCCCCGACCTCGGCAACCTCTTCCTCAACGACATGGGCGACAACCTCAACGCCAACGGTGCTGCTCCCATTGCATCGTATGTGTTTCTGTCCTTCCTGTTCGAAATCGTGGTAGAATTGATGTTTCTACTCTGTATCCTACTACTATGCTAGTCCACATGATTAGTTTCATCTCTGTTATAGCCGTCATGATTTATTTTGTCCTTATTCGGATTAAATCTCGTAGTAACTTGCTCATATATTCAACTGGCGCAACGTCCCCTACAGCCTCTCCCGCATGGACGGCCTGGTCGATGCCTCCAAGGAGCCCTTCGTCCACAGCTATAAGTCCCCGATGCCGTTTTGTGGCTCGCTGGCGGACATGGTGCATCACCTCACGGATGCGTGCAGCGGTCACTGCTGGCCCTTGGAAGAGAACATCAAATACGACACGTGCTACTGGTTCACCATGCCGGACTCGCTGGAGGATCACCGCCGCCTGCTAGTCTCGGAGGAGGACGGCAGCGTCTTCCTCTTGATTGTGGGCACCGGCGAGGCCCGCGCAGGCTACCGTCCCGTCTCTGTAATGTGCGTCAGGGGCATCGCCACGTGGCCGACAATCGACACTGGCGCGATGTACGGGTGCGTGGTCAATGTTACTACCCCTCCAGGTCGCGTGGGCGGCGACACCGGCCTCATCGGACGGACTTGGACTCTGGGGAGCTGGGACTATCCTGCCAATGTGGACTTGGAAAACCCATGGCATCCTTTGCCCGTTGACGCGGTGCACGGGGACTCCAAGGAGGTTCACCTGGACATACGCATTATCAAGTGGACTTAGAAAACATGTAGTGTGTGTGTGGGCGCTTGTGGCCCGTGTCATTGCCGCTTTTGATTCTGTAAGCTTGTCGTTAAACTTGAGTGGCTTTCGCTGCAGTCCTTCCTTTGAACTGCTCCTCTCAGTGAGCTGATGTAAGACACTTTGGGTTTCATTTGATAATGGAACCTGGGAGGAGCCTCCCTGTTCTTCTAAAAAAATACGCATTATCAAGTTAAATGTTGATCATTAGTCTTCGCTCAATGTAATCCACTATCTAAGCATGTGGAGACTTCCATGTAGGATCTTGTTCTATTGGAGTATCGCGCATGAATAAAAGTGTATCCGTTTATGGTTTAGTCTAGAATCTTCCATGTATGAATTTTTACTACAGTACTGGTGAAAGACTTACGATGAACCAGTTCTTACATCTCCTCTGCCCCCTTGCAAGTCATCCTGATTTAATCCCTCCTTCTAGGTGTATAAGGGCATGGTTAATAATACTTAATAGTATAGCCAACTGTTGACTATAAGAAAGTGCCATGTCATCTGTAGCCAACATGTATAACAATCGATACTCTAAAACTAATTCTTAAATATCATTTCTTGCAAAGCACAATAAGTGTTATTTCTTCACAAGTTTTGGATGGAGGTTGAACAGTTGAACACTTTTGTTTGCAAGAGATACCTTTTTATCTATTTCACCCGGATGTTTGTGAGCTCTAGAGATGAGATAATATCCGAAGAAACCTATCGATACCCGTTACACATGAGATGACCCCCACATCCTTTGTCAAAATAAACAACTCCCCGATCAATGCATTTCACTCTTCGGTGCAATGCACGGGCACCTTACTACTATACATTAGTACGACCAAAAATTGAACTAACATTATATATAGTATGATAAATACTGATGCATGTCACCTAAAATTATATCATTCAAAACTATGTTCAAATACGGATCCAACCATATAGTTTTTGTTGACATCCACTAACATTTTGTCAGTTAAATCTTCAATCAAATTCAATGGGGGACTAATAAACCACGACTGATGTAGTACAAGTGTAGAGGGCGGTGCTGCACGGGAGTCTCACCTCTCACCCCGCTCGTGGCGCGGCAGTAAAGCCGTCATATCACAAACCCAACCACTCCCAGTAATAAGTGGCCTGGCAAAATAAACGGACAAGCAACCATCACATCCCTCCATCTTTTTTGCATTTCATGTCTCTGCATTTACTTTCTCCGGTTCATCTCCCACACTCGATCCCTAGCTACTACTCCTAGGGCCAGTTCTTTTGGCGGCTTCCCCAGCTTTTCCCACAAGACTTGTCACAGTGGAGAGTAACAATACGACGCCTCACTCATTTATTTGGGCTTCTAAACTACTACTCCGTTCTGGTTTATTCCTCACCATTGTAATTTGTGCTAAATTTTGACCAAATATTTAACTGATAAAATGTTACTCAAAACACTTTGGCGCGGTGCATTAACTTCTACCTTGTTTCTTGTTTCTTGACATATCAACCAATAAGAGATAAAGAGTGTGCATGCTTTTAATGACTTGAGATATCAAACACGACATGCAGTGGTTAGTTCATTGCATGCAATACTATTAATTCGCAAATAAACATTAACATTTCTCGTTTTCTCCTCCTCCTTGGTCACGGTGCACAGCCTAAGGCTGGTCATAGTGGAGAGTAACATATACTATTATCATGCATATGATATTAGTGTATGATACTACATCTATAGTGCATAGTATCATAAAGTAGTATCATAGATGGTCTCATTTATTGCCATGCATGACACATAGTAGCATAACATTTATTATGGTATGGTATCTACCTATGTTACTACTACCCTCTCTCTCTTCTTTAATTGCGTGCCACATAAGCTTATTTGCGAGTCCCAAGTACATGATACTAGTTATGTTACCACCACTATGACCAGCCTAAGATGACTTACTCACCTAGATGGATGGAGTAGTGCATGTGACATGCACTAACATCTCATTAGTTAAATTTATGATCAAAATTTGACACAGATTACAATGGGGACCAATAAACCAGGACGGAGGTAGTAGTTATGGGATTACTAATCTAGAAGCCTAAAAGATTTGGCCCCTGGTACTCCTACTAGTAGTAGTACTCAAGTTGGAATTTCAATTGCACGGCACAACTTGTTAGGCAAAAAATTTGATATAGGGTGTAGGAAGCGGTTTGGGAATTTGCATGCCTTTCCAACCAGTGAGATACACCGTACAAAGTATGACAGAGAAATAACCACAGAGAAGGAAGCTAAAAGTAAACAATCAAACGAGCATTTTTGCATTTGTTTTGCACTGAATCGTTTCACAAGATTGACTAGTGCTGTTTTTCTACTTTTAGAAAAACCGCATCGTAATGTTAAAATGTGTATTTGCACGTACATAAGTAATAGTAGTACTCCCTCCGTCTAGGTGTACAAGTCTTCCCTCCTTCTTGGTCACCGTGCACAACAAAAGATGACTTATTGACCTGGACGGAGGGAGTAGCATAGTCTGCAAGCATATATCGAGAGAGACGTGTAGTCCGATAGTATATAGTAAAGTTTGCGCTATATGCACGTACTTGCAAAATGCGTAATAATGCACAACGTTTCCAAACTTTCCCTTTTACATACATAATTAAGGATGCTAAAAATTCCTGAACGTTCGGGATTTATCATTTGCATCCCAGAACTAATGAGATCGCCTTACAAAACAAAATTTATACTCCTCCTAAAAGCCACGGCGCTCGCAGGAGCGCTTGCGGCGCGCCACGAGTGCCCTAGTGCGCGGCCGTTTCCCAGCGTGTTGACACAACGCCTCTTCCTCAGCCTTGCAACTTGCGAGGTGCTGATTGGCGGCTTGCCGGCGGGCAAGCGCGATCTCACCGGTGTGGTGATCCGGCGCCAACAGGTTCTCCTCCTGGCTGGAAGCATGCACCCGGTCCACGTACCTCCAAGCGTAGATGAGGCGCTTGGTCCCGACTGCACTCAGGGCGTCGGCACGGGCGTCCTCCGCCACCCTCACAACCCTTGCACGGGCCTTCTGCCAAAGAGCCAATTGCCTGACTCTCTCGGATGCGACATAGATCTCCCAAGGAGCTTGTTGCGCGGTGCGCTTCTCTTCCTCGGCCTTCTTCTCCGCCTCTATTTTGCCGCGCTCTGCTGGAGGCAAAGCCTCCCACAAGGCAACATCCATTTCTTTCCAGAGCTCCTCAAGGCTGGGGGGCTCAGCGGGTGGCACGGCGTTCTCCTCGTAGCGGGGAGCCAACGCGTCCTCTGACGCGCATGCTGGCGAGATTGGGAACGCCGACGCGTCCACCTCGACGCGTCGTGGCGAGGAGCGGAACACCGACGCGTCCTCCTCGACTAGTGGCGGCGAGGAATGGAACGGCGACGCGTCGGGTCGCGGCGAGGAGCGGAACGCCGACGCGTCCTCCTCGACTAGTGGCGGCGAGGAACAGAACAGCGACGCGTCGCGTAGCTGCGAGGAGCGGAACACCGACGCGTCCTCCTTGACTAGTGGCGGCGAGGAACCGAACGGCGACGCATGACCGTCCGCGCGGTGCAGCGAGGGGCTCCTGGGGCTTGGGAGGGGCGATGCCATGGTGGTCGACGTGAGGGGGGGGGAGGAGATAGCGATGAATGTGAACGTGAGAGGAAGGAGATAGCGATGTCGTGGGAGGCGCAGTATTTATAGCGAGCTATGGCACACCTACGTAAGATATGGACTGAGCTGCACTGACTTAACTACAGGTCCAGTTGCGTCACTGACATGTGGGCCAGTACCCTACTGGGCCCATATGTCAGTGACCCAATGCACCTAAAGTTAAGTAAAAGCTGTGTGGGCATATTTGTTGGAGTAAATTACGGGGGAGCGAAGGGGTGGAAATATTGCAGGTCACAACGAATTGGACGAGCGTGGGGGGAGGAGAGTCATGCATGCAGATTTTTTCACACGGGGTGGAGTGGTGGGACCGTCGGAGGGAGAAGGAGAGTTTGGCAGGCATATTGTTTCCACACATGGAGAGAAAAATATTTGGAGACGAACGGGCTTTCTGCAGGTATTGGGAACGGTTCATAATAAGTCATCTTGCATGTCGGGCTAGGTATAGTCTCAAGTCATTAAAAACATACACGCTCCACACATGTTCATATTTCAAGGTGGACTAAATTATTGCATGCGATGATTAAGGCTGGCCATAATGGTGGTATCTTAGCTGGTATCATGCACACGGGAATAGGAAACATGCTGATGTGGCAAAGAATTAAAGAAGAGAGGGGGGGTTAGAGTAACTAGTGTTCATGCATGCATTGGTAAACACATTTTTTGTGAAGAACGACAACATTAGTTGAGTACTTTTGCAGACTTCAAAAACTATTCCACCGTATCTACTATCTTGCTAAGAGTAGGTGAAATGTTTTAGTCGAGCCCTTTAAACTAGAAGGGAGGTAGTGGTACTCTAATAGCTAGGTGTGTAAGTCATCTTACGAAAACCAAATAATTCCAAAACACGTAGGCGTGGTGCATTAACTTCTACCTCGTTTCATGTTTCTTGACATATGAACCAATAAGAGATGAGGGTGTGCATGCTTTTAATGACCTGAGACTATCAAACATGACATGCAGTGGTTAGTTCATTGCATGCAATACTATTTAATTAGCAAATAAACATTAATGTCTCTCATTTTCCCCTCCTCCTTGGTCATGGTGCACAGCCTAAGATGACTTACTCACCTAGACGGAGGGAGTATCAACATTCACAATGTCAAATCAATATTTTTACACTCATTCTAAAACGTAGTTCTTATACTCATTATAATCAGTATTGTAGATATTGATATTTTTAGTATAAATTTGGTCGTGGGATTTCATTGATGCCTGTCAAAGCGTGGAGGAAGCGGAGCTTAAGGCTTGCATTGCCGGTCTCTACATAGGTATTTCTCTTCATAATCCTGTAATTTTAGAGACTGATTGCGCTTTTGTGGTAGCGTCTCTTGCATCGGGGGACTATGACAGGTCTGCTATGCATGACCTGAAGATGAAAGCGTTGAGCATCTCGAAGTTGATCAACAATCTTCGATTGTCAAAGATCAGCCGTTCGGCCAATAAGGTGGCACACTTAATCGCTAAGTATAGCTTTGACAATAGATTAGATGGTATTCTTGTAAATAACGTACCGCCCTGTGTGGTGAATATTGTATCGAATGTGTGTACTGGTGTGGCTGGTTAAGTAATATAAGTGGTGTTCAAAAAAAAGTATAAATTTGGTCAAACACTTTGCAAACGGTTAATGGGAGTAAAAAAGATCGGAGGGAGTATCATGCATGCGGAGTAGGCAAAAAAATTGCTCATTTATAGCCGGTCGAAGTCTCAAAGGGCGCGACCGCACGAGGGAGGCGAAGGTCATGGGAGGCATGACGGTTGATGGAATTAAGTGAAGTTACATCCACGCGCCGGCATGGCGTGCAAACAGGCAGAAGCTATACCGTCAGGCCTACGATATGGGTCTAGTAGACATGACATCTAGTGGGTCCCGCATAGTTCTCGAGAACTCTTTGGGGGCTTACAGCCCTTTATCCACCGGGCAAGCCAGCAACCCCACGCCGTTTGCACGCCCTACTCATCCCCGTCTTCTACCTCACAACAGTTCGCTCCCAGTCGTCTCGTCCTTTCACATTAGTTCGCTCCCAGTTTTTGCGGGGTACAACAGTTCAACTTCTCCTAACCCTCCTCCAAAATCCATGGCCTCCCAAATCTCCATGGTCACCGCTGAGTACCAGGTTAGAGCCATCACTGGCGATCAGTTCATCGTCATCTACACACGTGGATCCGCGATGGTGATAGCATGGCTTGCTCGCTTCCTACGCATGTTCAACAGTTCAACGGATGAGTGGGTCGCTGGGCTAGATGTTGGGTACACCACAGTCCTGGGACGAGAGAAGGATCTAAAGAACGAAGGAGAGGAAGAAGCCCGCCGTGATCCAGGTTTGCGTACATAACATTTGCTTGGTCTACCACATATACCATGCCGATGTTGAGTGCCAGGATTTTAAGAACTTCCTCAAGGACAAAAGAGTGAAATTAAATCAGAGGCTTTAAGAACGACAGGGATGTCCTGCGTCGGATAGGTCTCGTTGTAGGCCATCCCTTTGATCTCCATAAGGCAAGCCTGGTGTCCTCCTCTCAACCTTCAATGATGACCCTGGCAGCAGCCACGATTGATCCTTCATACGCTAAACTGAAGAAACCTCATCACGAGTTTCATCATGCATGGGAGTCGAAGACATTAGATGAAGATCACATCCTATACGCAGCAATGGATGCCTACCTTTGTTTAAATATCTACAAGGGTTGGATGAAGAAGCAGAGCCCAGTGTCCGGTTCAAGCAAAGAAGCATCGACGAAGAGGAAGAGGAAGAGGGACGAGGATGAAGTCAAGGACGTGGACTCGGACTCCGAGTAGGTGGCAGTGCAGTGTCAAGCAGACTACTTGCTTAGTTTCTTTTCAAGGGTGTGTTGTGCTGAGGCCCCAGCACAACTATGTTTATGTCCGTTCTCGTTATTTGAACTCTTTAGTACATAGAGTAGTATTAGTACTATGTCTTACTACTGTTCTTCTTGCAGTTGGTACTACTGCTCGTATCTTCGTGTTCCTACTGTACTTAATACGTTCGTACTAGTAGTATAATTTGGTTCAGTCGATTTGTGAAAGAAGTTTGACGGAGCGAAGGAAGAAGACGGTAGAAGAGGTGGAAGAAGCCCTTCTAGCCATCCATGTTGCATCAAACGGCTCACATGAGTCGACTGACCCAAATTGCTCCTTCAGATTGCAGGATCCACGTGGCATTCAAGGTCTCGAAGGTAGATTCCGCGTCCGCACCCGGTTTGCGGGCTCGACGCGCGGGCGACCGGCTTCCGCCGCGACAGCCACCATTGGCGCCTCCTCCGCGCGGGCGGAGACGACAATGCCACGCTAGTTCCTCCTCGTCGACGTGCTGGAGCACGCGCTCATCCTCCTCTTCGTACGCTTCGTGCATAGACGCGGCTCCACCAGCTGCTCGCGTGCTTGGCAGCGCGGCGGCATGGCGAAGAGGGACTGCAGACGACGTGAGCGGGCGAGCCTTCGGCTTCATGGCACAGGGATGGCGGCGACATGGTGGTGATGGGCGAGAAATTGTTGGTCAGAGCAGGCGGGCGCCAGCATGTGCAATGGTGGCGGCGGCATATTGATGAGTGCGTGTATGGGAGCTTACTTTAGTTTTACATAAGGTTGGTCAAACTTAAAAGAAAACCGTACTAGTACACATAAACATTAGACTTAGGCAGCGCTTTTTTTTGAAATTAGTACCACAGCCACGATACAGAATCCTGTGCAAGCGCGTGAACCGCGGCCGCGCGGTCGATCGAACGGTGCGTCACCGTGTCGCGCTCGAAGGATATCCACCGAACCTTTTTGTGTGTGTGAAAACAATCCTCGAATATCACTCAACTTTTTTTCATGGGAAAGTTCTTGACGCTGCAATATTTCCATATATTTGAATTTAGCTCCAGTTTGTGTTTATTTGGATTTGGACGTTTTAGGTGCGCCCTAGTTTTTTAATACTTATTTTGTGTGTGACTCAGAGAGAACGTGTGTATGTGTCCATATGTGTGTTTTGGCAGAAGGGCAATGTGGAGACGGTGTGCGTGTGATACAGACATAGAGAGGTGTGAATGTGCAAATGATCATGCATGAGTGAGACATAGACACATGCCGATATGTTGTGTATACATGAGAGAACGGTCTTCTAGTTTACTTGTGTGTGTGTGTGTGTGTGTGAGAGAGAGAGAGAGAGAGAGAGAGAAAGAAAGAGAGAGGAGCATCCGTAACACAACAACCATCTCTCTCGATTCGTCCGTCACTCGCATGATTGCATGCAACACATGCATCAACACGCACATTTTGACACCCTCAGTCGGCCCATGCCCACCTCAAGGCCCGCACAATCTCTTCGTGAATACCCATTTCTCTCCTTAGGTTTGTTTTCGCTCATTATATGACACAAACACACACACACACACACACACACACACACACACACACACACACACATACACACACACACACTCCCCCGAGCACACAATTCATCCCATTCCAAGGTTATACGGCGACTATTGCTTGTGATTCTTTGCACCCCAACAATCACAACACCTCAATCTTCAAAGAGGGCATCGAGCAGATCGAAGACGGCGACCACACTGCGCTAGAGAATGCGGGGTCATTTTGGAAGCAGGGTGATGTGACGACGGTTGACTGACTCCTCCCCCCACCCCCCCTCTCTCTCTCTTGCACAAAATTACCAATCCCTCTCTCCCCCGCACAAGATTGTCAATCCCTCAACCCATGAGATCCTTCCCCTCTCGTCCATGTTTTTCCAGCTCTCTCATCAAACATGTTGTCTCTTCTCCTTCCACGTATACAGAATCCGGATGCACACGCATCTCATGTATATTACATGTCTCCATCTTTCTCACAGACCTAACTTCTTCCTCTCTCTTTCTCTTTCTCTCTCTCTCTCTCTCTCTCTCTCTCTCTCTCTCTCTTGTTAGAGTTGTGTCGAATATTGTGTACAAGGTAGGTTACAGTTGGACTTGTAGTTGTATTGTGTTTAGATAGGATAGGGAGTATTGTCCAAGTAGGACACTTGTATCCTAAGCCTCTCATATATAGTAGGGGTAGACACAGGATGTAACCTATGCCAACATAATAGCACGGACACGCGGGGGAGCCGGCGGCGTGTGCCGGCGCCCGGGCGGTCGGGGTGCGGTATTGTGACGGTGTCACGGGGAGGAGCGCCCGTAGTCAAGCCTCGGGGATGTAGCCATATCGGTGAACCTCGTTAACAAATCTCGGTGTCGTGCTTGTGTGATTGCTTGGTCCTCGGTAGATCGATGGAGCGCCTCAGTTTTATTCTAACAAGTGGAATCATGAGCAAGGTTCGAAGAGGTTGCGGTTCCATTGATATAGAGGAAAGAGAACGAGAAGCTGCGGCGAAATCTGGCGAGGTGCAAAGGACTGATCGGAATCGGCGGCGTGTGGTCGCATGGATCGACCGGTTTGCTCGAAGCGGGAGGATTCACGACGGCGTGCGTAGTGCTTGGGTTGAAAAGCAATCAGAGAAGTTTTCGGCGAGTTCGTTCAGCGGCAGATTCGATCCAGGAGGCGGCGGCTAGGGCACGCAGCGGGTGCTGCAGCTGCGCTACAGGAGGTAGCGTCCAAGCGGCGCGGTCAGTTGTCGCCCAGGGCCCATATCGCGTGCTAAGGCCCAAGGAGGCCCAGTGTTGGTCCGATCTAGCGTATGGAAGGCCAAGGCCCACCTCGGATGCTGGGCAGGTGGCCCATTGTAAGTGCATCTAGTGCCCCTTAGTGATTTTGGTGTATTGAAGACTTATTGGTTAAGTAACTGATGCGTTTGTGAGTGTACACAGGTCTATAAGTCTATGAGGAGTTTGCTATTTACAGAGAAAGTCGACCCCTAAAAATGAAGTTCTTTAACTGAAGACTTTGATATTCTGAAGACTTTCTGAAGACTTTGAAAGTGAAGAAATTGGTGTGACCACGAAGACTTGATATTCATTCGAGGAATATGAAGCGTGAAGACTTTTGTTTTCGTAGTTTCATTTTCTCTTTCTTGAGTCATAGGAAACACCGTACTGTTAAAGGGGGTCGAGGAAATACTAAGGAAAAATTTCCATGTGATGCTCAACTCAAAATCCTACACCTACCAATCCCTTCGAGTGAAGCCATTGGAAATCTCATACGATTCATCAAATTCTTGAAAGGATGAGACGTAGTTCTTACAGTCATCGATGACTTTGCTCGAGTGAGGAGTTAGGAATTCGCCAGTCGAATTGCCTACACATGAGGAACATGGTAGCCCCGAGGACTTTGAAAGTCAAATTTCCGACCGTTCTTTGTCTTTACGGTGGACCAAAATATCTTATCCACCTAACGGTCATATCATTGAAGGGCATTTATGTCTTATCATGCGGGCTGCTCCTAGGCTATAAATAGCCGCCCCTACAACCACTAGTTGGTTGGCTGCTCGAGAGAACTTGACACTTGTCATTTGAGAGCAACCCTTCCTCCGAGGACTTTGAGCGAAAATCATCAAGTGAGGAAAATCCCAAAACCAAACCCACAAAACCCCAAGTGATTGAGCATCACTGAAGAAATTGATCCTGCGTGGATCCGACGCTTGTTACCATTGAAGACTGTGCTTCTTCCAGACGGTTAGGCGTCAAGGCCTAGAGCATCCAAGAGGAATTGTGGATCGCCGAGTGACCAAGTCTGTGAAGGTTTGAAGTCACCAAGACTTACCACGAGTGATTGGGCGAGGCTGCGTGGTCTTACTTCAAGGAGAATACGATGAGGACTGGGTGTCCTGAGTTGCAGCTCGAGATCGGGTGTCCGGATCTGTGTCCTCGAGTTTAAATACTCACCGGTCCAACCAGACGTATAACCGAGACAGCAGTTGGAACTGGTTTACCAAATCATTGTCTTCACCAACGACTGGTTTTATTTCCTCAACTCATCCATTTCCTCACCATGTTGCATGTTGTTCATATTCTGCTTGAAGACTTTGATGAAGACTTTCACAAATTCCTCAGTTCAATTTCTTGATCTGTTTGTCTTCATCTTGTTATCCCGTGTTTACGCTTCTGTACTCTGTTCTAGTCTTCATTCCATCATGCCGACTATGTGTGTAATCTGTTATGTTTACCTCTGAGTACATATTCCGCTGCAAATAGTTCTTCGCTAAGGAATTTCCTCACCGCAAATTCCTCGGTGAAGAATTTCATAAAATCGCCTATTCACCCCCTCTAGTCGGTATAACGACTTTCAATTGGTATCGAGCAAGGTACTCCTTGTTACGTGTGATTTTGGTTTAACCACCGGAGTTCTAGTTATGTCGACCGCAGTATGATCAAGGTCTCGGTGGGTGTCCTACCTTTGATGGAGCGGACTACCCCTCTTCGAAGAACAAGATGCGAATGCATCTTGAGGCAATTGATAATGATCTCGGTATGTTGTGGAAAATGGTTTCCCATTGCCATCAAACACCGACCGCTCTCGATGTGAAGAGATTCAAACAACTCGACTCTCAAGCGAAGAATATCATCTGTGGCCATCTGATCAAAGGACAGTATGGAAGAGTGAGTGCTTTGGAAACTGCCAAGCTTATCTGGGATAGGCTGTCCAAAGTAAACGAAGGAGTCTCAACTCAGCGTGACTCTCGAGTTGATGTTCTTCGGAATCTCTTCAACCGCTTCAAAAGACTCGACAACGAAAATGTTCAACAAACCTTCGATCGCCTCATCGACATCTCAAATGAGCTTCAAGCCCTCGGTGCCACCGACATCATCGACCATGAAGTAGTGAAGAAACTGCTAAGATCGCTGATTCCTCATTTGATACTCTGGGACCGATGATACAAGAGCGTCTTGACTACAAGTCACTTGATCTTGCCGATATCCTCGAAAGGCTTAACACTCACGAGTTCCACTTTGCTGAAAAGAGAGATCTCTATGGCTCAAACTATGGCAAACCACGTGCCTCTCAAGGCTAAGGTTGTGTCGACTCAATGTGAGGATTACGGTAGTAGCCTTGGTGATCTGAAGAATCGAGCCAGATCTAGCTCTCCTTGTGAAGAAATTCCAGAAATTCACAAGACGTGGTCGCTGGAAAACCCTCAAGGGAAGTGATTCTTCATCCAAAGACTACAAGAGAAGACTTTGCCACAAATGCAAGAAGCCTGGTCACTATATTCAGGATTGTCCTCGATGGGAAAAGGAAATGAAGAAGAAGAAATACAAGGACTACAGTTCTGATGAAATGAAGAAGAAGAAATCATCAAAATCCTCGTCTTCAAAACCATCAAAGTCTTCATCTCACAAGAAGGGCAGCTCCAAGAAAGCTCGGGCATTCATTGGCAAGGAAATGGACTCGAAGCTGAATCTGAGGAAAATGATGAAGAGGAGGAGTCTCAAGAATCTGAGTCCGTGTGGCGAGTCGGCGCTGCTCTTCGCTTTCGTCGAAGAAGTCCGTCTTCAACATCAAGAAACTGATTCCACCAACAAGCCTGGTGAAGATAATGATGGCTATGCTCCCACCTATTGCTTCATGGCAAAAGCAGCTAAGGTACTCAAATACAACTCCTCTGATTCTAGTGAAAATGAATCTGATGAGGATCTTAAGCCTAGCTACTCTAAACTTGCTAAAATTGCTGTGAAACAACAACGAGCTCTTGAAAAGGTTCAAAACATGCTAGATAAAAGTGATGATATGTTGGGTGAAGAAATGGATCGCACTAAAGCCCTCGATGAAAATCTTGAGACTTGATCTAAGTATGATAACCTTCAAGGTCATCATAACTCTCTCTTGTCGATCATGATAAACTTTCTTATGAATTTCTTCAAGAAAAGCAAGACAATGAGAAGCTTTCTCTTGAAGCTATTCAAAGAAAGGCAGATCTTGAAAAGCTAAGAGTATGTTATGAAGATCTTGAAGGAGCGCGATTCATTACTAGCTCAACAAATCAGCGCTTCTCGTGAAGAATTTGTTCCTCCATGCTTAAAGTGCATTGAACGTGAATCGCTAATTCTTCACCGAATGTTCAAATGCTTCAAATGTTACAAATTCTTCTTACGCCTCTGCTATCACTAATTCCTCATCTGTGGACACCGCTAGTATCACTTGACAATGCAGGGCTGAAGGAATTGTACATGACAGCATGTACAAAAGCCTCAAAGGGCATCGACACTTTGTGATGTGCTCAAAAGCAGATCCTCAACCAAACCCTAGGAAAGAGGGTATTGCCTTTGAGAGGAAACTGAATGCCGATGGAACATATTGGAAACCCGAGCAGATCCCAAAACCTCATGGGTTGTTTGCAAAGGGACCTCCATTGATCCATCTAACTTATCTGGCTTTACATGTGAATCTCCTCATTCTTCTGATGAGTCATTTGACTCCAACTATAAACTGTTCAAAAATCAGAATGGTGAAGTATTTGCTAGATATGTTGGCACTAACTGCAGGAACGGTTCCCCTATGAAGAAAATCTGGGTTCCCAAAAGCTGTGTTGAAAGTCTTCAGGTGAATGTCCTCATGACACCACCAGTGAAGAACAGGAACCCCAGATCAAATATATTATATACATAATACAGAAGATAAATAAGCCACCACGTTCGTCCACACAGATTAAATTACCTCAACCATTAATTTTAGATATAGACGGTTGAGATTTAAAGATGTAACGTTACATACAAATATTGTGTACGAGCAATCTTTTGCATATATGAACTCTATATATCACGTGCCAAGGAAAAAAATCTATCACGTATACATGCTACAGCCCACGTATTAGAATCGGATAGCAATCAGGCGTTGGACATATTAATTTATACACGGACAACGAGAGTAGCATGTACACGTGATAAGGCTGGTCGTAATGGTAGTATCATGGCTAGTATCATGCATGCCAACTAGGCAATTTTGATGAGGTGTCATAGCATTAAATGAAGAAAGAGATGGTGTAGTATCATATCATGATACCGTATCATATTAAATGCTATGCTACTTTGTGTCATGCATGGCAATAAATAAAGTACTACGTGATACTAATATATGATACTATGCATTAGGGAGGTAGTATCATACACTAGTATCATATGCATGATACTAGTATATGATACTCCCCATTACAACTAGCCTAAAGGATACTTTCCCTTTTTTCAAAAACGATAGAGAATCCTTTCGTGATTCTCTGCGTAACTTACATGAAGCCCAAGACATCAGCCCATATTTTATCTATGAAAGCTTTTCAGGCCAAAGCCCATCACATTGTAACAGAAAAGATGAAACCTGGAGGAGCCCGCACTTCGACTCACGAAAAAAACACAAGCCCACGCTCCTAGAAAAGCAGGATCCTGCTGTTATTCTCTTTTTTTATTGGTGCTGTTATTCTCATGAATGAAAAAGAAAAAGGAAAGGAGGAGGATGCACACTTGCGTCAAAAAAGAAAAAAGGGAACATGCACGCGGATATTAATCGGGTACTATTAGTATATAATAGCGTCGCACTCTTATAATTTTTGGGTTTTACACATTTAATGCCATACAAAATTTTAGGAATGTACGCTGCCTCATACTACCCGATGATAAGCCAAAAATAACAATCCAACATTAGTGATATTTTACATTCTCTTTTCTTTTCAACAATAAATAAACT
The DNA here is from genome assembly GCA_021437245.1 of Aegilops speltoides. Classification (NCBI taxonomy): domain Eukaryota; kingdom Viridiplantae; phylum Streptophyta; class Magnoliopsida; order Poales; family Poaceae; genus Aegilops; species Aegilops speltoides. Next base: position 104,391,562 of record CM038142.1, read on the forward strand.
TATGGATTTTGAATAGCAGATTATAAAAATTGATATTGTTATCCACATACAAACATCGTATTAAGGATAAATATTTTATAATTATTATAAATCTTTGGTGCCTCAAACTCCCTGATAGTTATCCGAAAAAACTATCTAGCAAACGGATATTTTAACAAAATACTATTTCAATTTTCTGTTCATTAGAAACATGAATATAGGTATCAAATTTTAATTAAAAACAAAAAAAAATATTTTTGCATGAAAATTCCATTTTAAATAATAAGGTAGTCAAGGTCAAATGTATCATTTATATAATGTCTATTGGTTGAATAATAAATGTTATATACATGAAATTAAAAAATAGAGTAAAGGAAAATTATCAAATCAGTTTTCATGTATTAGTATATAAAATTCATGAATAGCTAAAATCTAAACTCTTATGTGGTAATTTTGGTTCCCACTGTGAAATGGAATACATAGCGACGGTGATCTAAGAATGACATCATCATCGAAATGTCATTTTCTCGACATGGAGTACATAGCGATTTAATGGAAGAATGACATATGCATGTATAAATAACAGAAAAATCATGAATTACTCAAGTAAGAAGAAAGTGTTGTGTGCGCGAGTGAGTGTCATATAATATGATTAAACTATGCTAGCAGTAAACGTTTGGAGCAACAACTCATGTTGTATTTGCATGACCAGATAATGTTCAGATATGATAAATTTGTTTCATCATTGATTGTTTGAAAATACTAATTATGTGTAAAAATATTACAAAGTCTAGCCACGCAAATGCGCGGGTGTGTCTATCTATTATATTATTTAAATGATAGAAAAGAAACTGTTGGGATTAAGCAATAGCTAGGGAACGACTTTCACAAATAAAAGAAACTAATATTCCACCGACAATGACACAGATGAAAAAAATAATAAGTTAAATAACAAAAAATAAACAACACGGAGAGTGTAAAAATGGAAGGGAGATAACAATATATTAGTACAAAGCTATAATTCTACAGGGCGGGCCAACCATAGTCCTTTAGTTGTCACGTATCAAAGCTTACAATATATAACCAGATTTACTTTCTTTTCAGCAACCAATAGAGTAGGAGAGGCTCCTACTGCATTTCTATTAATAGTATAAATAATACACTATATAGGCAAATTACATCTAAAACATGAGATGAAAAAAGAAGAAAACAAGATGAGTAAAATACAATAGTTTTCCAAAATAAAATCAGGTAGAAGTAAATTAAAGGCGAGTTAAAATTCACCCATAGGCAAAAGAAGTTCGGTTCATGCATTGTTGTATCCTATTTTCTATTGTTTCGAATGTCTATCTAATATCAATGCAACAACTGAATATTATGCAATAAATATGTGAAAACTAAAATAGCACAAGACATAGTAAATCTAGCCGCGCAAATGCGCGGGTCACCCTGCTAGTTCTTCATATGGACCAAACTCTTCATATGGATCCAAATCCTCAGATGGTCCAAATTCTTCACGAGGATCAAATTCCTCAACTGGATCAAAGTCCTCATATGATTATTATCATGCTAACAAATCTGTCTGGCAGGATAAAGCAAAGGGCTATGAATATGTGCATTATTCCTCAAACCATTATGTTCATAAGTCCTCGAAGAATTACTCTGCTTATTCATATGCTTACCCTAACCCCTCCTATGCTAAGCGAAATGGTTTGGCATCTTTGCCACCTTTCTCACGTGGTGCTCGCAGGATGATGAATTCTTTGCCACCCTCCGGATGTGGGTGGTGAAGAAAAGAACTAATCTCTTCTGCGGGTCAGTCTCCGGCGTGCTCTAACGTCTCAAGAATTTATTGGGGACCCGACAAAATGCACGAAAGGACGCAGCGAATCATAATGAAATGAACCTTCATTTCACACGTCCTCATCTTGCTATATCTTTCTTTATCGCTTGATGAAATTCATCGATGAACTTGATATCATATTCTTCATCGATGAAGCATATGAGATTGTAAGTTACACTAATTCATCTACAGGATGACCAACCCAAAACTCTTGAATGGGTCCTTGATAGTGGATGTACAAATCACATGACCGGTGACAAGAATCTATTGATGGATGCTCCTTTATCACCGTCACCTCTGAAGCATATCATATTTCTGACAAAGGCAAAAGTCGTATTGGGTCTTGGTAAGGTTGCTATCTCTAAGGATAAGCACATGGACAAATTCATGCTTGTTGAATCCTTAGGATACAATCTCATGTCGATCTCAATGCTTTGTGATCTTGATATGGTTGTTGTCTTTGGCAAATATCGCTGTGTTGTGATTATGGAAGTGACAATTCCAAAGTCTTGAAGGCTTTAGGAGAGGAGATCTGTATATTGTTGATTTCTCTCTGGACCACAACCAGCCATGTGTCTACTTGCAAAAGCTTCGAAGGCTGGCTATGGCATCGACGACTTGGTCATGCAGGCATGAGGAATTTGAACACGCTTGCGAAGAAGAAGCATGTCATTGGCATTGAGAATGTCAAATTCCTCAAGGATCACTTATGCGGAGCATGTGAAGCGGAAAAATGACCAAGGCCAAGCATCCAAATAAGACTATCATGACCACTACCCGTCCATTGAATTGCTTCACATGGACCTCTTCGACCTAATCATTATTCAGCGGTCACTAATGATGCATCTCTATATGGTTTTGTCATTGTTGATGATTATTCTCGATATACATGGGTACACATTGTTACTTACAAACATGAAGTGCGTGAAGTCTTCAAGCGATTTTCCTCGAGGGCTTCAACCAACTTTGGTGTGAAGATCAAGCATATCGAAGTGACAATGGAACCGAGTTCAAGAATTCTGGTCGGATGCCTATCTTGATGAACTTGGTATTACTCATGAATTATCTGCTCCTTATACTCCTCGGCAAAATGGCGTCGTGGGCGCAAGAACGAAACTGTTGTTGAGATGGCTTGCACTATGCTTGATGAATACAAAACGCCGCAGCGTTTTTTGGATTGATGCAATTGATACTGCTGCCACATCATCAGCGGAGTATATCTTCACAAATTCTTCAAGAAGACTGCATATGAACTCCTCACCGACAAGAAACCCAATGTGAGTTATTTCAAAGTCTTCGGTGCTAAATGTTGGATTAGAGATCCTCACCACAACTCTAAATTTGCACCAAAAGCACATGAAGGTTTTATGCTTGGTTACGGAAAGGACTCGCACACCTACAGAGTCTTCAACATTGTTCTTCACAAGATTGTTGACACTGTAGATGTGCGGTTCGATGAAACTAATGGCTCGCAAAGAGAGCACCTACCTTCTGTGTTAGATGAACCAGCACCTGAAGATGCTATCAAGCTCAAGGCAACTGAGGATGTCATTCCTACTGAAGAATCTGCTGAAGAATTCATTCCTGTTCGTGAAGAACGTCGAGCTGATGCACCTGAAGAACATGATGAGGAAATTGGTGCTGAAGAAAATGCTGATCAAACTCCTCATCGACAACCCACTCATCCACGTGTTGCAAAAGAAGTGCAAGTTGACAAGATCATCGATGACATCAGCGCACCAGGTCCTCTCACCCGCTCAAAAGCCTCACACTTATCTAACTTTTGTGGGCACTATGCTTTTGTCTCTATCTCAAAGCCCACTAAGGTAGATGAAGCATTTCTGGAGCCGGAGTGGATTCAGGCTATGCAAGAAGAATTACATCAGTTCGGGCTAAACAATGTCTGGGAATTGGTCAATCGCCCAGATCCTCGCAAGCATAATATCATTGGCACAAAGTGGATCTACCGCAACAAGCAAGATGAAAATGGCCTTGTTGTGAGGAATAAGGCACGACTAGTAGCTCAAGGCTACACACAGGTTGAAGGAATTGATTTCGATGAAACTTTTGCACCTGTTGCTAGACTTGAAGCTATTCGCATTTTACTTGCCTATGCTAACCATCATGATATCATCTTATATCAAATGGATGTGAAAAGTGCATTCCTCAATGGTAAGCTTGAGGAAGAAGTATATGTTGCTCAACCCCGTGTTTTGAAGATCCCAAGAATCGACAAAGTCTTGAGACTAAATAAGGCTCTCTATGGCCTCAAGCAAGCCCCTCGGGCGTGGTATGACACTGTGAAGGAATTCTTCGTGAAGAATGGCTTCACACTCGTTCACTTGACCCTACTCTATTTACTAAATCATATGATGGTGAACTGTTTGTGTGCCAAATATATGTTGATGATATTATCTTTGGCTGTACTAACCAACGATATAGTGATGAATTTGCCTATATGATGAGTGAAGAATATCAAATGTCTATGATGGGAGAGTTGAAATTCTTCTTAGGTCTTCAAATTCGTCAAGCAAGAATGGCATATTCATATCTCAGAGAAATACCTCAAAGATGTCTTGAGGAAATTCGGCATGCAAGATTGCAAAGGCGTCAAAATTCCTATGCCCACAAATGGTCATCTATGCATCGATGAAAATGGTATTGACTTGATCACAAGGTATACCGCTCCATGATTGGTTCTTTATTGTACTTATGTGCATCTAGGCCAGATATAATGCTTAGTGTTTGCATGTGTGCCCGATTTCAAGCTGCACCAAGGAATCACACCATAAGGCTGTTTAGCATATTCTTGATATCTAGCTCACACACCAACACTAGGATTATGGTACCCCAAGGGCTCTGCTTTTGATCTCATTGGATATTCGACTCGACTATCTTTGGTGATCGTGTGGACCGCAAGTCAACATCGGCACTTGTCATTTCCTCGGACGATCTTTGGTCCATTGGTCCTCGAAGAAAGCAGAGCGTGTATCACCGCCCACTTCGAAGCTGAATACATTGCTCTTTGGGTCATGCTGTGCTCAACTGATTTGGATGAAGCAAACTCTCAATGACTATGGCGTCAACGTGAAGAATGTGCCTCTCCTCTGCGACAATGAGAGTGCCATCAAGATTGCTCACAACCCAGTTCAGCACTCGAAGACTAAGCACATCCAGATTCGTCATCATTTTCTTCGTGATCATGTGTTGAAGGGTGACACCTCCATCGAGCATGTGAAGATCAAGAACAGTGGCTGATATCTTCACCAAGCCCTTGGATGAGAAGAGATTTAGCAAGTTGCGGTGTGAGCTAAATATCTTAGAATCTTCGAATGTTCTTTGAAAAGGACACACATCCTAACCTTTATGCATAATTGATGACTTAGATGTGCAACACATGAAGAAACGTTGTTCCTCAATCAATGAAGAATAACACTCTAAGTGTGAAGAAATCAATGAAGAATTTGATTCTCAGAACCCTACGACAATTGTACGCGGCGTCTGAAATCATCATTCTTATACGGTGGGCTACGCCACCACAAAAGTTGAAAATCTTCAATTTGAGTTTTTCCTCATTTTTGAAATTCCTCAGTTTTTCAAATTCTTCAACTCTGCAAAATCTTCAGCATTTCCGTCGTCTTTCTTCATTGGCTATATATATATGTGAGTTTATGTCCTCTACAGCATTCACTTATTGCTAATTCTTCAAATTGCTATTTCTGCTAAGTGAATGTGATCGGACCCTTCCCCTCTATGCTATACTCAATCCAATCTATTCACAAATTCTTCATATGCGTTACGATTGAAACTCATTCAAAGTCTTCACCGGTCCTTGACAATTGAAGAAATTGCGAACGACACTTTTAAACAAATCCTATCCAAAATTTTCGGTTTTACCGCTCAAACCGTTCCGCATCCCACGATGTATTAGTTTAATCACCCACGATCTTACGATCTCATCTCGCACAAGACGTGGGTGACACACGTCGCGTGAAGGAGAAAGGGCAGGGCATGTTTGTCCAAAATCTTGAGCGAACAGTTTTTCACCGTGGCTATAAATACCCTTTACCCTCCTCACTTCATTTACTCCGCCGATCGCTGTCTCGCTCGAGCTCCCTCAAACCCTAAGCGCCGCCCTACTCCATCGTCGCCGGTGAGGAAAAGCTTCACCGCCTCGACCTCATCGGCGTCGTACTCGCGCCCGATCGCGGAAATCTTCACTCCGCCGCCAGTAGCTGTCTCCCTCTGCCAAGTTAGGGCGTGGGAGATCTAACGTGACGAACTTCTCTCAGTTCATCTCTGTTCGTCGTGTTCTTGATTCGGGTAATTAAAAGTCACTTTTATTACTCGCGTTGATTCTCAAATCTTTACGAAAATCTTCAAAGGTGTTTTTACTCTTCAAAATCTTCACATATGAACACCTCACACACTATATGTTCTTGATTTATCTCCTAAGCATTCATTTCTTCAAGATTCCTCAATTGTGCGGACTTTCAATCATGCACAACTCGGAACCTAAAACGAAGCGCTTAGTGAAATTCCTTAAGGCTCAAGCTGGTCAAATTCCTCAAAACTTGCTTCTTTTGAAAAATCTTACGAGAACGATATGACCTCTCCAAATTCCTCGCACCTACACTCTATTCACAGGTACTCATGTCCGCTGCTGAATCACTAGGTTCTCATCAACTTAACTCATTTGCAGCGTTCCTTGAAGAAAAACTGCATACTTCTTCAGAGTGCTCTATTGTTCAAATTCCTCACCTGAAGAAAATGGCAGAAGGCAAGAGACCGCAGAAGGGAGGAAAGAAACCGGAAGTCATGACTGCCTTTGAGATTCCTGAGGAAATATACAAAGACTACTGCACACCTGATGAATCCAAGTTTGGCAAGGAAACCAAGAACCAGCGCAAAGTGCGCATACAGAGAATAGAAAGGAGATGGGCACGAGAATGGCGAGAATACCGCTATGTCACTCCTAAGTACATGAGGAAATTCGCTCTGAATCCTCCATGCCCAAGAGCTCCTTTGGCACCTGGCCAAATCGCAGATCCCACTAGCATCAAGAGTGGTGAAGACTTTCCTGAAGAATGGTCCAGCGCCAAGCCAAATTGGCAAGACAGCCAAGGAGGCGGTGAGGAAATTCAATGAGGATTCTGCTTGCTGCTGCTGCTGAGCCCTCGGTCAAGCCGAGAAATCAATGCCAAAGCAGCTGCACGCATAAGCCAAGTGCTTCACCGTCAGCGCCCTCACGGCCCAGTTCCTCGGCCGCGCCCTCACGGCAAATTCCTCGATCGCTGCTGCTCATGCAAAATCCTCGGCAGCCCTCCAAGTCCTCAACACACTGCATCGGCTACTTGTCAAAGGACTCGGGGTTTCTCCATTGCTTCTTGTGTTTCACAAGTTCCTCACCTGCACCAATGTCCTCAACAGCCCCACTCTGCTGAAGACAAAAGCAAGCTGCTGGGCGGTCCTCGGCCAAGTCCAAAGAAGAAACAGTTGCATTCAACGTTCCATCGATGATGAAGCCTCGATGAAGAACTTGAAGAAATCATCGAGACAGATCGACCAAGGCCGCTAGAGCCAAAAGAACAAGTGTGCCTCGCTTTTGGATCCAAAGAAGATCCTAGACTTCATTGACTGTGGCATCGGGATCCACACACTCCTCTTCCGGATCTGCCATCGACTCTGGTCAAAGTCATATCTTGAACCATTTCATCTCTCAAGAGAAATGGAAATTTGAAAAGGCTCGTGAATTGAAGAGAGCAAAAGCCGAAAGGAGAAGCTTCGAGGAAAAACATCATCAACTTGACTCCTAAAGAACTTCTTAAAGCTCAATCAAATCAAGCACTCGGCAAGGATTTTGATGCTTACAATCTTGTTGGCAAGGAGCCAAGGTGAGGTTTGTCACTCGACGCAGAAAATGTCAACTGCTGCAGCTCCATCGCAACAAGAAAATCCTCAGTGAAGAATCTGCTCAGCTCTTTGAAGAACATGCCAAGATCGCTGATGACTTTCAGCGTCTTGATGAAAACACAAGTTCCGGGCTGATGACTCCATTCCATTTCTTTGAAGAAATTCCTGGGGTATCCACCAAGCAGTGCGCTGAAGAATCTGAAGGAAACAGGCAATCTGCACGGTTGTGCTGAAGAAACAGATCTCACAATCCTCGGCTCCTCCTGCGCCAACACCAACTCCAATTCTTCCTTACGCCTATGAAGTGAAGAAGACACGAGCTGCGAACGAGCTGCGATGAAGAAAAGGAAGGCATCAACAAGCGTCAAATTCTTGGTGCGAAGAAAATGAAGCCAATGACCAGCTCGATTGAAAATCCTATCGATGACATTCCCATTTCCTCCATGTCATCCAAGGAAATTGTTCCCTTTGGAGAAGAATACACGATCCCAAGCGGATCAGATGAAGAAAATCAATCTGTTGCTACTTCAGAACAGCTTGATGAAGAAATTGAAGTGGAAGCTTTCCCTTCAACTCCTGTTGCTTCCTCACTAGGGCCTCAGTTCACAGCTGAAGAGGCAGGTGTTGAGGAAATTGAAAAACAAGATGAAGACGTGGATATTGGGTGCACTACACCTGTGATGAACGATGACTTTTGGGAAAGTCAGCACCCCAATACTCCTCTCTTCACTCCGCTTCAACAAGTTCCTCAATCACCAGCTACTACTGTTCAAATGGGCTCTGAAGAAACTCATCCCACATTGTCTGTCAACGAAGAGATTCCAGCCACTAGCGCTGAAGAACCCACTGCTGATCCTCAAACTGCACAAGGAGAGGAACCAGAAATTCCTCAGCCTGAAGAACCTGAGCTCGCGATTCCAGAGGTTGTGCTGCAAATCACTGATATTCCTCTGCCCAAGCCAAAGAATCCGTTCTCAAGCAAGCAAAAATTCAAGGCTGAAGATTTCTTTTCTGAGCACGTGTTCTTCACTGCTTTCAATCCTTATGACTCTGCTCGAATGAGGAAAAGACGCTTCTGGACTCCTACACAAGCAAATTTCTATTCCTCAGTGCTATTTGACAAAGACAAGATCTTCGACCATGAGCATATTCCTCATGTGGATATGGAATCACTGTCGTGCTTCGAGCCAGTACTCCGTGTTCTTCACGATGCAGGGTTGCTGAATTTACGCACCGATATATGTGGATGGAATGAAGAACTCATTCTTGATTCTATGCCACCTGCACATCACGGAGAGGTCAAGACATCAACTCATGGGTTCTGGATTGGATGACTGAAAATACTCACTACAAGGCACCAGCAACTGAATTGCTTCATGTCCTTCCTCTTGATCCTCCCCATGAATCTGCTCGTTGCCTCTACAATGAACGTGAACTCTCTAATCACTTTATGCAAGTGCTTATGAAGCCATTGAAGCCAGGCCAAGCCCCTCGATCCAAATTCCTCGTCAAGGATTTGTTGTATGTGCCTCGGATCAGATATAGAATCTTAGCGAAGACAATGAGTCCAATCAAAGGCCACGACTCAAATGACGAAGACGTCGTTGGCATCATGAAGAACATGCTTTTAATATCATTCATGGCATTCGATAGAACTTCCATGATTTCTTCATGAGGACTCGGCCAATATTGCAATGTCACCTTTTGAGCTGAAGCCATATCGCCTTGGATCATGAGATTCATAAGGGCAAGATCTTCACCGAACTATAAGGTGACACTCAACCATGGCAGCTTCCTGCCCCCATTGAAGTCCTCAGCGACCAATTTCATCATCGATGACAAGGGCAAGGCAGCAGCTGTAATTGATGAAGGCACTCGTCCATTGGATGGTCAGTTTCGCAAAGCTGCATCTTACTCCACCAATGACGATTCTGCTACGCATGACACTGCCGCAAATACCTCAACCAAGCAACAGCCTCAAGCAACTGCACCTAGGGTGATGACTCATCGTGAGTTACTCCTCAGTCTTCATCAGAAGGTTGATCACAATCAGAAATGGGTCAAGCGCCAATTTGCTGCAATTCTTCACAATATGACCTCAACGCATAATGCAGTGAAGAAAAACCAGTACTACCTTCATGAAACCCTCAACCGCACCTGGGCTGTTCTTAATCATGTCTATTCCGCGGAAGAATTGAAGACTATGGGTCTTCAGGAAGCTTATGACTGGTCTGCACCACCTCCAAAGAAATTCAAGAGAGTCAAAGTTCCTGACTTGGTGGCCAGTTCTTATTCTTCATTGCGCGAAACTGATGAATATGAAGATTTGGACGACACTGCGGCAGGCCCTACTTCAACAACCAACCCCGACAACGCTGGCGCTCCTCCATCAACTTGAATATCTTCAGGGGCGTTAGTCCTCAGTTTCGATCCTTTTGGTCATTTGATGACAAAGGGGGAGAAATCTGAGTTAGTCTTCAAGCGGGTTTATTCTATGGGCGTTTTTCTTAAGTTACAACTCTCGTTCTTCCGAAACTTTTATTGGATCGAGTTGTAATCTTAAATCCGAGGGTGCCCTGATACTTTTGAACGGTGCATTGTGCTGACTTTGCACTGTGCTCTGATACTCTTGATCGTGCTTCTGATGCTCTGATTTTGATACGTGTTATGCTCTGATGCTTTTGAAGCACTAAGCTCTGAATGTGATATTTGAGCTCTGATACTTTTGATGTGCTATTCTGCATGCTTATTCCTCGTTATATATCATTGCACGCATGCTGAATCTCATCAGGCACCATATTTCATCATGCATTTCAAATTCTTCATAGTATATATATCAAATGCGTGTATGAATTACAAGATATAGGGCGAGTTCTCCATGATTCAATTCTTCAAATGTGCACTGCCTCAAAATCAAATTCCTCATTATGCACATATTCAGGGGGAGTTCTTCTATATCTAGCAATCAAATTCCTCAATATCAGTATTTACACCTTATATGTTTATCCCCGTTGAAAGCTTAACCTATGTTGTCATCAATCACCAAAAAGGGGGAGATTGTAAGTGCATCTAGTGCCCCTTAGTGATTTTGGTGTATTGAAGACTTATAGGTTAAGTAACTGATGCGTTTGTGAGTGTACACAGGTCTATAAGTCTATGAGGAGTTTGATATTTACAGAGAAAGTCGACCCTAAAAATGAAGTTCTTCAATCAAGACTTTGATATTCTGAAGACTTTCTGAAGACTTTGAAAGTGAAGAAATTGGTGTGACCACGAAGACTTGATATTCATTCGAGGAATATGAAGCGTGAAGACTTTTGTTTTCATAGGTTCATTTTCTCTTTCTTGAGTCATAGGAAACACCGTCTTTGTTAAAGGGGTCGAGGAAATACTAAGGAAAAATTTCCATGTGATGCTCAACTCAAAATCCTACACCTACCAATCCCTTGAGTGAAGCCATTGGAAATCTCATACAGCTTCAGTCAAATTCTTGATGTGAGAGACGCAGTTCTTCTAGTCATTGATGACTTTGCTCGACCGAGGAGTTAGGAATTCACCGGTCTGGCGAATTGCCTACACAAAGAGGAACATGATAGCCCCGAGGACTTTGAAAGTCAAATTTCGACCGTTCTTTGTCTTTGCTGGCCGCGGACCAAAATATCTTATCCACCTAACGGTCATATCATTGAAGGGCATTTATGTCTTATCATGTCGGGCTGCTCCTAGGCTATAAATAGCCGCCCCTACAACCACTAGTTGTTTGGCTGCTCGAGAGAACTTGACACTTGTCATTTGAGAGCAACCCTTCCTCAGGGACTTTGGCGAAAATCATCAAGTGAGGAAAATCCCAAAACCAAACCCACAAAACCCCAAGTGATTGAGCATCACTGAAGAAATTGATCCTGCATGGCTCCGACGCTTGTTACCTTTGAAGACTGTGCTTCTTCCAGACGGTTAGGCGTCAAGGTCTAGAACATCAAGAGGAGTTGTGGATCGCCGAGTGACCAAGTCTGTGAAGGTTTGGAAGTCACCTGAAGACTTACCACGAGTGATTGGACAAGGCCTGCGTGGTCTTAGTTCAAGGAGAATACGGTGAGGACTGGTGTCTGAGTTGCGGTTCGGAGACTAGGTGTCGGGATCTGTGTCCTCGAGTTTAAATACTCACCGCTCAACAGGACGTATAACCGAGACAGCAGCTTGAACTGGTTTACCAAATCATTGTCTTCACCAACCGACTGGTTCTATTTCCTCAACTCATCCATTTCCTCGATCATGTTGCATGTTGTTCATATCTGTGCTTGAAGACTTTCACTGAAGACTTTCACAAATTCCTCAGTTCAATTTCTTCAGTCTATTTGTCTTCATCTTGTTATCCTGTGTTTACGCTTCATGTACTATGTTCTAGTCTTCATTCCATCATGCTGACTATGTGTGTAATCTGTTATGTTTACCTCTGAGTACATATTCCGCTGCAAATAGTTCTTCGCTAAGGAATTTCCTCACCGGCAAATTCCTCAGTGAAGAATTTCATAAAAATCGCCTATTCACCCCCCCTCTAGTCGATATAACGCACTTTCACCCATAGCAAGCGTAGACATGCTGGGCAAAGGCCCTGGTGTAGGCTGACTAGCGGGAGCGCGTTGAGGTGGTGCAGCCCGTGCATGGCCGAGGTGCACGGGAGCAACAGTAATGTGTGGCTCAATTGTGGCTTGGTGCACCGGAGCGTGGTGTCGGAAGCTAGCAAGGACGCAGGAGCTGATCTGTACGCAGGATGGACAACCATGAGAGATTTGTTTAAGAGAAAAAAAGGTAATCTGCAACACTATGGTATGTACGTGGCTTTGGATGCAACACGTTTAAAGAAAAGGAGCGTTGGGAGTTATGGAGGTGTACCATGAAGACTACAATGAAATCCGGTTTTCTTTTGGATGTGTTGAGAATTGCGCACGGGATTTTACCAGGAGGTTGGCAGGTTGATGACGTGCGTATAAGGCTCAGAGGAGTCTGGAGTGCGCCGTGACAAGGATCATGCATGCAAAGGGCGTCAAGGCAATGCACGGAGATGTGCGGGCGGACACGACGCAGGGTGAAGCATGATTGCAGTCGGATAGGTTCGGCTGGGTCGGACTGGATTGTCTGATGGACTGACATGGATGTTGGTCAAAGCAGAAGACGGCCGTGATTTCGGCGACGACGACATAAGAGCGTGGTGCTGATGGTGGCCGACTTCTGGGCGTGGAAACACGTAGTGCAGGTCTGAGGGCTTGTGCGGCTTCGACGGACTATGACGCAGGGTTGATTCAAGGCAGTGTACACATGAGAGCTTGAAGTCAACAGGGCGCGGGGTGGCATGTACAACCACCATGGAGTCATGTTGAAGGTGGAGTTGGAGTCTAATGGGTGACTTCACTCTGAGCTGATGGAGGGGCTATGGCGTAAGTTAACGGAGAGTCGAAGCCTATTTCAGCGGGATAGCGAGAGACACGTGGATCAGACTGGGTACCAGTGGTCTAACGGAGACGTGATACTCGGCATCGGTCGGTAATGATCGGTGGTTCTCTGCAGTAGGGGTTGAGGCAGTGTGGGGCTAGCTACCCGGGATACTCGACCAGGACAGCAGAGGCTCGACACGGTGATAGCGACGAGGCGTGCGGTAAGCACGGGACACAGCGACAGGCCAGACACTGGTGGTCAGACATGTGGTCAGACAAAGTGTGCAAGGGTGCTGAAGCAGTGTTGACGAGTACCAGATTCAAGTTGGTGACTGGGTCTATCGGTGCTAGTTGATGGACAGGAGTTGACCTTGAAGAATCTGAGAAAGTGGCGGAAAATCTGAAATTGTCGAAAGCTGAGAGAGTACATGGTCGTATATTCTGTGGTGTTCAGTGCACATGGCAAAGTGCGGATGACAAGTACAGAAGGAGGCGGAGTGCTATAGCTATGGGGCATGTCAGAGACTATCCGGGAAAAGGGTGAGACAACTGTGAATTTGACTCAGGGTGACACAGGCCGACGAAGAAATTCCTTCAAGTTTCAGACAAGCAGTCAAGAAAGAGCGGTGACGTTGAGTTCAAGTAACTCTTATATGTGGCATCCAATATGGAGTTGTTCATTTTCATGCAGACAGTGGTCGGTGTGTGATGGCATTGAATGGATTCTCCGAAAGTTGGAAGCACAAGGTAGAGTAATGAGGAACTTAATTTTGCTCGAGTGTTGATTGTGAAGAAGACAAGAAGGGACTACAGTTGCAGGTGGAGTCACATGGAGTCTGGGTGTAGCAGCGGTGCTCATGGAATAAGCTCAAGTCCAATGTACATGGAAGTTTGACGCATGGACAAATTCAGGGTGGTGGATTATATTCGCCAAGGTGGAGTTTGTTAGAGTTGTGTCGAATATTGTGTACAAGGTAGGTTACAGTTGGACTTGTAGTTGTATTGTGTTTAGATAGGATAGGGAGTATTGTCCAAGTAGGACACTTGTATCCTAAGCCTCTCATATATAGTAGGGGTAGGCACATGATGTAACCTATGCCAACATAATAGCACGGACACGCGGGGGAGCCGGCGGCGTGTGCCGGCGCCCGGGCGGTCGGGGTGCGGTATTGTGACGGTGTCACGGGGAGGAGCGCCCGTAGTCAAGCCTCGGGGATGTAGCCATATCGGTGAACCTCGTTAACAAATCTCGGTGTCGTGCTTGTGTGATTGCTTGGTCCTCGGTAGATCGACGGAGCGCCTCGGTTTTACTCTAACATCTCTCTCTCTCTCTCTCTCTCTCTCTCTCTCTCTCTCGTTAGGTTTGTCTCCTACTCTCTCGCCCACATACATACAATCTTTCCCGCCCTATCTGCTCCATCTTCAAAAGCTCTCTCTGCACGTTTCATTCACACATTGGGATATGTCAAAATGTTGCTTCTATAATGGCTGATGTAGAGTTTTTGTTGTTTTTGTTGCATCCTACAAAGTAATAACTATGAAATGCATTTAGATTCTCATTTGACTGGGATTATGTGAGTTTGAGCATGTTGTGAAGTACTATAGACCTTGTATACATCTCGGATTCGACAATGATTGTAACTATTGAATTGTATAGACCATTACATTCGAAGTCAATAGCCCAATATATTTATTTCACAATTTCAACAAATGATTAGTTCACTACAAACTAAGAAAACAAATGTGTACTCCCTCCATTTTTATTTAAGTCCGCGTACTAGCATTGGTCAAAGTCAAGTTTTGTAAACTCTCAGAAAGCTTATAACAAAAAATATTAACATATACAATAACAAATACATACCATTAGATTCATTATTGAATGTACTTTCACATCATACATATTTGTTATGGTAAATGTTTATATTTTTATATAAACTTGGTCAAACTTTAGGAAGTTTGACTTCGGTCAAACCTAATATGCAGAGTTTACTACTACTACTCGCTAGTTGCTTAGCCAAATCACTCAACCGCCACACGGGAGTCCAAAGTCACAAAATTTTGAGGTCGTGGGAAAATCTCCCGACCCTAATTGAGCAAAGGGAAGTTACCATTATAGCCTTGAACAGGCCTACGGATGGCGCTTGGTAGGGGGTGTTTTCGTAACCGAGTTCACCCTACCCAGCCAACCCCACCCCGGCACCCAGAGTAGTACACCTGAATACTCCCCATTTTCTATCCCCACCGCAAAATAGACTTCTCCACAGCACCGCAGCCTTCGTGCTCCTCCCTTTACAACGCGCTTTCGTCCACCATGCAGCAAGATCTGCCTCGTCGCCTTTGGAGCAGTCCACCGTCGTCGTCGTACACGGAGCCTCTTCCCCGGCATCGTCTTCCACGGTCTCGCATCTGCTTCCCAGAAGCTGATGCCAAGCGCAGAAGTACCACCGTTGTGGACAATGAACTGACTCCCGTTACCGACCATGACTCACAGAGGCCGCCGCAACCATCGTTCTCCTCCTCGATTGGTAATGTGTGTATTGAATCACTTAGCAGTACATGTGCAGTTCCAATTTTGTTCATACCTACCCTTCAATTTTCCTGGGTGCTATTGTTCCCGTTAAAGTAATTAGTTATAGCCTCCATTGTCCAACAGAATATCAGCTTGTAATAGTGCGTCGCTCCTGTATCGCGCAGTGCTTGGGTAGGTTTTTTATCTGCAACCAGTAGTGTGGCAAATGATGGAAAGGTTTTTAGAACTAGCAAGATGCCCATGCGTTGCACGCATCAAGATGCATTTGTATGAGTAGTTTATCTTGTGGGAGAAAAGGATGAACGAGGGAAGGCCTTATTTGCAAATCTGGAGAGGGGTATGGGTATCGTTTTGGAAAATTCCCATTTGTTTCCTTCCTATCTGTCAAATATAAATCGGACGGCCTATATTGCAAGAAAAAAAGCATAGAGAAAAAAGTAGACAGTAAAGGAAGTAGAGATAAATATTAAATATTAAATATTAAATATTAAATAAATATAACCGTAGACAAGAGAGTAGAGATAGCAGAGACGTCAGGAAAGGAATGCGCGCGCGGGGGAAAAAGCGGCCGGGCGTGTGCTAGTTTTGGCGCGCGGCGTTCGGCGCGCTTTATAAAATCCAACGCGCTCCCACCGCTCTATGCCTTGCCACCGCTCTGTGCCTCGCCACCGCTCTGTCCCCGCTCTTTTTTGCCTCACTGCCGCCGCGCCACCATGCCGCCGCATCACCAGGAAACTTGGGGTAACCGCGGCGTCCGCGCGCGCCCCTCCGACGTCTTCTCCACCGAGATCTGGTTCCGCGGGATGCGCCTCGGCCTCGGCAATTTCGACAACGCCAAAGAGGCCGCCCGCGCGTACGATTCAGCGGCATGGCGCTTCCGGTGGCCTCATAGAACATTGAACTTCCCCAACGTGCCGACGTGGGAGCGGGCGCAGGAGCTCGCGCCTCTGCCGCGGCTTAGCACCGACGAGGATCGTCGCAACAACCGGAGGCGGGAGCACCGTCTCGGCATCGCCGAGATGGACGAGGAAGCCATGGCGCTATGGCGCCAACACTTCCCATAGGACATCATCAACGAGCGCGAGTTCTACGCGCAAAGGAGGGCGGAGAGGGATAAGAGGAGGGCGGAGCGAGCCGCCTATCGCGAGGACAAGCGTGGCGGCGGACGCTCAATTCAACATGAGGCTAGGAGCAGCATCGCCCTGGGAATCCGACGACGATCGGTATCTTCACACCTACAGTCAGACGTCGGAGGAGGACATCACCGAGGAGGAGTCGGACGACGAGGAGTAGTTGAATTATCCTTTTTTATCTATGTATGCTGAGAACTATCCTCTACTCTCTAGTATCTACTTGTCGATCTCAGCACTGTAAACGCTTTTCTTGCCATGTTGAGATTTTAAAACCACGAGTGTGAACATGCAGAGGAGCAATGAAGACCAAACACGGGATATTCGGGACATCTTCAAGGAGCGTGGCAAGTTAAACAGGAGGTGCATCGAACATGTAAAACGAGCTTTGGTAAGTAACACCCTGTCAATTACTTTCGTTTAGCCTCGTGTTCTTCGATGTGTATATGTTGTAGTTTCTGTTTCTCTTAAACGTGGTGTTCTTCGATGTGTAATAAGAAGCATCTTAATCATCCTAATGCTTTCGTTTTTAGCTTGATGTAGGAAGTGGGTGTTCTCACCTTGTAGTCTGTTTTTATATTTCTTTTCCTTTTGAATTCACTTCTCCGAGTTCTGTTTATCTGGATTCTACTAAATGGATCTAGGTTTCTCGAGCATTGATCTAAAAAAAGTAACTTCATGTCGGGATGCGCCTCTGCGAGGAGGAAGTATGGTCAACCTCGAGATCATATTTCCAAAATGAGGCTGGATTACACACAAGGTGCCGCCCTCATGATCTTTGGATTAGACACAAGGTGCAAATTCCCAGATGATGCTGGATTACACACAAGCCAGGTGGAGTCATAAGCTGTTCGTGTCCTCGTGGCATTAGTAAAGGCTGAAAGAAAGCGTGCATCAACCCTTGAGAATGTAGCTGAGTTCCTGAAGAAGCGAAAAGAGCAATCAGATGCTCTCTTCACCCAAGCCAAAGAATAGATGGAAGAAGCCAGAAATAAGCTAGCAGAGGCAGAGCAGGCTAGGCGTCTCCTGCTATCTAAAACTGTTGTCAATACAAAATTTCCTTCATAATAGCCATGTTCAAATGTTTATCCAGTCAGCATGCCTGTTGTGGTGTCTGTGCATCTACTGATGTGGCACGAAATGTTTTTTGGGTCATGTAATAACAGCAATTACTTTCCAAACAATAACAGACGAAGCATTGGACATGGTATAGTTCACGCGCAAGCCCGACATTCCAAGTTCAACTTCCACATCAAACTCATGTTCACAGATATCTACACATTCATACATAATGTCCACAACCATGATTCACTTCAAAGCCAAAACAAATGAGAGGAGAGTTATAAATAAAGAAAAACCTCTAGTAGTTCCTGCTACCAGTGCGAGCACAACAAGTCAAGACCATGCATAATTTAATTATATTTTAGTCATTTTTTCTGTTCTAAAATGCCTGCCGGCTCGCGGAAGGACGTTTTGTTGGCACACACGCGGATTCAATGAAGGCAGGCGGGGCAATCTTAAGCTGGTTGCACGCGGCGAGGAGGCGTGCTCAGCCGGGCCTGCAGCGAGTGCGGCCCTCTTGGACAGTGCGCCGGTTCAATGCCTGCGCTATGAGAGGTCGCGTCCGTGTCAGAGCAATCACTCCCTCCAGTCCTTTTTTGTTTGGGTATAACAAAATCTCGTTTTCCATTCACATTTTACAAGTAAAATTCGTGGACAAACTTTGACCCAAAGTACGATGGGGACTAGTAAACCAGAATGGAGGTAGTAGTTTTTTTTAATCAAAGAAGGGTTTCCCCTTCCGATTACTGAAAACCAGCATCTAAATCTAAACCATAGTATTTGCCCTAGAACTACCAGGTTCAACATCTCGCAACATAAACCCATACAACCATACGCCAAGGAGGTACGTACTACTATGAATTGTTCTAAAAACTACTTACTACTTATAACGTGCCATTGAAAATCAGAATCTTAACCCCGCTAAAAAACAATATTTTAAACGTTGCTACTTGATCTATGGCAACTGGCGAGCCACCTCGCTCCAAGTCGTTCACTTGTGGTCCCGACCATCAACTCCTACAAAGGTGCTCCACCACATACCCGGTACCCGCGAATGCAGCAATCGTGCACCTAGGGTTTTAGGGTTTAGTTGTTAACGTCGCCTTTACGTAACACTCATGTGTGCGAGACAGTGAGAGGCCGACTGCGTGTGTGCGCCTCTTCTCTTCGTATATGTATTCCATCATTTGTCTTGTGTCCAAAAAATTATAATAACTACTAGCAATGTGCCAATGCGTTGCCACATGATCAAAGTAGATTAATACATATTCACCGATTTGATAGAAAAAAGTCTAGTTTTGAAATACGTATATCACTAAAAATATGTTATGTTTCACTCAAAATATATTCCTTTGGCGGTTTTGATGAGATAAGGGAGGAATGTTGTTGGTTTCAAGATTCGAGAAGTGGTATATGTCTAATTTCTACTCTTACTAGCAAGATGCCGTGCGTTGCACGAACACCAAGATCTTGTGGGAGAAAAGGATGAACGAGGGAAGGCCTTATCTGCAAATGTGGTGAAGAGTGCGGGTAAATTGCCATATTTTCCTTCCTATCCGTCAGATATAAATCGGACGACTTACATTGCAGGATGGCAAGCCCACCATCATCACCAACTCTATTTTTTATCCATACTCTTATAAAAAGCATTGTCGGTGATGATCGTGTGCCTGCCATCCTGCAATATAGGCCGTCCGATCTATATCTGACGGATAGGAAGGAAACTATGGCAATTTTGCAAAAAGATACCTACACCCCTCTCCACATTTGCAAATAAGGTCTTCCCTCGTTCATCCTTTCCCCCCACAAGATAAACTACTCATACAAATGCATCTTGATATTCCGTGCAACGCATGGGCATCTTGCTATTTGTTGCAAAAAGCCCATGTGTGTGTGAGAGAGAGGGAGAGTGGAGGAGGACGGAGTGCATGTGTGACAAAGACACAAGTAGTGTGTGTGTGATAGGTATCAGCTTTAAATGAGGTGATAGTGTGTGTGTGCACGATCGAGAGCGCATGTCTCAAGAAGGGAAGAAAAAGCTACATAGATACAAGGAGCGGGAGAGAGACATGTATGCGATGGTGGAAGCACGAGTGTGCGGGTGTATAAACCTATCTAGAGGCTAGCTTGTTGATAAATGTTTGTGAGAGAAATACGATTCTGGGTGCGAAAGCGAGAGTTTTGTGTGTGAGAGAGAGAGACGGTAGTCGGGAAGGGGAGTGGAAGCAGGAGTTGTGTGTGTGTCTGTGTGTGTGTGAGAGAGAGAGAGAGAGAGAGAGGAGACGGTAGTCGGGGTTCTCTGATCGGTAAACAAATGAATAATGTCAGTCTGGGATGGAGACGAAAAACAGACCGCAACAAATGTTGTGTCTACAGGATAGAGAGAGAGAGAGAGAGAGAGAGAGAGAGAGAGAGTAATTTTAGAGGTATGAGTCATATGTAGAGACATATAAGGTAAGTGAGAGAATCCCATAGAGAGAAAGACAAAGTGAAAGACGAGTGGAGACTGTGTGTGTGGCGGTGAAAAAGAAAGCTTAGGTACCGAGTGATACCAGAGAACAGTAGAGACGTGAGAGATAATGAAAACCGTGTAATGTATAATGATAGGGAGAGTGTGACACTTCTCAAGGGAGACGTCGAGAGACCATGTTTGCGAGGATATGAGAAACATGAAGTGAGCGTGCGGGTGAGCTGAAGAAAAGAGAGTGATAGCTACCTGAAGGAGCATGCATGTGAGAGAGATGGGCGTGAAAGGAGTGAACAAAAAAGGGATTCAAATATTTGAATTCGAGATGATGATACATGTAATCCATACTCAAACCAAAATTGATGTATCAAACATGCATACTCATATGAATTCACGCACATCTATGCTATTTAATATGTAGATATTACTAATCCATACATTTTAGTAGAACATAGTTTGGTTAAAAATTTCGAATTCAACCTTAAGATTTCGAGATCGTTGTATTTGTAAATTATATTATACATATAAAGGAGCAGAATTCTTAGTTGTGCTTTTGAAAGTATATATAAAAAAATGATGTATATATAATGTAATTCCAATTGAAAATGGATCCCGCCCGAAAAAAAATAGTAGAATACAAACAGGATTCAAATTGAGTTGGCATGGTAAATGTGCACTCTGCAAAATTTGAATGAAGCGGGGAAAGTCGCTGTAACCGCCCGATACCAAAATCTGCGAGATGGAAATCACTACTGCCTATCCCTGCCACGCAAAGCCTGTCTGCTGGATTTCTATAGGTTTGATAGGGGTAGGTTTGTAATTTCACCCAATCGTGACGTAACCGCCTCTCACCCGGATTCATACACGGTGGGCGCCAAAACACAGTGTGCCCTCGGCCGAAATCGACTCCCTCCCTGATTCATATTCATACACGGTGGGAGCCAAAAACAAACTCTCGTCGGCAAATGTTCGGTGTATGCGAGATTACCGTCCTATCCCCAACCGACTAATGTTGCTGTGCTGTAGTAGAAATTTGAAACGGGGGCTAAGTTTGTAAATTTCCTCGCATTTGAGACAAGCGCGCCCTGAATACGTGGTTCCCCCCTTCCTCTCTACCTTCCTTTTCCCCATTCGTACTCCGTGGGCGCCAAAACACCCTCTCCACCCCACCCTCCTCCGTCCGCCGCCGTCCGCCACCCCATCCACCGCCGTCCTCCTCCACCATGCCAGAGCTGATACCCCAACGCCGCCGTCCATTAAAAGAGATCGACCTCTCTCATCCACGCCTTCAGACCGGGATCCTTGCATCCCGTCCTCTCGCTTCATCCCCGCCGTCGTCCACCTTGCCGGCGCCGCTCCTACGACCGTCTCGTACACCGCGCCCTGCCGCCACCATCTACCCTCCTAGATCTGCTACCACGCCGCCGACAGCCATCACTATCGCAGCACCGTCAAATTCTCAGAAGATGCGTACATGGCGCCGCACCTGAGGCGGTACTCTTTCGTATCAGCTAAACTTATTTATTGCAGCAAGAAAATAGATCGCCACTGCTTTACTCTGATTTCTTGTCTTGGTTGCGAAGTTGCCTTTTCCGGTTTGCACCTTCAGATCCGCCATGGCACGCTCAACACTATACTCCCAATGCTTATGGTTTTCCCCTTTTATATTCCACACTAGTTATATCACAATAGATTAAATTTCAAAATTGGGTCAGTAGATTTTTCAGAGCTCGCCAGAGTTCGCCAGTGCAATCCAAGGGGCTCGGGTGGTTGTGCGGCCTCGCCAAACGAAGAATACTCGACGCAGGTGGGGGTTGGGGCGCGGGTGGGGGGTGTGGGTGGCGGAGGAACACAGGCGGTGGGGGCCGGTGGCCCGTGCAGTGTTCTGTATGGGAAGAATCAGAGATGAGGAAGAAGAAGGGTTAGGAGATGTAGGATCTTCATCCAACCACCTGAAATGGTCGAGAGACAGCTGGGAGTTGCATTCTTAATGCGCTCTGGTTCATCATGTGTGGGCACTGCACAACCAACATTTTATTATCCAAAATCTGCTTGCTCTTCTTTACCATGTTCCTCTTCCGTTCTTCTTTAATATGTACTCTCTCCATTCCTAAATACAAGTCTTTGTATATATTCCACCATGGACTACATATGGAGCAAAATGAGTGAATCTACACTCTAAAATGTATCTGGATACATCTGTATGTGATCCATAGTGGAAATCTCTTCCAAGACTTATATTTTGGAACGGAGGGAGTATGCTAATAGTCTGATATGTTCCTTGTAATCAAGATGAGCAGACATTTGCGGTGTAGAGGTCTATACGATCGGTTGTGATGGACACTTTGAGCCTCTTTGATTCAGTAGGATCTTGTAAACAAAGGAATAGGATTTGTAGTGGCCTGCCCACTTGAATCCTATAAGAATAACAAGAAATGCGTGGAGCTGTGTAAGCCTTTGAGAGTTACACTGATATTAATAGTCTGCACCTTCACTTGAGCAGCTGGTATCCGAAGCCTTTCTAGCCGTCTCGGCAATACTAGCACATATATTCCAGCAAGTTCCACTTTGCTGATTTTACTCGATGCTTAAGGTTTTCCCATTATATCTACAAGATGATCTGTGTAGCTGCTTTGTGTCGCACTAGCAGCAGTCCGCTCTTGAAGCTAAACACGCAATGACTTACAAAATTGGCACCAAGGCATTGAGTGCCATTCGGATGCAATGAAGCTCATCGCTCCCCACTGTTGACTCTTGTTGAATATGATCCTAATGACTATCTAACCTCGAGGAGTCAAAGCGGATGGCCTGTCTGTTCACCCATCAAGGTGCCTGTTCTAATTTGGCAATGTTTTATTGATTGCGGGTATCTTGCATATGTTGTCTTGCATTTCTTCTACTTTGTTGCACCACCATCTGCTTAGTTTACTCATCATATATGTCGAGATGCCATGCCCATCCATTATCAATACATATTCCATCTGTCATCATACCATGTTTTCCACTCAAATGTTGTTCGTGTGCATCGGACATAAAAAGGAAGAGGTGATTGCGAACCTGAAGGAGCACCAAAGAAAGTCCTTGAAAAACATGGTGGTGCCGGAGAAATCAGACAGCACCCCACTTATATTGGCTGTACAACTAGTGACACAAAAGGTAGGACCGACTCCAGCAGACTGTACCCATACTTCACTGGCCACACCACTAGCCCCACCACACAGGACCTGCACTCCAGCAAAAGGTATACCGATTTCATTTGCCATAGCACCAGCTGTACCACAGAAAAATCCCACTCCATCAGAAAGAACAGCAAGTCCACCGGCCGAAGACCTATCCCAACTGCAGAGACGGCCAATTCCTGCAGATTGGAACCCCATTCCATTTATTCCCAGTTTAAAAGACAATGCTTTCCATGTTGTTAGGGACTACGTGCATATATTCCCATCATGGGAAGATAATTGTGAAGACAAACACCATTTTCACATATTCCTGTCCAACTTAATTGTAAGTGCTATTATTCATGGTTATTGTTTTCCTGTTTTCTGCTGATTGAACACATCAATGATTTACATTACATTGTTTAAACTAGGCGAGGGTAAATCTAGATAGTCATGACGAGCAAAGCTTGCTTGTGATTTTCAAGGAAGCATTGCAGCAGTATCGGTGTTACCTGAGGAAATCACACTTTGATGGCAGGTCTATAAACGAATTTCCGGTGAAGTCTCCTATGCTAAATTTAGAAGACATTGAATGGAAAAACCTTGTTATGCACTGGTCTCATTCCCAGGATGAGGTACTGTCTATGAAATCACATGACAATTTGAACTTCTACTTTTCCGCATGTGCCTTACGGATCTTTTTTGTAGGAAATCTGCTTGAAGAAGAATTCCGGTTTGAAAAGAACGACATGATACCGCAAATATGCTGCCCGCTACTTTGCTCTTGTTAGTACCTATTGTCCTGTATCACTGTACTTGCATACATACCTGGTTCATTATGTGACAGCAGTATGCATGATAGCTTGCTTATCAATTGTTCGCTCCAAATTATCCGATCTGTATGAATGGTTACATTAGTGTAGAATATATCCAATGCCAATGTTTTTTTAGCTCTGCATTGTTCTTGTAAGTACATGTTGTCCTTTATCAGTGTACTTATAATGACAGGTAGTTGTTCATGTACCATCACTCTGCAGCTTATTTTCCTTTGCCCTCCATTATCTACACATCAGATCTATATTTACTCTTACCATAAGGTTGGTACTGAAGAAGTTTAGCTGTGCATTGCTCTTGGCTGTACCTTTTTCCTGTATCGCTGCACTTACATTTATAGCTACTTGGTTATGTAGCATCACTCTTCATCTTATCTTAAATATTCTCCATTTTTTCGTATATTATCACATCTATATTTACTCTCAACAAAATGTAGAATAAAGGCAATGCTTATGAAGAAGATTCTGTGGTAAACTTCTTGAATTGCCCCCCATCAGCATGGACAAGGCCTTTATAGAGCCTGTCTTCACCAATAATGTAAGCTGGACGATGCCCCACGCGTTGCTGCGGGATTTTCTGATGACTTGTTTGAGATATGATGGTTGAAGAATATTAAGGTCTTGTTTCATCTGACAAATTGGGTATTCATGATACCTGAAAGTATTAATTTTGTAAAATAACATGAAAATATGATGGTACACATCTGCCTATTGTGGTCGGCCAAATATTCCCAGATCTAGCAACGTATGTAGAGTTTATCTAAAATCCATTGAAATTGTATTGGTTCAATATTGATACGAGTTCCACTCACAATTTTTTGATAAAAATGTACAAAGACTGAGGTAACTGAATGAATAATTAAAGAAGGTGTGATTTTATGTTGCCATTGCTTGGTTCCTTCTATAGTTTAGGATTTTGCCTTGCATTTTTGTAGTTCCCGACTAATCTCGTTACTTCTGTGCTGACTAAAAATGTGGAGGACTGGTTGGTAGATTGCCATTTTAGCCACCTCGCAAAAAAGATTTCCCTGCTTTGGTTATACTAATTTGGTGGCACCAGAGGAAGGAAAAGAAACGTGGCATCTTTAGTTCCATAGATATGTTGATGGCTGGCCTCCACAACTTGAAGCACATGACATTACATAATTTCTTTCATCCACTCTTCTAATCTGTAAATATTCTTCATACCTCCAATCTTCCATTTTATACTTCCTTCCTAATTAACTTTCTTCTTAATCAATGCAAGAAATAATGTTGCCTTTGTTAAAGAATCTTAAGCTGCTACGCACGAGGACCATGAGAATATGTTCGTCAACGCCAAAAGTAGGCGCGTGTTTTGCTATTCTGCATAATCTCAACAATCATGGAATAATGGATGGAAAAACAAACGATTCGTGAGGCAGACCTTTGAGGTTGATGGGGAGCAACAGTGGCACCTGCAGCTGCTGCACCCGTGGAGTTGCCAAATTCTCCGTTCAGCGTTGCAACCACACAATGATGATGCAGATTGACAACGTCGTCCGAGTAGAAATTTGCTGACGTAGACTGGGAAGTAGAAGAAAACGTGAGGGGACCTGCAGCTATAAAGTAAGGGAAGCGGAAGGGTAATGAATGGCCGGCTGGCCACTTGATTACCTCGTTACTTAATCTTGTACGTGTGGGATAGTGGAAGATTGAAACGACAGCCATAATGGCTAGTACCGTTGAATAAGAAAGGAAGTGATGCGTTGAGCACCCTTCAGCTTCAGGGACAAAGCCAGGCAGCGATGCGATGATGTGGCTGCATGGCAGTGGCGGAGCTAGGCAAAAATGTTTGGTGTGGGGGGACAAAAAAATATTTTGTAGTAAGCAACTGCTACTGAGAGAACAAATTTGTTATGTGCATAGTCCAATTCAACCCACCACTTATCAACTGTTGCTGAGAGAAAAAAGAATAGTGCCATCAGCAAACAATTGCCAATTAGATCAAATCACACAACAGAATAACGAAAGAAAAACCAGTTTGACTCCTACCGCACAGTATGGTAGATCTACAGGCAATGCTTATAGCTTTAGAGATTTCATACAAATTGTTGGCAATGTACAGGCAATGACTCCTAATGAAATAACGAAATCACACAATGAAATTGGACGGCATAGAGGGTTCGTGGCTGTGCATCGCGGCGCCGTCCGATTGTTGAGACGAAGCACACCATCATCTTTTTTTGTTTGTTTGAGGAAATCACCATAGCGGCGCTATAGTCTGCTGGTGCGTGAACATGTGTTGGTGCATGGTGCCTTGTAGTCGAGAAGCAGCCGTTTGTTAGAGAAGCAGCCGAGCTGGTCAGCTGGTGCATGAAGATCAGCTTGTGTTTGTTGGTGCATGGTACCTTGTGCGTAAACATGTGCCGAACTATAAGCCGAGCTATAGTCTGCTGGTACTACTACTACATATTAATGAAAAACTATCGTTTGGGCTTGGGGGGGGGCACGGCATCCTCTGGCCCTAATGTAGCTCCGCCGATGCTGCATGGCTGAGTTGAGTAGTTGCATGTTAAGAAAACTGAATGATGATGTGGCATGACGATGATGTGGATAGTGTGCATGTTAAGAGAATTGGTAGTAGTGGGGATCAACTTCTTAAGAATGTAAGATTTGTCCATCTCAAGCCTTCAAACTTTGTTGTATATATTTGGTTAGGCATGACTGCAACAGCTGCTTATTTTTGGTGTTTGCATCAAATTGCATGTTTAAAGTTTATTATATAGTTCATAAACAAAAGTTTGTCCTTTCTCAATTTAAGTTTTCAGTTGTACAACCAAGTTCCTTCTTCATACCATGTAAATTAAACTATACAGAGCAAGTGATCTTCTTTTGCACTGCATGTATGCTTCTGTTCTTCATCTGTAATCCAGTGGTGTGGTGAACCTACCTACTACAGCACAATGTCATATTCTGCAATGGCTTAACTATGAACAATGTCATATCATTCTACTACTCCCTCCGTCCGAAAATACTTGTCATTGAAATGGATGTATCTAGATGTATTTTAGTTCTAGACACATCCATTTTGATGACAAGTAATTCCGGATGAAGGGAGTATTATTTAAACCGTCTCTTTATTTGCCAATTTGTAATGGGATAAATTGACAGCACACTAACCATTGACACTTATGAGTTCTTGATCTGTAATCCAATGGTGTCGTGAAGCTGCCAACTCCTTCACAATGTCATTTCCTGCCATGTCTTGACCTGAACAATACCATATTGTGTTAATGCAATTTTAAACTGTGTCACTTTATTAAATCGAAGAAATGTGATGAATTGTCAAGACTTATACTTTTATGTGCAAAACACATGTAAATCATGCCTTGTTTATCTTTCAGAGTGAGGAAGATTTAAGTGTTGAACAAGCGCATCTCATCATCTTGCTCACCGCTTGCTTCTTGCAGCTCCCAAATGAGGCTAACCTTTCTTGAACTCTATTGAGTGATGTCGGTTATGTATATTATTTTGTCGGCGTGTTTATTTGCCTTCGGTGGCGATCTTTGATGCCTAGTGTATGTAATCTGTTATGCCTTGTGCTTTATTATCATATTGGCGAACTTTGATGCCCAGTGGATGTAATATGCTGTAATTTATTTATTGTAGTCTAGGTTTTTTCTTATTCACGATGCTGCAGTTATTTTACTGTATATACATATATATATACACATATATATATACATATATATATATACATATATATATATATATATATCCTGTCTTCGTAGTAAACCGGCCAAACCGTAAAATTACGGTACATAATCGGGCCGTCATGCAATCATGATGTAGGTTGGGCCTGAAACATGCCGAACAGCTAACGGGACGACAGCTGCCCGAAATGAACCCCGGCCCATGATTGTGCGAATCAAATCACGGGCTTTTAATAGGCCAAAATTGTCTCGGTCCTTGTTTGGCCCAATCGATATATCATGCGGCGGGCGGATGCAAACCGGGTCGTAGTTAGGCCCAACTATATGACGGGCATTTAACAGGACGAAATTAATATAGGGCCTAAATGTTAAACGGGCCCTTAAGAGGCCAAAACTAATATCAGGCCGAATTACTAAGTGGTCCTTTAGCAAGTGGGCCCAAAAGCATAGTGTCCAGTTGACGGGCCGAATCTGATATGGGCCATAATTGAGCCCACAGCCTGTTAAAGGGACGGGCCTGATTTGGGCCATAATTTGGCCCAGAACGTGGTAGGCTTTTAACGGGTCGGATCTCATATGGGCCACTATTAGGCCCGGAACGTGGCAGGCCATTAATGGGCCGGATCAAATATGGGCCGACATTTGGCCCAAAACATGGCAGCTAGTTAATGGGTCGGCCTACTAGGGTCCTCAAAATCTTGTGGGCCTACAGCTGGGTCTGCCCATTAATGTCGGCGAAATCTCATGGGCCTTTAGCCGGGCCGGCCCATTATGATCCGTAAGAATCTTGTGGGCCTTTACCTGGGCTGGCCCATTATGCCACACAAAAATCTTTTGGGCTTTTACCTAGGCCGACCCATTATGACCCGCAAAATCTTGTGGGCCTTTAGCTGGGCCAGCCCATTATGGTCCGCAAAATCTCGTGGGCCTTTAGCTGGGCCGGCCCATTATGGTCCGCAAAATCTTGTGGGCCTTTAGTTGGGCCAGCCCATTTAAACTTGATGGGCCGGTCCACGTGTCAACATATCATAGGCGCGTCTCGGCCATTGGATGAGTGACACCTGTGCCAGCGCGGACCTGACACGTGTCTCCTCCAGCCAATGATGATTTTACACGTGGAAAATCCCCATTGGTCGGGGCTGTTAACGGGTTATCGGATCCAAACCCCGACCCGATAGCTTAACGGCATTCCGTTACGGTGGTTGCCACGTGTCGGTCACCCTTGACGAAAGCACTTTTGTGACGCACGATTTATCGTCATGGAAGTGGACACTTCCGTGATGATAATTTTCGTAATGTCATGGAACACTTCTATGACAGCACAGGCATGACTATCTTAATTCTGTCATAAATTTGTCATGGATGTACATGCATGACAAAAAACGCGACCTAATGTGACAAACACGTATCATCACGGAAGTGTATTTTTTTGTAGTGTAGGTAGCCTCATCTAGACTTCAACAGTTTTTAAGACATCGGGGCTAGCCAAGCCCCTGGGCCCAACTGGTCGCAAGGCCGGCCCGTGAGGCCGGCTGGTGACAAAGAGCCGCCTCCTAGGAGTCGGACCCCAAGAAGGAGGCGGACTCCAAGAAGGCGGCGCACTCCAGAAGTCGGCGAGGGCATGGGCCGACTCCTACCAGGCGGCCCTTCGCCCCCTCAAAGTTTGCGCCCACCTGCTACGACAAGATAGGGTGTGGCCACAGTGCGACCTGCCACCCCCAAATCCCGGGCGAAACATAGCCACAGTACGGATGTACCAAGCGAACACCCCTCGCCTGACACGGTACTGTAGCCACACGGCCCATGATGTCACCTACGTCAGACAGGGCCATGCTCCCACGACGGGCAATCGGTATGGCTCGCAGACGGCGGGCCCCACCTGTCAGCGTATTTCCAGAAGGTGGCAAGGCCAAAGCAGGCGGCCACAAGGGGAGGCCGACTCCTAGCAGGCGGCTATCCCTCCCCTTGGAGTCTGAGCGCCATTAACCAGAAGGGACGAGGTGTGGCTACAGTAATCGCACGCCAGGTGGCGGTGCTGTAGCCTTATGCCCCCCGACCAAGCTACCGTCATCAGAGGTGAGGCTATAGTGCAGTATAGTCCTCCTAGCCTGCAGGCGGCGGGCCCTACCTGTCGGCCGAGTTCACGGCAGTCGGCGGGGCCCACCAGGCGGCAGGCCCCAGCGGTCGGTGGAGAAGCCGTAGCCCAGAGACACTGACGGACGGGTCCTACAACCAGCCAGATTACCATTTGCCCCTAGGGGTAGGCCTATATAAACCCCCCAGGCTCACCCATGCAAAGGCTTCAGCATTCTAGCCACCATACACCAACGTAGCTAGGGAAGAGGTAGAGCTAGCCTTGCCTTTTTCTTCCTCTAGCCGATACAGCTCAAGGAGCACTGTTGTACCTACTCTATTTGATCATAGTCATTATGCGGAGACCCCGCAGAGGAGGATTAGGGGCGTTATCTCCACAGAGAGCGCCGGACCTGGGTAAGACCCGGCTTCGTTTGAAGTCTTGCCTCCTCTCACTTCTAGAGCCCGACAACGCACTCCTGTCCCCACACATGATAATCCATCCCTTGGCATATGTCGAGGAAATACCACTACACCAGCGGTGTGAGTAGTAGGGGGAGGTGAGACCTCCGCGTAGCATAGCCGGCCATGAGAGGCAGGAGCAGGTCATACGACCGGTGCTGGTTTGGGTGGCTGGAGCAAGAAGACCAGAGGTTGAAGAAGCACTACAGCTGTTGGATGGATATTGTACGGTCACTGAAGCTATAATCATTCATATTGACTAAGTTGACAAAGCCTTCCATCCGCGTCAACTTAGTAGGCTAACAAGTCAGCCTCCAAACCGGTCTGCCCCTGATGTCAGTGGGAGAAATCATTTTTTTCACGTAATAAGGAGGCAGTTGATTGCGTGCGGCCGGAGGGAGTAGGGTGGGCTAGTGAAGCCTGCGCGGGATCACAGCGGGCCACAAGAGGAGGGAGCAGGTAGTCCCGTCGGCGCTGGTTTAGGCGGATGGAGCGGGAAGATTAGATATTAAAGAAGCACGTCGGCCGTTGGATGGACATCCTACAGTCACTGCTGCTAGAATCGTGTGTTGACTAACAAAGCCTTGCGTAAAAAATTCAGCCTCAAAATCTGTGGCGTGTACAACCCATTTGCTATTATTTTTATAATTTTTACTCATTTGCTAATTCATATGGAATTTATTGCAGTCCATTTTCCATTTTTAGAATTGCTGCCCATTTTCTGGTCAGTGCAAGGGTTAAAATTTTGAACTAAAAAATGTGCGAAATTTTGAAAAATTCGCATATTTTTGTTGGGGAACAACATATTCTTAATCCAAAAAATAGTAGCCATACTAAAACAAATTTAAAGATAAATTAGTGATATGCCATGTTAAAATCCAATGAAATATAAAATATTAGTGAAGAACAAAAACAAAAAAAGAAACTAATTGGCCATTTGCTATAATTGTTTTGGAATTTGCAACCCCTTTGATATTAATTTTAAGATATACTGACCATACTCTTTGGCCAGGCCG
The DNA here is from genome assembly GCA_021437245.1 of Aegilops speltoides. Lineage (NCBI taxonomy): Eukaryota > Viridiplantae > Streptophyta > Magnoliopsida > Poales > Poaceae > Aegilops > Aegilops speltoides. The sequence continues at coordinate 104,423,134 of CM038142.1, forward strand.
GAATGCATCCCTCCTCGCCTTAAAAGATTTGCAGTCCAATAAGTCACAGAAAACAAATAGGCCTAGCTTGGGTATTCTTCAAAATGAAATAGTTGGCTACCTATTTTCCCGAAGAAAAAACTACTGGGCTGGTCATGTTGTTAGGTGGGCCATAGAGACCGCACAACCCAATTTATAGCCTGCTCCTCCGAACAAATCCTCAAAATAAAAAAGTTGTGCAATCCTGTTGTTAATTGACTATATGTTGACAATGATGTGGGTACCAGATATCAGCATGGTGGATTAGAGTAAAAAATGAGGGGTGCTTCTGAGTAGTAAAAGAGGCGCTTGCTTGTGTTCAGGAGTGGACCTGGTGGGTCCGTACTGTCATAATCACAACTTCTGTCATCTCCCGATTCACTATGTTGATAGGGCCGGACGGCGGCGCCCCGGCGAGCGCACCAAGGCGGAGGATAAAGTGTTGTTGCCAATGTGTTGGGCTGGGTTGGATATTCTTATCAAAAAATAAAAATGGACCAGAACTATTTACGACATTGACTTTGATTTTCATGCGTCCGCTGGTTGTAGGAAGAAAATGGTGGGAGAAAGAAGACTGGTCGCTATCTTTGCCTAAGACTAACATCGACTGAACTTAACGACACTATCATAGGATATAATATCCTCCTGTTAAAATTTGACTTTTCAAATCGTGAATTTAAAGAACTCGTGCATGAGCATTTAGCTTTATTTATTTATTTATTTATTTACTTATGTTTAGGGGACCATGAGCATGTACTTGGGCCGGATTCTTGTGAGAGCCTCCCTTCCAGTTAATTATGGGCTCCTTTATTGGGCCTTCATCAGTGGGATGCATGTTATCGACAAGGGGAAAATGTGTTCCATACCAAAAATAGTATGCGCAACATTCGGTATGGAGCACTAAAGGATCGGACTGTGCAACGACTTCCAAAACATTGTGTTTGTCATTCTAACAACACATTTCTTCAACCAACAGACAAAATATAATACTGATTGTACATTGAAAACAACAGCAGCAACCAGAAGAGTAAAGACACAGCTCTCTCTTCCAAACCAAACATCATCATCATTACAAAAGGGCTACCAAAAAAGAACAAGTGTATGCATCAACTAAATAAAGATCCTACTACACCAAGTGTACGCATCTAACTAACTGGCTTAGTTAGATGTTACTATTTATTCAGCTGTGGAGATTGGCTGACGACTTGAACCGGATGGGTGCCTGACGGGGAAAAATCCAGCCAGCAGGTCAAAGTCTGATACTTGCAACCCTGTCTCCTACTTTGGGCTGCAGAGCGTGGCGGCACATATAAGGGTATGGTGCATGTAGAGACGCATGGTACGCTATGTACACACATTTTTGCCTGATGAACAAAATCGTGCTTTCATCATGATCCTTGCCGTCGGTTATCTCCTAATTAATCGGATAATTCAGTTCGAGAAACAGAGAGCGTGTACCAAGGCTACTTACCAGCCTCCAGTCAAAAATTCCTGAAGGCCCAGAGAAGCTAGGCTCCTGCTCAAAGACCTTGCAGTGACTGTGATTGTATTCTGCAAAACAACACATCCGATACGTGCGAGTGATCATCAATTGTTCACCGTCGTCTGATCGAGCCAGGAACCACCTGCAACTGCCATGTCGCTTTTCTTTGAAAGGTTCTAGGATTAGGAAGGGTAGGGACACTAGGCGGCCTACACATCATATCAAGTTGGAGTCAAATAAAAAAGGGCTCTTACTGTAGTCTTAAGAACATGTTATGAGCATGAACGATACTGTAGTCTTAAGTACATACCGTTAACGTAGTTGAGGGTGACGGGGATCAGATCGCAGTCAAGGGGGTTGATGCTTGCCACCCTATGATCGTTATGCTACGTCACATGTCATTTATGAAGATCAGGCAGCATAAGCAAGCAAGGAGTTGGCTTAAAAAGCTACAGACTGAGTGCTTTGAGTAAATGGTACAGCCCCAACGAGCACGCGGCGAGCGACATGGTATTGAGATTATCCACACGTGAAACAATGAGCTTGATTACCTCTGTGGGTAGCGAATTCTAGCCACTCTTTCGGCGAACGCTGCTCGGTTCTGCCATTATTAGTGCTTGGGTTTCGGAAGAGGGGGGAGGCGCCTTAGCAGGGATGGAAGAAGATTGGACGATTATGTGCGAACAAAGATGAAGAAGCGAATATGTGCTGCGAGAAGTGGATAGGTGATGATGACTATAGCACACCTCTTGACTAGACACATACCAGCCGCATATGGTCATATCGATGCCAGACAACTTGCTTGAGTGATCATTATACTAGTACTCCCTATAGTACCTACTACTATGCCCTAGCTTGCATATAGAGTAGTGGAGTAGGACTCTGCTCTACTACTAGCACCGGAGGTGAAGTATATTCTAATCTAAAATAGTTGCAAACTTGAATGCCTGAGCGTGGACCGACCGTGAACCGCCATCGGTGCTAACTCCAATCCCCAGCAAACGTTCACTAGGAGACATGGCAATTGCAAACTCCCGCGACGGAGTTACAGTATGTGTGTAAGGGTGGCAGTTTTGTCAAATACTATGGCTTAAAAATAGGCCACCGTCGGATGAAAATCTGATGGTTACATGGGATTCGCCAGGATTGAGCTCATGGTGAACAATCGCCAGATATCATTACTAAAAAGACGGATAAAACACCCGGGGCTATAACTTGCACCTGCTGACCACTAACAATGATACTAACATAGTTGTAAAATGGTCAAACACCATGCCTACGTGGTGTTTGGAATTTATATGCAAAAAACTAGCAAGATGCCCGTGCATTGCTCGGAACATGAAGATGCATTTTTTTACAACACACCTATTGTGATTGACCCATGCAAGAGTAATACCATGTGTACAAACTAATGATATCTCGAGAATTTTATCGGAAAAATGTTATCTCGAGAATTTCATCGAAAAAATGATATCTCGAGAAAGATGATAAATAAGGTGAGGAGGAGTGGGGTGTGGTGGTGATTGGTGGTCAGACTGGGCGGAGGCATGGGGATGGACGGCGCTTGCAGCAGCCACCATGCTTGATTGTTCCAGAGACTTCGTTTTTTAACAGCTCAGCAATGAGGTTGTGGGAGATAAGGATGAACGAGGCAAGGCCTTCTCTGTAAATGTGGAGAGATGTGCGGGTATCTTTTGTAAAATTGTCATAGTTTGCTTTCTAGCCGTCAGATATCGATCAGATGGTCTATATTACAAGATGGCAGGCACAGCATCATCACCAACTCAGTTTTTATAAGAGTAGAGATAGAGACTAGGGAGGACCACCATCTACTTCTTCGTGTGCTACTCCTGCGCTCCATTCGGCGGTCGCAACATCCCCTACAGCCACTCCCTCCTGCGCTCCATTTGGCGGGCGCTGTTGGAATTTGGGGAGCGCACTCGCGCGACTGCTAGCAGCGACGACTTCACCGACGATGACTTCTTCCCCGACCTCGGCAACATCTTCCTCAATGACATGGGTGACAACCTCAACGCCGACGGTACTGCTCCCGTTGCATCGTATGTGTTTCTATCCTTCCTGCTTGAAATCGTGGTAGAATTAATGTTTCTAGTCTGTGTCCTAGATTCGACCTGCTCATCTACTATGCTAGTCCACATGATTAGTTTAATCTCTGTTATAGCCATCATAATTTATTTTGTGCTTATTCGGATTAAATCTCGTAGTAATTTGCTCATATATTTAACTGGCGCAACGTCCCCTACAGCCACTCCCATTTCATGGATGGCCTGGTTGATGCCTCCAAGGTGCCCTGCGTCTACTGCTATGAGTGCATGTCGCTGTTTTGGGGCTCGCCGGCGAGCCTCATGCATCACCTCACACCACCGTCCGTCGATCACTACTGGCCCGCGGCTGTGAACATCAAGTGTGAGAAGTGCTACCCGTTCGCCATGCCGGAGTCGCTGGAGGATCACCGCCGCCTGCTAGTCTCAGAGGAGGAAGCGTCTTCCTCTTGATCGTGGGCACCGGCGAGGCCCGCGTAGGCTGCCGCCCCGTCTCTGTAGTGTGCATCAGGGGCAACGCCGCTGATGCTGACACTGACACGAGGCCGATGTATGGGTGTGTGCTCAATGTTACTGCCCCTCAGAGGTATGTGGGTGCCCAGACCGGCTCCATCACACTGACTGGGACTATGCCGAGCTGCTCCGTTCCCGCCGATGTGGGCATGGGAGACGCAGGGTATGATCCCCCCCCCAAGATGGTAGTCGCTAGAGGATCACCGCTGCCTGCTAGTCTCAGAGGAGGAAGCTTCTTCCTCTTGATCGTGGGCACCGGTGAGGCCCGCGCAGGCTGCCGCCCCGTCTCTGTAGTGTGCATCAGGGGCAACGCCACTGATGCTGACACTGACACGAGGCCGATGTATGGGTGCATGCTCACTGTCACTGCTCCTCAGTGGTATGTGGGTGCCCAGACCGCCTCCATCACACTGACTGGGACTATGCCGAGCTGCTCCATTCCCGCCGATGTGGGCATGGGAGACGCAGGGTATGATTTTCCCCCCCAAGATGGTGCATGGGGACTCCGAGGAGGTTCACCTATACAGATGCATTACCAAGTTAAATGTTGATCGTTAGTCTTGCTCAATGTAATCCACTGTCTAAGCATGTGGGGACTTCTTATTTATATAGAACCTTCCATGCATGATCTTGCTCTATTAGAGTATCGCGCTTGAATAAAACTGTACCATTTATGGTTTAGTCTAGAATCTTCCAGGTATGCTTTTGCTCCATTGGAGTTCTCGCTTGCCATTTATGAGATTAACTGAGAATTTTTACTACAATACTCGTGAAAGACTTATGATGAACCCTTTCTTACATCTCCTGTGCCCCCTTCCAACTCATCCTGATTTAATTCCTTCGTCTAGGTGTATAAGAGCATGGTTAATACTTAATAGTATGGCCAACTGTTGACTATAAGAAAGTGCCATGTTATCTGTAGCCAACATGTATAACAATCGATACTCAAAAACTAATTTTAAAGATCATTTCTAGCAAAGCACAATAAGTGTTATTTTTTCAAAAGTTTTGGATGCAGGTTGAATGCTTTTGTTTGCAAAAGATACTTTTTTATCTATTTCACCCGGATGTTTGTGAGCTCTAGAGAAGAAATAATATCCGAACAAACCTATCGATACTCATTACACATGAGATGACCCCCACATACTTTGTCAAAATAAACAACTCCCCGATCAATGCATTTCACCATTCCGTGCAACCCACGGGCACCTTACTATATATTAGTACGACCATAAATTTAACTAACATTATATATAGTACGATAAATGCTCATGCATGTCACCAAAAATTGTATCATTGAAAATTATGTTCAAATACGAATCCTACAATATAGTTTTTGTTGACATGCACTAACATTTTGTCAGTTAAATCATCGGTCAAATGCAATGGGGGACTAATAAACCACGGCCAAGGTAGTAGTAGTGTAGAGGGCGGCACTGCATGGGAGTCTCACCCCGCTCGTGGCACGGCAGTAAAGCCGTCATATCACAAAACCCCACTACTCCTAGTAATAAGTGGTCTGGTAAAATAAACAGAACAACAACCATCACATCCCTCCGTCTTTTTTGCATTTCATCTCTCTGCAATTACTTTGTCCGGTTCATCTCGTACACTCGATCCCTAGCTACTACTCCTAGTATCCATAGCTACTACTCCTAGGGCCAGTTCTTTTGGCGGCTTTCAAGATAAGCCGTCTCTTCCCCAACTTTTACCATAAGACTAGTCACATAAAGGCGCCTCACTCATTTATTTGGGCTTCAAAACTACTACTCCTACCTCCTTCCTGGTTTACTAGTCACCATTGTAATTTGTGCTAAATTTTAACCAAAGATTTAACTGATAAAATGTTAGTGCATGTCAACAAAAGTTATATAATTTTGGGTGACATGTATAAACATTTCATTAGTTAAATATATGGTTAAAATTTGACACGGATTACAATGGGGATAAATCTGAGATGGAGGTAGTAATATGGGATTACTAATCTAGAAGCCTAAAAGAACTGGCCCCTGGTACTCCTAGTAGTAGTACTCAAGTTGGAATTCCAATTGCACGGCACAACTTGTTAGGCAAAAAATTCGATACAGGGTGTAGGAAGCGGTTTGGGAATTGCATGCCTTCCCGACCAGTGAGATACTCCATACAAAGTACGATAGAGAAATAACCACAGAGAAGGAAGCTGAAAGTAAACAATCAAACGAGCATTTTTACATTTGTTTTGCGTTGAATTGTTTTACAAGCTTGACTAGTGTTGTTTTTCTACTTCTAGAAAAACTGCATCGTAATGTTAAAACATGCATTTGCACGTACATAAGTAATAGTAGTAGCACAGTCTACAAGCATATATAGAGAGAGACGTGTAGTGCGATAATATATAGTAAAGTTTGTGCTATATGCACGTACTTACAAAATGCGTACGGATACACAAGGTTATCCAAACTTTTCTTTTTACATACTTAATTAAGGACGCTAATAATTCCCGAACGTTCGGGATTTATCATTTGCATCCCAAAACTAATGAGATCGGCTTACGAAACTAAATTGTATTCCCAATAAAAGCCAGGGCGCTCGTAGGAGCGCTTGCAGTGCGCCACGATTGCCCTGGTGCGCGGCCGTTTCCCAGCGCGCCGACACAACGCCTCTTCCTCAAACTCACAACTCGCGAGGTGCTGATTGGTGGCTTGCTAGCGGGCGAGCACGATCTCATCGGTGTGGTGATCTGGTGCCAATAGGTACTCCTCCCCCTGGAAGCATGCACCCGGTCCACGTACCGCCAAGCGTAGATGAGGCGCTTGGGCCCGACTTCACTCAGGGCTGTGGCTTGGGCGTCCTCCGCCACCCTCACGGCCCTCACACGAGCCTTCTACCAAAGAGCCAATTGCCTGACTCTCTCGGACGAGACATAGGCCTGCCAGGCAGCATGCCTCGCGGTGCGCTTCTCTTCCTCGGCGTTCTTCTCCGCCTCTATTTTGGCGCGCTCTGCCGGAGGAAAACCTCCCACAAGGCGACATCCATTTCTTGCCAAATCTCCTCAAGTCTGGGGGGCTCAGCGGGCAGCGCGGCGTTCTCCTCATAGCGGGGAGCCAACGCGTCCTTCGACGCGTGTGCATCTCGACGCGTGTGCATCAAGACTGAGAACGCCGATGCGTCCATCTCGACGCGTCGTGGCGAGGAGCGGAAAGCCGACACGCCCTCTTCGACTAGTGGCGGCGAGGAACAGAACGGCAACACATGACCATCCGTGCGGTGCAGCAAGGGGCACCTAGGGCTTGGGAGGGGCGATGCCATGGTGGTCGACGTGAGATGGAGGGGGAGGAGATAGCGATGGACGTGAGCGTTCTTCCGAATGCCGTGGGAGGCACAATATTTATAGCGAGCAATGGCACACATACATAAGATCTGGACTGAGCTTCACTGACTTATCTGCAGGTGCAGTTGTGTCACTGACATGTGGGCCAGATGCCTATTGATCCCACATGTCAGTGACACAATGCACCTGCAGTTGAGTAACTAAAGCAACGTCCGTAAGATATGTTGCGTGATTAATGTAATAGCTATGTCGGCATATTTGTTGGTTTAAATTACGGAGGAGGGAAGGGGTGGAAATATTGATGGTTACAAAGGATTGGACGAGCGTGGGGGGATGAGAGTCATGCATGCAGATTTTTTCCACACGGGGTGGAGTGGTGGGACTGCCGAAGGGAGAAGGAGAGTCAAGAAGGCGTTCAGATTTCAAGGTGCACTAAATTATTGCATGTGATGATTAAGGCTGGCCATAGTGGTGGTAATGTGGTACCATCTGGTATCATGCACACGGGAATAGCAAACATGTTGATGTGGCAAAGAATTAAAGAAGAGAAGGGGGTTAGAGTAACAGATCTATATAGGTCGTCCGATCTATATCTAACGGATAGGAAGGAAACTATGACAATTTACCCGCACTCCTCTCCACAATTGCAGATAAGGCCTTCCCTCATTCATCCTTTTCTCCCACAAGTTCTTGATGTTCCGTGCAACGCACGGGCATCTTGTTAGTGCATGTAAAAATCTTTGTCATTTACTAGTGTTCATGCATGCATGCAATGCGATAATGCATTGGTAAACACATTTTTTGTGAAGAACGAGAGCATTAATTGAGTACTTTTGCAGACTACAAAAACTATTCCACCGCCTCTATCTTGGTAAGAGTAGGTGAATTTTTTTTGAATCGAGCCCTTTAAACTAGAAGGGAGGTAGTAGTACTCTAATAGCTAACCTTGTTGTGATGACTAGATAGGACATGGCCCGCACCTGGACAGAGGAACTAGTCTGCATTGTGCATATAAGTTTTGTCTGAAGTCAATGCACCTCTACTTTGACCAAGCTTATAGAAAAATGTATCAACATTCAAAATGTCAAATCAATATTTTATACTGATTATAAAATGTAGTTTCATAAAATATATATTTGGAATTGTTGATATTGACTTTGCAAACTTTGCAAACTTAGACTTGACACAAACCTTACGCGGAGTAAAAAGGACCAGAGGGAGTATCATGCATGCGGAGTAGGCACAAAAATTGCTCATTTATTGTCGTCCAAAGTCTCAAAGGGCGCGACTGCGCGAGGGAGGCGAAGGTCATGGGAGGCGCGACAGTTGATGGAATTAAGTGAAGCTACATCCATGTGCCGGCATGGCGTGCGAACACGCAGAAGCTATACCGTCAGGCCTACGATATGGGTCTAGTAGACATGACATCTAGTGGGTCCTGCATAGTACTCGATAACTCTTTGGGGGCATGCAACCATTTATCCATCGGGCAAGCCAACAACCCCATGCCGTTCACACGCCCTAGTCGTCCCCGTCTACTAACTTACAATAGTTCGCTCCCAGTCATCTCGTCTTTTCACATTACACTAGTTCAACTTCTCCTAACTCGCCTCCAAAATCCATGGCCTCCCAAATCTCCATGATTGCCGCTGAGTACCAGGTTAGAGCCATCACCGATGATGAGTTCATCGTCATCCACACCCGTAGATCTGCGACGATAGAAGCATGCCTTGCTCGCTTCCTACACATGTTCAATAGTTCAAAGGATGAGTGGGTCGTTGGGCTAGATGTTGAGTACACCACAGTCCTTGAAAGCAAGAAGATTCTATAGGAGGCAGACAAGAAGAAGCCTGCCGTGATCCAGGTTTGCATACATAATGTGTGCTTGGTCTACCACATATGGCATGCCGACGTTGAGTGCCAGGATTTTAAGAACTTCCTCAAGGACGAAAGAGTGAAATTCGTTAGTGTAGACTTTAGGAACTATAGGAGTGTCCTGCATCGGATAGGCCTCGTTGTAGGCCAGCCCTTCGCTCTCTAGAAGGCAAGCCTGGTGCCCTCCTCTCAGCCTTCAATGCTAACCCTGGCAGCAGCCATGATTGATCCTTCGTACGCTCAACTGAAGAAACTTCACCAGAACTTTCATCATGCATGGGAGTCGAAGGAAATAGATGAAGATCACATCCTATACGCAGCAATGGATGCCTACCTTTGTTTAAATATCTACAAGGGGTTGATGAAGAAATAGAGCCCAGTGTCTGGTTCAAGCAAAGAAGCGTCGGCGAACAAGAAGAGGAAGAGGGACGAGGACGAAGTCGAGGACGTGAACTCGGACTCCGAGTAAGGTGGCAGTGTTGTCGCTCATGCTGGTTCTACTGCAGTGTCAAGCAGACTAGTTGCTTAGTTTTATTTCAGGGGTGTGTTGTGCTGAGCCCCCAGCAGAACTATGTGTATGTTCTTTCTCGTTATTTGAACTCTTTAGTATGTACAATAGTACTAGTATGTCTTACTACTATTCTTCTTGTAGTTGGTACTACTGCTCGTATCTTTGTGTTCCTACAGTACTTAATACGTACGTACAAGTAGTATAATTTGGGTCAGTCAATTTGTGAAAGAAGTTCGACGGAGCAAAGGAAGAAGACCTCATAGAAGAAGCTAACCCAGTATCTATATTAGGGTGGCATGGTGCCCATGATCTATCTTATGAGTGTTAGGTGTGGAATGCAGTTCGCCGGAAAAAATGGATCGTGCCCGGGTTAAACGGATGGAGGGTGTGGGGGAGCATGGCGGTGGCAGGCGGTTGAGGGGAGGGCGGGACGGTGGTGGCAGGTGGTTAGGCATGTGGCAGTCTGGCGGCTCGATGCCTAAGAGAGAAGATGAACAGTGCATCAATTTCGTAGGTTGAAGGAGCCCTTCTGGCCCAGAGGAGTCGACTAACCCAAATTAGTCCTTCAGATTGCAGGATCCACGTGGCATTCAATGTCTCGAGGGTAGATTTCGCGCCCGCACCCGGTTTGTGGGCTCTGCGCGGGCGCGACCGGCTTCCGCCGCGACAACCACCATGCGCGCCTCCTCCGCGTGGGCGGAGACGACAACGACACGCTAGCTCCTCCTCGCCGGTGTGCTGGAGCACATGCTCATCCTCCTCTTCGTACGCTGTGTGCATAGACATGGCTCCACCAGCTGCTCGCGTGCTTGGCAGCGTGGCGACATCGCGAGGAGGGACTGTAGATGACATGGGCGGGCGAGCCTTCGGCTTCATGGCACAGGGATGGCAGTGACACCGCGGTGATGGGCGAGAGATGGTTGGCCGGAGCAGGCGGGCACCGGCATGCACCACGACGGCGGCGGCATATTGATGAGTGCACGTATGGGAGCTTAGTTTAATTTTATATAGGGTTAGTCAAACTTAAAAGAACACCGTACTAGTACACGTAAACATCAATCTGAGGTATCGCTTATATTAGTTACTCCAACAACGATATGTAATCCTGCGAAAGCGCATGCACCGCGGTCGCGCGGTCGATCGAATGGTGTGTCATCATGTCACGCTCGAAGGACATCCAGCAAACCTTTTTGTGTGTGTGAAAACAATCCCAGAATATTAATCAACTATTTTTCCTGGAAAAGTTCTTCACGCTACAATATTTTGATATATTTGAATTTAGCTTCAGTTCGTGTTTGTTTGGATTTGGACTTTTCAGGTGCGCCCTAGTTTTTTCTAATACTGGTTTTGTGTGTGTGACTGAGAGAGAATGTGTGTATGTGTCCACATGTGTGTTGTAGCGGGAGGACAATGTGGAGACGGTGTGCGTGTGATAGAGCACTACTAGGGAAAAGCCTAGCAGCAGCGAGGGTTTTAGGCCTATCAGTAGCGCGGGCAGGAACGCTATTGATAAGGCATTACAGCTAAAGTTTAGCAGTAGCGTGCCTAGACCCACGCTACTGCTAAATTGACTTAGTAGTAGCGCTTCACCAGAGGAGCGCTACTGGTAATTAGTAGTAGCGCTTCCCCTTGCCCGCGCTACTACTATTATTTAGTTTTTTATTTCTTTTTTATTTCATGTTGTATTCATACACCTTTACACAAGTTTTCATACAACAGGAATTTAGAGATTGTTTTTACATCATAATGAGTTATTACATCACGGGGTGAAAGAACCGTGGACTAGTTTCAAGTGGATGTCCATCCACTTGAAACTAATCCGCGGTTCTTTCACCCAATGATATAATAATATCATCATCATCATCATATCGTTAACAACTTATCATTATAATACATCCTTGTCATATAACACCTCCTCAAGATCATCGTTTTCATCAATGACATCACATAGCAAATTGGTCACTAGTCGTAATCACAAGTACTCCTCATTATCAACTCTAACACATTACCACATAATAAACATATTGTAGCTCATAGGACCTACTACATTCTATTAAGACCAACTACATTTTCTAAGGTAAAATAGCAAAAAACAAGATAGCCCCTGACTCTCCATTATGGAGAATGGCGATTAGCCTGTCTCCAATTCTTGCCTTTCGCTGAATGTTACTTCCAAGAACGTCCTTGCGAATGTCCATACATTTCTTCCATTCTTTGTTGAACATGTGCTCACCGGTTTTAGAAATCCGATATGCACAGTGAGCTCCCTAGATTTACACGGCGGTATGTTCGAATCGTAAGGCGACCATTCAGATACATCGGATGAGGCACACAATCCTTTGGGAGTTTACGTTGAAAAACATAGTAATAACCGTAGTTAGCAATGATGTACTAGTTTTAGAAGTATGCAAAAGATGCACGGATGTCGTAATAGTAAAAATCTTACCAAGGTATTCCAGAGAAGTTACAGTGGTTCAACACGTGCACTAGTGGCACGTATTCACCATAATTTGGAGGAGTTCGATAATAGTTATTGTAATCCTCAAGAAGAGTACAAAATCGATCGATGATTTTTCTCCTTATAATTTAATTGAGCCATCGGTGTAGTGGGTTTTGTCTACCATCTTCCATACAGTCTTTGAAGAATCAAAATATGTTGTCAATGGAAATAAGCTGTCAGCTATTTTGAAATAAACAATATAAATTAGTTAATAACTATGTTTGAGAAACTCACATAGCGGTACAATCGGAAGCGTATCAACAAGGACCCAAATGTCCATATTGTCTTGCTCGATGTCAGGATCACCAAGATCCATGGTGACAATCATACCCTCATAAAAACCATACATTTTGCAAAGTGCTTCCCAATTTTGGCAACCAAAATGGGTTACGCTCTGAGCATTGCACAGATTTACTTCAAAATCCATACCATGATGGGTCCTTTGGTGTATTTTCTTTGTCTCAAAATTTTCATGGTCTTCAAAACCCATCCTCTCCAAGACATAGCGTCTTGCATGGCATGGGATAAGCTAGTCGAATTGTAAAAGATGAAAATTAGACGTTGAAATAGTTGAAGTCATGCTTAATTACAAAAAAAACACTTGTCGTTGTTGCGTACTGTTTCAACATCGAAGGTCTCCTCGAGCTTAATGCTGAAGCACCGATCTTCGTCCGGCTCAACGAGCTTATCGCTTTATACCTCGATCGTCGTGGCACCAGCTGCACTCCCGGAGGCGTAAATCGTCCGAGTACGACATTTCCTACGTTCACAATTCAAAGATTAAACTTGCACAATTAAATATATGTACTAAAAAACCTAAATTAGATCATTATTTTTTGAGAAAATCTAGGCCACTCGATATTTCCTACATATTCTAGCACAAGTCATGCCAGAATTCACGGAAAAATACGGCATGACCTTTGCTAAAAAAGGACATATCGAGCGCCTGAAATTTGCCGGAATGGAAATTAATCAACACTCCGGCAAAACATAGGCCACTCGGAGGTGTAAACTGAACATGAACGGCCACTTGGGCAACCACATATCCTATTTGAGCAACACAAGATATACATGGATATTTGGCTGGTCTCACCTCGATGTCGGAGGGGATCAGTGACGGGGACGACGGTGGGGATGTCGGAGGGGGGTCGGTGACGGGGACGACGGCGGGGATGTCGGAGGGGGTCGGTGATGGGGACGACGGCGGGGATGTCGGAGGGGGTCCGTGACGGGGACGACGGCGGTCACCTGAAACCGTATAAGTTATCACTAATACATCCCGAATAATTGCTTAAACTAAAAAATAACAACAAATATGACATGTTCAACTAGTTTTATTAATTCAACTAGTTCTTACTAAATATAAACTTACTATAAATAGAAAAAACTAGTTCTTTCTAAAAATAAAGTAGTTCAACTAGGTATATTAATTATCTTACTAAAAATACATTAGTTCTATTAATTCAACTAGTTCAACTAGTTTATTAATTTACTTACTAAACTAGTTCAACTACAACTAAAGTAATTCAACTACAACTACTACTAATCATACTGCCCTAGTTAACTAGTACCATCACTACTAGTAATTAACATCTACTACTACTAAAAATCATTATCTATGAACCCTAAATTAACATCTACTACTACTAAACAACATCTAATACTAACTAAGCAGAGAGAAAGAGGGTGGAGGCGACGGAGAGGTAGGGGCGGCGAGGGCGGGATCGGGATCAGGAGGCGGCGATGCTGGGTGGGCTCGGGTGGCGGCGGTCAGGTCGAGGGCGGTGGGAGGAGGGCTGCCAGCGGAGGAGGAGGAGGCGGCCAGCAGGGAGGGAGGAGGCGGCGGGAGGAGGAGGAGGCCGCAGGTGTAGGGAGGATGTGCGAGGCAGAGGGAGGAGGGACGGAAGGAGGGGTGTACCTCGGCAGCAGACGGACGAAGGTGGTGGCAGCGGTGACGCACGACGATGGTTATCGGTGTGCGGGCGAGAGTGAGAGTGTGAGTGAGAGAGAGGGTCGATCGTGCGTGTGGGGATAAGGTAGGGAGAGTTGTAGCGCGTTTGCCAAAACGCGCTACAGCTAATCTGAATAGCAGTAGCGCTGTGCATTGTTATGCTCTACTGCTAAGTTGGACTATCAGTAGCACTTTGCAGATAAACCGCTACTGCTAAGTGTAAGTATACGAAAATACGTCAATGCAAAAATACATTGACCATCAATGATCTTTCTGTGTACAATCTGAATTCTCAATATGAGTCCTCTCCGATAGGAACCAGAGAGGACTCATATTATGCCCTAAATTTTACACATAGAGTTGATGAAGACCAACTGGTTGTGATAGTTTGAAGTAACATATTTAAGGTGGTAAACACCTGTTATGAGCGAGGTGGGACTAAACTTGTGGGCAGATCTTAGTAGTAGCGATTTTCTTGACCTGCTGCTGCTAACTTCTATAGCGATGGCGCGGTTCGATATAGGCGCTCTTGCTATAACTAGTGAGGCGAGGTCATGGCAATTAGAGCAGTAGCACGGTTTGGTGTGGACACGCTACTGCTATTTTCCTTTCAGTGGCGCGTTTTTCTATCACGCGCTGCTGCTAAATAGTAGTAGCGTCGTATTTTGAGGAGCGCTGGTGGTAAGATTCTGTGTATAGGCTTTTCCCTAGTAGTGGAGACATAGAGAGGTGTGAATGTGCAAATGATCATGCATGAGTGAGACATAGTGAGATGCCGATACGTTGTGTATAAATGAGAGAACGGTCTTCTATTTGTACTAATGTGTGTGCGAGAGAGAGAGAGAGAGAGAGAGAGAGAGAGAGAGAGAGAGAGAGGAGCATCCATAACAGAACAACCATCTCTCTCGATTCGTCCGTCCCTCGCACGATCGCATGTAACACATGCATCAACGCACACATTTTGACAACCTCACCCGACCCCTACCCACGTCAAGGCCGCACATCGCTCTCTATCTCGCACGCGCAATCTCTTCGTGAAAACCCTATTTAGCATGTAGCTTTCCGTCACATACACACACATTTCTCTCCATAGGTTTGATTTCTCTCAATATCTCTCTCTCTCTCTCTCTCACTCACACACACACACACACTACACACACACTCCCCCCTCCACCAAGCACACAATTCATCCCCATCCAAGGTTATATGGCGACCACTCTCGCTTGTGCTTCTCTACACCCCAGCATGCATGCCACCTCAATCTTCAAAGAGGGCATCGAGGAGATCAAAGACGGCGACCACACTGCACTAGAGAATGCGGGGCCATTTAGAAGCAGGATGATGTGATTACGGCTAACTGACTCCTCCCCCCTCTCTCCCGCACAAAAATTATCAATCCCTCAACCCACGAGATCCTTCGCCTCTCATCCTTGTTTTTCCAGCTCTCTCATCTAATATGTTGTCTCTTCTCCTTCCACGTGTACAGAATCCGGATGCACATGCATCTCACGTATATTACATGTCTCCATCTTTCTCACAGACCTAACTTCTTCCTCTCTGTTGCTCTCCCTCTCTCGTTAGGTTTGACTCCTACTCTCTCGCCCACATACATACAATCTTTCCCGCCCTATCTGCTCCATCTTCGCAAGCTCTCTCTACATATTTCATTCACACATTGGGATGTGTTCAAAATGTTGCTTTTATAATGGATGATGTAGAGTTATGGTTGGTTTTGTTGCATCCTACAAAGTAATAACTATGAAATGCATTTAGATTTTCATTTGATTGGGATCATGTGAGTTTGAGCATATTCTGAAGTACTATAGACCTCGTATACATCTTGGAATTCAACAATGATTCTAACTATTGAATTGTATAGACCCTTACATTCAATGTCAGTAGCCTAATATATTTATTTCACGATTACAACAAAAGATTAATTCACTACAAACTAAGAAAACAAATGTGTACTCCCTCCGTTTTTATTTAAGTCCGCGTATTAGCATTGGTAAAAGTTTAGTTTTGTAAACTCTCACAAAGTTTATAAAAAAACATTAACATAAACAATAACAAATAAATACCATTAGATTCATTATTGAATGTACTTTCACGTCATACATATTTGTTATCGTAAATGATTATATTTTTCTATAAAGTTGGTCAAACTTTAGGAAGTTTGACTTCATTCCAACCTAGTATGCAGAGTTAATCAAAACGGAGGGAGTACTAGTAGTTAGTGAAGGAAATATGCCCTAGAGGCAATAATAAAGTTATTATTTCCCTAATTCATGATAAATGTTTATTATTCATGCTAGAAACAAATGTGTACTCCCTCCGTTTTTATTTAAGTCCGCGTATTAGCATTGGTAAAAGTTTAGTTTTGTAAACTCTCACAAAGTTTATAAGAAAAAACATTAACATAAACAATAACAAATAAATACCATTAGATTCATTATTGAATGTACTTTCACGTCATACATATTTGTTATCGTAAATGATTATATTTTTCTATAAAGTTGGTCAAACTTTAGGAAGTTTGACTTCATTCCAACCTAGTATGCAGAGTTAATCAAAATGGAGGGAGTACTAGTAGTTACTGAAGGAAATATGCCCTAGAGGCAAAAATAAAGTTATTATTTCCTTAATTCATGATAAATGTTTATTATTCATGCTAGAATTGTATTTACCGGAAACTTAGTACATGTGTGAATACATAAACAAAACTTATAGTCCCTAGTATGTCTCTACTTGACTAGCTCGTTAATCAAAGATGGTTATGTTTCCTAACCATAGACATGTGTTGTCATTTGATGAACGAGATCACATCATTAGGAGAGTGATGTGATGGACATGACCCATCCATTAGCTTAGCATTATGATTGTGTCAGTTTCATTGCCACTGGTTTCTTCATGACTTATACAAGCTCCTCATACTATGAGATTATGCAACTCCCCGAATACCGGAGGAACACTTTGTGTGCTACCAAACATCACAACGTAAAAGGGTGATTATAAAGGTGCTCTACAGTTGTCTCCGAAGATGTTTGTTGGGTTGTCATATATCGAGATTAGAATTTGTCACTCTGTGTTTCAAAGAGGTATCTCAGGGCCCTCTCTGTAATACTCATCACTATAAGCTTTGCAAGCATTGTAACTAATGAGTTAGTTGTGAGATGAAGTATTACAGAACGAGTAAAGAGACTTGTCGGTAACGAGATTGAACTAGGTATAATGATACCGACGATCGAATCTAGGGCAAGTAACATACCGATGACAAAGGGAACAATGTATGTTGTTATGCGGTTTGAACGATAAAGATCTTGGTAGAATATGTAGGAACCAATATGAGAATCTAGGTTCCGTTACTGCTTATTGACCAGAGATGTGTCTCGGTCATGTTTACATAGTTCTCGAACCCGTAGGGTCCGCATGCTTAACGTTCGAAGATGATAGGTATTATGAGTTTATGTGATATGATGTACAGAAGATGGTTCGGAATCCCGGATGTGATCACGGACATGACGAGGAGTCTCAAAACGGTTGATGCATAAAGATTGATATATTGGACGACTATGTTTGGACACCAGAAGTCTTCCGGAGAAGCTTCGTATTGGGGAACGCAGTAATTTCAAAAATTTTCCTACGCACACGCAAGATCATGGTGATGTATAGCAACGAGAAGGGGAGTGTATCTTCATACCCTTGAAGATCGCTAAGCGGAAGCGTTTATCAACGCGGTTGATGTAGTCGTGCGTCTTCACGATCCGACCGATCCAAGTACCGAACGCACGGCACCTCCGAGTTACGCACACGTTCAGCTCGATGGCGTCCTCGCCTTCTCGATCCAGCAAGGCGGGCGAGGTAGTAGATGAGTTCGGCAGCCGCGACGGCGTGGTAGCGGTGTTGGTGAAGAACAATCTCCGCAGGCTTCGCCTAAGCACTACGGAAACTATGGCGGAAGCTAAACTAGAGGGGACGGGTTGCGGCACACGGCTTGGTGTTTCTTGATGTGTCTTTGGTGCTAGCCCTACCCTCTATTTATATGTTGAGCCTTGGGGTGAAACTTGGAGTAAAGCCTCCACAAAGTCGGTTTCACCCGAAGGCAAGAGTCCTTCTCGGACTCGGGGCGAGCCTTGAGTTCCGGCGTCTGACCCGACGCCGAGGACTCTGGCGTCGCCTCGAACTCCATAAAACTTCCTTTTGCGCTTTCCAAAAACCTTGTGGGCTTTCCCTTTAGGCCCAAATAACGTGTTCTCGTACCCAAACATTTCGGGAAACATCCGGAACCCCTTCCGGTGAATTCCGGAACCCTTCCGGAGATCAAACACTATTATCCCATATATCAAACTTTATCTCCGGACCATTAGGAGTTCCTCGTCATGTCCATGATCTCATCCGGGACTCCGAACAACATTGGTTACCAACATGTATAACTCATATAATACTATATCAATCAGCGAAACGTTAAGCGTCACGGACCCTACGGGTTCGAGAACTATGTAGACATGACCTAAAACCATTCTCGGTCAATAACCAATAGCGGGACTGGATGCCCATATTGGTTCCTACATATTCTCGAAGATCTTTATCGGTCGAGACCGCATAACAACATCGTTGTTCCCTTTGTCATCGGTATGTTTACTTGCGAGATTCGATCGTCGGTATCAATACCTAGTTCAATCTCGTTATCGGCAAGTCTCTTTACTCGTTCCGTGTCGTCATCTCATAACTAACTCATTAGTTACATGCTTGCAAGGCTTAGGTGATGAGTATTACGAGAGGGCCCAGAGATACCTCTCCGACAATCGGAGTGACAAATCCTAATCTCGAAATCGCCAACCCAACATTTGCCTTTGGAGACACCTGTAGTACTCCTTTATAATCACCCGATTCGTTGTGACGTTTGGTAGTACCAAAGTGTTCCTCCGACAAGCGGGAGTTGCATAATCTCATAGTTATAGGAACATGTATAAGTCATGGATAAAAGCAATAGCAACATACTAAACGATCGGGTGCTAAGCTAATGGAATGGGTCACGTCAATCAGATCATTCAACTAATGATGTGACCTTGTTAATCAAATAACAACTCTTTGTTTATGGTTAGGAAACATAACCATCTTTGATTAACAAGCTAGTCTAGTAGAGGCATACTAGTGACATATTGTTTGTCTATGCATTCACACATGTATCATGTTTCCGGTTAATACAATTCTAGCATGAATGATAAACATTTATCATGAAATAAGGAAATAAATAATAACTTTATTATTGCCTCTAGGGCATATTTCCTTGATCTCCCACTTGCACTAGAGTCAATAATCTAGATCACATCACCATGTGATTAACATCGATAGTTCACATCATCATGTGATTAACACCCATAGTTCACATCACCATGTGACCAACACCCAAAGGGTTTACTAGATTCATAATCTAGTTCACATCGCTATGTGATTAACACCCAAAGAGTACTAAGGTGTGATCATGTTTTGCTTGTGAGAGAGTCTTAGTCAGCGGGTCTTTCACATTCAGATCCGTTATGTATTTTGCAATTTTCTATGTCTACAATGCTCGCACGAAGCTACTCTAGCTAATTGCTCCCACTTTCAATATGTATCTAGATCGAGACTTAGAGTCATCGGATCGGTGTCAAAACTTGCATCGGCGTAACTCTTTACGACGAACCTTTTGTCACTTCCATAATCGAGAAACATATCCTTATTCCACTAAGGATAATTTTGACCGCTGTCGATGATCTACTCCTAGATCACTATTGTACTCCTGCGAAACTTCGGTGCAGGGTATACAATAGATCTGGTACACAGATGGCATACTTTATAGAAACTATGGCCAAGGCATAGTGAATGACTTTCATTCTCTTTCTATCTTCTGCCGTGGTCGGGTTTTGAGTCTTACTCAATTTCACACCTTGTAACACAGGCAAGAACTCTTTCTTTGATTGTTTCATTTTGAACTACTTCAAAATCTTGTCAAGGTATGTACTCATTGAAAAAAACTTATCAAGCATCTTGATCTATCTCTATAGATCTTGATGCTCAATATATAAGTAGCTTTACCGAGGTCTTTCTTTGAAAAACTCCTTTCAAACATTTCTTTATGCTTTGCGAATAATTCTACATTATTTCCGATCTACAATATGTCATTCACATATACTTATCGAAATCTTGTAGTGCTCCCACTCACTTTTAGTAAATCTGAGGCTTCACCGTAAGTCTCAGATAAAACTATATCTTTGATCAACTCATCAAAGCGTATATTCAACTCGAGATGCTTGCACCAGTCCATAGATGGATCATTGGAGCTTGCACACTTTGTTAGCTCCTTTGGATCGATAAAACCTTCGGTTGCATCATATACAACTCTTCCTCCTAAAACCCATTCAGGAATGCAGTTTTTACATCCATTTGCCAAATTTCATAAATTGTGGCAATTGCTAACATGATTCGGACAGACTTAAGCATCGCTACTGTTGAGAAAATCTCATTGTAGTCAACACCTTGAACTTGTCAAAAACCTTTTGCGACAAGTCGAGCTTTGTAGATAGTAACACTACTATCAGCGTCCGTCTTCCTCTTGAAGATCCATTTATTTTCTATGGCTTGCCGATCATCGGGCAACGCCACCAAAGTCCACACTTTGTTTTCATACATGGATCTCATCTCAGATTTCATGGCCTCAAGCCATTTCGCGGAATCTGGGCTCATCATCGCTTCCTCATAGTTCGTAGGTTCATCATGGTCTAGTTACATGACTTCCAGAACATGATTACCGTACCACTCTGGTGCGGATCTCACTCTGGTTTACCTACGAGGTTCAGTAGTAATTTGATCTGAAGTTTTATGATCATCATCATTAACTTCCTCACTAATTGGTGTAGGTGTCACAGGAACCAATTTCTGTGATGAACTACTTTCCAATAAGGGAGAAGGTACAATTACCTTATCAAGTTTTCTACTTTCCTCCCACTCACTTCTTTCGAGAGAAACTCCTTCTCTAGAAAGGATCCATTTATTAGCAACGAATGTTTTGCCTTCGGATCTGTGATAGAAGGTGTACCCAACAATTTCCTTTGGGTATTCTATGAAGGCGCATTTCTCGATTTGGGTTTGAGCTTATCGGGATGAAACTTTTTCACATAAGCATCGCAGCCCCAAACTTTAAGAAACGACAACTTTGGTTTCTTGCTAAACCACAGTTCATATAGTGTCATCTCAGCGGTTTAGATGGTGCCCTATTTAACGTGAATGCAGCTGTCTCTAATGCATGATCCCAAAGCGATATTGGTAAATCGGTAGAAACATCATAGATTGTACTATATCCAATAAAATACAGTTATGACGTTCGGACACACCATTATGATGTGGTGTTCGGTGGCATGAATTTGTGAAACTATTCCACATTGTTTTAATTGAAGACCAAACTCGTAACTCAAATATTTGTCTCCGATCAGATCGTAGAAATCTTATTTTCTTGTCACGATGATTTTTCCACTTCACTCTGAAATTCTTTGAACCTTTCAACTATTTCAGACTTATGTTTCATCAAGTAGATATACCCATATCTGCTCAAATCATCTGTGAAGGTCGAAAATAACGATACCCACCATGAGCCTTAACACTCATTGGATCGCATACATCGGTATGTATTATTTCCAATAAGTCGGTTGCTCGCTCCATTGTTCGGAGAAGCGGAGTTTTAGTCATCTTGCCCAAAAGGCACGGTTCGCAAGCATCAAGTGATTCATAATCAAGTGATTCCAAAATCCCATCAGTATGGAGTTTCTTCATCGCTTTACACCAATATGACCTAAGCGGCTGTGCCACAAATAAGTTGCACTATCATTATTAACTTTGCATCTTTTGGTTTCAATATTATGAATATGTGTATCACTACGATCGAGATCAATGAACCATTTTCATTGGCGTGTAACCATATAAGGTTTTATTCATGTAAGCAGAATAACAGCTTATTCTCTTATTTAAATGAATAACCGTATTGCAATAAACATGATCAAATCATATTCATGCTCAGCGCAAACACCAAATAACATTTATTTAGGTTCAACACTAATCCCGAAAGTATAGGGGTGTGCGA
Organism: Aegilops speltoides; assembly: GCA_021437245.1. NCBI lineage: Eukaryota > Viridiplantae > Streptophyta > Magnoliopsida > Poales > Poaceae > Aegilops > Aegilops speltoides. The sequence continues at coordinate 104,445,474 of CM038142.1, forward strand.
TGATGATCATATCAATCTTGAAACTACTTTCAACACACATCGTCACTTCTCTCTTAACTAGTTTACATTTTATACGCAACTCTGTTTGAGTTACTACTCTTAGCAACGAACCAGTACCAAATACCGAGGGGTTGCTATAAACACTAGTAAAGCACACATCAAACACTTGTATATCAAATATACCCTTTTTCACTTTGCCATCCTTCTTATCCACCAAATATTGAGGCAGTTCCGCTTCGGTGACCATTTCCTTTGCGGTGTTAGCACTTCGGTTTGAGCTTTGGTTCAGCTTTGGGCTTCTTCGTGGGAGTGACAACTTGCTTGTCAATCTACTTGAAGTTCCTTTCTTTCCTTTGCCCTTTTCTTGAAACTAGTGATCTTGTCAACCATCAACACTTGATGCTCTTTCTTGATTTCTACCTTCGTCGATTTCACCATCACGAAGAGCTCGGGAATCATTTTCGTCATCCCTTGCATACTATAGTTCATCACAGTTCTACTAACTTGGTGATGGTGACTAGAAATTCTGTCAATCACTATCTTATCGGAAGATTAACTCCCACTTGATTCAAGCGATTGAAGTATCCGGACAATCGAGCACATGCTCACTAGTTGAGCGATTCTCCTCCATCTTTTAGCTATAGAACTTGTTGGAGACTTCATATCTCTCAACTCGGTATTTGCTTGAAATATTAACTTCAATTCTGGAACATCTCATATGGTCTATGATGTTCAAAACATCTTTGAAGTCGATTCTAAGCCATAAAGCATGGTGCACAAAACTATCAAGTAGTCATCATCTTGAGCTATCCAAGCGTTCATAACGTCTCGCATCTGCTCCTGCAATAGATTCCGTCACCTAGCGGTGCATTAAGGACATAATTCTTACGTGCAGCAATGAGGATAAACCTCGGATCACGGATCAAATCCGCATCATTGCTACTAACATTTTTCAACACAATTTTCTCTAGGAACATATTAAAATAAACATATGAAAGCAACAACGCAAGCTATTGATCTTACAACATAATTTGCAAAATACTACGGGACTAAGTTCATGATAAATTTAAGTTCAATTAATCATATTACTTAAGAACTCCCACTTAGATAGACATCTCTCTAGTCATCTAAGTGATCACGTGATCAAATCAACTAAACCATAACCGATCATCACGTGAGATGGAGTAGTTTTCAATGGTGAACATCTTATGTTGATCATATCTTCTATATGATTCACGCTCGACCTTTCGGTCTCCGTGTTCGAGGCCATATCTGCATATGCTAGGCTCGTCAAGTATAACCCGAGTATTCTGCGTGTGCAAAACTGGCTTGCACCGTTGTAGATGGACGTGAGCTTATCACACCCGATCATCACGTGGTGTGCAGGCACGACGAACTTTGGCAGCGGTGCATACTCGGGAGAACACTTCTTGATAATTTAGTGAGAGATCATCTTATAATGCTACCGTCGATCAAAGCAAGATAAGATGCATAAAGGATAAACATCACATGCAAATCAATATAAGTGATATGATATGGTCATCATCATCTTGTGCTTCATGATCTCCATCTTGTTGCACCACCATGATCACCATCGTCACCGGTAGCGACACCTTGATCTTCATCGCAGCATCGTTGTCGTCTCGCCAAACTTATGCTACTACGACTATCGCTACCGCTTAGTGATAAAGTAAAGCATTACAGGCGATTGCATTGCATACAATAAGCGACAACCATATGGCTCCTGCCGATTGCCGATAACCGGTTACAAAACATGATCATCTCATACAATAAAATATCACGTCTTGACCATATCACATCACAACATGCCTGCAAAAACAAGTTAGGCGTCCTCTACTTTGTTGTTGCAAATTTTACGTGGCTGCTACGGGCTTAAGCAAGAACCGGTCTCACCTCGCATCAAAACCACAGCGATACTTCGTCAAATAGACTCCGTTTAACCTTCTCAAGGACCGGGCGTAGCCACACTCAGTTCAACTAAAGTGAGAGAGCAGACACCCACCAGTCACCTTTAAGCAATGAGTGCTCGTGGCGGTGAAACCAGTCTCGCGTAAGCGTCTGGCGTAATGTCGGTCAGGCGCTTCATCTCACAATACCGCTGAACCAAAGTATGACATGCTGGTAGGTAGTATGACTTGTATCGCCCACAACTCACTTGTGTTCTACTCGTGCAAAACATCAAACCATAAAAACCTAGGCTCGGATGCCACTATTGGGGAGCGCAGTAATTTCAAAAATTTTCCTCGCTGCGCAAGATCATGGTGATGTATAGCGAGAAGGGTGTATCTTCATACCCTTGAAGATCGCTAAGCGGGCGTTTATCAACGCGTTGATGTAGTCGTGCGTCTTCACGATCCGACCGATCCAAGTACCGAGCATACGGCACCTCCGAGTTACGCACACGTTCAGCTCGATGGCGTCCTCGCCTTCTCGATCCAGCAAGGCAGGCGAGGTAGTAGATGAGTTCCGCAGCACGACGGCGTGGTGGCGGTGTTGGTGAAGAACAATCTCGCGAGGCTTCGCCTAAGCACTACGGAAACTATGGCGGAAGCTAAACTAGAGGGGCGGGGTTGCGGCACACGGCTTGGTGTTTCTTGATGTGTCTTTGGTGCTAGCCCTACCCCTCTATTTATATGTTGAGCCTTGGGGTGAAACTTGGAGTAAAAGCCTCCACAAAGTCGGTTTCACCCGAAAGGCAAGAGTCCTTCTCGGACTCGGGGCGAGACCTTGGGTTCCGGCGTCGGACCCAGACGCCGAGACTCTGGCGTCGGCCCTGAACTCCATAAAACTTCCTTTGCGCTTTCCAAAAACCTTGTGGGCTTTCCCTTTAGGCCCAAATAACGTGTTCTCGTACCCAAACATTTGGAAACATCCGGAACCCCTTAGGTGAATTCGGAACCCTTCCGGAGATCAAACACTATTATCCCATATATCAAACTTTATCTCGGACCATTCCGGAGTTCCTCGTCATGTCCATGATCTCATCCGGGACTCGAACAACATTCGTTACCAACATGTATAACTCATATAATACTATATCGTCAGCGAAAGCGTTAAGCGTCACGGACCCTACGGTTCGAGAACTATGTAGACATGACCTAAAACCATTCTCGGTCAATAACCAATAGCGGGACCTGGATGCCCATATTGGTTCCTACATATTCTCGAAGATCTTTATCGGTCGGACCGCATAACAACATCGTTGTTCCTTTGTCATCGGTATGTTTACTTGCCCGAGATTCGATCGTCGGTATCAATACCTAGTTCAATCTCGTTATCGGCAAGTCTCTTTACTCGTTCCGTATCGTTATCTCATAACTAACTCATTAGTTACATGCTTGCAAGGCTTAGGTGATGAGTATTACCGAGGGGCCGAGATACCTCTCCGACAATCGGAGTGACAAATCCTAATCTCAAATCGCCAACCCAACATTTGCCTTTGGAGACACCTGTAGTACTCCTTTATAATCACCCGATTCGTTGTGGCGTTTGGTAGTACCAAAGTGTTCCTCCGGCAAACGGGAGTTGCATAATCTCATAGTTATAGGAACATGTATAAGTCATGGATAAAAGCAATAGCAACATACTAAACGATCGGGTGCTAAGCTAATGGAATGGGTCACGTCAATCAGATCATTCAACTACTGATGTGACCTTGTTAATCAAATAACAACTCTTTGTTTATGGTTAGGAAACATAACCATCTTTGATTAACAAGCTAGTCTAGTAGAGGCATACTAGTGACATATTGTTTGTCTATGCATTCACACATGTATCATGTTTCCGGTTAATACAATTCTAGCATGAATGATAAACATTTATCATGAAATAAGGAAATAAATAATAACTTTATTATTGCCTCTAGGGCATATTTCCTTCACTTCGGATATAACCGGAGTGCCGAGGGGTTACCGGAACCCCCCCGGGAACTAATGGGCCTCGATGGGCCCTAGTGGAGAGAGAGAGGGGCCAGCCAAGGCAGGCTGCGCGCGCCCTCCCCCTGAGTCTGAATAGGACAAGGAATGGGGAGGCGACGCCCCCCTTGCCTTCCCCCTCTCCCTCTCCTTCCTTCCCCCTCTCTCCCTTTAGGTGGAAACTTCCCCTATTGGGGCGCACCCTTGGACGGCGGCCGGCCTCCCCCTTGCTCCTTTATATATGGGGGCAGGGGGCACCCTAGAACACACAAGTTGACAATTGTTTTAGCCGTGTGTGGTGCCCCCCTCCAAAGTTACACACCTTGGTCATATCGTCGCAGTGCTTAGATGAAGCCCTGCGTCGGTAACTTCATCATCACCGTCACCACGCCGTCGTGCTGGCGAAACTCTCCCTCAACGTCATCTGGATCTAGAGTTCATGGGACGTCACCGAGCTAAACGTGTGTAGGTCGTGGAGGTGCCGTACCTTTGGTGCTAGGATCGGTCGGATCGTGAAGACGTACGACTACATCAACCGCGTTGTCATAATGCTTCCGCTTTCGGTCTATGAGGGTATGTAGACAACATTCTCCCCTCTTGTTCCTATGCATCACCTAGAGATAGATCTTGCATGATCATCAGATTTTTTTTGAAATTACCGCGTTCCCCAACAGTTACTAGTACTACTAACTACTAGTACTACTCGCTAGTTGCTTAGCTCGATCACCCAACCTGCCACATGGGGAGTTAAGTGTCACAAAATTTTGAGGTCGGCGGGAAAATCTCCCGCGACCCTGATTCGAGTAGTGCGAAGTTACCATCATACCCTTCAGAACATGCCTACAGATGATGCTTGGTAGGGGGCTGTTTTGGTAACTTCAGGTTCACCCTACCCAGCCAACCCCACCCGGCACCGAAAGTAGTACACCTTAATACTCCCCATTTTCTGTCCCCACCACAAAATTGACTTCTCCATGGCACCGCAGCCTTAGTGCTCCTCCCCTTCTACATCAGTGCACTTGTCCTCCGTAGCGCATCTGCCTCGTTGACGATGTCGTACGCCGCACTGGAGCCAGTCCGCCGTCGTCGTCGTACACGGAACCTCTTCCCCGGCACCGTCCTCCACGGTCTTAGATCTGCTTCCCCAAATCTAATGCCAGGCACAGAAGCACCACCGTCATGGACAATGAATTGACTCTCGTTGCCGACCATGATGCACAGAGGCCGCCGCGACCATCGTACTCCTCCTCGATTGGTAATGTGTGTATTGAATCTCTTAGCAGTAGATGTGCAGTTCCAATGTTGTTCATACCTACCCTTCAAATTTCCTGGTTGCTATTGTTCCCTAAAAGTAATTTTTTATAGCCTCCATGGTCCAACGGAATATCACCTTGTAATTGTGCGTCGCTCATGAATCGCGATGTGCTTGGGTAGGTCCTTCATCTGCAACCAGTAGTGTGGCAAATGATGGAAAAAAAATTAGAACCAACAAGATGCCCATGCGTTGCATGGAACATCAAGATGCATTTGTATGAGTAGTTTATCTTGCAGGATAAAAGGATGAACGAGGGAAATCCTTATTTGCAAATGTGGAGAGGGGTGTGGATATCTTTTTGCAAAATTGCCATAGTTCCCTTCTATCCATCGGATATAAATCGGACGATCTATATTGCAGGATGGCAGACACACCATCATCACCAACTCTATTTTTATAAGGTAGAGATAAATATAAAGATAAAATAAATATAAGAGTAGAGAAGAGAGTATAGATAGCAGGGACGTCGGGAAAGGATCGCACACGCGCGGGGAAAAAACTGCCGGGCGCATGCTAGTTTTGGCGCGCGGCATCCGGCGCACTTTATAAAATCTAACGTCCTCCCACCGCTCTGTGCCTTGCCACCGCTCTGTGCCTCACCACTGCTCTCTCCCTGCTCTTTCTTGCCTCGCCGCCGCCGCGCCACCATGCCGCCGCGTCGCCGGGAAACTTGGGGATACCGCAGCATCCGCGCGTGCCCCTCCGGCGGCTTATCCGTCGAGATCCGGTTCCGCGGGATGCACCTCGGCCTCGGCACTTTTGACACCACCCACAAGGCAGCACGCGCGTACGAAGCGGCGGTGTGGCACCTCCGGTAGCCTCATAGAACATTGAACTTTCCCAACATGCCCAGGCGGGAGCGGGCGCAGGAGCTCGCGCCTCCGCCGGGGCTTATCACCGACAAGGATCATCGCGACAACCGGAGGCGGGAGCACCGTCTTGGCATGGCCGAGATGGACGAGGAAGCCATGGCGCTGTGGCGCCAACACTTCCCATAGGACATCATCAACGAGCACGACGCGCAAAGAAGGGTGGAGCGAGCCGCCTATTGTAGGTGTCAAAACCGGCGGATCTCGGGTAGGGGGTCCTGAACTGTGCGTCTAAGGCTAATGGTAGCAGGAGGCGGGGGACACAATGTTTACTCAGGTTTGAGCCCTCTCTATGGAGGTAATACCCTACTTCCTGCTTGATTGATCTTGATGATATGAGTATTACAAGAGTTGACCTACCACGAGATCGTAGTGGCTAAACCCTAGAAGCTAGCCTATGATTATGATTATCCTTTTCCTATGGACTAAACCCTCCGGTTTATATAGAGACCGGAGGGGGCTAGGGTTACACAGAGTCGGTTACAGAGAAGGAAATCTACATATCTGTATTGCCAAGCTTGCCTTCCACGCAAAGGAGAGTCCCACCCGGACACAAGACGAAGTCTTCAATCTTGTATCTTCATAGTCCAACAGTCCGACACAAGTACATAGTCCGGCTGTCGGAGGACCCCCTAATCCAGAACTCCCTCAGTAGCCCCTGAACCGGACTTCAATGATGATGAGTCCGCGGTGCAGATTGTCTTCGGCATTGCAAGGAGGGTTCCTTCTCCGAATACCCCAAGGTAGGTTTTCGAACACATGAATCGTGTCCGGCTCTGCAAAACAAATTCCACTTACCACCATAGATAGCACAATATTCCACAAATCTAATTTGCTGACAACTTTTCATAGCATGACATCGCGCCGCGGCCCGGTCATTATACGAACCATTTTTCTCAACCTGCTACTACACATACTGCGAGGCGGATTTATTGGCACGTCTCGTCGAAGCAGAGATTGTGTCCCCTTATCACGGGATTCTCATCAATACGGGTGTGGGTAACCCCAGCGCGCCATCAACGCGACGCTTAGGGAATAAGCGAGTTTATGGGGGAAGTGGGCAAGCGCACAGTTTCTACCGCCTTTATAAAGAGATAAGGGTTCCCCTTTTCCACCCATGCCCTATTCTTCCTCTGCTCATCCATTCTCGCTCGAGCTCTAGCGCCCAAGCTTTCACCTTCTCTGCAAATTCATTCCAAGCATGTCCGGAGCGAGAGGCAAGTGGATGGCCTCTTCCGTCACGGAGGAGGACATTACAAAGCTTCGGGAGGCCGGATACCTGTCCGCAAACATCACGCACCGGCTTCCGGCCGAAGGGCAGATCATCCCCACCCCAAAACCCAAGAGCGGGTAGTGTTCCTCTCCCATTTCATCCGCGGATAGGGATTCCCCCTCCACCTTTGTCCGCAGGCTCATGTTCTACTACAGGCTGGACTTCCATGATCTGGCCCCCAATTTAATCCTAAACATATGGGCGTTTATCATCGTGTGCGAGGCCTTCCTCCGTATTACGCCCCACTTCGACCTATGGCTGAAGACCTTCAACGTGAAGCCAAAGGTGGTGGTTGCCCAGCAAGCAAAGTGTGAAGGCGCCATGGTGGGCAAGATGCCCAATGTAACCTGGCCCGAAGGCTCCTTCGTGGAGACTGTGAAGGGGTGGCAATCGGGGTGGTTCTACATCACCGAGCCGCGCAGCACTAACTGGGCAGCGACCCCCAAATTTCGATCCGGCGTCCCCATGCGGCTCACCTCCTGTAAAGAGAAGGGCTTAGCCTAGGGCTCATCGGTGGAGCTGACCGGACTTCAGACCTGTCTCCAAAATTTGATAGGCAAGAAAATCAAGCTTGTCAATGTGGTCCAGTTCATGCTCATCCACCGGATCCTTTCATGTCAGAGACGGGCTTACAATCTATGGGAGTTCGACCCGGCCGAACACCAGATGCTGCAGGAGCTCTTCGGCACGACGCACGAAGAAGTCTGGAAGGTGCTCTTCAAGGCCAAGGAGGTCCCTCCAGCCATAGCCGAAGATCGCGGACTCAGCGTGAAACGCCAAGCGCATCCGGTGAGTTTTTACATTTTGCAAGATGCGCCTTTTACCAGCACATTCGCGGGAGGAATCTAAGCCCCCATGCTGATTCAATAGGACTGGGTAGCGATAGCGGAGCGGATGGACTGTCCGGCTCCACTACCTGAGGATCCAGCATTGTCTCTTCTAAAGAAGATGTTGTTTCCAACGCCTTATGAGGTGCCGGAGAAGAAGGCCAAGAAGAAGGCCACGGCGACCAGGAAAGGTCTCCGACGCAAGGTTGTATCGGACGTGACGTACGAGGACACTGAGGCGCACTCCTCCAATAAAGACGAGGAGGAGGAAGAGGAAATCCATCCCCCAACCGGGGAAAAAAAAGAAAGGGCCCAGCAGGGGAGGCCGAGGCGTCCAAGAAGGGAAAGACCTTCCTTCCGGACCACTCCACCACGACCACCTACAGCGGCGAGGAGTGGCTGCCCAGAGACAAGCCCCTGGCAAAGTCGTAAGCATCCGGACACTATAATACTTACAGTATGTTTTGCTTTATTGCTTCTTATCATGCCGAACATGCATATGCAGTCCGGCCAAATCCCACATCGAGGTATCCTCTTCGGAGGGGTCCCTGGGCCCCTCGGCGATGAACAGCGATTCACTCCCGATAGCCTCCTCCCCCAAGCCCGCGGACGACACTGAGGTGTTGTCTCAGAGGATACGAGACCAGGGGGAGACAGTTCTGGAGACGCCCCCAGGCGAAATCCTAGTCGCCGGGCACATGGGAGGGAAGACCCCCATGGAATCCGATAACGGGGGGCACATCAATTCTGGCCCCCAGCCGAATACAGCTCCAGAAACCCAAGTGGTTCCGGATTTAGGCAAGCAACCTCTCTCTAAGGAGGGCGAGCCGCCTGTACCGATGACCTCTGTCCATCCAGAGGCATCGGATAACTTGCTAAGCACTTCGTGGCGCCTCCATTGATGAAGAACACCGTACCATTGTGAGTACGGTGATTGAGAAGGTCCGTTCCGCCAAAAGCGGATTGACCGAAGCCTGCGCCAGCCTCTTAACAGGCTTCTAGGTAAGTAACAAAACTGTAAGAAAATATCACAGTATAGATAGTAGCCCCTGATGCTCTATTTCGTGTTCGGAGAGAAAGGCCGAACAGAGGATCAAATAACATCCGCAGGAGTCTAACAGAAGATGTCTATGTGAATGAGCAGGCGTCGCTACTGGCCGCTGCCTCTCATACTGCGGAGGTCTCCGGACTGAAGCGGTACCAGGAGCAGACCGAGGGAGAGCTCGGCCTCGTGAAGAGGCAGCTCGAGGAAAACAAAGATACACAATACCCCGTCTGTGTATTTGAAAAGGAAAAATGGTCTCTGCTGATGAAAGCGTCATAAACTTTACAAGGGACCACGACTGAAGTGGCGGCCCTTAAGACGGCGCTGACTAAGGCTGAAGACAAAGCGGCCAAGGAGCGCACCGAGTGCGACAAGCAAGAGGCCCGGGTCAACGAGGTCCAGCAAGATCTCCAGGATTTCGTCCAAAAATACGAGTCCTTGGAGCGTGACTCTAAGACGCAAGAGTCCGAGCTTGTGAAGGCCCTCCAGAGTGTGAGAGACGCCAAAGCCGAAGACCAAAAGGCCCACCAAGAGATTCAGGCGGCCAAGAAGATTGCGGCGGGTAAGGCATTCATTATGCAAAGCAAGCATGTGAAGGAGACTTTCCTTTTACTTACCCGAATTTGGAGCTCTCCAGGAGCGTTCGCAGATCTGCCATGTTGCATATTAGATGCCGCAGAGTTCTACCGAGCCGAAGAAGGGAGCTCAATGGAGAAGTTGATCTGGTCTCAGTATATTGGGACCAAACACCCGATGCCCTTGAGCGACCAACTGAAGCAACTGGTCGAACTGCACAAGGCGGCTGAACTTGTGATGAAGGACCTCATAGTCCGGCTGTGGCCTGTGGAGCCTCTGCCCAGTAGCTACTTCAGCCTAGTAAAGCGGCTTGTGAGTGCCTGCCCGCAGCTTGAAGTTATAAAGCGGTCAGTTTGCATTGAGGGTGCGCGAATGGCCTTCGCCCGCGCAAATGTGCACTGGGCGAAGATGATGCCCAGAAGGTGATGACCGAAGGGCCACCGAAGGGCAAGGAGCATCGCCACCCCGAAAAATATTATGATAGTGTCCCGAAGGGATCCAGCCTTGTGGCGGAGCAATGTGCTAAGGATGTAATCTTTGAGTGAATGTACTCATTTTATTCTGTAATATGAAACAAGTTCTTTTGCGCAATATAACGCTTGTTGATTTAAAATTTTACCTTCTGTGCGGCCGTTTATAAAATCTGAGAGTTGGCCAGTCGTGGGCTTCTGCACCCATGTAACTAGTACAGGGGTGTTGAGGATAAATGTTATCAGTCTTTATCCAAATTTTTGGTCCTGAAGGAGGTGTTTAGTGCAACGAACAAGGCAATCGGACTATACAGCTTTATCACTCTCACTTAGCCATAGAAGTTCTATAATTTTAAATTTCGGCGTAGCCCCTGGTATTCAGAAGGCCGAACTTGGGGCACTATGCACGCCTAAATCGGACAAATGTCGATTCCTCGACCAAAGCGGAAAAAATCTTTAAGGATTTGAGACCTCTCGAACAGCGACCAGCTCTCGCCGCATCATGACAGTTAGTTTTCGGCTTTCTCTACTGAGGTGCTCGTCCGGAAGAACCGAGGCACAATCGTGGTAGCTCTCCCTGTGCCACCTTAGCCGATATAGCGGAACGTAAGGCAGCAAAACATGGGAGCCGAGCCATCCCAGCTATTGACCCAAGACATGATTCGGAGTTGATGCATATAAGGCTATAAGTTCGGGTGCCGCACTGTCGAAAGTGTTCGGACTTTTCTTGCCGTGTTATGGGGTACACTGAAGCCCCTGGCGAGCTGAACGTACCAAAATGTATGGGTGCAATTTTTAATAAATAAACAGTCAAGGAAAAAGATAAAGAAATGTAATAATAAGCTGACGTTGTACTTTTTTCCATTGTTATTTGAATAATACCTCAAGGCATGTGTATACAAGTAGTGCGATAAGAGAAATAGGACTATTTAACATGTCCTAGCCAAGAGCGAGCTGCCCGTGGGTATGTAAAACAGGTATAGCGATCGTTATCAGAGACCACCTGGGGATTCCATTATACGTCAAAGCTCCTTGCCTCCTTGGTGTTTCTGTCCCGTGATGGGTCCTATAATCAGGCTATCGGAAGAGCCTCCAGAAAAGAGGGACCTTGAAGAAAGAAAAGGGGTGAGGGTATACGGATCCTGGGGCGGTTGAGCCGCATTGTGGACCGCATTCTAGCTGTGCCTCCGTCTGTGCCCATGGTATTTTATGTGCGTAATTATGTACGTGCGGCACAAATTTCACCGCTTGACTGGGACTAGGACGGAGGCCGAATTGCTAGGCGAGCTCTGGATGTGCCGGACGATCCTGTTGCAGAGTACTTCGGACTCGCATGGCGGTGTCCGGGGGTTTTATTCCGAATTGGAGGTCTGCCTAAGAAGGCTGCTTTGTACTTCTACTACGTGGGCTGCAGTGTGGTCCTCCGTACAGAGGGAGTGCTCTGTGTTTCCATTGACTGTTATAACCCCGCGAGGTCCTGGCATCTTGAGCTTGAGGTATGCATAATGTGGTACCACATTGAATCTGGCAAATGCAGTTCGTCTGAGCAGTGCATGATAGTCACTTAGGAAGGGGACGATATCGAAGATTAACTCCTCACTTCGGAAGTTGTCCGGAGATCCGAAGACTACTTCCAGTGTGATAGAGCCCATGCAACAGGCCTCTACACCTGGTATGACACCTTTAAAGGTGGTTTTAGTGGGTTTGATCCTTGAGGGATCGATGCCCATTTTGCGCACTCTATCCTGATAGAGCAGGTTCAGGCTGCTGCCACCGTCCATAAGGACTCGTGTGTGGTGGAATCCATCAATGATGGGGTCGAGGACCAGCACGGACGAACCGCCATGACGGATACTGGTCGGATGGTCCCTGTGATCGAAGGTGATTGGACAAGAAGACCATGGGTTGAACTTTGGGGCGACTGGCTCCATCCCGTAGACGTCCCTTAGTGCATGCTTCCGTTCCCGCTTAGGAATATGGGTTGCGTATATCATATTTACCGGTTTTAGTTGGGGGGGATTTCTTCTGTCCTCATGTGTTCGGCAGCCGGGGCTCCTCGTCGCCATCACTATGCGGCCCCATTTCCTTGTTTTCGGCATTCAACTTGCCGGCATGTTTAAACACCCAACATTTTCTGTTGGTGTGGTTAGCTGGTTTATCGGGGGTGCCGTGAATTTGTCATGAACGATCAAGTATGTGGTCCAGATTAGACGGGACCAGATTGTTTCTTTTGACTGGCTTTTTCCGCTGACCGGACTTAGGGCCACTGAATCCGGCTTTGACGGCCGTGTCTTCGGTGTTATCGCCATTATTGCGACGCTTGTGTCTGCTGCGTCGGGGCTTGCCGTTGCTATCTCTGGCATCTAAGGTGCCAGGATTTATTGATGTGCTGTTGCTACGAGCCAGCCAGCTATCCTCGCCCACACAAAAGCGGGTCATGAGTGTCGTGAAGGCTGCCATGGACTTCGGCTTCTCTTGGCCGAGGTGTCGGGCAAGCCACTCATCATGGATGTTATGCTTAAAGGCCGCTAGGGCTTCGGCATCCGGACAGTCGACAATTTGGTTCTTTTTAGTTAGGAATCGAGTCCAGAATTTCCTGGCTGACTCTCCGGGCTGTTGGGTTATGTGACTTAAATCATCAGCATCCGGTGCTCGCACATAAGTTCCCTGGAAGTTATCCAAGAATGTGTCTTCCAGGTTCTCCCAACTTCCAATGGAGTTTGTCGGCAAACTAGTCAGCCAATGCCGAGCCAGTCCCTTGAGTTTTAGTGGGAGGTACTTGATGGCATGTAGATCATCCCCGCAGGCCATGTGAATGTGGAGAAGGAAATCTTCTATCCATACTACAGGGTCTGTAGTTCTATCGTAGGGCTCGATATTCACGGGTTAAACCCTTCTAGGAATTCATGCTCCATTACTTTGTCAGTGAAGCATAGGGGGTGTGTGGCCCCTCTATACCAGGCTAAATCATGACGCATTTCAAATGAGTCTGGTATGTTGTATTCGGCCAGGCCAGATTTGTATTTACTATATCCGGCGTGGCGTTCATCGTCACTTGTTGGGGCGCGCCTCCGTGATCCGTAGATCGATCTTGACTGTCCTACTTTGTTTTCCAATTCGTCTCCCAGGTCATGCGTGTTGCCCCGGGCCTTCATGTTTTTGCTTATTTGGCGACAGGGTGCGGGCTGGTGTTTGTCTCGGCCACGAGGTGGCCGGTCAGCCGCATCCTGCGCTGGTAGTGTAGGCTCTAGTGCCTCCTCCTCGAATTGAGGTAACAACCTGCACTTTGGGTAACTTTTGTTTGGGCGCTCGAGTTCGTATTCCTCGGCTGCCAGGACCTCGGTCCATCTATCAGTTAGCATATCTTGATCAGCTTGAAGCTGCTGCTGCTTTTTCTTTAGGCTTTTTGCAGTGGCTATAAGTCGGCGCTTGAAGCGCTCTTGCTCGATAGGATCCTCAGGCACGATAAATTCTTCGTCGTCGAGGCTCACCTCATCTTCGGAGAGGGGCATGTAATTGTTGTCCTTCGAGTCTCCATTCATTGCCTGTTTATCAGGGCTAGCTTGCCCATACTCCCATCCGGCTTGCTTGAAGCTTGGCTGGGCGGGATTATTTTCGTCTTCGGCATTATCCGGAGTGCTATTGTTTCTTGTGCCGGTATCGCTATTTTTGCTACGGCGGGGCTTAGAGCGGCGCCGCTGACGCCGGCGCTTAAATTGCTTCTCAAGGGGGTTGTCCTCTGTTGCCTCATCATCGTTGCTTTCTTTGGGAGTGTCCACCATATATATATATCATATGATGAGGTGGCTATCCAGCGCCCTGTGGGCGGTGGTTCCTGTTCTTCTCTGGCATCGTCGTCCATACCATTGATGTCTTCGGAGTCGAAATCAAGCATGTCGGTTAAGTCGTCGAAAGTGGCTATTAAGTGGGTGGTGGGTGGGAAATGAATATCTTCGTCGTCCGCTTCCCACTCAAGCCGGACATAGTTCGGCCAAGAATCTCCTGACAGGGAGAGAGACTTCAATGAATTTAGCACGTCACCCAAGGGCGAGTGCTGGAAGATATCTGCGGAGGTAAACTCCACGATCGGTGCCCAATCATAATCGATAGGCAGGGATGGGCACGGTTTGGAGCCTAGGGCCGGAGACGAATCCGAGGGTTCGAAGAGACAGACCTCATTGGGGGCGAAGTCTGTGTTCGCCTCTATTGCCAATGAGTATGCAGCCTTCGTGGCGGGGTCTATCCACCCGTCCTCGGATGGCGCGATCTACTCCGGATCTAAGGCCAGGGCAGCTGCAGGTGCGTTCTCATGAACACCGTCCGATGGCAGATCTGAGTCCTGCTCATCGTGGCTGTACGGCACACCTGTCATGGGCTCGAATCCATCGAAGATCAAGTCTCCACGGATGTCGGCACTGTAGCTCAGGCTTCCAAACCTGACCTGATGGCCAGGGGCATAGCTATCGATCTGCTCCAGATGGCCAAGCGAGTTGGCCCGCGGTGCGAAGCCGCCGAATATGAAGATCTGTCCGGAGAGTAAAGCCTCACCCTGGATTGCATCGTTGTAGATGATTGAAGGGGCCATCAAGCCTTATCGTGACGACACAGTGGAACTCTCAATGAAAGCACCAATGTTGGTGTCAAAACTAGTGGATCTCGGGTAGGGGGTCCCGAACTGTGCGTCTAAGGCTAATGGTAACAGGAGGCGGGGGACACCATGTTTACCCAGGTTCGGGTGAGGGAGTCCTGGATTAGGGGGTCCTCGGATAACTGGACTGTTGGACTATGAAGATACAAGATTGACGACTCCGTCCCACGTCCGGGTGGGACTCTCCTTTACGTGTAAGGCAAGCTTGGCAATTCAGATATGTAGATTTCCTTTTGTGTAACCAACTCTGTGTAACCCTAGCCCCCTCCAGTGTCTTTATAAATCGGAGGGTTTAGTCCATAGGACAAGAACAATCATAATCATAGGCCAGCTTCTAGGGTTTAGCCTCTACGATCTCGTGGTAGATCAACTCTTGTAATACTCATATCATCAAGATCTATCAAGCAGGAAGTAGGGTATTACCTCCATAGAGAGGGCCTGAACCTGGGTAAACATTGTGTCCCCCACCTCCTGTTACCATTAGCCTTAGACGCCCAGTTCTGGACCCCCTACCCGAGATTTGCCGGTTATGACACCGACATTGGTGCTTTCATTTAGAGTTCCATTGTGTCGTCACGATAAGGCTTGATGGCACCTTCAATCATCTACAACGATGCGATCCAGGGTGAGGCTTTCCTCGCCGGACAGATCTTCGCATTCGGCGGCTTCGCACTGTGGGCCAACTCGCTTGGCCTTCTGGAGCAGATCGATAGCTATGCCCCTGGCCATCAGGTCAGGTTTGGAAGCCTAAGCTACACTGCCGACATCCGTGGAGACTTGATCTTGACGGATTCGAGCCCATGATAGGTGCGTCGTACAGCTACGATGAGAAGGACTCGTATCTGCCAACGGACGGTGTTCATGAGAACGCACCTGCAGCTGCCCTGGCCTTAGATCCGGAGCAGATCACGCCATCCGAGGATGGGTGGATAGACCCCGCCACGGAGGCCGCATACTCATCGGCGATAGAACCGAACATAGACTTTCCCTCCGACGAGGTCTGTGTCTTTCGACCCTCGGACTCGTCTCCGGCCCTAGGCTCCGAACCGCGCCCATCCGTGCCTATCAAACCTGATTGGGCACCGATCATGGAGTTTACCTCCGCGGATATCTTCCAGCACTCGCCCTTGGGCGACGTGCTAAATTCATTGAAATATGTCTCCCTGTTAGGAAATTCTTGGACGAACTATGTCCGGTTTGAGTGGGAACTATGTCCGGCTTGAGTGGGAAGCATACCCCGCACACCCCCTATGCTTCAATGACAAAGTAATGGAGCGTGAATTCCCAGAAGGGTTTAAGCCCGTGAATATCGAGCCCGACGATGGGACTACAGACCCCGCGGTATGGATAGAAGATTTCCTTCTCCACATTCAGATGGCCCGCGGGGATGATCTACATGCCATCAAGTACCTCCCACTAAAACTCAAGGGACCGGCTCGGCATTGGCTGAATAGTTTGCCAGCAAACTCCATTGGGAGTTGGGAGAACCTGGAAGACGCATTCTTGGATAACTTCCGGGGCACTTATGTGCGACCACCAGATGCTGATGATTTAAGTCACATAACCCAATAGCCCAGAGAGTAAGCCAGGAAATTCTGGACTCGGTTCCTAACTAAAAAGAATCAAATTGTCGACTGTCCAGATGCCAAAGCCTTAGCAGCCTTTAAGCATAACATTCGTGATGAGTGGCTTGCCGACAGCTCGGCCAAGAGAAGCCGAAGTCCATGGCAGCCCTCACGACACTCATGACCCGCTTTTGTGCGGGCGAGGATAGCTGGCTGGTTTTTAGCAATAGCACATCAATAAATCCTGGCACCTCAGATGCCAGAGATAGCAACGGCAAGCCCCAACGCAACAGACACAAGCGTCGCAATAATGGCGATAACGCCGAAGAAACGACCGTCAATGCCGGATTCAGTGGCTCTATGTCCGGTTAGCGGAAAAAACCATTCAAAAGAAACAATCCGGGCCCGTCCAGTCTGGACGGCATACTCGATCGTTCATGTCAAATTCACGGGACCCCCGATAAACTAGCCAACCACACCCAACAGAGAATGTTGGGTGTTTAAACAGGCCGGCAAGTTGAATGCCGAAAACAAGGAAAAGAGGCCGCATAGTGATGACGGCGAGGAGCCCCGGCTACCGAACATAGGAGGACAGAAGAAATCCCCCCCATGTAAAAAGTATAAATATGATATACGCATCCCATATTCCTAAGCGAGAACGGAAGCGTGCACTAAGGGACGTCTACGCGAGGGAGCCAGTCGCCCGAAAGTTCAACCCATGGTCTTCTTGTCCGATTACCTTCGACCACAGGGACCATCTGACCAGTATCCGTCATGGCGGTTCGGCCGCGCTGGTCCTCGACCCCATCATTGACGGATTCCACCTCACACGAGTCCTTATGGACGGTGGCAGCAGCCTGAACCTGCTCTGTCGGGATCACGGTCGCCAAAATGGGCATCGATCCCTCAAGGATCAAACCCACTAAAACCATCTTTAATGGTGTCATACCAGGTGTAGAGGTCTGTTGCACAGGCTCAATCACACTGGAAGTAGTCTTCGGATCTCTGGACAACTTCCGAAGTGAGGAGTTAATCTTCGATATCGTCCCCTTCCGCAGTGGCTATCACGCACTGCTCGGACGAACCGCGTTTGCCAGATTCAATGCGGTACTGCATTATGCTTACCTCAAGCTCAAGATGCCAGGACCTCGCGGGGTTATAACAGTCAATGGAAACACAGAGTGCTCCCTCTGTACGGAGGAGCACACTGCGGCCCTCGCAGCAAAAGTACAAAGCAGCCTTCTTAGGCAGACCTCCAATTCGGCAATAAAACCCTCGGACACCACCAAGCGAGTCCGAAGTACTCTGCAACAGGATTGTCCGGCACGTCCAGAGCTCGCCTAGAAATTCGGCCTCCGTCCTATTCCCAGTCAAGCGGTGAAATTTGTGCCGCGCGTACATAATTACGCACTTAAAACACCATGGGCACAGACGGAGGCACAGCTAGAATGTGGTCCACAATGTGGCTCAGCCGCCCCAGGATCCGTATTACCCTCACCCCTTTTCTTTATTCCAGGTCCCTCTTTTCTGGAGGCTCTTCCGATAGCCTGATTATCGGACACATCACGGGACCGAAACACCAAGGAGGCAAGGACCTTTGACGTACAAGGGAATGCCCAGGTGGTCTCTGATAACAATCGATATACCTGTTTTACATACCCACACGCAGCTCGCTATTGGCTAGGAAATGTCAAATAGTCCTATTTCGCTTATCACACTACTTGTATACACATGCCTTGACGTATTATTCAAACAACAATGGAAAAAATGTACAGCGTCAGCTTATTATTACATTCTTTACCTTTTTCCTTCGCTGTTTATTTATTGCAAATTGCACCCGTACATTTTGGTACGTTCAGCTCGCCAGGGGCTTCAGTGTACCCCATAACACGGCAAGAAAAGTCCGAACACTTTCCACAGTGCGGTACCCCGAACTTATAGCATTATATGCATCTACTCAGAATCATGTCTTGGGTCAATAGTTGGGATTGTTCGGCTCCCATGTTTTGCTGCCTTACATTCCGCTATATCGGCTAAGGTGGCATAGGGAGAACTACTGTGATTGTGTCCCGGTTCTTTCGGACGAGCACCTCAGTAGAGAAACCCGAAAAGTGACTATCATGATGCGGTGAGAGCTGGTCGCTGTTCGAGAGGTCTCAAATCATTAAAGATTTTTTCCGCTTGGGGCAAGGAATCGGCCTTTGTCCGATTTGGGCGTGCATATATAGCGCCCCAAGTTCGGCCTTCCGAATACCAGGGGCTACGCCAAAATTTAAAATTATAGAACTTCTATGGCTAAGTGAGAGTGATAAAGCTATATAGTCGGATTGCCTTGTTCGTTGTGCTAAACACCTCCTTCAAGGACCAAAAATTTGGATAAAGAGTGTTTAGATTTATCCCAAACACCCCTGTACTAGTTACATGGGGGCAGAAGCCGACGACTGGCCAACTCTCAGATATTATAAATGGCCGCACAGAAGGTAAAATTTTAAATCAACAAGCGTTATACTGTGCAAAAGAACTTGTTTCATATTACAGAATAAAATGAGTACATTCAATCAAAGATTACATCCTTAGCACATTGCTCCGCCACAAGGCGGGATCCCTTCAGGACACTATCATAATACTTTTCGGCGTGGCGATGCTCCTTGCCCTTCGGCGGCCCTTCGGTCATCAACTTCTCAGCATCCATCTTCGCCCAGTGCACTTTTGCGCGGGCAAAAGCCATTCGCGCACCCTCAGTGCGAACTGACCGCTTTATAACTTCAAGCCGCGGGCAGGCACTCACAAGCCGCTTTACTAGGCCAAAGTAGCTACTGGGCAGAGGCTCGGCAGGCTACAACCGGACTATGAGGTCCTTCATCGCCAGTTCAGCCGCCTTGTGCAGTTCGACCAGTTGCTTCAGCTGGTCGCTCAAGGGCATCGGGTGTTCGGTCCCAATATACTGAGACCAGAACAACTTCTCCATCGAGCTCCCTTCTTTGGCTCGATAGAACTCTGCGGCATCCGATATGCTGCGCGGCCGATCTGCGAACGCTCCTGGAGAGCTCCAAATTCAGCTAAGTAAAAGGAAAGTCTACTTCACATGCTTGTTTTGCATAATGAATGCCTTACCCGCTGCAATCTTCTTGGCCGCCTGAATCTCCTGCATGGCCTTTTGGGCTTCGGCTTTGGCGTCTCGCACGCTCTGGAGGGCCTTCACAAGCTTAGACTCTTGCGTCTTAGAGTCACGCTCCAAGGACTCGTATTTTCGGACGAAATCCTGGAGCTCTTGCTGGACCTCATTGACCCGAGCCTCTTGCTTCTCGCGCTCGGCGCGCTCCTTGGCCGCTTTGTCTTCGGCCTCAGTCAACGCCGTCTTAAGGGCTGCCACTTCGGTCGTGGCCCATAGTAAAGTTCATGATGCTTTCATCAGCAGAAACCATTTTTCCTTTTCAAATACACAGATGGGGTATTGTGTACCTTTGTTTTCCTTGAGCTGCCTCTTCATGAGGCCGAGCACTCCCTCGGTTTGCTCCAGGTCCCGCTTCAGTCCGGAGACCTCCGCAGTACGAGCGGCAGCGGCCAGTAGCGACGCCTGCTCATTCACATAGACATCTTCTGTTAGACTTCTGCAGATGTTATTTGATCCTCTGTTTGGCCTTTCTCTCCAAACACTAAACAGAGCATCAGGGGCTACTGTCTATACTATGATATTTTCTTACAATTTTGTTACTTACCTCAAAGCCTGTTAAGAGGCTGACGCAGGCTATGGTCAATCCGCTTTTGGCGGACCGGACCTTCTCAATCACCGTACTCTTAATGGTACGGTGTTCTTAACCAATGGAAGCGCTGCGAAGCGCTTCCAGCAAGTTAAACGATGCCTCTGGATGGACAGAGGTCATCAGTACAGGCAGCTCTCCCTCCTTAGAGAGAGGCTGCCTGCCTGAATCCGGAAGCACTTGGGTTTCCGGAGCCGTATTCGGCTGGAGGCCAGACTTGCTGTGGCCCCCGTTATAGGAGTCCATGGGGGTCTTCCCTCCCATGTGCCCGGCGACTGGGATTTCGCAAGGAGGGTCCCCAGAACTGTCTCCCCCTAGTCTGGTATCCTTTGAGACAACACCTCGGTGTTGTCCGCGGGCTTGGGGGAGGAGGCTGTCGGGAGTGAATTGCTGTTCATCGCCGACGGGCCAGGGACTCCTCCGAAGAGGATACCTTGATGTGGGATTTGGCCGGACTGCATATGCATGTTCGGCATGATAAGAAGCAATAAAGCAAAACATACTGGAAGTATTATAGTGTCCGGATGCTTACGACTTTGCCACGGGCTTGTCCCTAGGCAGCCACTCCTCGTCGTTGTAGGTGGCCGTGGTGGAGTGGTCCGGAAGGAAGGTCTTTCCCTTCTTGGACGCCTCGGCCTCCCCCTGCGGGGCGGCCTTTCTTTTCTTCGCCCCCCCCCCGGTTGGGGGGAGGGATTTCCTCTTCCTCCTCCTCGTCTTTGTTGGGGGAGTGTGCCTTGGTGTCTTTGGATGTCACGTCCGATACAACCTTGCGCTGGAGACCTTTCCTAGTCCCCGCGGCCTTCTTCTTGGCCTTCTTCTCCGGCACCTCATAAGGCGCCGGAAACAGCATCTTCACTAGAAGAGACGATGCTGGATCATCAGGTAGTGGAGACGGACAGTCGATCCGCTCTGCTATCACTACCCAGTCCTATTGAATCAGCATGGGCGCTGAGTCCACGATCTTCGGCTATGGATGGAGGGATCTCGTTGGCCTTGAAGAGCACCTTCCAGACGTCTTCGTGCTTCGTGCCGAACAGCTCCTACAGCATCTAGTGTTCGGCCGGGTCGAACTCCCACAGATTGTAAGCCCGTCTCTGACACGGAAGGATCCGGCGGATGAGCATGACCTGGACCATGTTGACAAGCTTGATTTTCTTGCCTATCATATTTTGGACGCAGGTCTTAAGTCCGGTCAGCTCCACCGATGAGCCCCAGGCTAAGCCCTTCTCTTTCCAGGAGGTGAGCCGCATGGGGACGCCGGATCAAAATTCAGGGGTCGCTACCCAGTTAGTGTCGCGCGGCTCGGTGATGTAGAACCACCCCGATTGCCACCCTTCACGATCTCCACGAAGGAGCCTTCGGGCCAGGTGACATTGGGCATCTTGCCCACCATGGTGCCTCCGCACTCCGCTTGCTGGCCAACCACCACCTTTGGCTTCACGTTGAAGGTCTTCAACCATAGGTCGAAGTGGGGTGTAATGCAGAGGAAGGCCTCACACACGACGATAAACACTGAGATGTTGAGGATGAAATTGGGGGCCAAATCATGGAAGACCAGCCCGTAGTAGAACATGAGCCTGCGGACAAACGGGTGGAGGGGGAATCCCAGTCTGCGGACGAAATGGGAGAGGAACACTACCCGCTCCTGGGGTTTCAGGGTGGGGATGATCTTCCCTTCGGCCGGAAGCCGGTGCGTGATGTTTGCGGACAGGTATCCGGCCTCCCGAAGCTTTGTAATGTCCTACTTCATGATGGAGAATCTCGTGATAAGGGGACACGATCTCTGCTTCGACAAGACGTGCTAATAAAACTGCCTCGCAAGATGTGCAGTGGTCGGTTGAGAAAAATGGTTCGAATAATGACTGGGCCGCAGCATGATGTCACGCTATGAAAAGTTGTCAGCAGATTAGATTTGTGGAATATTGTGCTCTCTACGGTGGTAAGTGGAATTTTTTTTGCAGAGCCGGACATGATTCGTGTGTTCAAAAACCTACCTTTGGGGTATTTGGAGAAGGAACCCGCCTTGCAATGCCGAAGATAATCTGCGCACTGGACTCATCGTCATTGAAGTCTGATTCAGGGGCTATTGAGGGAGTCCTGGATTAGGGGGTCCTTCAACACCTGGACTATGTACTTGTCCCGGACTATTGGACTATGAAGATACAAGATTGAAGACTCCGTCCCGTGTGCGGGTGGGACTCTCCTTTGCATGGAAGGCAAGCTTGGCAATTCGGATATGTAGATTTCCTTCTCTGTAACCGACTCTGTGTAACCCTAGCCCCCTCTGGTGTCTATATAAACCGAAGGGTTTAGTCCATAGGAGAAGAACAATCATAATCATAGGCTAGCTTCAAGGATTTGGCCTCTACGATCTCGTGCTAGATCAACTCTTGTAATACTCATATAATCAAGATCAATCAAGAAGGAAGTAGGGTATTACCTCCATAGAGAGGGCCCAAACCTGGGTAAACATTGTGTCCCCCGCCTCCTGTTACCATTAGCCTTTGACGCCCAGTTTGGGACCCCCTACCCGAGATTCGCCGGTTTTGACACCGACATCGGGCCCTCTCTATGGAGGTAATACCCTACTTCCTGCTTGATTGATCTTGATGATATGAGTATTACAAGAGTTGATCTACCACGAGATCGTAGAGGCTAAACCCTAGAAGCTTGCCTATGATTATGATTATCCTTTTCCTATGGACTAAACCCTCCAGTTTATATAGACACTGGAGGGGGCTAGGGTTACACAGAGTCGGTTAAAGAGAAGGAAATCTACATATCCGAATTGCCAAGCTTGCCTTCCACGCAAAGGAGAGTCCCACCCGGACACGAGACGAAGTCTTCAATCTTGTATCTTCATAGTCCAACAGTCCGGCACAAGTACATGGTCCGGCTATCCGAGGACCCCCTAATCCAGGACTCCCTCACCTATCGCGAGGACAAGCGTATGTGGAAAGCGACCGCTCAATTCAACATGAGGCTAGGAGCAGCGTCGCCTTGGGACTCCGACGATGATCGGTATCTTCACGCCTACATTGAGACATCGCAGGAGGACATCACCGAGGAGGAGTCAGATGACGAGGAGTATTTGAACTATCTATTTTTTATCTATCTATGCTATATCTATGCTGAGAACTATCTATGTCTCTCCTATCTACTCTCTATCTCTACTTCTCTATCTCAGCACTCCGGGCCCGCAAAAAATGGCTATTCCTGTGCTGTAAACGCTTTTTTAACACGCCGCGCATTGTACTTCTGTTGGAGATGGTCTAACATGGCAGACGAGTGCTTTAATGTTTCCCACAAGATGCGTGAGTATTACTAGTATAATTTTCTTGCCATGTTGAGATTTTAAAACCACAAGTGCAAACATGCAGAGGAGCAATGAAGAGCAAACACGGGATATTGGGGACATCTTCAAGGAGTGTGGCAAATGAAAAAGGAGCTACACCGAACCTGTAAAACAAGCTTTAGTAAGTAACACCCTTTCAATTACTTTCGTTTTCCCTCGTATTCTTTGATGTGTATATGTTGTAGTTTCTGTTTCTCTTAGCCTCATGTTCTTCGATGTGTAATAAGGAGAGTCTTAATCGTCCTAATGCTTTCGATTTTAGCTTGATGTAGAAAGTGGGTGTTCTCACCTTGGAGTCTGTTTTTATATTTTTCCTTTTGAATTCACTTCTCCGAGTCCTGATTATCTGGCTTCTACTAAATGCATCTGGGTTGCTCCGAGTATTGATCTAAAAAAGAAGTAACTTCATGTCAGGATGTAGTTCCTGCGAGGAGGGAAGTATGGTCACCTCGAGCTCATGTTTCCAAAATGAGACTGGATTACATACAAGCTGCCTGTTCCCTAATGATGTTGAATTAGACACAAGATGCAAATTCCCAGATGATGCTGGATTACACACAAGTCAGGTGGAGTCATCAACTGTTTGTGTCCTCGTCGCTCCAGTAAAGGATGAAAGAAAGCATGCAGAAGCCCTTGAGAATGTAGCCGAGTTCCTGAAGAAGCAAATAAAGCAATCAGATGCTCTCTTCACCCAAGCCAAAGAAGAGATGGAAGAAGCCAGAAAGAAGCTAGCAGAGGCAGAGCAGGCTAGGCGTCTCCTACTATCTAAAACTGTTGTAAATACAAATTTTCCTTCATAATAACTAGGTTCAAATGTTTATCCAGTCAGCATGCCTATTGTGATGTCCGTGCATCCACTGATGTGGCACAAAATAATTTTTTTACGGGTCATGTAATAACAGCAATTACTTTCCAAAAAATAACAGACGAAGCATTGGACATGGTATAGTTCACGCGCAAGCCCAACATTCCAAGTTCAACTTCCACATCAAACTCATGCTCATAGATATTTGCACATTCATAGATAATGTCCACAACCATGATTCACTTCAAAGCCAAAAAAATGTGAGGAGAGTTATAAATAAAGAAAAACCTCTAGTTCCTACTACCAGTGCGAGCACAACAAGTCAAGACCATGCGTAATTAATTATATTTTGGTCATTTTTTTACTAATCGTGAATAACTTCTGGAAGCATGTATAATTTCTAATGTCGGCCGCGGCTGGGGTCCATGATGTTTTGAGTCAAACCAGGAAACACACCGGGTGTCTATGCTAGCAACGCGGTGGTCGTAGAATTCCTGGGTTCAGAGTGGCGGCGGCTACCATGGTCTACTATTCCTCGGTGTCAGCAGTGGCCGCAAATGTATTGGCCACCTCAGCCAGCATGCCACGGTTCCGCCAATGTTTGCGTCGGATGGCGCGCCCAACCACAATGCACTGGACGTCGTTGTCCCCCGTGTGCCGGCATGCAGCAACTGGCCACTCCTTGATGACCCACAAGTGTAGGTGATCTATCGTAGTCCTTTCGATAAGTAAGAGTGTCGAACCCAACGAGGAGCGGAAGGAAATGATAAGCGGTTTTCAGTAAGGATCCTTTATGTAGCAAAGGATAGGCCTAGACAATTTCTAATAATGAGAAAGGAGCTCCCAAGGACACATGGGAATTATCGTTAAGCTAGTTTTCATCACATTCATATGATTCGCGTTCGGTACTCTGATAATTTGATATGTGGGTGGACCGATGCTTGGGTACTGCCCTTACTTGGACAAGCATCCCACTTATGATTAACCCCTAATGCAAGCATCCGCAACTACAAAAGAAGTATTAAGGTAAACCTAACCACAGCATTAAACATATGGATCCATATCAGCCCCTAACGAAGCAGTGCATAAACTAGGGTTTAATCTTCTGTCACTCTAGCAACCCATCATCCACTTATTACTTCCCGATGCCTTCCTCTAGTCCCAAATAATGGTGAAGTGTCATGTAGTCGACATTCACATAACACCACTAGAGGAAAAGACAACATACATCTCATCAAAATATCGTACGAATACCAAATTCACATGACTACTAATAGCAAGACTTCACCCATGTCTTCAGGAACAAACGTAACTACTCACAAAACATATTCATGTTCATAATCAGAGGAGTAATAATATGCATAAAGGATCTGAATATATGATCTTCCACCAAGTAAACCAATTAGCATCAACTACAAGTAGTAATCAACACTACTAGCAACCCACAGGTACCAATTTGTGGTTTTGATACAAGATTGGATACAAGAGATGAACTAGGGTTTTGAGAGGAGATGGTGCTGGTGAAGATGTTGATGGAGATTTACCCCCTCCCGATGAGAGGATCGTTGGTGATGACGTTGGTGATGATTCCCCCCTCCCGGAGGGAAGTGTCCTCGGCAGAACAGCTCCGCCGGAGCCTAGATTGATTCCGCCAAGGTTCCGCCTCGTGGCGGCGGATTTTCATCCCGTAAGCTTGCCAACGATTTTTTCTAGGGTAAAAGCTCTAATATAGCAGAAGATGGACACCAGATGCCCACCAGGGGGCCGCGGAGATAGGGGGCGCGCCCAGTAGGGGGGGCGCCCTCCACTCTCCTAGACAGGGTGTGGACCCCTGGTGTATTTCTTTCGCTCAATAATTCTTATAAAATCCAAAAAACATGTTTTGTGGAGTTTCAGGAATTTTGGAGCAGTGCAGAATAGATTTCCAATGTTTGCTCCTTTTCCAGTCAAAATTCCAGTTGCCGGTATTCCCCTTCTTCATGATAAACCTTGTAAAATAAGAGAGAATAGCCATAAGTATTGAGATATAATGTGTAATAATGGTCCATAATGCAATAAATATTGATATAAAAGCATGATGCAAAATGGACGTTGATGGATTCATGTACCTAGGGTAGGGTCATAGGCCTGACCTAAACGTCCTACCCAAGGATACCCTTAGAAGAAGTCACCTTCCAGTCGACCAACGAAGAACCCACTCGACTGGCTAGAAGGACTCGACCATGGAGACTCACTCGACCATGAAGATACACTCGACCACCAGAAGGTCGGCGGGCACTCCATAGCGCAACGGCCTGTAATTGAATAGACTTAATGATAGTTAAGGCACTTTATGAGGGGCGTTACCAGAAACGCCCCAGGCTTAATGTACTTTAACCTCTCCATTATGTGGGCTGGCTGGGGTCCTGGCGCACTCTATATAAGCCACCCCCCTCCACAGGCAGAGGAGTTCGCACTCTTGTAATACTTACACACATAAACCACTCGACCGCCTCAGGGCTCCGAGACCTAGGGCTTTTACTTCCTCCGAGAAGGGCCTGAACTCGTACATCGCTTGTGTTCACAACCTCTCCATAGCTAGGACCTTGCCTCTCCATACCTACCCCCACTCCAGGAGGCTCCACTCGACATCGAGGCGCTCCCCGTCCGCGGTGCGACGCACTTTCGCGCATGTGTCCGCCGCGTTCTGCTGTGGCAACCGTCGACCCCGTATCGGTCGACTCCTTTATCGGTCGCTCGCCCGGTCTCCGGCCAGCGCAAGCGCTCTGGTCGGTCGAGACTCCAGCGGTGGGTGAAGCACACGGTGGCTCGCCAGACAGCCATCGCCCAGGTCACGGCAATTGAGCCCGACGAGTCCCTCTACGGCCTGTTCGACCTGTCGACTGGCTCCGTAGAGACTGCATCCGAATGCGATAGCAGTGATCCAGCGACGGAAATCCTCATGGTCGACGGTCCCCGCAGTCCTCCCGGCTTCGCCCATGGGGGCGGAGCAGGCGGGGGAGGTGACCCGGTGCAAGACCACGAAGAGTACCAGCCCGAAACACTCGACTCTCTGCAGAGAGAGGAGCTTCGCCGCAGGAACATGGATGCCCTGCATACTCCCATCGCGGGAGAAACCCCTGAGGCTCGCGCCTTGGAGGAGGCACGTTTGGCCAATGTCGCCGAACACGCTCGCTTGGAGAACCTTCAGCGAGCACTCGGCGACGCGACGCGCAACGAAGTTCTGAAGATACGGTCGGCGTCGACTCTTCCCGCCGACTTCGGTATACCGCCGCCAATTCAAATTTAGCAACGCAACCCGTATAGCGAGTCCATCCAGCCTTCTTAGTCGGAAGGGAGGGGCTTGATGCGCTTCGAGATTTACTCCGAGCAGCGGAGACGTAACTCAGCCGTGTCGCGATCGCAAGCAGAATTCACAATCGATCCGTCGCTGCGAATCTGCTCATCGGCTCACGATCCCAGATCGCCTCCACGGCGGGAAGAAGGGCGCGACAACCGGCGAGATCAAGATGGAGACCGACACGACCGGGATGACAGCGTCCGAGTGCTGCTTTCCCCCGAGGGAAGGGTCTTACGCTCCTCGGCGGCAGGATGACAGACGTCGATTCATGACGGGCGGAGAGTTCCAACGACCCGAGGAACCGAGCTTCGACGCGATCCATTATCGTGCAAGGCTTGGTCGAGCAGGCAGAGCCCATCGAGGCGGACCGAGAGGATGCACCCACAAGCAATCGAGTGCATGTTTCGGTCCGGAGTGTTTTAGCAGGGCTACCAGAGCCGCAGATGATTCCCCCAATTTCAGGTTGGCAACAGAGTCAAAATTCATCGGGAGTCCAAGCACGAAACTTGGCTTGAAGATTACCGAGTGGCTGTCCAGTTGGCGGTGGGAATGACGAGGTGGCCATGAAACATTTGCCCCTCATGTTGGAAGGTTCTGCGGGGCATGGCTGAATCGATTACCTCAAGCGATATATACACTTGGGAAGATTTGTCCCGAGTGTTCGCTCGAACTTTTGAGGGAACACACCAGCGACCGGCTGGCTTGACAGAGCTGCAAGTCGTGTGCGAAGACCAATGAGACTCTCCGAGAGTACATTCAGAGGTGGATCACTCGCACCATACTATGGAAAATGTGTCGGACCATCGGCGGTTTGCCTTCAAAGATGGCGTCAAAACAGAGAATTGAGTCGAAGTTTGGTCGAACCGCGACATGACCTTGAGTCGAATGATGGAGATTGCTACCAAGCACGCATGACGCAAGGAAGAAGACCGACTCAAGCGGCAAGTACAAGCCAAGTCGATCGGAGAAGGGAAATTCCAATCGGAAGCGAAGCGGAAAGCCGAGCCAGCAGCTCTCGGAGAGGCCCCGCCGTCACTCAGGGGAAGTTCAAGGGGAAGCCAAAAGGATCCTGGAATCCTAAGAAAGTAAAGGATAAAGAAGGAAGTGTCGTGATGGATATGCCATGCCATATTCACACGAAGAAAGATGAAGAGGGCAACATCATTTACCGAAAACACACCACTCGCCAGTGTCGACTCCTGATCCAGCAGTTTCAGGGAAAACAGTCTAAGGACAAGGAGAAGGAGCCGACAAGGCGGAGACAAAGAGGACAAGGAGGAAGAATATCCACATGTCAACTCCACTCTAATGATCTTCGCAGATGTGGAAAGCAAAAGTCGATCGAAAGTCATTAACCGTGAGGTGAACATGGTTGCCCCAAGAAACCAAGTTATGTGAAGTGGTCCCAAATACCCATCACATTCGACCAATCGATAATCCGACTCATATTGCCACCCCGGGCGGCAAGCTTTGGTGGTCGATCCAATTGTCGAAGGCACTTTCGACGAAAGTCTTGATGGATGGTGGTAGTGGGCTGAACTTGTTATATGCGCACACATTGAAAGGGATGGGCATTCCGATGTCCCGATGAGCAAAGAACATGAGTTTCCACGAGTCATACCAGGAAGAAGGCCAACTCACTCGGCCAAATAGCTCGGGCGTGGTTTTGGTGATTCCAAGCATTTTCGCAAGGAAAATTGACCTTTGAAGTTGTGGATTTTCAGAGTGCATACCACGCCATTTTGGGGAGGCCAGCCTACGCACGATTCATGGCTCGACCATGTTACTTGTACCTCAAACTGAAAATGCCAGGCCCCAAGGGGTGATCACCACACCGCGATCGGAAAAAGCGGAAGAGTGCTTCGAAGGGCTCAAAGATTGCCGACTCCCAAGTGACAGCGGTCGAATTCAAGAATACAAGCAAAACGCAGATCCGAGTGATTTGTTGCGATCCAAGAAGCCGGCCACAGAATCTGCATTTCGATCGTCTGGTGAGACGAAGCAGTTCATATTCACCCGACCGTCCCCAATGCAGCCCGACCCACATCTCCACGACACTCGACCGAAATCTGAAGCGCCATCCAGTTCCTTCGTGAGAACTGGGACATTTTCGCATGGAAGCCACCGACATGCCGTGTTCCTGGGGATGGCTGAGCATCGCCTCGAGTCGACAAGTCAAGAAAACCAGTCAAAGAGCATCTTGGCGGTCCGCTGTCCGAAGAGAAAGGCTATTGGTGAAGAAGTGGCTTGATTGTTGGTGGCAGGATTTATCCGAGAGATATACCACTCAGTGGCTCGCTAATGTCGTCATGGTTCCCAAGAAGGACAACTCGCTCGCATGTGCATTGACTTTAAGCACATCAATCGGGCCTGCCGAAGGATCATTTTCCTCTCCCTCGCATAGATCAAATTGTTGACTCGACCGCGGGATGTGAGAGATTGTCTTTTCTAGATGCATATTCCGGTATCATCGGATCCGTCAGATGGACCCGACGAAATAAAACAGCTTTCATCACTCCATTCGGTGCTTCGCTATATCACCATGCCATTCGCCTCAAGAATGCCGGAGCCACATTTATGCGAATGATTCGAAGTGTCTTCTCCTCAAATCGGTCGGAATATGGAAGCGTATATGGATGATATCGTCGTTAAGTCGCGAAAAGGTTTCGACCTGCTTGCTGACCTCGCCAAACATTTGTCAACCTCGGAAGATGCGATATCAAGCTCAATCCGTCAAAGTGCACATTCGGAGTTCCCGTGGAAAATTACTCGGTTTTCGTTTCGAGCGAGGATCGATGCTAATCCAGAGAAGATCGGTACTATTCTCCGAATGAAACGCATACTGTGCGAAAGTGCACGATGTCCGAGCTTCTTGGATGCTTGGCGGTTTAAGTCGATTCATTTCACGACTCGGTGAAAAGGCATTGCCTCTTTACCGATGATGAAGAAGGCGCACAAGTTCGAGTGGACTCGAAGTCGATGCAGCGTTTGCGAGCTAAAAGCTCGCTCTCCACCCAGCCGGTGCTTGCTGCTCCAATCAGCAAAGAGCCTCTGTTGCTTTATATTGCATCCACAGGACAAGTCGTCGATCAGATATTAACTTACGGTCGGCGGGAAGAGGAAGGAAAGGCCTTCAAAGTTCAGCGCTCGGTGTATTATTTGTCGAAGTCTTGGCTCCATCCAAGCAGATATCCTCATTATCGAAGCTTGTGTATGGCATATACATGACCACGAAGAAGGTTGCTCATTATTTCTCGATCATTCTATCACGATCGTCGTGACGACGCCTTTATCGAGAGATTCTCGCACTGTGAGAGACGCAACCGGTCGAGTGGCGAAATTGGCGATTGAACTTCTTCCCCTTGATATCAAATTTGAGGCAAAGAAAGCCATTAAGTCCCAAGCAATAGCAGATTTCCTCGCCGAGTGGATTGAACAACAGCAGCCGACTGAAGTTCACTCGGAGCATTGGACCATGTTCTTCGATGGCTCTAAGATGCTGAGTGGTTCTGGTGCTGGGGTGGTTCTGGTTTCCCCCAGAGGAGATAAACTTAGATATGTGCTCCAGATTCACTTTGATTCCTCCAACAATGAGGCAGAGTATGAGGCCCTTTTATATGGATTGCGCATGGCCATCTCACTCGGCGTCCGTCGCCTGATGGTTTATGGCAATTCAGATTTAGTGGTCAACCAGTGATGAAGGAGTGGGGCGTGAGAAGCCCAGCCATGATTGGATCTTTCAATGCAAAGAGGAAGCTGGAAAAGAAATTCGAGGATTGGAGCTCCATCACATCCCCGGACTGAAAAATCAAGCAGCAGATGACCTGGCAAAGATAGGTTCCAAAAGAGAAGCCATTCCGAGTGGTGTGTTTTTGGAACATATACACACTCCGTCAGTTAAAGAAGATCCCTTCACAGAGGAAGCTCCACAGCCCAAGAGTGCCACAGATCCGATCGAGGTTGAGGTCCCGCGGGGTCGACTTGGTCATGGAGGTTTTAGTGGTCACTCCCGATTGGACAATTCCCTATATCGCATATATCCTGAGAAAATAGCTCCCAGAGGATGAGGAAGAGGCCCGGCAGATCATCCGTCGATCCAAAGCCTTTACCGTTATCAAAGGACAGTCAGATAGAGAAAGCCCGACCGAGTTGGTCGAAATGCATAACGCCGTAAGAAGGTCGAGTCATTCTCAATGATATCCACTCGGGTACCTGTGGTCACCATGCGTCCTCTCGGACCATTGTAGCCAAAGCATACCGAGCTGGATTTTACTGGCCGAGGGTGAATGAGATGGCGAAGGAAATAGTGGACAAGTGCGAAGGATGTCAATTCTACTCCAATATGTCACACAAGCCCACGTCAGCTCTGAAGACCATTCCACTTGTCTGGCCATTCGCAGTATGGGGGTTAGACATGGTCGGTCCCTTACGAACGGGTCGGAGCGGTTTCACGCATGTGCTGGTAGCAGTCGACAAGTTCACCAAGTGGATTGAAGCTAAACCAATCAAGAATCTTGACGCCGGTACTGCTGTTTCCTTCATCAGAGAGCTGACGTTCCGATATGGAGTCCCGCACAGCATTATCACAGATAATGGGTCAAATTTTGACTCAGAAGAATTCAAGGATTTCTGCAACGCTCAAGGCACGCGAGTCGACTACGCTTGATCGCCCATCCACAATCGAATGGACAGCGTAAGCGGGCCAATGGCTTAATCCTCAAGGGTCGAAACCCCGATCGATGCGAGATCTCAAGCATGCGGCTGGAGCATGGGTCGATTTAACTCCCTTCGCTTTGGGGATTGCGGACCACGCCAAATCGGTCGACCGAAGAACTCCATTCTTCTTGGTCTATGGAGCTGAAGCAGTCTGCCGAGTGATCTTCTTCTGGCGCCCCGAATTGAACTTTACAACGGGCGAAGCTGAGCAAGCGCGTCGGGGCGCAATCGACCTTCTCGGGGAGGAAAGGGAGATGGCTCGATCCGCTCAACCATCTACCAAAGAAGACTTGCGTCGACTTTACGCCCGTAAATGTGAGAGGTCGAGCCTTCCAGGAAGGGGATCTAGTTCTCCGAGTGGATCAGCAGAAACAACATAAGCTCGCTCCCTCCTGGGAAGGGCCCTTCATCTTCACCAAGGTTCTCCACAACGGGGCATATCGTCTCTACAACGTCGAACACAATATCGAAGAGCCCCGAGCTTGGAATGCGGATCTGCTCCGCCCGTTTTACACTTAAAGTTTTTCACTCGGATGAGTTGTAATAAAATACTTCTGTAGTTCATGGATTTCGAAATAATAGTGTCATAATTCCTTCATAATTTTTGTCACTTTTTATTTTGGTCCAGTAAAATTTTCCCCTAGCGGGTGGCTTAGCCGCGAATCCGTTTCGCCTAAGTTTGTACAAATCCTACAGAGTGGTAAGCCAGACTTCCACTCGGAGGCTTAGCCGCGAATCCGCTTCGCCTAAGTTATAAAAATCCTACCGAGTGGTAAGACAGACTTCCACTCGGAGGCTTAGCCGCGAATCCGCTTCGTCTAAGTTATAAAAATCCTACCGAGTTGTAAGCCAGACTTCCACTCGGGGGCTTAGCTGCAGCCCAGTGCTCGCCTAAGTAACTAAAAAATCCTACCGAGTGGTAAGCCAGACTTCCACTCGGGGGCTTAGCTGCAGCCCAGTGCTCGCCTAAGTAACTAAAAATCCTACCAAGTGGTAAGCCAGACTTTCACTCGGGGGCTTAGCTGCAGTCCAAGTACTCGCCTAAGTACAACGTGCGCTCATAAGGAAGGCAGGCGCAGTCGATCGCGACCCTCTCCTCCGAGCTACACCATAAGTATAACGTGTGGGCTTACAAAGAGGACGAGGTGCAGGTCGACTGCGACCCTCTCCTCCGAGCTACACCATAAGTATAATGTGCGCTTACAAAGAGGACGAGGTGCAGGTCAACTGCGACCCTCTCCTCCGAGCTACACCTAAGTATAATGTGCGCTCGCAAGGAAGACGAGGTGCAGGTCGACTGCGACCCTCTCCTCTGAGCTTCGCCACAAATACAACGGAAATCCTACCGAGTGAAGAGCAAACCTCTCACTCGGAGGCTTAGCTGCAGCCCAGTGCTCGCCTAAGATATAAAAAATCCTACCGAGTGAAGAGCAAACCTCTCACTCGGAGGCTTAGCTGCAGCCCAGTGCTCGCCTAAGGTATAAAAATCCTACCGAGTGAAGAGCAAACCTCTCACTCGGAGGCTTAGCTGCAGCCAGTGCTGCGCCTAAGGTATAAAAATCCTACCGAGTGAAGAGCAAACCTCTCACTGGGGCTTAGTTGCAGCCAGTGCTCGCCTAAGGTATAAAAATCCTCACGGAGTGAAGAGCAAACCTCTCACTCGGGGCTTAGCTGCAGCCAGTGCTCTCCTAAGGTATAAAAAATCCTACCGAGTGAAGAGCAAACCTCTCACTCGGGGCTTAGCTGCAGCCAGGCGCTTAAGGTATAAGAAATCCTACCGAGTAAAGAGCAAACCTTTCACTCGAGGCTTAGCTGCAGCCAGTGCTGCGCCTAAGGAATAAGTCGATTGCAATGGGCATCTTGTCAGTGAACCTCACAGAGGGCAATTCGAGCCAAAAGCAATCATATCCAAACATCAAATCCAAGTTTAGGTCGATACCTAAAGGAACCGAGAGTGCTCGGGCACTAAGCACATTAAGGTTTTATAGGTTACAATTCCACTCAGCATACCGAGGCAAATTTAAAGTGTCAGACTTAAAGGAAGTTTTTTACCCCTCCTGTGGAGGGCTGGAAGGAGCAACGAACTCATCGAGGTCGATCCCATCTGCGATCCGTGTAGCAGCAGCGATGAAAGTTTCCATGAAGGACCTGAAGTCGTGTTTCTTGGTGTTGGCCACTCGGAGAGCCGCCAGCTTATCTTCTCGTGCATCCTTGCAATGGACTCGCGCCGAGCCGCAGGCGACATCTGCGCCACACCGAGCCGAGGACTTCTTCCACTCCTGCACTCGGTCAGGGACGGCGTTCAATCGAGCCATCAGCGACTCGAGGTCATTTTGGAGTGTCGCCCCGGGTTAGAGCATCGAGTCGATGCGAGACGTAGCAACCTTCAGCCTTGCGAGGTAGTCCACGACGCCTGCAACACGGGACTCCAGTCGGAAGACATTCATGGCAACTTCATCATTCACCGGAGAATTGACAGGGTCAAGGTTCGGCTCCAATTGGCTGGTTTCTTCTTCAAAGTTTTGACAGAATTCTGCAAAGATAAAACTCCGAGTCAAGATAATGGTCGAATGTGAGCTTCACAGTTGGAAATGTTGGTCGAGTGTAAAAGATTACCTTTGAGCATAAGGAACAATTTCTTAGCAAGACCACCCAGGAAGCCTTCTAGGTCATTCTTCTTCCCAGTCAACTGGTTGATCTTCTCGGTCAGAGTGGTCTTGTCAGCTTTCAGTCGGTCAACATCTTTGGTGGCAATTGCCAGAGCAGCCTTCAGATTGGTGTTGTCCTGTTCGAGCTTGGACGGAAGCTAACTTTCGTCGACAAGCTTGGTCTTCTCGGATAGCTCAAGATCCTTCTTCCTCTGGGCCTCCTTCACCTTGCTGCGAATTACAGCCAAGTCGATTTGAATCAAATGGGAGGAGAAAGGAGTCGTCGAAGTCTCACCGAACATACCTTTGGTCTCCTCCTTCGCCTTCGTCAGATTCTCCTGCACTAGCTTCAAATCCAGCTCGAGCTGAATGTGCTTCTGCTCCAGCTCAGTATAGCGCGTCGCAAGATCACAGGATTTCTACGAAGAACCAATCGACAAAATGTCAAAGACGATTCACTTCCGAGTGAATAGAGAAAAATCATACGTTTCCAAGACCACAGTCGAATGCAAGCATTCGACCGTAGTCTCGGGGACTACACCCAGTGGGTGCACTCAGCGTGCCCCCACTGGTCCTATTCAAACGAGTCGACCACCGACCCAAAAAAAGGTCTTGGACAGTAATCAATCGCCAAAGCAATCGACCACAGTCTCGGGGACTACACCCAGTGGGTGCACTCAGCGTGCCCCCACTGGTTTTAGAAACCCATTCGTCCTAGTCGAATGATGATCAATCTTTACTTATAAAGCCTAAGGCCGACTGCCAGCAGTCGACCTTAGCCTTGGGACTACACCCAGCGGGTGCACTCAGCGATGCCCCGCTAACATGGAGTTTTATCAACACACCCAGCAGTGATTGCTATGGATTTCAGAAAGAAAAGAAGTTTTGATAGCATATCCTAACATAACAAAGGTGGTCGATCGACCAACATTGCTTTTAAGAGTGGAGCTGGCATCATAAGCTGCTTGGCTTGCATCCCGGACGATCTTCACCTGCTCCATCATGATCCCTGCCTGGTGTATCGCCTCCTTACCAGCACTAGCTTGGTCCTCCGGGACGTGGTGCGTGGTGAAGAGCGAAGGTTGCCCAGCACTCGACGAAGTGGGTCGAGCACTCGTCAACGGCTCCGCGAAGGACACGGTATGTCGAGTGGTGGTCTCCCCCTCCGTTGCAACAGTCTCGGGCGCCGTCACATCTTGGGCTGCTTTGCCAGTGGGCGCCTTCCTGCTCCTCCTATGCCTCAATGGTTCTTCATCCTCATCATCATCATCAGGAAGGGTGATAATGTCATTGGTTGGAGCTTCAGAAAAGAATCAAAGTTAGAAACTATGAGTCAGTCGACTAAGAACGGAATTAAGGATATAGTACCAGATTTGAGGTTGCCGTCCTCCATCTCATGGTCCTCACCTTGCACGAGGTTTTAGAAGTCGCAACTTTCAAGTTCCAAAGAATCATTCGATTAATTCAAGTATCAACCAGGAGATAAAGCTTGTACGTAGTGAAGACTTAAGTAATATGTTTACCCCGATATGGTGGGGATGGACACCTTCATTTTTGGCGAGGCTTGGTTGGCCTCGACGGAGCTACCTTCGATCGCTTGGCGCCTTCTCGGTCGGCACCGAGAAGCGGTCCGAGGCGTTCGGTCGACCGCAAGACGACAGAACTCCCTTACAGCGCTGATCGAAGGGTCATGAACAAGTTTCGACCGCCTTTCCGAGCGCGGTGGTGCAACCTCCTCCTCCTCCTCCTCTACTTCATCCTCATCATCGTCGTCGTCGTCATCATCATCCTCAGCAGCGTCTGAATCCCACTCTTCCTGGCTCTCACCCCCGCTGGCTTCTCCCTCCTCAGTTGGAGCCTGAGCTCCGTTGGGCATTGAGTACAGCTCGGTAAGGGCCTGGAAAACGTCAAGACAGAGCTCAATCGACCAAATTGCAAGACATACAGAAACACATTCAACAGACATACGATGGAAAGCAGAGCAAATATACCTTTTCTGGAACGCTATGATGGTCGAGTGGAGAAATCCTCCTGGATCCACGAGGGTTGTCCTTGTTCCCAGTGATCGCGGCCATCCACCTTTCCACTATGGCGTCATCGACTGCCTCCGGGTGGACTCGAGTCTCGTCTTCGGTTCCAGATACAGCCACATGCAAGGGGCTCGAATCAAGAGGCTGGATTCACCTTCAAGGAAAACCTCCAAGAGGTCCATGCCACCACACCGTCCCAACCAGCTGCACCACGCGATCCATAAACATCTTCACATCAGCTCTCTCCTCCGGAACCACCTTGAGAGAGGAGGGTTTGTTCACTCGACTCATGGTGAATGGAGGAAGTCCACTGATCGTCCGGCGTCGGCTCGTTCAGCAAGAGAGAACCAGGTCATCGCCACCCCTGACCGACTCGGGAAAAGACATAGCTGGGAAAGTGCTCTTATTCCTCACTTGGATTCCTAGGCCCCCGCACATCTGGACCACTTGGGTTTTCTCATCACCTGGACTCGCCTTCTTCACAGTCTGAGAACGACATGTGAAGATGTGTTTGAACAAGCCCTAGTGCGGTCAACAGCCCAGGAATTTTTCACACATGGATACAAACGCAGCAAGGTACGCGATGGAGTTTGGAGTAAAATGGTGGAGCTGGGCTCCAAAGAAGTTCAAAAAGCCACGAAAGAAAACGCTCGGCGGCAGGGAAAATCCTCGATCGACATGGGTGGCCAGGAGCACACACTCACCCTCCTCCGGCTGAGGCTGCCACTCTTTACCAGGAAGTCTTGCGGTGCCGTGGGGGATCAGCCCGTCGTCGGCCATGTCAAGGAGATCCTTCTCCCTGATAGTCGACTGGATCCAATCTCCCTGGACCCAGCCCTTCGGCAGGCGGGATCTCAACGAAGACCCGCTGCGGCTGGTGGATCTCCCCTTCGCCTTCTCAGCTGCCGACGCCTTCTCCACCACCGACGCCTTCTTCGCGCGCTCCAGCACCGCCGTCTTCTCCTTGCCCATGGCCGCTGGCGAAATGCGCGAGAGAGAGCGTTGCGGGGGCGACGGCAGTTGCGTTGGGCGGAGACGAAGAGAACGGGGGAGGAAGAATGGGGTACTGTGCAGAAACCCTCACAATCGCATTTATAACATCCCTTCCGAGTGGATGACAGGTGGACCCGGGCGATCCAATCATATCCCGAAACAGTTGCATTGACACGATACGTGGCGGAAAAAGCGGCGCGGAGATCGAGGCGTCTATGTCCTGTCCTGTCCGAAAGGCCATGTTCGTTCGCGCCAAGGCTTCCCCAAATTCCGTATCCCGCGGAATCCGCGAACGGCAGACCGGTCTGCCAGGTGCGAGATTTCCTGCGATCCGTCGCTCGGGAGCCGGCAAAGTATAAAAATCACTCGACGAAAGAACAAGAATGGATCGAGTCGACTGAAGAAAAGTTGCTCGTTATCAACAAAGAAAATCTTGGTCAAATAAGGCGTATAACCAGCATGCCAAAGTTCAATCGGAAATAGCATCAACTCCTTCCTCATTCAAACCTCGACCCATTCGGGGGCTAATGATGGATTCATGTACCTAGGGTAGGGTCATAGGCCTGACCTAAACGTCCTACCCAAGGATACCCTTAGAAGAAGTCACCTTCCATCGACCAACGAAGAACCCACTGACGGCGGCTAGAAGGACTCGACCATGGAGACTCACTCGACCATGAAGATACACTCGACCACGGAAGGTCGGCGGGCACTCCATACGCAACGGCCTGTAATTGAATAGACTTAATGATAGTTAAGGCACTTTTTGAGGGCGTTACGAAACGCCCAGCTTAATGTACTTTAACCTCTCCATTATGTGGGCTGGCTGGGGTCTGGCGCACTCTATATAAGCCACCCTCCACACAGTGAGGAGTTCGCACTCTTGTAATACTTACACACATAAACCACTCGACCGCCTCGGGGCTCCGAGACGTGGGGCTTTTACTTCCTCCGAGAAGGGCCTGAACTCGTACATCGCTTGTGTTCACAACCTCTCCATGGCTAGGACCTTGCCTCTCCATACCTACCCCCACTCTACTGTCAGACTTAGAACCACGACAGACGTATCAACTCCCCCAAGCTTAGACCTCTCTTGTCCTTATGCGGAAGCCGATATCGAAAAATATGTCCACATGTTTAGAGATAGAGGTGTCGATAAAAATAAAATACGGACATGAGGGCATCATGATCATTGTTATAACAACAACATATATAGATTTTATCATATGATTTCTTATGCTCAAGTAACAATCAATTCACAATGTCAAGTATGGTTCAAAAACTTCATTGGGAACCAATAAACTATAATCTCAGTCATTAAAGCAATTGCAATTTATCATGACATCAGAAAGAGTCAACAATAGAGCTTTTTAGCAAGCTCACATACTCAACTATCTTGTAGCCTTCTACATTTGCTAACACTCATGCAGTACTTGTGGTTATGGAGTTTCAGCCGGACACTGAGAAAGACAGGGGCTTATTGTGTTGCCTCCCAACGTATTCACCTTTAGGTGATGTCAACAAAAATAGCCCATGCTAACTTACATCCAATTGTATATATATATATATATATATATATCATGATCTTTCAAACATGCGGAGCTTGCCAAAGGATAAAATGAAAAACGGAAAGGTGAGGATCACCTTGACTCAAGCATAAAGTAAAAACATAAAGTAAAAGATAGGCCCTTCGCACAGGGAAGCAGAGGCTGTCATGTGCGTTTAGGGTTGATGCACAAAATCTTAATGCAAAAGAACGTCACTTTGTATTGCCCCTTGTATGTGGACCTTTATTATGCAGTCCGTCGCTTTTATTACTTCCACAACAAGGTCGTACAAAGCTTATTTTCTCTGCACTAGTAACTCATACATGTTTAGATAGAAATTTTTATTGCTTGCAACAAGACAACTTACTTGAAGGATCTTACTCAATCCATAGGTAGGTATGGTGAACTCTCATGGCAAAACCGGGTTTAAGTATATTTGGAAGCACAAGTAGTATCTCTACTTGGTGCAAGGAATTTTGGCTAGCATGAGGGGCAACGGCAAGCTCAACATGTTTGGAAGGTTAATGACAATATACTTTAACTGAGATGTGAGAAAACATAAACTATTACGTTGTCTTCCTTGTCCAACGTCAACTCTTTTATCATGTCATACTTAATGAGTGCTCCCAATTATAAAAGGTGTCCAAGATAATATATTTATATGTGAACCCCTCTTTCCTTATCACTTCCTATTAATTGCAACGATGATCAAAACTACGTTCATCAACTCTCAACAATTTTTATGCCTCACACTTTCTAGATGTGAAGTTATCACTATCCATAAGATCAATATGAACACTTTTATTCTTTCTACTTTCTCAAGATCATAGCAACATAGCAAAGCCCTTGACTCAACACTGATCTTTTTTATAGATAGCTCACGGACTCGATTACAAAAAGAGATCACAATGCAAAACTCAAAATTACTTGATATCAAAACTTCAAACTACTAGATCAAGATACTACTAAAAGGATCGAACTAAATAAAATGGTAAAGATAGGAGTCTGGTGGTGATACGATAACGGGGCACCTCCCCCAAGCTTGGCAGTTGCCAAGGGGAGTGCCCATACCCATGTGATTATGTCTCCTTCTTCACGGTCGGTGTTATGATCTTCTTGGCGATGATGCCCTTCAAGATACAGTTCTCCTCCTCGAGCTTGTTGACTTGTTGTTTGAGGTCCATAATTTCTTTATGGAGCTTGCCCGTAACGGCTAAAGCTCCTTTTACCCAAGGATGCTGCATAGCCTCTGGAGAACAAGTAAAACTCTTTTTTCATATTTTCATAAGAAAGAAATCTAAAGTTGGAAGGGGTGACTGAAGTAGGGATAGCCAGGCTAGGTAGTTCCCCCATCATGAATTCTGCTTGGAGACGCAAGGTAACTTCTTGATCTTCTTCCATGGCATCTATCCTTTTCAAATCAGCCTCCATCTCGTCCTCCATTGATGGTCCAAAGTGATAAGCATCGCTATTTTATCCTGGACCAGGTGTTGGATGAGACACCCGACTCTCCCCGACTGACTCCTGAGAAGACAACTTGCTTTTATT
This sequence comes from Aegilops speltoides, assembly GCA_021437245.1. Lineage (NCBI taxonomy): Eukaryota > Viridiplantae > Streptophyta > Magnoliopsida > Poales > Poaceae > Aegilops > Aegilops speltoides. The sequence goes on from CM038142.1 coordinate 104,486,740, forward strand.
CTGCAACAGGAACAGATCGAAACGAAAACAGGGGATATGTTTTGGAGTCGGTTTACTTACCATACCACATACCTATTCCTTTTCAGAGTCTGGAATGTTCTGGAAGGTGTCCCTTATGTATTCCTCAGGGGTCACGGTTTCAATAATATTAGTTTCAACATTGATAGGATTACTTGAAATATAATGTTTAATTTGTTGACCGTTTACCACCCTCGGACTTGTGCCCTCGAAGTTGTTGATTTTTATGGCACCAGAATGATAGACCTCCTCGATAACGTAAGGACCTTCCCATTTTGAGACAAGTTTTCGTGCAAAAATCTTAAACGAGAGTTGAATAATAACACATAATCTCCTATGTTAAACTCACGCTTTTGTATCCTCTTATCATGCCAGCGTTTGACTTTTTCTTTGAATAACTTGGCATTGTCATAGGCTTGGGTCCTCTATTCATCAAGTGACCTAATATCAAACAACCTCTTCTCACCGGCAAGTTTGAAGTCATAGTTGATCTCTTTAATAGCCCAATATGCTTTATGTTCAAGTTCAAGAGGTAAATGACACGCCTTTCCATAAACCATCTTATATGGAGACATACCCATAGGATTTTTGTATGCAGTTCTATAGGCCCATAATGCATCATCAAGTTTTCTGGACCAATTCTTTCTAGATCTATTCACAGTCTTTTGCAAAATTAATTTGAGCTCTCTATTGCTCAACTCTACTTGACCACTAGACTGTGGATGATAAGGAGATGCGATTCTATGATTGACATCATACTTAGCAAGCATCTTACGGAAAGCACCATGAATAAAATGTGAACCACCATCAGTCATAAGATATCTAGGGACTCCAAACCTCAGAAAAATAACTTCTTTAAGCATTTTAATAGAAGTGTTATGACCAGCACTACTAGTTGGAATAGCTTCTACCCACTTAGTAACGTAATCAACAGCAACTAAAATATGTGTATAACCATTAGAGGCAGGAAAAGGTCCCATATAATCAAAGCCCCAAACATCAAACGGTTCAATAACAATAGAATAATTCAGAGGCATTTCTTGACGTCTACTAATGTTACCTATTCTTTCACATTCATCATAAGATAAGACAAACCAACAAGCATCTTTGAAGAGAGTAGGCCAATAAAAACCAGATTGTAGTACCTTGTGTGCAGTTCTATCTCCAGTGTGGTGTCCTCCATAGGATTCAGAGTGACACTTGCGTAGGATCTGTTCCTGTTCATGCTCAGGCACACAACGTCTAATAACACCATCTACTCCTTCTTTATAAAAGTGTGGGTCATCCTAGAAGTAATATCTTAAATCATAAAAGAACTTTTTCTTTTGCTGGTATGTGAAACTAGGCGGTATAAATTTAGCAACAATGTAATTAGCATAATCAACATACCAAGGAGTAGTACGAGAAGCATTAACAACCTCTAATTGTTCATCAGGAAAACTATCATCAATAGGCAGTGGGTCATCAAGAACATTCTCTAACCTAGACAAGTTGTCTGCAACGGGGTTCTCAGCACCCTTTCTATCAATAATATGTAAATCAAATTCTTGGAGCAAGAGAACCCATCTAATGAGCCTAGGCTTAGCATCCTTCTTTTCCATAAGATATTTAACAGCAGCATGATTAGTGTGAATAGTAACTTTGGAATCAACAATATAAGGTCTAAACTTATCACATGCAAACACAACTGCTAAGAACTCTTTTTCAGTAGTAGCATAATTTCTCCAGGCAAGATCAAGAGTCTTACTAGCATACGGATAACATTCAATTTCTTATCGACTCTTTTCCTAGAACAGCACCTACAGCATAATTACTAGCATCGCACATAATTTCAAAAGGTAAATTCCAATCAGGTGGCTGAACAATAGGTGAAGTGATCAAAGCTTTCTTAAGTATTTCAAATGCTTCTACACAATCATCATCAAAGACAAAAGGAATATCTTTTTGCAATAGATTAGTCAGAGGCCTAGAGATTTTAGAAAAGTCCTTAATGAACCTCCTATAAAAACCGGCATGACCAAGAAAATTTCTTATACCTTTTATGTCGTTGGGACATGGCATCTTTTCAATAGCATCAACTTTGGCTTTATCAACTTCAATACCTCTCTCGGAGATCTTGTGCCCCAAGACAATGCCTTCATTAACCATAAAGTGACACTTTTCCCAATTGAGGACGAGACTAGTGTCTTCGCATCTCTGCAAAACTCGATCAAGGCTGCTCAAACAATCATCAAAAGAGGATCCATAAACAGACAACTCATCCACGAATACCTCACAAATCTTTTCACAAAAATCAAAGAATATAGCCATCATGCATCTTTGAAAGGTAGTAGGTGCATTACATAAACCAAAAGGCATACGTCTCTAAGCAAAAGTACCAAAAGGGCAAGTAAAGTAGTTTTAGATTGATCCTTCGCTGACACAGGTATTTGAGAGAAGCCAAAATAACCATCTAGAAAGCAGAAATGAGTGTGTTTGGATAGTATTTCCAGCCTTTGATTAATAAAAGGTAAAGGGTAATGATCTTTCTTAGTGGCTTTATTTAACTTACGGAAATCAATTACCATCCTATAACCTGTAATAATCCTTTGCGGGATCAATTCATCTTTATCATTACGAACAACGGTAATACCTCCCTTTTTAGGAACACAATCGACAGGACTTACCCATTCACTATAAGCAACGGGATAAATAATACCTGCCTCAAGGAGCTTTAGTATCTCCTTTCTTACCACTTCTTTCATCTTGGGATTTAGTCGTCTTTGAGGATCTCTAACTAGTTTGGCATCTTTTTCCACTGTAATTTTGTGTTGGCATAATGTGGGACTAATGCCCTTGAAATCATCCAGAGTATATCCAATAGCTGCTCGGTGCTTCTTCAGAGTTTTCAATAATCTTTCTTCTTCTTTCTCTAAAAGGTTAGCACTAATAATAACAGCATATATTTCCTTTTCATCAAGATAAGCATACTTAAGATTATCAGGTAATGGTTTGAGTTCAAACACGGGATCACCCTTGGGTGGAGGGGGATCCCCAAGAATTTCCACGGGAAGGTTATGTTTCAGCATAGGTTCCTGTTTATGGAACATTCATCTATTTCCCTTCTTTCCTTCATAAACATATCGTTTTCATGGTCTAGCAAATATTGTTCTAACGGATCAGTAGGAGGAACAACAATGGAAGCAAGACCAATAATCTCATCCTTACTAGGTGGTTCCCTATCACGAGGTTGTCTACGAAACTTAGCAAAATTAAACTCATGAGACATACCATCTATGCCAACTGTGACAATATCTTTTTCACAATCAACCTTAGCACTAGCTGTATTCAAGAAGGGTCTACCAAAAATAATGGGACAAAAATCATCTTGTGGGGAACCAAGAACAAGAAAGTCAGCAGGGTATTTAACCTTCCCACACAAAACTTCAACATCTCTAACAATCCCAATAGGTTTAATGGTATCCCTATTAGCAAGCTTAATAGTAACATCAATGTCTTCTAATTCAATGGGTGCAATGTCATGCATAATTTCTTTATATAAGGTATAAGGTATTGCACTAGCACTAGCACCCATATCACATAAGCCATGATAACAATGATCTCCTATTTTAACAGAAATAACAGGCACGCCTACGACAAGTCTATGTGTCTTAGTATCTGGTCTAGCAATATTAGCAGTCTCACCAAAGAAATAAATAACATGCCCATCTAAATCATCACCCAAGAGATCTTTAACCATAGCAACACTAGGTTCAACATTGATTTGCTCGGGAGGTGTATAAGTCCTAGTATTACTCTTACGAACAACAGTCGAAGCTTTAGCATGATCTTTTATCCTAACAGGAAATGGGGGTTTCTCAACATAAGTAGTAGGAACAATAGGATCACTATAGGTAATAGTCTTTTCTTCGACTGTAATAGGTGCAACTACTTTCACTTCAATAGGAGGATTATATTTAAACCACTTCTCTTTAAGGAGATCAACGTGAGCAGCAAAGATTCATAGAAAGAAGCTATTATCTCAGAGTCAAGCCCATACTTAGCGCTAAATCCACGAAAAGCATCGGTATCCATAAAAGATTTAACACAATCGAACTTAGGTGTCATACCTAACTCCTTACCATCGTCGGAACCCCAATCTTCAGACTTGTGTTTAATTCCTTCCAATAAGTACCATTTGAAATCAATAGTCTTTAGCATATAAGAACCAGCATAGGAAGTATCGAGCAGGTTGCGATTATCAAGAGAAAGCCGAGCATAAAAGTTCTGAATAATCATTTCCCGGGAGAGCTCATGATTGGGGCATGAATATAACATTGACTTAAGCCTCCCCCAAGCTTGAGCGATGGTTTCTCCTTCGCGAGGCTAGAAATTATATATGTAATTACGATCACGATGAACAAGATGCATAGGATAGAACTTCTGGTGAAATTCCAACTTCAATCGCTTATAATTCCAAGATCTCGTATCATCACATAGCCTATACCATGTCAATGCATCTCCTTCAAAGATAAAGGAAGACCTTCCTTTGACAACATCATCGGAATACCGCAAGCTTAAATAATCCACAAACTACATCCACAAAGATAAGGTGTAAATCGGGATGCAATGCTCCATCTCCTGCAAATGGATTAGCTAGCAGTTTCTCTATCATACCCGAAGGAATCTCAAAGTAAATATTTTCAGAAAGTTCAGTAGGTTGAGGATGTCACATCCCTACCCTTGCTATGCACTTGGAGTAGCTTGGTTGTTGCATCATGTCTTATTTATTTGAAAGTTGAAATGGGGATTGCTCAAACCCTAGCACAAGATCAAATCAACTAGGTTCAAATAAAAATATTCCCAATGAACCCAAAATGCCCTTTAGAAAAGTTCATCATTTTTGGATTAGTCTAGAACCTCTCCCAAAAATGGTGCACATTTTTCTAGGCCATTCTGGATTTTTGAATTAAGCATATGTTATTTGCATTTGGGCATTTAATTGCTAAACAATATTTTAAATGCTCAAATAATCACAAACTGAAATGTTTATTGTTGGAAATATTACAAACAGTTACATTGAGAAGTTTCATGATTTTTGGAAATGTCCTGGCATTTTTATTAAAGCCAAACACAATTACAGAAAATAGAAAACAGAAAAGAGAGAGAGAAAGGAAACTTACCTGGCACTCACCTGGCCTCACCCTCCTGGCCCACCTGGCGGACCAAGTGGCCGGGCCAGCCCACTTACCTCCTCGCTCGTCGTCTTCCTCCTGCCAGTAGGCAGGAGTGAACACGCGCGCACCCGCGGAGCCCTCCACCTCCTGCTTCGCGCTGGAAGCCGCCCCCTCATCCTAATCCGCGCCACGGAGACGCCCAAAGACCTTCCCCTCACTTCCCCAACTCTCCGGTGCCTCTCTCCTCTCTAGCCCTGCTCCACACGCAGCCCGAGCACCACCGAGAGCATGCCGCAGCCAGACGCTGGCGAGCCACCGCCGATGAACCACCACCGCAGCGCCTTCCAAAGCCCCGCCTATGAGCACTACTTCACCAGTCAAAGATCAAGACCTCGGGCGCCTCAAGCGACGCCATCGGGCTCGCCTTCATCGCCTCGCCCGCTGCTGGGCCAGTGGATTCGCGGGCTCCAGCAGGCCCGCGCCTTGCCGCTGGCTCCGTCCAAAGCGATGTGAGCTCCTGCTCCTCCCTATATGCTCGCTTCCTCCGTTCCCGTCCGCTAGCTGCCGTCCCCGCGAGCCCGAACTCCGGCCGCCGCCTCCCTTGCCGCTGCCGACGCCACAGCTAACCCCAGCTCCTCTGGCTTGCTCCATTGGATGCGCATGAGCGCGACCTCCCTGTAGAACCCCTCCGCGCGTAGAATGGGCGCCGGAGCAGCCGTCCCGGCGTGCCTCCGTTGCCGGTTGACGTTACCGGCGGTTAAACTCCGGCGGGCTGACGTGGCAACGTCTTTAGCAGCTAAACACGCTAATTAACCCCACTCCTTGGACACTGACAGTGGGCCCTGCTGCCTAATTAAACCGCTATTAGTTTTAAGTTAGTTTAGTTAAGAAAACCAGCGAACCCACGCGTCAGAGTTGACTGGCTGACGTGGCAGTTGGCCAGACCCACCTGTCTGTGGGACTAACCAGCCTGAGTCACTGACATGCTGGACCCACGCATCAGGTTTGATCTAGACCGGGTCTGTTGACCTGCTGAGGTCTGTATGACGCGATACTGACGCAGTAAATGATTTTCTGGATTTAAAATAAATCAGAAAATCCAGAAAATGTCCTAAACTTCTAAAAATCATAGAAATTCATCCGTAACTCCAAATCAAACAGATTATATATGAAAAATGATCAGCAAAATCCAATCTATCTATCTGTACAATTTTCATGCATGTTAGGTCAAGTTATGACTATTGTTTAGGACAAATCATTTAAATGGCATTTAAACCCTCACATATGGAGTTTGAATTTGTACCCAAGGTTCAAACCAACTCCATTTAACCTGCTGCTAGATGCATTAGCTCAAACCACAGCATATTGCCGTGTCATGATCATGCATCATATTGTGCATTGCATTGATTGTGTTTCTTCTTTGTTTGTCGGTGCTTGTCCCCTCCCAGTAGATGTGTACCGATGATGTGATCGATGACACCGGTGAAGAACTATATTATCTTCAGAAGTGCCAGGCAAGCAAAACCCCCTTGTTCATTCTGATACAATCCCACTCTCTCGCTCCTGCTCTCTTTTACTGCATTAGGACAACAACGATTCAACTGTTACATGCTGCGGTAGTTGAACCCCTTATCCTCTGCATGACCTGTCATTGCTACAGTAAATAGATGAAACCCACTAGCATGAGTAGGAGTTGTTTGAGCCCTGATGTGCCTACTCATTCATGCTTGTGTGTCATGCCTGCTATTGCTTAGAGTTGTGATGATCGATTCATCGGGATGAATTGGAGGTGTGTGAACATGTCCTACTATTGAGAGCTAAGTGTGTGAACACGATTTGGTAAAGGTAGTGGTGAGAGGCCATGTAGGAGTACATGGTGGGTTGTCTCATTGCAGCCGCCCTCGTGAACTGAAGTTCTGTGTTTGTGATCCATGAACAGCTACTACCACACATTGGAATGCTTAAGTGCCCTCTCGACTTATTAATCAACTCGATCTCTGCCTGTGAGTTGCAACTAGTTTCGTGTTTGTAGGTAGTGTTAGTAGTCTACCAAGTGGCACCCGATGCATGTGGGCTTGGGATGATTAGGCACCGTGGCACGGTGTACTAAGCGTAGATCCACCCGTTGAGGTGGGCTTGGGAACCCTGCACACATCGTTTGGGGCCGTGAGCGACACCCCGGCAGGATCTCCTTGCGGATGGAACCCGAATAGGCGATAAACCTGGACTAGAGACTTGTGTGGTTAGTTAGGTCATGGCCGACTCCCTTGCCAGGCTTCAGCTTGAAGGTTGCCGAGATACATGACGTGTACATGGCGGTAAGTGGCGAGAGCGTGTGTGAAGAAGTACACCCCTGCAGGGTTAACATTATCTATTCGAATAGCCGTGTCTGCGGTAAAGGACTTCTGGGTTGCCTGTATAGTTCATAGACAAGTGAAAGTGGATACTCTAAAATGCGCAAGATAAGCGTGAGTGCTATGGATGGCGTTCTCGTAGGGAGACGGGAGCGGATCCATAGTGGTGTATTGATATGGTGAATATGTGGACTCGTGTGCGCCACCTCAAAAAGGTTACTTGCAGTCGTAGTTCAGGTTAGCCACCGAGTCAAAGCTGGCTTGGTGCAGTTAAACTCCACCATCCCTTTGTTGATAATGATGCATATGTAGATAGTTCTGATGTAAGTCTTGCTGGGTACATTTGTACTCACATTTGCCTATTTACGTTTTTGTAGAGAGACTTCCGTCTCACTAGTAGTTCCGCGTGGACTTCGACGTTTAGCTTGTTACCTCAGCTACGATTTTGTGCCCTCGGCAGGATCTGGTAGATGGTCAGGCTTCTCAGCCTTTTTCATTTGTAGATGTCTGTACTCAGACATGTTAAGCTTCTGCTTGTGCTTTGACTTGTATGCTCTGAATGTTGGGTCATGAGACCCATGATTGTAATATCTCGCTCCTCGGAGCCTATTGAATAAATACTTGAGTTGTAGAGTCATGTTGTGATGCCATGTTGTATTTGCACATATTGTGTGTATGTTATTGAAATGCTTGGTATGTGTGGGATCTGACTATCTAGTTGTTTATCCTTAGTAGCCTCTCTTACCGGGAAATGTCTCCTAGTGTTTCCACTGAGCCATGGTAGCTTGCTACTGCTCTGAACACTTAGGCTGGCCGGCATGTGTCCTTCTTCGTTCCTGTGTCTGTCCCTTCGGGGAAATGTCACGCGATGAATACCGGAGTCCTGTTAGCCCGCTACAGCCCGGTTCACCGGAGTCCTGTTAGCCCAGTGCTACAGCTTGGATTCACTCACTGATGACCGACACGTTCGATGCTGGGTCATGGATGCCTGTCCTTGTAAGTTTGTGCCACTTTGGGTGTACGACTAGCCATGTCAGCACGGGCTCCTTATCATATTGATGCTAGCGACACTATCATATACATGTGCCAAAAGGCGCAAATGGTCCCGGGTGAGGGAGTCCTGGACTAGGGGGTGTCCGGATAGCCGGACTATCATCATCGGCCGGACTCCAAGACTACGAAGATACAAGATTGAAGACTTCGTCCCGTGTCCGGATGGGACTTTCCTTGGCGTGGAAGGCAAGCTTGGCGATACGGATATGTAGATCTCCTACCATTGCAACCGACTCTATGTAACCCTTGACCTCTCCGATGTCTATATAAACCGGAGGGTTTTAGTCCGTAGGACAACACATCCATTACAACAATCATACCATAGGCTAGCTTCTAGGGTTTAGCCTCCTTGATCTCGTGGTAGATCCACTCTTGTACTACCCATATCATCAATATCAATCAAGCAGGAGTAGGGTTTTACCTCCATCGAGAGGGCGCGAACCTGGGTAAAAACATCGTGTCCCTTGTCTCCTGTTACCATCCGCCTAGACGCACAATTCGGGACCCCCTACCCGAGATCCGCCGGTTTTGACACCGACATTGGTGCTTTCATTGAGAGTTCCTCTGTGTCGTCACCGATAGGCTTGATGGCTTCTTCAATCAATAACGACGCCGTCCAGGGTGACACTTTCCTCCCCGGACAGATCTTCGTGTTCGGCGGCTTCACATCAAGGGCCAATTCGCAGGCCATCCGAGCAGATCGAAGCTACGCCCGCCATCGTGTCAGGTTTGGAAGCCTAAACTTCACGGCCGACATCCGCGGAGACTTGATCTTCGATGGATTCGAGCCACAGCCGAGCGTGCCGCGTTGTCACGATGGGCGATTTAGCTCTGTCGCCAGATAGCGCCCAGGAGGCCGCACACGAGTTCGCTCTGACCCATAGTTCGGAGCAGACGGCGCAGATCGAGGACAGGTGGTTGGACACCGCCTCGGGAGCTGCAACTCCTACGGCGATGGAGATGAATACTGATCTTGTCCCTTATAAGGCTCGTGACTTCGAGACGCCGGACTCCTTGCCGGACTCTGGACCTCCTGCGCCCCTGCCAATCGAATCCGATTGGGCGCCAATCATGGAATTCACCGCCGCGGACATCTTTCAGCACTCACCCTTTGGCGACATCCTAAATTCGCTAAAGCATCTCTCGCTATCAGGAGAACCTTGGCCGGACTGCGGTCAGGATGGTTGGGATTCGGACGACGAAGAAATTCAAAGCCCACCCACCACCCACTTCGTAGCCACTGTCGACGATCTAACCGACATGCTAGACTACGACTCCGAAGACATCAACGGTATGGAGGACGATGCCGGAGACGATCAAGAACCAGCGCCTACAGGGCACTGGAAGACCACCTCATCATACGACATATATATGGTGGACACCCCAAAAGGAAGCGATAACGAGGAACAACGGGACGCGACAAAGGATAACCCCGCCGACAAACAAGCAAAATGGCGACGCAGACGCCGCCCTAAGTCCCGCCTCGACAAAAACAACACTCCCAATGACCTAGAAATAGAGCAGGGCAAACCAGGGGACGACGAACATGCAACCAAGCAACCGTCCGAACAGGACGAATCGGATAATCAATCCATTCCCAACGAAAATAACAGTCCAGACGGCCTCACGCCGGACACACCACCGGAGAATAAGAACCTTCACAAAAGACTCGTCGCCACTGCAAGAAGTCTGAAGAAGGAAAAACGGAAGCTCAAAACAGCGGAAGACATACTCAGAATAAGGTGGAGCAAAGTACTCAAGTCAGCGGACAAATACGGCAATGGCCACCAGACAAAGAGCTACCCGGCGCAAGCTGCTGCCAGACCGACGAGGAGGCCATAGAGCCCTCACAACAAAAAGAAGAGGCCGCTGGCGGATAGACGACAGATGACAGTGCCAAAGCGATAAGCGGCGCCGCACATAAGCCGACTCATGATCCTCGGAAAACAGACGGCCCGGTCCGGTCCATTTATGGGCCAAAAAAGAGGGTCCCAGGAAGCAACACAACACGCCGATTGCTCAAGACAATGGCACACCCAGCATGAGGGCGCCAGACACCCACTATGTTTCACCGATGAGGTGCCGGATCATGAATTTCCAGCAGGGTTCAAACCCGTAAACATAGAGGCATACGACGGAACAATGCACTCGAGTCTGGATTGAGGATTACATCCTCCATATACACATGGCCGAGGAGATGATCTCCACGCCATAAAATATCTACCCTCAAGCTCAAAGGACCAGCCCGGCATTGGCTCAAAAGCCTCCCAGAAAATACTATTGGAAGTTGGGAAGAGCTCGAGGACGCGTTTAGAGCAAATTTTCAAGGGACTTATGTCCGCCCTCCGGAGGCAGACGATTTAAGTCACATAACTCAATAGCCCGGAGAGTCAGCGCGCAAATTCTGGAACAAGTTCCTTACCAAAAAGAACCAAATAGTCGACTGTCCGGACGCCGAAGCCTTAGCAGCTTTTAAACATAATGTCCGAGACGAATGGCTCGCCAGGCACCTCGGTCAAGAGAAGCCGAGAACAATGGCCGCGCTAACAAGCCTCATGACCCGCTTTTGCATGGGGGAAGACAGCTGGCTAGCGAGATGCAGCACCAGCGACCCGAGTACATCCGAGATCAGAGATGGAAACGGAAAATCATGGCGCGGAAAGGATCAACGCCGAAATAAAGAAAAAAGCCCAAAGAACACGACGGTCAACGCCGGATTCAAAAGCTCGTGGCCGAACAACAAAACACTGCCTCCTAAGGACAACAGTGACGAGCTATCCAACTTAGACAAAATTTTGGATCGGATATGTCAAATCCACAGCACCTCCGGAAGACCTGCAAACCACACCCACCGAGATTGTTGGGTCTTTAAACAGTCTGGCCGACTCAATGCCGAACACAAGGGGCTCGACGCACCAAGCGAAGATGATGACGAACCCCACCAGCAGAGCGCCGCAAAACAAAAGGCTTTCCCACAAGAAGTCAAAATAGTAAACTCACTACATGTGATAGTACGGAAAAATAGTACGGCACCCGCTGAAGCACGTGCCGCACGGCCCACCCCAGCGGAACACCGAGATTGGATGTTAAAACTAATTACTTTCAACCACCTGGACTATTCCAGAAGCATTCGAAACGCAGGATGGACTCCTCTGATATTGGATCCTATAATCGACGGACTACAATTTACACAAGTCCTGATGGACGGCGGCAGCGATTTAAACCTGCTATATCCGGACACAATCCGCAAGTTGGGGATAGACCTTACTAAAATCCGACATAGTCGCACTTCCTTCAAAGGAGCGACGCCAGGCCCTTACGCCAAGTGCACGGGCTCATTACTACTAGAAGTTGTGTTTGGGTCACCCGACAACTTCCGACGCGAAAAGCTAATCTTCCATGTCGCCCCATTCAAAAGTAGCCATCAAGCACTATTGGGACGTGAAGCTTTTGTCCGCTTTCATGCAATACCACACTACGCGTCTCTTACACTTAAAATGCCTGGTCCACGCGGCATCATCTCATTAAAAGGTCATTCAAGACCCCGGACACGGCTAGACGAGTCCGGCATAAAATAAGCTAGGGGCTCCCTAGCCGCACACCTCTTTAAAAAGGGTTTGTGCGTATGAGCTATTATAAGCTCAGCTTTGTTTATTCATTCATATTTCAATTTTTAATTCATTTTTTTCCACGATCACTTTTCAAACTAAGTTCTTCTCTTTGACAGAGGAACATCGTGTTACACCCGTCCAGGATACAGCACAACGGAGACACAGGCGCAGACGTGCAGTAGGGACCCGTTGCAAGGATTCTTTTCAGATTAAGACCATGGGTAAACCTTTTTTACTGTCTCCTGTTGCTACATATCCCTTGGTTTCTCATTATAACCAGAGAGGAGACTGACGTTTTGGCATCGTCCGCGTCAGAGGACCTTGCGTGTACCTGGACACTAGGGTCTTAGGGCATTGTTCTGCCCGATATCATAAAGACCGAACACCTCAGGGAGTGTTCGGCGTCTCGAGTTAGGCCTTATATGCATCAGCTCCGAATCATGTCTTTGGTCAAATGTTGGGTTTTCCCGGCTCCTGTTTTGCTGCCTTACGCTCCGTATCATCGCCTAACGCGGCACCGTGGAGAATCGCTGCGACAGTGCCCGGTTCGCCGGGCGAGGACCTCAGCAGAGAAAGCCAAAATTGATCATGATGATACAAGAGAGACCGTCAACCACTCGATCGACCATCGGAATGTTTAGAATTGCCCCGCTTTGACGAAGGACCATTTCCCGGCCAGGCACATACGCGCCCCAAATTCGGAGAGCGCGGTGCCCCTATAGGCTATATAGTAGCCCCACCCTCGAACTCCTATGGCTAAGTGAAAGTGATAAAGCATCATAGTCCGGTTGCCTCGCTTGCTTACGCTACCACCTCCTTCACAGACCGAGACGCCGGATTAAGTGTGAAAATGCGCTATTTTTGCGAACACCCCGCACCTTGTGCGTGGGGGCTGAAACCGACGATCGCCATCTTTCGTGTTATACACACGATACATAAACGGCCGCACAGAGATATTTCAATACTTGAACGCACAAGTCCAAAAAGCGCTTACATCATAAACATCGTTTTACAAACCAACACGCTCATTTGAACGTGACATTTTTTGAGCACTGCGACTCTATTACACGAGCACCACACGTAACTTCCCCAAAATAGTGCTCGGCGGGTAACCGCTCTCGTCAACCTCGGTCGCAACAGCGGTGGCATCCATCTCTGTCCAATATGTCTTCACACGGGCGAGGGCCATCCGTGCACCCTCTATGCAGGCCGACCGCTTCATCGCCTTGATATGAGGCACCACCCCAAGAAATTGCTGCAGTAAGGCAAAATAACTCTTCGGCTTGGGCCTATCCGGCCAGACATGAGTCACGACATCCGTCATGGCAAGTCCGGATAATCTATTCAGCTCAGCCCACTCGCCAACCGATCGGTCACCGAAGTGAATGCTCCGGACTATGGAACCGAGACCAAAACAGCTCTTCCGCCTTGTGATCCTTCCGACTTGGAAGTGCACAACGGCATCCGCCGACTCGCCGCTAAGTCCATATAAGGATCCTCCGCACCCCACAAATGGCCTAGCTGAGCATACTTTGATCCGTAAACCTTCGCGCAGCGAGAAATGGCTTGCCGACCACAATGTCTCCGCCTGGCGCAGCTCTCCTTTATAGCCCGCATTGCGTAACGGCATCCTTGGCTTCGGCGGTGGCCTTCCCGGTGTTCTCGCCCGCCAGTGCTCCTTTCAAGAACCTCATTGCGGTCGGTAGAATCTTTTAACTTCACGGCCATTTCGCCATCTCCTCCTCGCTTCGGCGGGCGCAACCCTTTGGCTTCTAGCTCTTCAAATTACCATGAGACAGCCGCATCACTCCTTCTGGCCTGCTCCTTGGCTTGAGCAAGTTCTGCCCGAAGGCTCTCCACAGCAGCGGCACCATCTGCATCAAGCACACATATTGTAAGGGGTGGGCTTCGGCTCCCTTACCAGGTCACCACGGAGAAGAAACCTACCTTGCGACTCGTCAAGTCGCCTGGTAACTAGCGCGATGTCCGCGTCCGCAACATCGAGTTGCCGCTTTAGTTCAGCAACTCCATCAGTCCGGCTAGCCACCGAACTGCCCGCCACCTGCATAGGAAGGGCGAAAATCAATACCTGGGATTTTGATCCTCGGAACGCTGTCGTTCTCGACACCCTACCGAGTCTCAGGGGCTACTATCTATACAGGGCGCACTTTATGTGTAAAACTGTCAAAGGGTATGTCATTTTACGCACCTCAAACCCCACCAGCAAACTCCCGACGGTAGACACGAATTCGCCTTCGGCGGATGAGATTCTTTCAATCACCGTACTCATCAATGTACAGTGACCTTCCGAGATAGACACCTCTCAAGAAGATCCTTCACTCCCCGCCGCACACCGCTTGGTGCCGAACTATTCGCCCTGCCGGACTCGGGGATACCCTCCGTGACGACACTTCAGGCTCGTCCGCCCTATCCGAGGGCGCGGCAAATGGAGGCGTCTCGCTCTCCATCATCTCCGGACGAAGTTCCCCCGAAGACGAGGTCATCTGAGAAGGACGGAGATCCGAACTACAAGGTAAAAGCTTAAGTTATCCTCAGAAGCACAAATAGGGATGTCCCTTATTACCAAACTCCCTTTTTTCTACTTACGGCTCGCTGGAAGGCTGATTATTTAGGGGAGACTGTGCGGCCGGAGAGTCTCCGGACGCAGGACCCTCTGGTGAAGATTTCTTCCCCCGCTTCAGGGCTTTGGCCTCCGGGCTTTCGGAAGCGGTCCTCTTCTCCCCCAGGCAGGAGGGATTCTTGATCCCCCCTTCCTCACAAGCCTCCTTGGTTGAGGCGGTAGGTCCCCTGTTCTCCCCTCCGCCTTCCTCTGAAGGCGCAACCTCCAAAGATCCTGACCAAAGACGGATCCGCGCGGTCTCTGGGGGGGCGGACACCGACGTTTTGCTTGTGCTATCCACTCCTGTTTAAAGGGCAGTTGGTTAAAAGTTGAATCATTCAAAGGCAAACAAACACGGTATGTCCGGACACGGAGCTACTTACTTGGGTATCCGGACGATTGCAGCTTAGGCCGGCGTCCTCGGTCAATTCCGGAAACACCGCTTGTGATCCGCAGAACAATTTGTACATCTCCACGGGCGTTGTGCCCATGAAGTGTTGAAGAATCCGTGGTCCCTCCGGATTAAATTCCCACAGCCGGAGACGACGGCGTTTGCAGGGCAGGAGACGCCTAATTAGCATAACCTGCATCACCATGACCAGATCAATCTCCCTCGCTTGGAGGTCTTGAATCCGGCCCTGCAATAAGGGCACATCCTTTGACGGCCCCCAGTTGAGCCCTTGGTTGATCCATGACATCAATCGTCGTGGGGGTCCTGAGCGGAATACAGGCGGCGGCTTCTGCCTGCTGCCCCTAGGGGTGGTAATATAAAACCACTCCTGTTGCCACAAGCTGCGATCCTCTTGGAAGGAGCCCTCGGGCCATGGGGCATCGGCCCTCCGCCACGGCCGCCCGCACAAGACTCGCTTGACGCCTCGATCATCTTTGGCTTCACATCGAAGGTCTTCAGCCACAAGCCGAAGTGAGGTGTAATGCGGAGGAAAGCTTCACAGACGACGATGAACGAAGAAATATGGAGGATGGACTCCAGAGCCAAGTCGTGGAATTCCAACCCATAATAAAACATGAGCCCTCTCACAAAAGGATCCATCAGGAAGCCTAAGCCCCGACGGAGGTGGGATACAAACACGACATACTCGCCGGGCTCGGGGGTGGGGATGACTTGCCCTTTGGCGGGTAACCTGTGCGAAATCTCGTAAGACAGGTACTTGGCCTCTTGCAGCTTTAGCTCGTCTTCCTCCATAACGGAGGAGGGCATCCACCGGCCCTGTAGGTCGGAGCCGGACATTGTTGAAGGTCCGAAGTGGTCGAATCTAGGGCTCTAGGTGTTGGAACTCGGGGCAAGGAATAGATTCGATTGAGGATTGAAGAAAAGAAACAAGCCTTGGTCCCATTATAAAGAGGGAGAATACCAAGAGCTGTCCCCGTGACCGTTTGGAACCCGCCTTCGATGGAGGAGGCGTGTCGACGGTCGCGGTTGGGTTACCCACGTCCGTATTGATGGGAATCCCGGAATAAGGGAACACGATCTCTGCTTCGACAAGACATGCCAAGGAAACCGCTTCGCTAAACGCGCTGAGGTGGTATAATAAAAAAGATTCAAGTAAGGGCTTGGTAGTGGCGTGACGTCATGCCACAAAATACGTCAGCAGATTGAACTTGTGTACCTATTATTCTCTCTATGGTGGAATGTGGAAATTATTTTGCAGAGCCGGACACTATCCTGGTGTTCACAATCTTCTATGAGGGGGAACCCGCCTTGCAATGCCGAACAATATGCGCGCCGGACTCATCGTCATTGAAGCCTGGTTCAGGGGCTACTGAGGGAGTCCTGGACTAGGGGGTGTCCGGATAGCCGGACTATCATCATCGGCCGTACTCCAAGACTACGAAGATAAAAGATTGAAGACTCCGTCCCATGTCCGGATGGGACTTTCCTTGGCGTGGAAGGCAAGCTTGGCGATACGGATATGTAGATCTCCTACCATTGTAACCGACTGTAACCCTAGCCCTCTCCTGTCTATATAAACCGGAGGGTTTTAGTCCGTAGGACAACACAACCATTACAACAATCATACCATAGGCTAGCTTCTAGGGTTTAGCCTCCTTGATCTCGTGGTAGATCCACTCTTGTACTACCCATATCATCAATTTCAATCAAGCAAGAGTAGGGTTTTACCTCCATCGAGAGGGCCCGAACCTGGGTAAAAACATCGTGTCCCTTGTCTCGTGTTACCATCTGCCTAGACGCACAGTTCGGGACCCCCTACCTGAGATCCATCGGTTTTGACACTGACACCGGGCAAAGGCAAGGCGACACCTTGTGGAATACCGTGCGTGAGGCCGCAAAGTGATATGAGGTGTTACATGCTAGATCGATGTGGCATTGAGTCGGGGTCCTGACAGCTTTGGTACCAGAGCTTGACTGCTTATAGGATTACCAAGCCAAACTGGTCGAAGTTGAGTCTAGAAATTCTTTAGTTATATAAGGGAATTGATTGTGGGATGGAACGTAAGGCTCTTTTTACTCCTTTACCTTATGCCTTCTGATCTGAGTCATCCTATCTTTCCTACGGGGTTAAGAAACTAGGCTTTCTCTTATTTCTATCAGGATCACGTGTTACTAATCCGTAGACTTATAGGATTGATGGATTCAAGTCTCAGTTCAGTTTGTATTACTTCTGTATGTTCATAGCTGGCTTCAGAACCTTCATATTGTGATGTTAAGTGGTTATGCCACCATTTTCCATGATGTCTCAAATCTTTTTTTTAGCATTTACAGCCGTTATGTCTTTATCGAGTCATCCTGGTTTCTAAACATCGATGCATTTGCAAATCCTTCTTACTGCTCAAGTTCCTTTGTGCGGATCAACCACACTACTAGTGTGTTGAGGTACTTCATTGCCTCGACATTTATGTTGGAGTTATTATTATGACCCTAGGTGTCTTAGGGGATCATCTAGTAGTCTAGCCATGTTTTGTGATCCCAGTGTGGTCATTCTGGCCATCATCCTTGGAAGCATCCCGTGATGCAATTTAGTTAGTAGGTATTCTATTCCTAGGGTTTTGAACCTGAGATTCACCCTACTTACCTCATGTTGATAGTGTTTGCTAGTTCCTTTAGGATATTAGTAACCTTTGCATTAGTCCTCGATGTTCGTGGTATTTCCTTCTTCCAAATACTATGAACCGCTTATGGCAGAAGTTCTTTGAACCAAAAGATCACAAATAGAGTGCTCTTGACTAGTTCTCGATTCTATGTTGTTATTTTGCCACTTCTACCTTTCTGCATGGGTTATCCGGAAGAAACCTGTTGAACTTGGTTCGACATACTAATCTTTGCATCCACAACTCAGAAAATCATATGTTCTTTTGAGTTGTGCCATATTAGTTGTCTTCCGACCCTCGTCTATCAATTGATAGTCAGGAGTAGTGTGCATTCGTGTTCATCGATGCCTTTTACCCCTATGGTCCGTCAAGCCATTTTATTCTGGAATGACTAGGAGAAACAAACTCCAGTACCTCATCCATTTCCAGGATTGGGTCAAAGTAGTTGTACTCCGCAGATCAAACTGCAATTCCAGATTTTGTTCTGTTCTACCTTGGAGTATTACCATCTTTACATCAAGAATGTCATGGGAACTTGTGATATCCTGGCTTATTAGGGATGATAGACTACTCATATCAATAAGGAATTCCTTCTTTTCCGGGATCCCATTCGGACAGAACTCCAAAGTTAAGCGTGCTCACTTGGAGTAGTTTCAGATGGGTGACCGACCGAAGTTGCCCGGCGCGCACGCAGTGAGGACAAAGTGCGCAGAAAAGACTAGTATTGATCTGTGGGGCCGCCTAGATCCCGCCAGAGTAACGACCACCGGCGGGTGTGTTCGGGCGTTACAAGTTGGTATCGAGCTGGTTTATGTGATATCCTCGCTTATTAGGGATGATAGACTACTCATATCAATAAGGAATTCCTTCTTTTCCGGATCCCATTCGACGTAACTCCAAAGTTAAGCGTGCTCAGCTTGGAGTAGTTTCAGATGGGTGACCGACCGAAGTTGCTCCCGGTGCGCACGAGTGAGGACAAAGTCGCAGAAAAGACTAGTATTGATCTGTGGGGCGATCTAGATCCCGCCAGAGTAACGACCACCAGCGGTGTGTCCGGGCGTTAAAAGTTGGTATCGAGCCGACCGCGGTTACGGATGGTTGCGACAGGTGCGCGGTCATGTTGTTCATGACGCTTGTGACCCGTCGTGGCACACGGCATGGCACATGTACCGGATGGATGCATGCATTTATTGTGCCAAGAGGGAACGTTCGATGGTCTCGACGAGGACGCCGGTTCCTCCGAGTGTGGGTGTATGTGATATCCTCGCTTATTAGGCATGATAGACTACTCATATCAATAAGGAATTCTTCTTTTCGGGATCCCATTCGGATGTAACTCCAAAGTTAAGCGTGCTCAGCTTGGAGTAGTTTCAGGATGGGTGACCGATCGAGAAGTTGCTCCCCGGTGCGCACGAGTGAGGACAAAGTCTTGAAAAGACTAGTATTGATCTGTGGGGCCAGTCTAGATCCCGCCAGGAGTAACGACCACCGGCGGGTGTGTTCGGTGCGTTACAGAACTGCACACCATCCTATGAACTCTTGATACAGTGATACTTCTTGCCATCATTGTTCATTCCCCGGTTCTGTGTTCTTGTAACCGGAATGCCGACAAGTGAATCGTGATGTGTGAAATCAATACTCCTAGCAACTCCGTTGCTTGGTAGTTAATGGACAATATTTTCATCCTTAGCATGTTGGTTATTGAATCACCATCCTAGGTTGGTAGTGCTTCCTAGTCCTTATTCCCGGTGCACTTTTCGATCAATGAGTTGGGATTGTGTCAATCCCTCGCTCTTTCGATCATATCGTCTTGCCTGAAAAGCAAGATTGTTCTCGAGCTTGGTAACATATCGGTGGTTCATGATTTTCCGAATATCTTCTCGGAAGTATCACCAGATCGTCACCTGACCGCTATGTTGAGTTCTTGATCTAGTTGGTTCATTGTAAACCACCCCTTCTCCAAGAATCTATGTCGGATACCCTGAGCTAGTTGGTTAAGCTAAACAACAACTTGGAGAGTTGGAAGATGATAGCTTGTCCGACTCAGTTCATTCCAAAGGGATGTCTTTGTGTGTGTGTGTGTGTGTGTGTGTGTGTGTTGAAGAAAGATGATATCTTCATCAATTGGTCCCTGTGATCAGTTGTTGGATCTATTATCTTAAACAATCTTTGATTTGAGCATGGGCTATTGTCAAGTCAAATCAGAACCAACGATATTCGTAATGTTGTCTTACTCGTGGTTGATTCCTCGAGCATACACCATTATATTATTTGGGTCTGACCAATGCTATCACCTTGTTCACATAATTGTGGAACTCCAATTATATGGAAACCTGGATGAATTGTTGTTGAGCCCATCGACAACATCCTTGTCTTCTCCACAATTACATTGAACATTGTCGGTGTTGGAAACTTTTGAAAGCATTCCTTCATGCTAGCTCATGAAGCATATGTTCGGATGAAAGAAGTGGCTTCCTCTAATTCATGTGCATTTGATGCAAGTTGCCGCCATGGATTCGAGAAAGTCAATGTTGCTTCCTTTGGAATCATCCCAAGTCGGTCATGCATACGTGCGAAGTATTATGTGGTTTGGAGACTTGCAACCTTCATTCTATATGTATCCTTAGCACACCAAGCCACTGACTGATTTGTTCCAGGAGTAGGAGTTCCTTTTAAGAGCTAACCCGGGCTTAATCAAGGACTTCGTTATCCGCAATGATGGTTCCCCACCTGAACTCGGTAGCCTTTTATTATAAGACTACTATGTGTTCATGCTTGTCTGGGACAGCGTGTTCACATGTACGTAGCAGAACCAGCTCATGTTTTGGAGCTTGCTATCATAGTTTATGCACGAGAATCCCGCAACACCATCTTGTCGATTGGTGTTGCAAACTTTCGTTTTTTTTCTTTTCTCTAGACCTAATGAGTCTAGAATATTCTAACATGAACCAGATCTCAGTCTCAGGCAGATATGATGGTTGGAACGTGTCCCCAGAACTATAATATTGGTCTCTCTATAACCGGTAAAGTGGATGCCGTGGCCAACACACCCAGCCGGAAGACCTGTTATTGTAATATCTTGATTGAAAAAGTTGGCCACCCCCCCCCCATAAGGAACCCGTAGGATTTACTCCCTAGTTGTCCCTTATGATTTTTGTGTTCCTGAAGTTCGACCTTTTACTCGATGTTCTATGAATGGGTTACGCTAGCACATCAAGGAGAACATTAGAAGCGGAGTGCTAAATGTCTCTCGGTCGATCATCCAGATTCTGTTTCCTTGGCCCCGCCAAGGTGAAGTCTGAGAAGGTGTTATCTTCCTTTGCATCTGCATCTTCCACCAGTATTCATCATGGTAGTACGTTGTGTTGCCAGGATCCTTGACACGGATATTGGTAAAACCTTGATGAATATGGAAATGCCCAAGTTCTTGAGAGCGCGCACAAGCGCTAGGTGTTATCATCGGCACTAACTGGGATTGCTCTCTGTTTCCTCGGTTATGCTATAACTTTTCAAACAGTGGACTCACGCTCTACTGTTAAGCTTCTCCCTAGTTACTAAAATCATCCCTTGTGTTGTTTTCAACAAGGTAATCCACATCATCCATTCTAATCCGGGTATGCCATTCTACCGAACCCCTCCAAATGGTCGCTCGAGAATTGCCTTAGGTTGGTATAAAGAGTTTCAATGATCTCTGAATCAAAGGTAATTCTTTTTGCCACTTAAGGGGATATTTCTACGAGTCACCTTCTCTAAGGTGCCCCGTTATGGAATCATGGCAATTATTTCATCGCTATCCGGGAACCATTCACCATCTCCTCAAGCATGGAATTGTTGCCTACCAAATTGAACCTCCGTCATCTGTTCCACTCCATTCCTCTAGACGTGTGCTTCGTGTCTCAACTCGAGAGATGTTGCTATGACTCACCCCGTGAGATGATCCTAAGTTCTTTGATCTTCAAGAAGATCGATCCTTCTAGAGTCTCCTTCTCCTCTCATTGCCATGTTGGCTGGAGTTCTCAGAGCAAGATGACGAGACAAATATGGTGATTGAATCAACGTTCATTTGAAGTGCAACCTGGATCGTGAAGATTGTGTTAGTTTGTGTCCCCTTTGTCCTCTTACCTCACGTCTTGAATCTCGGGACGAGATTCTTGTTTAGTGGGGGTGAGTTGTCACATCCCTAGCCTTGCTATGCACTTGGAGTAGCTTGGTTGTTGCATCATGTCTAATTTATTTGAAAGTTGAAATGGGGATTGCTCAAACCCTAGCACTAGATCAAATCAACTAGGTTCAAATAAAAATATTCCCAATGAACCCAAAATGTCCTTCAGAAAAGTTCATCATTTTTGGATTAGTCTAGAACCTCTCCCAAAAATGGTGCACATTTTTCTAGGCCATTACGAATTTTTGAATTAAGCATATGTTATTTGCATTTGGGCATTTAATTGCTAAATAATATTTTAAATGCTCAAATAATCACAAACTGAAATGTTTGTTGTTGGAAATATTCCAAACAGTGACATTGAGCAGTTTCATGATTTTTGGAAAAGCCCTGGCATTTTTATTAAAGCCAAACACAATTACAGAAAATGAAAACAGAAAAGAGAGAGAGAAAGGAAACTTACCTGGCACTCACCTGTCCTCACCCACCTGGCCCACCTGGCGGCCCAAGTGCCCGGGCCAGCCCACTTACCTCCTCGCTCATCGTCTTCCTCCTGCCAGTAGGCAGGAGTGAACACGCGCGCACCCGCGGAGCCCTCCACCTCCTGCTTCGCGATTTAGGCCGCCCCCTCGTCCTAATCCGCGCCACGGAGACGCCCAGCACCTTCCCCCTCACTTCCCCCAACTCTCTGGTGCCTCTCTCCCTCTCTAGCCCTTCTCCACACGCAGCCCGAGCACCACCGAGAGCACGCCGCAGCCGTACGCGTAGCCACCGTCGATGAACCACCACTGCAGCGTCTTCCAAAGCTCCATCGACGAGCACTACTTCACCAGGTCAAAGATCAAGACCTCGGATGCCCTCAAGCGACGCCATCGGGCTCGCCTTCATCGCCTCTGCCCGCTGCTCACCGCCGTGGATTCGCGGGCTCCAGTGCGTCCCCGCCCTTGCCGCTGGCTCCGTACGAAGCGCTGTGAGCTCCTGCTCCTCCCTATATGCTCGCTTCCTCCGTTCGCGTCCGCTAGCTGCCGTCCCCGCGAGCCCAAACTCCGGCCGCCGCCTCCCTCGCCGCTGCCGACGCCACAGCTAACCCCAGCTCCTCTGGCTTGCTCCATAGAATGCGCACGAGCGCGACCTCCTGAGAACCCTCCACAGAATGGGCGCCGAGCAGCCGTCCCGCGTGCCTCCGTCGTCGGTTGACGTCACCGGCGTTAAATTCCGGCGGGCTGACGTGGCAATGTCTTTAGCAGCTAAACATGCTAATTAACCCCACTCCCTGGACACTGACAGTGGGCCCTGCTGCCTAATTAAACCGCTATTAGTTTTAAGTTAGTTTAGTTAACAAAACCAGCGGACCCACGCGTCAGAGTTGACTGGCTGACATGGCAGTTGACCGGACCCACCTGTCTGTGGGACTAACCAGCCTAAGTCACTGACATGCTGGACCCACGCGTTAGGTTTGACTCGACCGGTCTGCTTGACCTCCGAGGTCAAGATGACGAATGTCGACAAGAAGAATGATTTTCTGGATTTAAAATAAATCATAAAATCCAGAAAATGTCCTAAACTTCTAAAAATCATAGAAATTCATCCGTAACTCCAAATAAACAAATTATATATGAAAAATGATCAGCAAAATCCAATATACCCATCTGTACAATTTTCATGCATGTTAGATCAAGTTATGACTACTGTTTAGGACAAATAATTTAAATGGCATTTAAACCCTCACATATGGAGTTTGAATTTGAACCCAAGGTTCAAACCAACTCCATTTAACCTGCTGTTAGATGCATTAGCTCAAACCACAACATATTGCCGTGTCATGATCATGCATCATATTGTGCATTGCATTGATTGTGTTTCTTCTTTGTTTGTCGGTGCTTGTCCCCTCCCAGTAGACGTGTACCGACGATGTGATCGATGACACCGATGAAGAACTATATTATCTTTAGAAGTGCCAGGCAAGCAAAACCCCCTTGTTCATTACGATACAATCCCACTCTCTCGCTCCTGCTCTCTTTTACTGTATTAGGACAACAACGATTCAACTGTTACATGCTGCGGTAATTGAACCCCTTATCCTCTGCATGACCTGTCATTGCCACAGTAAATAGATGAAACCCACTAGCATGAGTAGGAGTTGTTTGAGCCCTGATGTGCCTACTCATTCATGCTTGTTTGTCATGCCTGCTATTGCTTAGAGTTGTGACAGGTCTGATTCATCGGTAATGAATTGAAGGTGTGTGAACATGTCCTACTATTGAGAGCTAAGTGTGTGAACACGATTTGGTAAAGGTAGTGGTGAGAGGCCATGTAGGAGTACATGGTGGGTTATCTCATTGCAGCCGTCCTCAGGAACTGAGTTTTGTGTTTGTGATCCATGAATAGCTACTACCACACATTGGAATGCTTAAGTGCCCCTCTTGACTTATTAATCAACTCGATCTCTGTCCAGGAGTTGCAACTAGTTTCTGGTGTTTGTAGGTAGTGTTAGTAGTCTACCAAGTGGCACCCGGTACAGGTGGGCTTGGGACAGACTAGGCACCATGGCACGGTGTACCAAGCGTAGATCCACCCATCGAGGTGGTGCTTGGGAACCCTGCACACATCGTTTGGGGCCGTGAGCGACACCCCAGCCGGATCTCCTTGCCGATGGAACCCGAATAGGCGATAAACCTGGACTAGAGACTTGTGTGGTTAGTTAGGTCGTGGCCGACTCCCTCGCCAGGTTTCAGCTTGAAGGTTGCCGAGATACATGACGTGTACATGGCGGTAAGTGGCGAGAGTGTGTGTGTGAAGAAGTACACCCCTGCAGGGTTAACATTATCTATTCGAATAGCCGTGTCCGCGGTAAAGGAGTTCTGGGTTGCCTGTACAGTTCATAGACAAGTGAAAGTGGATACTCTAAAATGCGCAAGATAAGCGTGAGTGCTATGGATGGCGCTCTCATAGGGAGACAGGAGCGGATCCATAGTGGTGTATTGATATGGTGAATATGTGGACTCGTGTGCGCCACCTCAAAAGAGTTACTTGCAATCGTAGTTCAGGTTAGCCACCGAGTCAAAGCTGGCTTGCTGCAGTTAAACTCCACCATCCCTTTGTTGATAATGATGCATATGTAGATAGTTCTGATGTAAGTCTTGCTGGGTACATTTGTACTCACGTTTGCCTATTTACGTTTGTGCAGAGAGACTTCCTTCTCACTAGTAGTTCCGCATGGACTTCGACGTTTAGCTTGTTACCTCAGCTACGATCTTGTGCCCTCGGCAAGATCTGGTAGATGGTCAGGCTTCTCAGCCTTTTTCATTTGTAGATGTCTGTACTCGAACATGTTAAGCTTCCGCTTGTGCTTTGACTTGTATGCTCTGAATGTTGGGTCATGAGACCCATGTTTGTAATATCATGCTCCTCGGAGCCTATTGAATAAATACTTGAGTTGTAGAGTCATGTTGTGATGCCATGTTGTATATATCGAGCATATTGTGTGTATGTTATTGAAATGCTTGGTATGTGTGGGATCTGACTATCTAGTTGTTTATCCTTAGTAGCCTCTCTTACCGGGAAATGTCTCCTAGTGTTTCCACTGAGCCATGGTAGCTTGCTACTGCTCCGGAACACTTAGGCTGGCCGGCATGTGTCCTTCGTTCCTGTGTTTGTCCCTTCGGGGAAATGTCACGCGATGAATACCGGAGTCCTGTTAGCCCGCTATAGCCCGGTTCACCGGAGTCCTGTTAGCCCAGTGCTATAGCCTGGATTCACTCGCTGATGACCGACACGTTCGATGCTGGGTCATGGATGCCTGTCCCTGTAAGTTTGGGCCCTTTGGGTTTACGACTAGCCATGTCAGCCCGGGCTCCTTATCATATTGATGCTAGCGACACTATCATATACGTGTGCCAAAAGGCGCAAATGGTCCCGGGCAAAGGTAAGGCGACACCTGTGGGAATACCGTGCGTGAGGCCGCAAAGTGATATGAGGTGTTACATGCTAGATCGATGTGGCATTGAGTCGGGGTCCTGACAGAGGAGCAACTCTCTGCTCTTCTGGTTTGGGTGAAGATACACCGAACAAGCCCCTCAAAGGATTAGTTTCCATAGTGACAAGTAACAAAAAAATTCAGAACACTATATAAATGTTTCCTTACCAAGTTCAGAAAAGAGTCTTGATGACCCACAAGTGTAGGGGATCTATCTAGTCCTTTCGATAAGTAAGAGTGTCGAACCCAAGGAGGAGCAGAAGGAAATGATAAGCGGTTTTCGGTAAGGTTTTCTCTGCATGCACTGAAATAATACGTAATAGATAGTTTTGTTATAAGATAAATAGTAATGAGTAACAAGTAAATAAAGTAAATAAAGTGCAGCGAGGTGGCCCAATCCTTTATGTAGCAAAGGATACGCCTGGACAATTTCTAATAATGAGAAAGGAGCTCTCGAGGAAACATGGGAATTATCGTCAACCTAGTTTTTATCATGTTCATATGATTCGCGTTCGGTTCTTTGATAATTTGGTATGTGGGTGGACCGGTGCTTGGGTACTGCCCTTACTTGAACAAGCATCCCACTTGTGATTACCCCTTATTGCAAGCATCCGCAACTACAAAAGAAGTATTAAGGTAAACCTAACCACAACATTAAACATATGGATCCATATCAGCCCCGAACGAAGCAACGCATAAACTAGGGTTTAAGATTCTGTCACTCTAGCAACCCATCATCTACTTATTACTTCCCCATGCCTTCCTTTAGGCCAAAATAATGGTGAAGAGTCATGTAGTCGACGTTCACATAACACCACTAGAGGAAAAGACAACATACATCTCATCAAAATATCAAACGAATACCAAATTCACATGACTACTAATAGCAAGACTTCACCCATGTCCTCAGGAACAAACGTACTAGTCACAAAGCATATTCATGTTCATAATTAGAGGAGTAATAATATGCATAAAGGATCTGAACATATGATCTTCCACCAAGTAAACCAATTAGCATCAACTACAAGGACTAATCAACAATACTAGCAACCCACAGGTACCAATTTGTGGTTTTGATACAAGATTGGATACAAGAGATGAACTAGGGTTTTGAGAGGAGATGGTGCTGGTGAAGATGTTGATGGAGATTGACCCCCTCCCGATGAGAGGATCGTTGGTGATGACATTGGTGATGATTTCCCCCTCCCGGAGGGAAGTGTCCCTGGCAGAACAGTTCCACCGGAGCCCTAGATTGATTCCGCCAAGGTTCCGCCTTGTGGCGGCGGAGTTTCGTCCCGTAAGCTTGCCTACCATTTTTCGGGGTAAAAGCTCTAATATAGCGTAAGATGGACACGTAAGCCCGCCAGGGGGCTAAGAGATGGGGCGCGCCAGAGAGGGGGCCCTCCACTCTCTGGACAGTGTGGGCCCCTGGTGTATTTCTTTTCGCTCAATAATTTTGTAAATTCCAAAACATGTTTCGTGGAGTTTCAGGATTTTTGGAGCAGTGTAGAATAGGTTTCCAATGTTTGCTCCTTTTCCAAATTAAAATTCCATTCCGGTATTCCCTTCTTCATGAT
Source organism: Aegilops speltoides (assembly GCA_021437245.1). NCBI lineage: Eukaryota > Viridiplantae > Streptophyta > Magnoliopsida > Poales > Poaceae > Aegilops > Aegilops speltoides. Next base: position 104,514,336 of record CM038142.1, read on the forward strand.
AAACCTTGTAAAATAAGAGAGAATAGCCATAAGTATTGAGATATAATGTGTAATAACGGTCCATAATGCAATAAATATTGATATAAAAGCATGATGCAAAATGGACATATCACTCCTCTGCGAGCAGGCTTGGAGGGTCGAGTTGATGCACCAGGGGCAGGATATGGGGAGGGGCGGTGTGGTGCAGTTCTTGCCAGGCGTCGGGCCTCGTTTAAATAGCGAGCGGATGAGAGGAGCCAGTCGATTTTGTGTTCTAAAATGCCGGCCGGCTCGTGGAAGTACGAGTTGTCGGCACACGCGCGGATTCAATGGAGGTAGGCGGGGCAGTCTAAAGCCGGTTGCATGCGACGAGGAGGCATGTTCAGCCTGGCCTGCAGCGAGTGGGGCCTTCTTGGCCGGCGTGCCGGTTCAATGCGTGCATTATGAGAGGTCGCGTCTGTGTCAGAGCAATCACTCCCTCCAGTCCTTTTTTTGGGTAACAAAATCTCGTTTTCCACTCACATTTTACAAGTAAAATTCATGGACAAACTTTGACCCAAAATATGATGGGGACTAGTAAAACCAGGACGGAGGTAGTAGTTATGAATTCCATTTTTGCTCCAATACCAATCGTTCTAAAAACTACTCCTACTTAGTACTTATAACGCGCCATTGAAAATCAAAACTCTTACCCCGCTAAAAAATGATATTTTAAATGTGGCTACTCGATCAGTGGCAACTGGCGAGCCGCCACCTCCAGGTCGTTCACCTGTGGTCCCAACCATCAACTCCTACGGTTCAAATTATCACGCGAGCTGACTATTCCTACAAAGGTGCGCTCCACCACGTACCCGGTACCCGCGCATGCAGCAATCGTGCACCTAGGGTTTTAGGGTTTACTGTATTTGTTTATGGTGCCTTTACGTAACTCTCATGTGTGCACGACAGCGAGAGATCGACTGCGTGTGTGCGCCTCTTCTCTTCGTGTGTGTGCTCCATTTTTCTAGTGTCGAAAAAGTTATACAGTAGTAATAACTAGCAATGTGCCAATGCGTTGCCACATGATCAAAGTAGACCAATACATATTCACCGATTTGATAGAAAAAAGAGTCTAGTTTTGAAATACGTATGTCCCTAAAAATATGTTATGTTTCACTCAAAATATATTCCTTTGGCGGTTTTGATGAGATAAGGGAGGAATGTGGTTGGTTTCAATATTCGAGAAGTAGTATATCTCTAATTTCTATCTACTCTTCTAAAAAACAGAGTTGGTGATGATGGTATGCCTGCCATCCTGCAATATTGGCCGTCCGATTTATATCAGACGGATAGGAAGGAAACTATGGCAATTTTGCAAAAAGATACCCACACCCCTCTCCACATTTGAAAATAAGGCCTTCCCTCGTTCATCCTTTTCTCCCACAAGATAAACTACTCATGCAAATGCATCTTGATGTTCCGTGCAAAGCATGGGCATCTTGCTAGTTGTTCAAAAATCCCATGTGTGTGTGTGCTATGTGTGAGAGAGAGAGAGAGAGGGAGAGAGGGAGAGGATGGAGTGCGTGTGTGACAAAGACACAAAGAGTGTGTGTGCGAGAGCTATCAGCATAAAATGAGGTGATATTGTGTGTGCATGATCGAGAGGGCGTGTCTCAAGAAGGGACGAAAAATTTACATAGATACAAGGAGAGCGAGGGAGACATGGACGAGATAAGTGGAAGCATGAGTGTGCGTGTGTATAAACATATCTGGAGGCTAGTCAATCAATGTTTATGAGAGAAATACGAGTTGGGGATGCGAAAGCGAGAATTTTGTGTGTGTGTGTGTGTGTGTGTGTGTGTGTGTGTGAGAGAGAGAGAGAGAGAGAGGTAGATAGAGAGAGAGAGAGACGGTAGTCGGAAAGGGGAGTGGAAGCAGGAGTTGTGTGTGTGTGAGAGACGGGGGTTTGTAGCGACCCGACCCGAATGGATCAAGTCTCTGTGCTTAAGTGTCATCCCTGGATCGGTATGCTGACACACACAGTACTCGACGATTTATAATAGAGGTAAATCACATGTATAAAGTAACGTAAATACTATTACCTCAATCCAAAATAGCGGAAGTAACAAGGTTGTGGATTCCCATCAACACCAACGGCAAAGTTGAGTGTAGAAATCGTAACCCTAACGTATCACTTACTCGTCGTAATATATCCTGCAACATTAAACGTTGCAGCCACAAAGGGTCAGTACATTGAATGTACTGGCAAATTCACACCATAGAGCAATGATGAATAAAGGCTATCACTACATGCATATTTGGCTGGTGGAAAAGCTCTATGGTTATAATGTTTTTGCGAAAAGCCAATTTTTCCCTAATTTTTCCCTACTGCAAAGGAATAAATTTATTTAACTATCATGGTGGTTGTTAAACATTGAGAATGGTTGACAGCATTCTCAATCCCAATTAAAAGTACTCAGTAACAAACCCACAATATTAATTAAAGTAACATGATGAGATTCACATGATATCCAAGTTCTAGATACTCAAAACGTCCATAACCGGGGACACGGCTAATCATGATTAGTTTATACACTCTGCAGAGGTTTGCGCACTTTTCCCCACAAGACTCGATCTCCTCCGTTGGATTTCTCACACTACATGATGTTTGAGAAACGGATGACCGAGACATAGTCTTTCGGAAGCGCTATCACCTTACATGTGGGTAGACCGGTACACCTACTTTCCCCTACATCTGCTAGTCTACCCGTAAGAGTTCGCACGACTTAATCAAATATGCCAGAGCCCATAATGGCTTGTGGCTGCACACGTATGTTTCTAGTTTGAATAATCTCATGATCCCTTTGAGCCTGGGTGGCGGTCCGAAGAAATACAGGCAAGTCCTGGAAACCCAGGTGCCTAGACAGGCAAGTCCTGGAGTAACCAGGTGCCTCAATCCACCCAGATGTGTATTAATGTTGCCACCTTAAATAAACCATTAATGAACAATCTCACATCTGTCATGGAAATTCACTTAAACCCAATCCACATCTACGAGCATAGCATGGCATAATAAGCAAACGTAGAAGTAACTCCCAAGGGTTTGATAATAAAACAGGTAATAGGTACTACCTCATCTACTTCCCAGAACCCACAATTTAATTAGATCCTAATCATGCAATGTTTGAGGATTGATCTAATGTAATAAAAACTGGGTAATAAGGGATATGATCAAAGTGTGAACTTGCCTGCAATGTTGATGCAGATGATTCGCACTCAAAACTCTTGATAGTTCTACTCGTGACACTCCGGTCAATCTATCGTGAGCAAGCAATAGTAACCAAACATAAGCAATCACTCCAAAGATCGGAAAGAAACAAGAGTACGATTCGGAAAACATCAAAACCAAACCAATGACTATTGCAGCATAAAACAATTTCTAACAGTACCAAAACTATGTGTATTTGGCCTTATCAGAAAGTTTAGGTCAAGAGCTTTGATTTGCAAAAAGAATCAACTCAAACGGAGTTATAAAACTCAAGTTACGATCAAACGAAGTTCAAATACTAACCTATTTGAAATTCAAATTTGAAATTTTCAAAAACATGTTTAGGTTGTTTTACTGGATAGAGGGGATCATAATGAAGAAGTGGGCGTTGGTTTCGTTGGATTTGAACACACGGGTAAAACTTTGTGAGGGTTTGAAGATTAGGGACTAATCTGTGAATAAAATATTCATGGATGGGTCCCTGGCCGAAATTAAAAGAAATAAGAAAATTCTATCGAGCGAACGCTCGCTAACAGAACCTAAAGAACGAAAACCGTTCGCTACAGACGTCTAAATGATGAACATTCGTTAAATAAACGAAACCTAAATAAAACGATCTAAAAGAATAAAACCGAATACTAAAGAAAAACCGGGGAGGGTTTTATAGCGGTTATACCGGCTCAGGCGGTTCGGGGCGGTTTACAGCGAAAAACCGACGGCGGCGGTTTCCGGCGATCTCCGACGAGATCTGCGGCGACGGCGGGGGCGGTGGTCGCGACGCGAAGGCGGCAGGCAGCGGAGATAGAGGCGGCGGTCGCGCGAGGCGAGAGGCGGCGGGTGGCGGCGGCCGAGCAAGAGGCGGCGGCGGCGAAGCGAGAGGAGAGGAGAGACGGGGCCCGGGGCGCCGTATTTATAGGATAGGGGTGGCCTCGGGAGGCGTGGGGAAAGGGGTCACGGGAGGCGTGCCCGGCCGGGACTCGGACGGCGGCGACGGCGAACTCCCGAGCGGAGTCCCGCTCGGTGACGGTGGCGACGGGCGACGTGGGCTGGGCCGCGGCCTGGCTCGGGCTCTGGGCCGGCCCAGTCGGGGAGACGAAGTTTTTTTTTAAATAAAAACAATTTTTTCAGAGAACGAAAAGAATAAAAACAAAATAACTAAAAACATATTATATTGGCATATAATATATCAAAATTTCCAGAAAACTATTTTCTACAACGTGAACATAGTTCTAGCTTCAAATAAAATTCACACTAATTTAAGTAATTAAAAGAGTGCTATTGCTCTAATAAAATCCAACAAAATCATTTTTAAAAATACCAAAATTAATTCAAATTGATTTCTCTCCAATTTTCTGATGTAGGGAATCATGTTACCCTATTTTCCATATATTTTTTTTTGGAGAAAAATAATTTGAATAAAATCCAAATAACTCCAAATTGACAATAAATTCAAAAGAACTTTGAATTTAACCCTTTGAAACTCCCAACTCATATTTCATATAATTTGAAGAGGTCATTTTATCTTCGCTCGTGAAAATCATTGAGTTGCATAAAGTTTCAGAATTGGAAATACTCTCAAATGAAATTCAAATATTTTCAACACCCCTTGTTATTTAAATAAATGGAAGAAGTCATGTCATCTTCTCTCCAGGGTTTTGTGGTGAAAATAATTTGAATTCACGGAGATCACGAATGAAAATTGAAAGTTTGGGAAAGTCCTTTTATTCCCTCTCATTTAACTTTCAAATAGTTTCGAATTTCACACAATCAAACAATCAATCAAATCTATATATTTAATATAGCATTCCAAAATTTAGAATTTTGGGATGTTATAGGGTTTGTCTGATCGGTAAACAAATGAATAGTGTCAGTTTTAGAACTGGAATGGAGATGGAAAGGAGACCGCAACAAATGTTGCGTCTACGGGAGAGAGTAATTTTAGTGGTATGAGTCATATCTAGAGAGATATAGGGTGTGTGAGAGAACCCTATAGAGAGAAAGACAGAGTGAAAGACGAGTGAGAGTGTGTGTGTGTGTGGCATTGAAAAAGAATGCTTATGTACCTAGTAATACCAGAGAACGGTAGAGAAGTGAGAGAGAATGAAAACCATGTAATGTATAATGATAGGGAGAGTGTGACACTTCTCAAGGGAGACGTCAAGAGACCATGTTTGCGAAAATAGGAGAAGCATGAAGTAAGCGTCCGATGAGCTGGAGAAAAGAGGGTGATAGCTACATGAAAGAGCATGCGAGAGAGATGGGCGTGAAAGGGATTCAAATAATTAGTTGCGTGTATAGAAAATGTCAACATAAAAGGGATTCAAATATTTCAATTCGAGATGACAATACATGTAATTCATACTCGAACCAAAATTTATCTATAAAACATGCATACTCATATGAATTCATGCGAATCTATATTATTTAATATGTACATACTACTGATCCATACATTTTACTAGCACATAATTTGGTTTAAATTTTTTGAATTCAACCTTATGATTTTGAGATCATTGTATCTGTAAATCATTTATATATATAAAGGAGCAGAATTCTTTGTTGAGCTGTTGAAAGTATACATAAAAAATGATGTATATAGAATTATATTCCAATCAAAAATGGATCCTGCCCGAACAAAATCAGAATACAAACTTGATTCGAATTGAGTTGGCACGGTAAACATGCACTCTTGCTGTGCAAAAATTTGAACGAAGTGGGGAAAGAAGCAGTAACCGTCCAAAACCAAAATCTACGAGATGGAAATTACTGCCTATCCCTGACACGCAAAGCCTATCAGCTCGATTTCTATAGGTTCCGATAGGGGTAGGTTTGTAATTTCACTCAAATGTGACATAACCGCCTCTCACCCGGATTCAAACATGGTTGGCACCAAAACACAGTGTCTCCCTAGCCAAAATCGACTCCCTCCCTAATTCATACACGATCGGCGCCAAAACAAACTCTCGTCGGCCAAAATCTCTGTCGGCAAATATTTGGTGTATGTGAGATTACCGTCCTATACCCAAACGACTAATATTGTTGCGATGTAGGGAATTTTATACGGGGGCTAAGTTTGTAAATTTCCACGCATTTGAGGCAAGCATACCCTAAAGACATGGTTCCCCCCTTCCTCTCTCCCTCCATTTCCCCATTCGTACTCCATGGGCGCCAAAACACCCTCTCCACCCTAGCCTCCTCCGCCCGCCACCCCATCCACCGTCGTCCTCCTCCACCATGCCGGCGCTGATACCCCGACGCCGTTGTCCATTACAAGAGATCGACCTTGCTCATCCACAGATTCGAACTGGGATCCTTGCATCCCATCCTCTCGCTTCATCCCCGCCGTCGTCCACCTTGCCATCGCCGCTCCTACGACTGTCTCGTCCACCGCGCTGGGATATTTCCCCCGCCTTCACCGTCTACCCTCCTAGATGTGCTTCCACACCACCGACAACCATCACTACCGCAGCATCATCAAATTCTCAACAGATGCATGCACGGTGCCACACCAAAGGTGGTACTCTTTCGTATCTGCTCAACTTATTTATCGCAGCAAGAAAATAGATCGCCACTGCTTTACTCTGATTTTTTGTCCATCACTTACTTGTTAGTTGAAAGCAAACATTGGTTGCAAAGTTGCCTTTGTCCGGTTTACACCTTCAGAACCGCCATGGAACGCTCAACACTATACTAGGAATGCTTATGGTTTTCCCCTTTTATATACCACAATAGTTAAATGACAGTAGAGTAAATTTCAAAATTGGGTCAGTCGATTTTTGAGAGCTCACCGGAGTTCGCTGGTGCGAAGGAAGGGGCTCGGGTGGGGATGGTGGTTGTGGGGGGCGGTGGCCTGGCGGTGTTGGGGCCTCGCTGAACGAAGAAAACTCAATGCGGGTGGGGGCGGGGGTTGCGGAGGAACACAGGCGATGGGGGCAGTTCAGGGGAGGGCGGGGGTGGTTCGTCCGGCGGCCCGTGCGGTGTTTTGTATGGGAAGAATCAGAGACGAGGAAGAAGAAGGGTTCGGAGACGTAGGATCTTCATCCAACTTCCTGAAATGGTCGACTGGCCCAAATGACAAAAGTCACACGACTTTCATGCAGACATTTCTTTATATTCAATACCATCATCATAGCTGCTTAGCACTACTCCTGAATCCATCAAGCTAAACAACGTGCCACTCATAATTCCAAACTTGTTGCTCAAATACGAATCTGATATGATGCTGATATTACTAAAACAGATAATTGGTCAGCTAATGTTCCTACTTTACTTTCGAAAAGCACGTGCACCACATATACAGAGACAGCATGGAGTTGCATTCTTAATGCACTCTGGTTCATCATGTGTGGGCACTACGCAACGAGCATTTTATTATCCAAAATCTGCTTGCTCTTCTTTAGCATGTTCCTCTTTCGTTCTTCTTTAATAAGTACTCTCTCCGTAACTAAATACAAGTCTTTGTATAGATTTCACCATGGACTACGTATGGAGCAAAATGAGTGAATCTACACTCTAAAATGTATCTATATACATCTATATGCGATCCATAGTGAAAATCTCTACAAAGACTTATATTTTGGAACGGAGGGAGTATGAGTTTGGGCGGAGCGGGCGGAGCTCGTTGGATTTACCGATTCCGGCGAGGCAAGGATGGTCCAGAACTCCAACAGCACCAGCGCGCACCAGAGGTTCACCAGAGGCATGCCGGAGAAGTCAGTTGAGCTCGAGCGGCTCTCGAGAAGGAGGGGGTAGAGGAAGGGGGTCGTCGGCGAGCTCGGCATCGGGGACGGCGGCTACCTACGGCATCATGGTGGTTCTGTGAGTGCGAAGTGAGGAGACATGGGCTTGGGAGGGGTCTATTTATAGGCGGGGCCGAGGCGGGGATCGAGGGCTCACCGGAGTTCTCTGGAAGGGCGCCCAGCGACGAATGGCGTCAGTGAGAGGGGGAGAACACATTGTGACTCACGCGGGAACTGTGGGCGAGCGGAGACGAGCACAGGAGCCAGGAACGCGACGAGCACAAGGGCACGGGCGCATTGTTGGCTTGGCCACGGCGTGCCCGTGCTTGCTGCAGCGAGCTCTGACGTCGATGAGCGTCTGGACGGAGTTAAGCGCGTGGAGACGATGGCACGGTTTGGCAAGGTGCGGTGGCTGGGGAAGCAAGCACGCGCTCAATAGAGGCGCGGGCGCGTCGCAAAGCGCTGGCTGCATGCCAGCACCCTTGGACGAATGCACTCACCGCATGAACTCTGACCTTTGAATGATCTAAGCGCAAACTTCATGTCTGGCGTGTAGTCCTTAGTGGTTTTGGTCGCTCTGTGTGTTTGGATGGGTCACAGGTGAGCTGTGCGAGTGGGCTTCTTCCTGGGAAGTTTCTGGACAGAAATTTGTGAGCCCTTGACTCAACACTAATCTTTATTTTAGATAGCTCACGGACTCGACTACAAAAAGAGATCACAATGCAAAACTCAAAACTACTTGATATCAAACTAAATAAAACGGTAAAGAGAGGAGTGTGATGGTGATACGATACCGGGGCACCTCCCCCAAGCTTGGCAGTTGCCAAGGGGCGTGCCCATACCCATGTGATTATGTCTCCTTCTTCACGGTCGGTGTTATGATCTTCTTGGCGATGATGCCCTTCAAGATACGGTTCTCCTCCTCGAGCTTGTTGACTTGTTGTTTGAGGTCCATAATTTCTTTACGGAGCTTGCCCATAACGGCCAAAGATCCTTTTACCCAAGGATGCTGCATAGCCTCTGGATAACATGTAAAACACTTTTTCATATTCTCATAAGAAAGAAATCTAAAGTTGGAAGGGGTGACCGAAGTAGGGATAGCCAGGCTAGGTAGTTCCCCCATCATGAATTCTGCTTGGAGACGCGAGGTAACTTCTTGATCTTCTTCCATGGCATCTATCCTTTTCAAATCAGCCTCCATCTCGTCCTCTGTTGAAGTTCCAAAGTGATAAGCATCGCTATTTGCTCCTGGACAAGGTGTTGGATGAGACACCCGGCTCTCCCCGACTGACTCCTGAGAAGACATCTTGCTTTTATTCTGCAACAGGAATAGCTCGAAACGAAAACAGAGGATATTTGTGTGATACAGTGGTCAAAACCTTCGGGAGTATATATAATGAATTTTTACCGACCAAAATACGTAATATGCAAGAAAATGGAGTCCGAGAGGCACACGAGGTGTCCACGAGACAGGGGGGCGTGCCCAGTAGGGGGGCGCACCGTCCACTCTCGTGGGGGCCTCGTGTCCCTTTCGGACTACTTATTTCTTCCGAAAATTCTTAAACATTCCAAAACTGATAAAAATTGCCATTGGAGTCGTTTTGGACTCGGTTTACTTACCGTACCACATACCTATTCCTTTTCGGAGTCTGAATGTTCTGGAAAGTGTTCCTTATGTATTCCTCAGGAGTTACGGTTTCAATAATATTAGTTTCAACATTGATAGGATTACCTGAAATATAATGTTTAATTCGTTGACCGTTTACCACCCTCGGACTTGTGCCCTCGAAGTTGTTGATTTTTATGGCACTAGAACGATAGACCTCCTCGATAACGTAAGGACCTTCAAAAATGAGAGTTGAATAATAACACATAATCTCCTACGTTAAACTCACGGTTTTGTATCCTCTTATCATGCTAGTGTTTGACTTTTTCTTTGAATAACTTGGCATTCTCATAGGCTTGGGTTCTCCATTCATCAAGTGAGCTAATATCAAACAACCTCTTCTCACCGGCAAGTTTGAAGTCATAGTTGAGCTCTTTAATAGCCAATATGCTTTATGTTCAAGTTCAAGAGGTAAATGACACGCCTTTCCATAAACCATCTTATATGGAGACATACCCATAGGATTTTTGTATGCAGTTCTATAGGCCCATAATGCATCATCAAGTTTTTTGGACCAATTCTTTCTAGATCTATTCATAGTCTTTTGCAAAATTAATTTGAGCTCTCTATTGCTCAACTCTACTTGACCACTAGACTGCGGATCATAAGGAGATGCGATTCTATGATTGACATCATACTTAGCAAGCATCTTACGGAAAGCACCATGAATAAAATGTGAACCACCATCAGTCATAAGATATCTAGGGACTCCAAACCTCGGAAAAATAATTTCTTCAAGCATTTTAATAGAAGTGTTATGATCAGCACTGCTAGTTGGAATAGCTTCTACCCACTTAGTAACGTAATCAACAGCAACAAAAATATGTGTATAAGCATTAGAGGCAGGAAAAGGTCCCATATAATCAAAGCCCCAAACATCAAATGGTTCAATAACAAGAGAATAATTCATAGGCATTTCTTGACGTCTATAAATGTAACCTATTCTTTGACATTCATCACAAGATAAGACAAACTTACGGGCATCTTTGAAGAGAGTAGGCCAATAAAAACCAGATTGTAGTACCTTGTGTGCAGTTATATCTCCAGTGTGGTGTCCTCCATAGGATTCAGAGTGACACTTGCGTAGGATCTGTTCCTGTTCATGCTCAGGCACACAACGTCTAATAACATCATCTACTCCTTTATAAAGGTGTGGGTCATCCCATAAGTAATGTCTTAAATCATAAAAGAACTTTTTCTTTTGCTGGTATGTGAAACTAGGCGGTATAAATTTAGCAACAATGTAATTAGCATAATCAGCATACCAAGGAGCAGTACGATAAGCATTAACAACCGCTGATTGTTAATTAGAAAAACTATCATCAATAGGCAGTGGGTCATCAAGAACATTCTCTAACCTAGACAAGTTGTCTGCAACGGGGTTCTCAGCTCCCTTTCTATCAATAATATGTAAATCAAATTCTTGGAGCAAGAGAACCCATCTAATGAGCCTAGGCTTAGCATCCTTCTTTTCCATAAGATATTTAATAGCAGCATGATTAGTGTGAAACGTAACTTTGGAATCAACAATATAAGGTCTAAACTTATCACATGCAAACACAACTGCTAAGAACTCTTTTTCAGTAGTAGCATAATTTCTCTGGGCAGTATCAAGAGTCTAACTAGCATACTAGATAACATTCAATTTCTTATCGACTCTTTGCCCTAGAACAGCACCTACAGCATAATCACTAGCATCACACATAATTCCAAAAGGGAAATTCCAATCAGGTGGCTGAACAATAGGTGCAGTGATCAAAGCTTTCTTAAGTATTTCAAATGCTTCTACACAATCATCATGAAAGACGGAATATCTTTTTGCAATATATTAGTCAGAGGCCTAGAGATTTTAGAAAAGTCCTTAATGAACCTCCTATAAAAACCGGCATGACCAAGAAAACTTCTTATACCTTTTATGTCCTTGGGACATGGCATCTTTTCAATAGCATCAACTTTGGCTTTATCAACTTCAATACCTCTCTCGGAGATCTTGTGCCCCAAGACAATGCCTTCATTAACCATAAAGTGACACTTTTCCCAATTCAGGATGAGACTAGTGTCTTTGCATCTCTGCAAAACTCGATCAAGGTTGCTCAAACAATCGTCAAAAGAGGATCCATAAACAGAAAAGTCATCCATGAATACCTCACAAATCTTTTCACAAAAATTAGATAATATAGCCATCATGCATCTTTGAAAGGTAGCAGGTGCATTACATAAACCAAAAGGCATACGTCTATAAGCAAAAGTACCAAAAGGGCAAGTAAAAATAGATTTAGATTGATCCTTCGCTGACACATGTATTTGAGAGAAGCCAGAATAACCATCTAGAAAGAAGAAATGAGTGTGTTTGGATAGTCTTTCTAGCATTTGATCAATAAAAGGTAAAGGGTAATGATCTTTCTTAGTAGCTTTATTTAACTTACGGAAATCAATTACCATCCTATAACCTGTAATAATTCTTTGCGGGATCAATTCATATTTATCATTAGGAACAACGGTAATACCTCCCTTTTTAGGAACACAATGGACAGGACTTACCCATTCACTATCAGCAACGGGATAAATAATACCTGCGTCAAGGAGCTTTAATATCTCCTTTCTTACCACTTCTTTCATCTTGGGATTTAGTCATCTTTGAGGATCTCTAACTGGTTTGGCATATTTTTCCACTGTAATTTTGTGTTGGCATAATGTGGGACTAATGCCCTTGAGATCATCCAGAGTATATCCAATAGCTGCTCGGTGCTTCTTCAGAGTTTTCAATAATCTTTCTTCTTCTTTCTCTGAAAGGTTAGCACTAATAATAACAGGATATATTTCCTTTTCATCAAGATAAGCATACTTAAGATTATCAAGTAATAGTTTGAGTTCAAACACGGGATCACCCTTGGGTGGAGGTGGACCCCCAAGAATTTCAACGGGAAGGTTATGTTTCAGCATAGGTTCCTGTTTAAGGAACATTCATCTATTTCCCTTCTTTCCTTCATAAACATATCGTTTTCATGGTCTAGCAAATATTGTTCTAACGGATCAGTAGGAGGAACAGCAATGGAAGTAAGACCAATAATCTCATCCTTACTAGGTGGTTCCCTATCACAAGGTTGTCTACGAAACTTAGCAAAATTAAACTCATGAGACATACCATCTATGCCAACTGTGACAGTATCTTTTTCACAATCAATCTTAGCACTAGCTGTATTCAAGAAGGTTCTACCAAAAATAATGGGACAAAAATCATCTTGTGGGGAACCAAGAACAAGAAAGTCAGCAGGGTATTTAACCTTCCCACACAAAACCTCAACATCTCTAACAATCCCAATAGGTTTAATGGTATCCCTATTAGCAAGCTTAATAGTAACATCAATGTCTTCTAATTCAATGGGTGCAATGTCATGCATAATTTCTTTATATAAGGTATAAGGTATTGCACTAGCACTAGCACCCATATCACATAAGCCATGATAACAATGATCTCCTATTTTAACAGAAATTATAGGCATGCCTACAACAGGTCTATGTATCTTAGTATCTGGTCTAGCAATATTAGCAGTCTCACCACAAAAATAAATAACATGCCCATCTAAATCATCATCCAAGAGATCTTTAACCATAGCAACACTAGGTTCAACATTCATTTGCCCGGGAGGTGTATAAGTCCTAGTATTACTCTTACGAACAACAGTCGAAGCTTTAGCATGATCTTTTATCCTAATAGGAAATGGGGGTTTCTCAACATAAGTAGTAGGAACAATAGGATCACTATAGGTAATAGTCTTTTCTTCGACTGTAATATGTCCAACTACTTTCACTTCAACAGGAGGATTATATTTAAACCACTTCTCTTTAGGGAGATCAACGTGAGTATCAAAAGATTCACAGAAAGAAGCTACTATCTCAGAGTCAAGCCCATACTTAGCGCTAAATCCACGAAAAGCATCGGTATCCATAAAAGATTTAACACAATCGAACTTAGGTGTCATACCTGACTCCTTACCATCGTCGGAACCCCAATCTTCAGAGTTGCGTTAAATTCTTTCCAATAAGTCCCATTTGAAATCAATAGTCTTCAACATATAAGAACCAGCATAGGAAGTATCGAGCAAGTTGCGATTATCAAGAGAAAGCCGAGCATAAAAGTTCTGAATAATCATTTCCCGAGAGAGCTCATGATTGGGGCATGAATATAACATTGACTTAAGCCTCCCCCAAACTTGAGCGATGCTTTCTCCTTCGCGAGGCCAAAAATTATATATTTAATTACGATCAAGATGAACAGGATGCATAGGATAGAACTTCTAGTGAAATTCCAACTTCAATCGCTTATAATTCCAAGATCTCGTATCATCACATAGCCTATACCATGTCAATGCATCTTCCTTCAAAGATAAAGGGAAGTCCTTCCTTTTTACAACATCATCGGGAATACTTGCAAGCTTAAATAATCCACAAACTTCATCCACAAAGATAAGGTGTAAATCGGGATCCAATGTTCCATCTCCTGCAAATGGATTAGCTAGCAGTTTCTCTATCATACCCGAAGGAATCTCAAAGTAAATATTTTCATAAAGTTCAGTAGGTTGAGGAGCAACTCTCTGCTCTTCTGGTTGGGGTGAAGATACACCGAACAAGCCCCTCAAAGGATTAGTTTCCATAGTGAAAAGTAACAGAAAATTGCAGCACACTATATAAATGTTTCCTTACCAACTTCCACTCACCAAAAGTGCTACACTCCCCGGCAACGGCGCTAGAAAAGAGTCTTGATGACCCACAAGTGTAGGGGATTTATCGTAGTCCTTTTGGTAAGTAAGAGTGTACAACCCAACGAGGAGCAGAAGGAAATGATAAGTGGTTTTCGGTAAGGTTTTCTCTGCAAGCACTGAAATAATAGGTAATAGATAGTTTTGTGATAAGATAAATAGTAACGAGTAACAAGTAAATAAAGTAAATAAAGTGCAGCAAGGTGGCCCAATCCTTTATGTAGCAAAGGATAGGCCTGGACAATTTTTAATAATGAGAAAGGAGCTCCCGAGGACACATGGGAGTTATCGTCAGGCTAGTCTTCATCAAGTTCATATGATTCGCGTTCGGTACTTTGATAATTTGATATGTGGGTGGACTGGTGCTTGGGTACTGCCCTTACTTGGACAAGCATCCCACTTATGATTAACCCCTATTGCAAGCATCCGCAACTACAAAAGAAGTATTAAGGTAAACCTAACCACAACATTAAACATATGGATCCATATTAGCCCCTAACGAAGCAACGCATAAACCAGGGTTTAAGCTTCTGTCACTCTAGCAACCCATCGTCTACTTATTACTTCCCCATGCCTTCCTCTAGGCCCAAATAATGGTGAAGTGTCATGTAGTCGACATTCACATAACACCACTAGAGGAAAAGACAACATACATCTCATCAAAATATCGAACGAATACGAAATTCACATGACTACTAATAGCAAGACTTCACCCATGTCCTCAGGAACAAACGTAACTACTCACAAAGCATATTCATGTTCATAATTAGAGGAGTAATGATATGCATAAAGGATCTGAACATATGATCTTCCACCAAGTAAACCAATTAGCATCAACTACAAGGAGTAATCAACACTACTAGCAACCCACAGGTACCAATTTGTGGTTTTGATACAAGATTGGATACAAGAGATGAACTAGGGTTTTGAGAGGAGATGGTGCTGGTGAAGATGTTGATGGAGATTGACCCTCCCGATGAGAGGATCATTGGTGATGACGTTGGTGATGATTTCCCCCCGAGGGAAGTGTCCCAGCAGAACAGCTCACGGAGCCCTAGATTGATTCCACCAAGGTTGCGCCTCGTGGCGGCGGAGTTTCGTCCCGTAAGCTTGCCCACGATTTTTTCCAGGGTAAAAGCTCTAATATAGCAGAAGATGGACACCGGAGGCCCACCAGGGGCGCAGGAGATAGGGGCGCGCCCAGTAGGGGGGGCACCCTCCACTCTCCTGGACAGGGTGTGGGCCCCCTGGTGTATTTCTTTCGCTCAATAATTCTTATAAATTTCAAAAACATGTTTCGTGGAGTTTCAGGATTTTTGGAGCAGTGCAGAATAGGTTTCCAATGTTTTCTCCTTTTCCAGCCAGAATTCCAGCTGCCGGTATTCCCCTTCTTCATGATAAACCTTGTAAAATAAGAGATAATAACCTTAAGTATTGAGATATAATGTGTAATAACGGTCCATAATGCAATAAATATTGATATAAAAGCATGATGCAAAATGGACTTATCACTCCTCTGCGAGCAGGCTTGGAGGGTCCAGTTGATGCACCAGGGGCAGGACATGGGGAGCGGCGGTGTGGTGCAGTTCTTGCCAGGCGTCGGGCCTCGTTTAAATAGCGAGCAGATGAGAGGAGCCAGTCGATGTGTCTGTTCTAAAATGCTAGCCGGCTCATGGAAGGACGTGTTGCCAGCACACGTGCGGATTCAATGGAGGCAGGCAAGGCAGTCTAAAGCCGGTTGCATGCGGCGAGGAGGCATGTTCAGCCTAGCCTGCAGCGAGTGGGGCCCTCTTGGCCGGCGTGCCGGTTCAATCCGTGCTATATGAGAGGTCGCGTCTGTGTTAGAGCAATCACTCCCTCGAGTCCTTTTTTTGGGTAACAAAATCTCGTTTTCCACTCACATTTTACAAGTAAAATTCATGGACAAACTTTGACCCAAAATATGATAGTGACTAGTAAAACCAGGATGGAGGTAGTAGTTATGAATTCCATTTTCGCTCCAATACCAATCGTTCTAAAAACTACTCCTACTTAGTACTTATAACGCGCCATTGAAAATCGGAACTCGTACCCCGCTAAAAAATGATATTTTAAATGTGGCTACTCGATCAGTGGCGACTGGCAAGCCGCCACCTCAAGGTCGTTCACCTGTGGTCCCGACCATCAACTCCTACGGATCAAATTATCACGCCAGCTGACTATTCCTACAAAGGTGCGCTCCACCACGTACCCGGTACCCGCGCATGCAGCAATCATGGACCTAGGGTTTCAGGGTTTACTGTACTTGTTTATGGTGCCTTTACGTAACTCTCATGTGTGCACGACAGCGAGAGATCGACTGCGTGTGTGCGCCTCTTCTCTTCGTATGTGTACTCCACCATTTTTCTAGTGTCGAAAAAAATTATACAGTAGTAATAACTAGCAATGTGCCAATGCGTTGCCACATGATCAAAGTAGATCAATACATATTCACCGATTTGATAGAAAAAAGAGTCTAGTTTTGAAATATGTATATCACTAAAAATATGTTATGTTTCACTCAAAATATATTCCTTTGGTGGTTTTGATGAGATAAGGGAGGAATGTGGTTGGTTTCAAGATTCGAGAAGTAGTATATCTCTAATTCCTATCTACTATTATAAAAAACAGAGTTGGTGATGATGGTGTGCCTGCCATCCTGCAATATTGGTCGTCCGATTTATATCTGACAGATAGGAAGGAAACTATGGCAATTTTGCAAAAAGATACCACACCCCTCTCCACATTTGCAAATAAGGCATTCCCTCATTCATCTTTTTCTCCCACAAGATAAACTACTCATGCAAATGCAACTTGATGTTCCGTGCAACGCATGAGCATCTTGCTAGTTGTTGCAAAAATCCCATGTGTGTGTGTTGTGTGAGAGAGAGAGAGAGGGAGAGTGGGAGTTGATGGAGTGCGCGTGTGACAAAGACAAAAAGAGTGTGTGTGCGAGAGGTATCATCTTAAAATGAGGCGGTGGTGTGTGTGCATGATTGAGAGGGGTGTCTCAAGAAGGGACGAAAAATCTACATAGATACAAGGAGAGCGAGAGAGACATGTACGAGATAAGTGGAAGCACGAGTGTGCGTGTGTATAAACATATCTGGAGGCTAGTTGATCAATGATTATGAGATAAATACGAGTCGGGGGTGTGAAAGCGAGAGTTTTGTGTGAGTGTTTGTGTGTGTGTGTGTGTGTGTGTGTGTGTGTGTGTGTGTGTGTGTGTGTGTGTGTGTGTGTGTGTGTGTGTGTGTGAGAGAGAGAGAGAGAGAGAGAGACGGTAGTCGGGAAGGGGAGTGGAAGCAGGAGTTGTGTGTGTGAGAGAGAGGGGGGAGTTTGTCTGATCGGTAAACAAATGAATAGTGTCAGTTTTATAACTGGAATGGAGATGGAAAGGAGACCACAACAAATGTTGCATCTGCGGGAGAGAGTAATTTTAGTGGTATGAGTCATATCTAGAGAAATATAGGGTGTGTGAGAGAACCCTATAGAGAGAAAGACAGAGTGAAAGACGAGTGAGAGTGTGTGTGTGTGGCATTGAAAAAGAATGCTTATGTACCTGGTAATACTAGAGAATGGTAGAGAAGTGAGAGAGAATGAAAACCATGTAATGTATAATGATAGGGAGAGTGTCGGTGTCAAAACCGGCGGATCTCGGGTAGGGGGTCCCGAACTGTGCGTCTAGGCGGATGGTAACAGGAGACAAGGGACACGATGTTTTTACCCAGGTTCGGGCCCTCTCGATGGAGGTAAAACCCTACTCCTGCTTGATTAATATTGATGATATGGGTAGTACAAGAGTAGATCTACCACGAGATCAGGGAGGCTAAACCCTAGAAGCTAGCCTATGGTATGATTGTTGTTCGTCCTACGGACTAAAACCCTCCGGTTTATATAGGCACTGAAGAGGGTTAGGGTTACACAGAGTCGGTTACAATGGTAGGAGATCTACATATCCGTATCGCCAAGCTTGCCTTCCACGCCAAGGAAAGTCCCATCCGGACACAGGACGAAGTCTTTAATCTTGTATCTTCATAGTCCAGGAGTCCAGCCAAAGGTGATAGTTCGGCTATCCGGACACCCCCTAATCCAGGACTCCCTCAGTAGCCCCTGAACCAGGCTTCAATGACGTCGAGTTCGGCGCGCAGATTGTCTTCGGCATTGCAAGGCGGGTTCCTCCTCCGAATACTTCATAGAAGATTTGAACACAAGGATAGTGTCCGGCTCTACAAAATAAGTTCCACATACCACCGTAGAGAGAATAATATTTACACAAATTCAATCTGCTGACGTGTTCCGTGGCGTGACATCACACCACGGCCAAGCCTTTATTCGAATCGTTTTTACTGTCCCAGTTCAGCACGTTTAGTGAGGCGGTTTCCTTGGCACGTCTTGTCAAAGCAGAGATCGTGTCCCCTTATTCCGGGATTCTCATCAATATGGGTGTGGGTAACCCAACCTCGCCATTGATTATGGTGCTTGGGAGATAAGCGAGTTTTACCAGGCTGGTGGGGATGCATAGCTTCGTCCGTCCATATAAGGGGATAAGGATCCACTTTTTCACACACGCCTTCTTCCTCCTTTGCTCATCCATTTCCGCACACTCGAGCTCCAGCGCCCAAGTCCGCACATCTCGCCTCAACCTTCCCCAGCCATGTCCGGAGCGGGAGGCAAGTGGATGGTCTCCTCCGTCACGGAGGGGCACATCAAAAAGCTGAGGAAGGCCGGATACTTGTCCAGCGACATCGCGCATCGGCTCCCCGACAAGGGGCAGCTTATCCCCACCCCCAAGCCCTATGAGAGGGTGGTGTTCCTCACCCACTTCCTCCGTGGACTAGGTTTTCCACTTCACCCATTTGTCTGGGGGCTCATGTTCTACTACGGCCTCGATTTCCACGATCTGGCCCCGAATTTCATCCTCAACATCTCGGCGTTCATCGTCGTGTGTGAGGCCTTTCTCTGCATCCAGCCCTACTTTGGCTTATGGCTGAAGACCTTCAATGTCAAGCCGAAGGTAGTGGGCGGCCGCCAAGCGGAGTGCGGAGGTGCCATGGTGGGCATGATGGCCAACGTCCTATGGCTCGAGGGCTCCTTCGTGGAGACCATGAAGGGGTGGCAATCGGGCTGGTTCTACATCACCGAGCCGCATGACCCTAAATGGGCAGCGGCCCCCGAATTCCGATCTGGCTTCCCTACACGGCTCACCTCTTGGAAAGAGACGGGCCTGACATGGGGTAATTCGGAAGAGCTGACCGGACTCCAAACTTGCTCCAAAACCTGTTGAACAAGAAGCTAAAGCTTGTCAACATAGTCCAGGTCATGCTCATCCGCCGGATCCTCCCGTGCCAACAAAGGACCCTTCCCCCGGACTACTCCACCAACACCGACGACGGCGAAGAGGAGTGGCCACCGAGGGTTAAGCCCCTGGCGAAATTGTAAGTGTCCGGATACTAGAATAACTCATGGCGTTTCATTAGTCGCACAGAATCTCCTAACGCCGAATATAACCCTGCAGCCCGCCCATGGACGGGCTCGACGCTTCAACGAGCGGCTCCCTAGATTCGTCGGACGTGAATAGCACCTCACTTCCGGCTGCCTCCTCTCCTCGCGCTGTGGATGGCACCGAGGTGGGGTCCCAAAAGGGGCCCAGCTAGGAGGAGGTTGTCCAGGAGGCGCCGCAAGCCAACCTCCCGGACTCCAGGCGCAAGGGGGATAAAACCCCAAAGGGATCTAAGTCCGGTCCTGGGCCGGACTCCGCACTGGAACCTTTAGTGGTTCAGAGTCCGGCAGGCGGCCCCTTCGTAAGAAGGGCAAGACTGCAACACCGGTGACCTCCGTCGAACCGGAGGCACCGGATAATTTGCTGGAGGCACTTAACGGCGCCTCCATCGACGAGGAGCACCGCACTGTTATGAGTGTGGTGATCCAGAAAGTTCAGTCCGCCAAGAGCGGGTGGACTGAAGCCTGTGCCAGGCTTCTAATAGGCTTTGAGGTATGTATTTAAGATATGTAAAAACTAGCGGGGTGGCCCGCGCATTTGCGCGGCTAGATTTATCATATATTTTTTGTACGCTATTATTTTCGGATTATGGGTATATTCATTAGTTTGGTGTATTGGATGTGGGCCATTTAGCAAACGTTTGAAACTATTTTTAGTTGATCCTCAGAAGAAACTATTTTTATTTGTAGAAATTCTGCATTATATTCGTTGCCTCATTGAGGTCCCTCTTATTGAGCGGTTTTTCTATTCAATAGTTGTCTCTAGTAAATATTATGTTGTGAACATAAACATTTTATCCTTTTTGCTTCAACTATCCATAGAAGGTGATAGTTTTATAACATTAAATTATGGTGAAAATACATAGAATGATGCGCTTTCACCTGTTGAAAATTATACTCGAAAAAACTCAGCATATGCGAACATGAGTCATGATGAATGCGTGCTAATTCTTGTCTAAATTAATGGAGCATTGAAGAATATATGCTAAGGCAGCTCTCTTGTCATCTTAATGGTGCAGAACAAAATCTAATTAACAGGGCTGGTCTGGTTGCTGTTGGCCTCTTAAACAGATCTTTTACCATGGACGTTACCAAAGGTTCAGTACAGAATTTCGTTTTACAACCATTGGCCTAGAAATATTGGTGTCGGAAAAATGAAATAGGCAAATGGGAGGATGGGATGCTTATATGAGCTACCCAACAACTTACATGGTGCACGACCATGGGTATAATATCGGATTCTCCAAATCAATCATTTATTCATGTGAACTTTATATCCTTTGATTCTGAAAGCTGGATAAACATTCACAAACCTGCTTCTGGAAGAAAAAAAGACCCATTAAATGAGAATTTTAACTTGGTCATACAAATTTACATGAAAAATAATTAGATTCTCAATTTCTCATTGCTTACTGCTAACTACACAAAAGTTTCAGTCAAACCTCAAATATGTGTGCAAACGTAGTCTGTTGCAGACTCAAAAAAATGACAACCATGTAATCTGAATTGTCAATAGAAAATTACGAACACTTTAAAATTGGATGCTTACCTAATTCACTCTTCGCAAATATTATGGTCCTCCTCAGAAGATGCGGCTGCTGGGGCCTGGTTAATCGACATGGAATCAGAGCCGGCTGATCCACGTCTTATTCTGGATGCTGCTACTAACTGATCATACCATCAGTCGTCAAACCTCCAAGGAGGAGAGGGAGCGGGTTTGCCGATGACATTGGAGGCGGGGTTTAGGAGGCCATGGGGAATGCATAGGAAAGGCCACCATATATGGCGTCGAGTCTTTATAGCCGTCACACATCTCAATTGGGTAGTCTTAATCTTGCCGAACAAACATCTAACAGGTTAAACTTAATGTCCAGGATAAAATATTTACTCCTATTATAAACATGGAGCATTAAAAAAGGCCTCCAATTATCAAATATATGGTATAATATGATTTTCTCGCTCTGGAGTTAAACATTCCTTTTTCCTTGCTGATAAACACCAGAGGTATTCACAATATTCTGGCAGTATACACTTGACATATTGATTCCTTGAAAGATATCACATAACTGACATATGACATGGATTTTATTTGGTCTGCTACTGTCATATTTCGAGATATTTTCCTTTTGTAAGTGCTTTGTCCAGATTTCATGAGGACATTCTCTTTTTTCTTGTGATAGACACCAAGTTTATTCAGAATTTTTTCTGAGTATACATGCGCGATATCTATGTCACCTATATTACTTCAAAAGAGATTGTGTATATCTGTTTGCATTAAATTATCTTATATACTTTTTCTTTAAATAGAAGTCGGTTATTTATTTTCTTAAAATTTATCACAAATCTAACATATGGCCTGAATTTTTATCTTGTCTACTGATGGCATTGATATTTTCTCTAAGATTAAAGATATGATTCTACATACTTTCGGGGTAAAACATATAATCTAACCTGCATGATTCATGGCATCAACGTGACTGCATTAGGAGATACTTAAGTGCTTACTAATGTGCACCAAACAAAACAGGAGAAGATGATGAAGCTGCTGCCAATCAACACTTGATGTCGACTCCTCGTGTGGGCCACCTTAGTGCCAAGGAGATGTTCATCAACGCCACAGCTTGATTCGGGAGTGTCGTGCGGCTTTCTTCTGCAATAGATCTTGATGTTTTATTAGGGAATGTAGATCTCAAGGTTTCCTGATGCACTACATGCCTAATAAGTTTTGTTCTAGAGATGCTTATTCGGACTTATAAAGCACTCTAGCCAAACCCTTGCGACCATCCTTATTCAAAGTTGCAGCATAGTCTAGCCAAACTCTTGCACCGACAACATTTAATCTGGATAGTTTATATTGTTGTTAATACAGAATTGATGGATTAGATCCATATTTCCAATAATTTTCTCAAAAGGTGCCTTGCATTACTAAATGTAAGAATGATGTAGAAGTAGCCACACTTAGTCTGGCTATGATAAGAAAGAATAATTAAGGTTTTTCATGATATGCCTGTAGCATATGCACTACAATCCATGTACTATATTAATAGTGAGAAGGGTGTTTCAATACTAAATATATGCATCTTCGTGATTATTGTTTGATAAGAAATATCCAAAAAGCAACAACTAATATAACAGACAAACTGATCAGAAGCTCTTGCCCAGATGGATACTTTCGCTTTGTTCCAATGGGGACATGAGCTTCTTACCTGATATAATGGGAGCGACCCTGCAGACCGGAGTCGAACAGCTTGCATGATGGGACAACAGAGGGCCTGACTGCTTGCATCACACTATCATGCCTTTATTGCACCTGCTGCAGAATCGGACCTGAGAAAATATGAACTTTGAAGGTTAAAAGTGGTAACAAAACCAATCACTATACAACAATAGTTACATTTTTTCAATCAATGTCTACCCGACAGACCAAGATACGCATCAACATGCTACATGAAAAAACAATTTCATTGTGTGGATGGAAGATTTAAATCAAGAGTGTGGAAGAGTAGACTTTTGTAGTGAAATTACTATCAGGTGTTTACTCAAGCTATTCTGCATATATAGCACTTACGGACATGGAGTGAAAGTAGAGGAGCTCAACAATTTTGTTTGAGCCACGGCCACCAAAATATGCTTCATACAGTGGCCTGTACATCCTACTAAATCATGTAACTGAATATACGTACGGGATTGCTCCTAGGTCAGAACTTTGAAACTGAGATCACTTGAGTAGAGTGGATCCTACTTGCTATAACATCCAGTGTGGGGAAAAAAAATCATGTGTGGGAACATATATTCAGGCTAGATTACTGACCTTGGAAACAGAAGTTAAAAGATTGGAGAGGACACACTTGATTTGGTTGTACCTGTTAAATCACCATCGATTGCTGAACTTGAAAACTGAGATTCAAATATTTGAGACGAACACGCAAGACTGGATTGTACCTGCTAAATCACCATCATGTACTGGAATATATGCATGTCATATTGCTGGATTTGAAATCTGAGATTCAAGGGTAGGAGTGGAAACAACCTAGGAACGTGATTAGAAGGTTAAACATACTTGATTTGATGGTACCTTTTGTTTGGATCGAATCGTTCCAGGTCAGATTTAACTTTCGAAGACGATGAGCCAACGGTGGTGAGGATCGCTAGATGATGCATCGCCGGGTAGGGCGGCGACGTGATGGAGGCCGTGGGAGACATTTTTTTTCTAGAGGTCTACGTGGAGTCCTTTTTTCTTAGTTTTTTCTCTTAGACATGCGGTTTTTTCCTATCCCCTGACACATATACGACGTCAATACATGTATTTTGGTTGGACTCCTTTTCTTATTAGGATGGTCACGTTCTTTTCTAGGAGAAAGGCATAGGAGTCCAGATGAAACATCATGTCAGACTACTCATACGTGTCCCCTCCAAACAAAAGACTACTCCTACATGACATGTTGTAGCTTTATCTACGTGCAAGTAATATTTGTATGTAACGGTAATCTTGTAAATCCTAGCCATTAATATATAAAACTAATGGTCAAGATAATTTAACCTGTGTGGACAAACGTGATGGCTGATTTGTCTTCTATTTTAATTATTTAATAGATAGATAGATATTACCGCATAGATAGTAGCCCTTGATGCTCAGTTTGGTGTTCGGAAACAAAAGCCGAATTGAGGATCTAAAAAGATGTATGGAGGAGTCTAACATAAGTATGTCAATATGGGAATGTAGGCTGCGCTGCTGACCTCTGCCGCACTGACTGCGGAGGTCAATGCATTGAAGCAGAGCCTCGAGCGGTCCGGGAACAAGCTCGGCCTTGACAAAAAGCAGCTCGAGGACAAGGAAGGTAAGTAATACCTTATGGAAGTATATAAAAGATGTGGTTGCAAAAAATGACAGGAATAACATGAGTATTGCGGGGGCCACGAACGAGGTGGCGACCCTGAAGGAAGAGGTGTCCAAGGCCGAAAGCAATGCGGCCGTGGAGCGCACCGAGTGAGAGAAACAGTAGGCGCGGGTGGCGGAGGTGCGGCAATAGCTCCAGGTTCTCGTGGAAAAACACGAGAGTTTGGAGCGTGACACAAAGACTCGAGAGTCCGAGCTTGCCTCGGCCCTTGAGAGCGCCAATGCCGCTAAGGCCGAAGCCCAAAAAGCCCTCCAGGAAATTGAGGCAATGAAGAAGATAGCGGCGGGTAAGGCATTATTTATGCAAAGCAAGCACGTGAAAGTGAATTACTTGTTACTTACCCGAATCCGGAGCTCTCCAGGAGCATTCGCAGATCTGCCCTGCAGTGTGTTCGACGCTGCCGCATTCTACCGGGCCGAGGAGGGGAGCTCGACGGAGAAGGTGTTCTGGTCTCAAGATCTTTGAGGCGGACACCCGTGCCCATAGCGACTAGCTGAAGCAGCTGGTCGAGCTCCATAAGGTGGCCGAACAGGCCATGAAGGGCCTCATAGTTCGGCTGTGGCCTAAGGAAGCCATGCCTGGGAGCTACTTCGGGCTGGTGAGGCGGCTGGTGGACGCCTGTCCATGGATTGAAGTCGTCAAGCGCTCCGTTTGCATCGAAGGTGCCCGTAGGGCCCTTGCCCGTGCTAAAGTGCACTGGGGCAAGATGGACGCTGAGAGGCTTGTGACGGACAAACCACCACAGGGCAGGGAGTATCGCAAGCCCGAGATATATTATGAGGGCGTCCTGAAGGGTGCCCGCCTTATAGCGGGTGAATGCTCCAAAGATGTAATTTTTTAGTAAACTCGCATTTGTTATCCTGTATGCTGAAAACTTGTTCATATGCGCTAAGAAACGCTTGTGAATTTAAAATATTACATTCTGTGTGGCCGTTTATTAAATTTGAGAGATGGCGAGTCGTCGGCTTCTGCCCCCATGCCACGAGTGCTGGGGTGTTCGGGATAAACTTGAGCGCTCTTTTTCCCATTCTTGGGTCCTTCGAGGGAGGCGCTCAACACAACGAACAAGGCAACCGGACTATAATGCTTGAACACTCTCACTTAGCCATAGAATTCTATAATTTTCAATTTCAACGAAGCCCCTAGTATTCGGAAGACCAAGTTCGGGGTGCTATCCACGCCTGGGCCGGACAAAGCCGACTCCTCACTCTAAGTGGCATAAGTCTTTAGGGACTCGAAAACCACTCGAACAGCGACCGGCTCTTGCCCTATCATGACGGTCAGTTTTAGCTTTCTCCACTGAGGTGCTTAACCCAGCTCAACTGGGGCACAATCGCAGTGGTTCTCCCAACGCTACCTTAGCCGATATAACGGAACATAAGGTACCAAAACATGGGAGCCGGGCAAACCCAACTATTGACCCAAGACATGATTCGGAGCCGATGCATATAATGCTATAAGTTCGGGGTGCCGCACTTGTGAAAGTGTTCGGACTTATCACACCATATTTTGGGGTACTTAAGCCCCTGGTGTATTTGGCCGTACCAAAGTGTACGGGTGCAACATGTCGTAAGTGAACATATATAGATAGAAAAAGGAATGCAATAATAGGCAGAAGCTATGTATTGTTTATTCAAAAAAGGCTGCAGTAAACGCAGAACGATACAAATAGTGCGATAAGCAAGGGACGGGACTATTTGACATGTCCCCCTCCAGGGGCGAGCTGCGGCATGATATGTGAAACAAGTATACTGCTCGTTATAGAGACCACCTGGACACTCGACGTAGCTTTCTGCTTCCCTGGCTGTTGCATCGTGTGTTCGGCGATTCTACTGCCGGACAGGGCTTCTTGAGAGCAGAGTCCTGAAAGTAAGAAAAAAAGAATGACACAATCGGGAGCCCCTGGTGCAGTTGAGCCGCATTCTGGGCCTGCCATGGTTGTGCCCCTCCCCATATGCCCATGGTATTTCCAGAGCGTAATTATGTACGTGTGGTACTGGTTTCGCAATTTTCGCAAGGGCTGGGGTTGGGGCCACATTGCTACGCGTGCTCGGGACATGCCAGGCGATCTTGTTGTAGGTTACTCCGGGCACGCTTGACGGTGCCCGGACGTTTAATAGCCGGACTCGAGAATTGCCTTGAGAGGCTGCTTTGTACTTCCGCCGCGAGGGCTGCCGTATGCTCCTCCGTTCGGAGAGAGCGTTCGGTGTTTCCGTTGACCGTAATGACTCCTCGAGGGCTGGCATCTTGAGCTTGAGGTATGCGTAGTGTGGCACCGCATTGAACTTTGCAAATGTGGTTCGTCCGAAGCAAGGCGTAGCCGCTGCGAACGGGACTATGTCAAAGATTAACTCGCGCCGAAGTTATCCGAGGATCCAAGACCACTTCAAGTGTAATCGAGCACGCATAGCTTGGTCTCTACACCTGGTATGACGCCTTTAAAGGTCGTCTTTGTGGACTTAATCCTTGAGGGGTCTATGCCCATTTTGCGCATTGTATCCTGATAAAGCAGGTTCAGGCTACTACCGCCGTCCATCAGGACTCTAGTGAGGTGAAATCCGTCAACGATTGGGTCTAGAACCAACGCGGTGAATCCGCCATGGCGGATGCTAGTTGGGTGGTCCCTCCGATCAAAAGTGATCGGGCAGGAGGACCACGGATTGAACTTTGGGGCGACTAGCTCCATCGCATATACGTCCCTTAGTGCACGCTTGCGCTCCCTTTTGGGTATGTGGGTTGCGTATATCATGTTCACCATCCGCACTTGTACGGGGAAGCCCTTCTGTCCTCTATTGTTCGGCGGCCGGGGCTCCTCCTCATCATCGCTATGCAGCCCCTTGTCATTGTTTTCGGCGTTTAACTTGCCTGCCTTCTTGAACACCCAACAATCCCTGTTGGTGTGGTTGGCTGGTTTTTCGGGGTGCCGTATCCGCACGAGCGATCGAGTATTTGGTCCAAATTGACGGGCCCGAGTATTTCTTTTGAATGGTTTTTCCGCCACGGGTTTAGAGCTCAATCCGCATTGACCGCCAGATCCTCAAGCATTATCGCCATTAATGCGGCGCTTGTGCTTGTTGCGACGCGACCTGCCATTGCTGTCCTTGGTATCCAAATTACCAGGGTTCTTGGTCATGTTGTTACTACGAGTTAGCCAGCTGTCCTCTCCTGCGCAAAAGCGGGTCATGAGTGTTGTGAGGGCTGCCATGGATTTCGGCTTTTCCTGTCCTAGGTGCCGGGCAAGCCACTCGTCGAGGATGTTATGTTTGAAGGCTGCAAGGGCCTCTGCATCCGGACAGTCGACGGTTTGATTTTTCATGGTTAGGAACCGTGTCGAATTGTCCGCCGATTCCTCCGCTGCTGAATTATGTGGCTTAGGTCATCGGCGTCTGGTGGTCGCACATAAGTGCCCTGGAAATTGTCGAGGAATGCGGCTTCTAGGCCTTCCCAACAACCAATTGACTCTGCTGGCAAGCTGTTAAGCCAATGCCGAGCTGGTCCTTTAAGCTTGAGTGGGAGGTATTTGATGGCGTGTAGGTCATCACCGCGGGCCATGTGGATGTGAAGGAGATAGTCCTCGATCCAGACCGCAGGATCTGTTGTGCCATCGTATGATTCAATGTTTACGGGTTTGAAACCCTCAGGGATTTGATGATCCATCACTTCATCTGTGAAGCATAGTGGGTGTGCGGCGCCTCTGTGTTGGGCTATATCACGACGTAGCTCAAATGAGCTTTGTCTACTGTGTTCGGTCTGTCCGGAATTGCCATATCCGGCGTGACGGTTATCGTCACGTGTAGTGGGGCACCCACGCGATCCGTAGATCGATCTTGTTTGCCTTGCCCTGTCCTCCAATATATCTCGCAGGTCTGGTGCACTTCCCTGTGCCTTGGTATTTTTTGAGCGATGCTGGGGTGCAGCTTGAGTGGAGGGCCGAGAGGCCTCTCTGTCGCGGCCACGAGGTGGCCGGTCGGCCGTATCATGCGCTGGTGAGGTAGGTTTAGGTGCTTCCTCCTCGAATCGGGGTAGCAGCCTGCGTTTTGGGTAGCTCTTGTAGGGGCGTTCGAGTTCATATTCTTCGGCCGCAAGGACTTCAGTCCATCTGTCAGCTAGCAAGTCTTGGTCAGCTCTAAGCTGTTGCTTCTTTTTCTTGAGGCTGCTTGCCGTGGCCATAAGCCTGCGTTTGAAACGCTCTTGTTCGACGGGATCCTCAGACACGACAAATTCATCGTCGTCGAGGCTTGCCTCGTCTTCGGAGGGAGGCATGTAATTATCGTCCTCCACCTCTCTGTCTGCTGCTGTCTCATCAGGGATGGCTTCTCCATCTTCCTGCGCTGAATCCTACTGGAGGGGGTTGTCTTCATCACTGTCCGGGGTGTTATTGTCTCCGGTGCCGAAATCGCCGTTTTTGCTGTGGCGGGATATAGAGCGGCGCCGCTGACGCCGGCACTTAGGCTGTTTCTTGGAGGGGTCATCCTCCGTTGTTCCATCGCCATTCCCATCGTTTGGGATGTCCACCATGTATATGTCGTATGACGAGGTGGCCTTCCAGTGCCCTATAGGCACTGGTTCTTGGTCGTCTCCTGCATCGTCGTCCATACCGTCGATGTCTTCAGAGTCGAAGTCGAGCATGTCGGTTAAATCATCTACAGTGGCTACGAAGTGGGTGGTGGGTGTGCTTTGAATTTCTTTGTCATCCGCATCCCTACCTTCCTGACCATAATCCGGCCAGGGCTCTTGAGGGAGTCCTGGACTAGGGGGTGTCCGGATAGCCGAACTATCATCATCGGCCGGACTCCTAAACTATGAAGATACAAGATTGAAGACTTCATCCCGTGTCCGGATGGGATTTTCCTTGGCGTGGAAGGCATGCTTGGCAATACGGATATGTAGATCTCCTACCATTGTAACCGACTCTGTGTAACCCTAGCCCTCTCCGGTGTCTATATAAACCGGAGGGTTTTAGTCCATAGGACGAACAATAATCATACCATAGGCTAGCTTCTAGGGTTTAGCCTCCTTGATCTCGTGGTAGATCCACTCTTGTACTACCCATATCATCAATATCAATCAAGCAGGAGTAGGGTTTTACCTCCATCGAGAGGGCCCAACACAGGTAAAAACATCGTGTCCCTTGTCTCCTGTTACCATCCGCCTAGACGCACAGTTCGGGACCCCCTACCCGAGATCCGCTGGTATTGACACCGACATTGGTGCTTTCATTGAGAGTTCCTCTGTATCGTCACCGATAGGCTTGATGGCTCCTTTGATCATCGACAGCGACGCAGTCCAGGGTGAGACTTTTCTCCCCGGACAGATCTTCGTATTTGGCGGCTTTGCACTGCGGGCCAATTCACTTGGCCATCTGGAGCAGATCGAGAGCTACGCCCCTGGTCATCAGGTCAGATTTGGAAGCCTGAACTTCACGGCTGACATCCGCGGAGACTTGATCTTCGACGGATTCGAGCCATAGCCGAGCGCGCCGCACTGTCACGATGGGCATGATTTAGCTGTTTGCCGAACAAAGCCACGAGGCCGCTGCGAAGTCCGCTCCGATCCTCAATTCGAGCGGCTGCCCAGACGAGGATCGGTGGCTAGACACCGCCTCGGGCCGCTACCCTCACGGGCGATGGAGCGAATCTTCGACCTTGTCCTTGTGACGCTCGTGACTCCGAGGTGCCGGACTCCTTGCCGGACTCCGAACCTCCTGCGCCCCCTCCAATCGAATCTGATTGGGCGCCGATCATGGAGTTCACCGCCGTGGACATCTTTCAACATGCACCTTTTGGCGACATCCTGAATTGGCTAAAGTATCTCTCGCTATCAGGAGAGCCCTGGCCGAATTGTGGTTAGGATGGTTGGGATGCGGACGACGAAGAAATTCAAAGCCCACCCACGACCCACTTTGTAGCCACTGTCGACGATCTAACCGACATGCTAGACTACGACTCAAGACATCGACGATATGGACGACGATGCGGAGATTTACCAAGAACCAGCGCCTCGGGCACCTGAAGACCACCTCGTCATCACGACATATATATGGTGGATATCCCAAAGGATGGGAATGGTGAGGAAGCAGCGAGTAAGACTCCTCAAGAAACAGCCCAAGCGCCGGCGTGGCGCCACTCTAAATCCCGCCACAAAGAAGAATGGAGATTCCGCATCGGAGATAATAACACCCAGAGAGTGTCAAGAGAACCCTCCGCAAGATTCAAGACAGAGGATGGAGAAGCCAGCCTCATGAGAGAGCGGCGAGCGAAGAGGTAGAGGATGATAATTACATGCCTACCTCAGGAGACGAGGCAAGCCTCAACGACGCAATTAATTGCGTGCACTCCGAGATCCCGTCAAACAAGAGCGTTTCAAACGCAGGCTAATGGCCACGTCGAACAGCCTAAAGAAAAAGCAGCAACAACTTAGAGCTGATCAAGACCTGCTAGCCGACAGATGGACTGAAGTCCTTGTGGCCGAAGAGTATGAACTTGAACGCCCCTCCAAAAGCTACCTGAGGGAGTCCTGGACTAGGGGGTGTCCGGACAGCCGGACTATCATCGTCCGCCGGACTCCAAGACTACGAAGATACAAGATTGAAGACTCTGTCCCGTGTCCGGATGGGACTTTCCTTGGCGTGGAAGCCAAGCTTGGCGATACGGATATGTAGATCTCCTACCATTGTAACCGACTCTGTGTAACCCTAGCCTCCTCCGGTGTCTATATAAACTGGAGGGCTTTAGTCCATAGGACACAACATACATTACAACAATCATACCATAGGCTAGCTTCTAGGGTTTAGCCTCCTTGATCTCGTGGTAGATCCACTCTTGTACTGCCCATATCATCAATATTAAGCAAGCAGGACGTAGAGTTTTACCTCCATCGAGAGGGCCCAAACCTGGGTAAAACATTGTGTCCCTTGTCTCCTGTTACCATCCGCCTAGACGCACAGTTCGGGACCCCCTACCCGAGATCCGCCGGTTTTGACACCGACATTGGTGCTTTCATTGAGAGTTCCTCTGCCGTCCACCGATAGGCTGATGGCATCTTCAACCAACAACACCGTCTAGGGTGAGACTTTTCTCCCGGGCAGATCTTCAGATTCGGCGGCTTCGCATCGGCTAATTCACTTGGCCATCCGAGCAGATCGAAGCTACGCCCGCCGTCATGTCGATTCGAAGTTTAAACTTCACGGCCGATGTCCGCGGAGACTTGATCTTCGACGGACTCGAGCCACACAGCCAGCGCCGACTTTGGATTTATGGGCATGATCTAGCTCTGCCGCCGAACAGTGCCTTGGTGGCCGCACATGAATCCGCTTCGGCCATCGGTCCGGAGCCGATCGTCCAGATCAAGGATCGGTGGATAGACGCCGCCTCGAGGGCTTCAACTTCCACGGCGATGGAGCCGGACATTAATCTTGTCCCCCGCGAAACTCGTGATTCCGAGGTGCCGGACTCTTTGCCGGACTCCGAACCTCCCGCGCCCCTACCAATCGGTTCGGATTGGGCGCCGGTTATGGAATTCACCGCCGCGGACATCTTCCAACACTCCCCCTTTGGCGACATCCTAAATTTGCTAAAGTATCTCTCATTATCGGGAGAGTCCTGGCCGGACTATGGCCAGGATGGTTGGGGTACGGACAACGAAGAAATTCAGAGCCCACCCACCACCCACTTTGTAGCCACTGTCGACGATCTAACCGACATGCTAGACTACGACTCCGACGACATCGACGCTTATGGACGATTTATGCCGAGATTTAACAGAACCAGCGCCACAGGCACTGGAAGACCACCTCGTCATACGACATATATATGGTGGACACCCCAAAAGAGGGGGACGGCGAAGAAGCAGCGGAGGCAGATTCTTTAAAGAAGCATCCCAAACGCCGGCGTCAGCGGTGCCGCTCTAAATCCCGCCACAGCAAGAATGGAGATTCCGGCACAGAGATAATAATACTCCGAGAGTGCGAAGACAATCCTCTCCATAAGACTCGAGTAGGAGGATGCAGAAGCAAGCCCTCACGAGAGGGCGGCAGACGAAGAGGTTGAGGATCATGACCATATGCCTCCCTCCGAAGACGAAGCAAGCCTCAACGATGATGAATTCGTCGTATCCGAGGATCCCGTCGAACAGGAGCACTTCAAGCGCAGGCTTATCGCCACAGCAAACAGCCTAAAGAAAAAATAGCAACAGCTTCAAGCTGATCAGGACCTGCTGGCCGATCGATGGACCGAGGTCCTCGCGGCCGAAGAGTATAAACTCGAACGCCCCTCCAAAAGTTACCAAAAACGCAAGCTGCTCCCCCGATTAGAGGAGGAAGCATACATACCTCCATCACCAGCGCACGATATGGCCGACCGACCACCCCGTGGTCATGACAAAGAGGCATCCAGGCCCCCAGCCAAGACCGTACCCCGGCATCGCTACAAAAGTACGAAGCCAAGAGGGAACGCGCCGGACTTGCGAGACATATTGGAGGACAAAGCAAAACAATCCAGATCCATCTACGGATCACGTGGGCGCCCCACGACCCATGACGAATACCGTCGCGCCGGATACAATAACCCCGGCCGGGCCGAACACAGCAGACAGCGCTCTCTCGAGCTGCGTCGTGATATTGCTCAATATAGAGGCGCCGCACACCCGCTATGCTTCACTGACGAAGTAATGGATCATCAAATCCCCGAAGGGTTTAAACCCGTAAACATCGAATCCTACGATGGCACAACAGACCCCGCGGTTTGGATCGAAGATTATCTTCTCCACATCCACATTGCCCGCGGCGACGATCTCCATGCCATCAAGTATCTCCCACTTAAGCTTAAAGGACCAGCTCGGCATTGGCTAAATAGCTTGCCCGCAGAGTCAATTGGATGCTGGGAAGACCTGGCAGCCGCATTCCTCGACAAGTTCCAGGCACGATAAAGTACGACCACCGACGCCGATGACCTAAGCCACATTATTCAGCAGCAGATTTAATCGCCGCATAATTCGACACGGTTCTTGACAAAGAAAACTAGATCGCCGACCGTCCGGATGCAGAGGCCCTTGCAGCCTTCAAACATAACATCCGGACGAATGGCTAGCCCGCACACGGGCAGGAAAAGCCAAATCCATGGCAGCCCTCACATCGTTAATGACCCGCTTATACTGGGAGGACAGCTGGCTAGCTCGCAGCAACAATCTCCGTAAAAATTCTGGCAGTCCGGATACAAAGGACAACAACAGCAGGTCACGTCGAAACAAAAACAAACGCCGCATTAACGGCGACGACAAGGAGGATACGGTAGTCAACGCCGGATTCCGAGGCTCTAAACCTGGTCAGCGGAAGAAGCCATTCAAAAGAACCACTCCGGGTCCGTCCAATTTGGACCGAATACTCGACCGCTTATGCCAGATACATGGCACCTCTGAAAAGCCAGCTAATCACACTAATAGAGATTGCTGGGTGTTCAAGCAGGCCGGCAAGTTAATTGCCGAAAACAATGACAAGGGGCTAAACAACGACGACGAGGAAGAGACCGGACCGCCAAACAATAGAGGACAGAAGGGTTTTCCCCCACAAGTGCGGACGGTGAATATGATTTACGCGACCCATATACCCAAGAGGGAGAGGAAACGCGCACTAAGGGACGTCTATGCGATGGAGCCAGGCGCCCCGAAGTTCAATCCATGGTCCTCCTGTCCGATCACTTTCGATCGCAGAGACCATCCGACCAGCATACGCCATGGCGGATTCGCCGCATTGGTTTTAGACCCAATCGCCGATGGATTTCACTCACGAGTCCCGATGGACGGCGGCAGAGCCTGAACCTGCTTTATCGGATACAAGGCGCAAAATGGGCATAGACCCCTCAAGAATTAAACCTACGAAGACAACCTTTAAAGGTGTCATACCAGGAGTAGAAGCCAACTATACAGGCTCAGTCACACTGGAAGTGGTCTTCGGATCCCCAGATAATTTCCAGAGCGAAGAGTTAATCTTCGACATAGTCCCGCTTGGCGGCTATCACGCTCGCTTTCGGACGAACCGCTTTAAAAATTCAACACGGTGCCGCATTATGCATACCTAAAGCTCAAAATGCCAGGCCCTCGCGGAGTCATCACGGTCAATGGGAATATGGAACGCTCCCTCCGAACGGAGGAACATACAGCGGCTCTCGCGGCAGAAGTACAGAGCAGCCTTTTAAGGCAATTCTCGAGTTCGGCCGTTAAAAGGCCGGATATAGCAAAACATGCCCGGAGCAATGCCAACCAAGACCACCTGGCGCGATCAGAGCACGCGTAGCAATGCGGCCCCAACCCTCGCTCGCGCATGATCGCAAGAATAATACTCCGCGTACATCATTACGCTTTGGAGATACCAAGGGCACCGGGGAAGGGGCACGATCGCAACGGACCCAGAGTGCGGTTCGACCACACCGGGGCTCGCAAGCGTGCCCCTTTTTTTTATTTTTATTTTTTCCCTTCTTTGTGTACACAGGACCCCGTTAACTAGAGGCCCTGTCCGGCGATGAACCTGCCAAACTCATGATGCAACAGTCAGGGACGATAGAAGGCTCCGCCGAACACTCGGGTGGTCTCAATTATGAGCATTAAATTCGATTATATACACCAAGTTGGCAGTTCACCCTGAAGGGGGACATGTTTACTTAGTCCAAATCCCTTGCTTATCAAGACTATTTGTATCAGTCCGCACTCATAGCGGACTTCCTTTAATAAATAATGCAGCACTTTTCGATTGCAATTATATCACCTTTTTATATATATATGTTCATTACATGACATCTTGCACCCATATATTTTGGTACGGCCGAATACGCCAGGGGCTTCTGTTCCCCAAATTATGGTGTGATAAAGTCCGAACACTTTCATAAGTGCGGCACCCCGAACTTATAGCATTATATGAATTGGCTCCGAATCATGTCTTGGGTCAATAGTTGGGTTTGCCTGCCCCACGCTTTTGGTGCCTTACGCCCATTCTCGCCGGCAAAGGTGGCCCGGGAGAACCACTGCGATTGCGCCTCGGTTGAGTCAAGGCGAGCGCCTCGATGGAGAAAGCTAAACCGACCGGCATGATAAGGCGAGAGACTGGTCGCTGTTCGAGAGGTTTTTCGGTCCTAAAGACTCACGCCGCTTGAAGCGAAGTTCGGACCATGTCCGACGAAGCGTGGATAGCGCCCGGATTCGGTCTTCCAAATACCAGGGGCTTCAGAAATTTAAAATTATAGAATTCTATGGCTAAGTGAGAGTGTTCAAGCATTATAAGTCCGGTTGCCTTGTTCGTTGTGTTGAGCGCCTCCTAGATGGACCCAAAATGGGAACAAGAGTGCTCAAGTTTATCCCAACACCCCAAAGATCGGTGGCTTGGCGGTCAAGCCAACGACTTGCCATCTCTCGATTTTATATACGGCCACGTAAGGTAATATTTTAAATTAAACAAGCGTTGCTTAACGCGACATGAACAAAGTTTCAGCGCCAGAGGATAATACATAACGAAGTTTACTCAAAGATTACATTCCGGGGCACTCATCCGCAATATCGCGGCTCCCTTCAGACGGTTTTATAATACATCTTGGGCGCATATACTCCTTGCCCGTGGCGGTGGGTCCGTGAGAAGCTTCTCGCATCCAACTTGCCCCAATGCACCTTTGTGCGGGCAAGGGCCCGACGAAAGCACCTTCAATGCAAAGGGAGCGCTTGATGACCTCCACCGGGGCACGATCCACCACCGCCGCAGACGAGGCCGGTGAAGCTTCTGTGCATGGCCTGTCCGAGCCACAACCAACTATGAGAGCCTTCATGGCCTCCTCACCTACCTTAGGAGCTCGACCAGCTGCTTCACTGGTCGCTAAGGGCACTGGTTGTCCGCCTCAAAGATATCTTGAGACCAGAAGACCTTCTCCGTCGAGCTCCCTCCTCGGCCCGGTAGATCTGCGAACGCTCCTGGAGAGCTCCGAATTCGGGTAAGTAATAGGTAATTCACATTCACATGCTTGCTTTGCATGAAAAATGCCTTACCCGTCGCTATCTTCTTCAACGCCTCGATTTCTTGGAGGGCCTTGTGGGCTTCGGCCTTAGCGGCTTTGGCACTCTCAAGAGCCGATGCAATCTCGGACTCTCGAGTCTTTGAGTCGCACTCCAAACTCTCATGTTTTTTCATGAGAACCTGGAGCTCTTACTGCACCTCCGCCACCCGTGCCTCCTGCTTCTCTCACTCGGCTCGCTCCGCGGCCGCATTGTGTTCGGCCGCGGCACCGCCTCCTTCAGGGTCGCCACCTCATTCGTGGCCCCTGGAGTACCCACGTTATCCTTGTTATTTCTCTTGCAACCAAATCCTTTTCTGTAAGGTACAAATTTCACACGGTGTTACTCACCTTCCTTGTCCTCGAGCTGCTGCTTGGCAGGGCCGAGCTCGCTCTCGGACCGCTCGAGGCTCTGCTTCAAAGCATTAACCTCCACAGTCAGTGCGGCAGAGGTCAGCAGCGCAGCCTGCAATCCCATATCGACATATTTTTTAGACTCCTGCGTATATCTTTTTAGATCCTCAGTCCGGCTTTTCTTTCCAAACACCGAACCGAGCATCGTGGGCTACTGTCTATGTGGTATTATATTACATATCTTAAAATTCTAACCTCAAAGTCTGTTAGAAGGTTGCTGCGAAGCTTGGTCACCCCGCTCTTGGCGAGCTGAACCTTTCAATCACCGCACTCATGATAGTGCGGTGTTCTTTTTGATGGAAGCGCCGTGAGCGCCTCAAGCAAGTTATCCGCGCCCGGTTGGGCGGAGGCCGCCGCGTCACGCCTTGCGCTTACGAAGGGCGCTCACGGACTCCGGAACCACTGCAGTTCCGTGCAGAGTCCGGCGAAGTCCGGAGGTTGCCTGCGGCACCTCGGGCCTCCTCCTCGGGCGGGTCCTTCACTCGATCCCACCTCGACGCCGTCGGCGTCACGAGGGGTGGAGGCGGTCGGAAGAGAATCCATATCCGACGTGCCCAAGGACCCGCTCGACAAAGC
Organism: Aegilops speltoides; assembly: GCA_021437245.1. Lineage (NCBI taxonomy): Eukaryota > Viridiplantae > Streptophyta > Magnoliopsida > Poales > Poaceae > Aegilops > Aegilops speltoides. The sequence continues at coordinate 104,552,161 of CM038142.1, forward strand.
GGGAAGATCGTCCTTGGCCGGACTACAGTTGTATGCGGCATTAGAAAGGCACCGCGTGGTGAAAAGAAAAATTATAAATCATCCAGGAGTCCAGATACTTACGATCTTGCCAGGGGCTTGGCCCTTGAGGGCCACTGTCGGTGTCAAAACCGGCGGATCTCGCGTAGGGGGTCCCGCACTGTGCGTCTAGGCGGATGGTAACAGGAGACAAGGGACACGGTGTTTTACCCAGGTTTGGGCCCTCTCGATGGAGGTAAAACCCTACGTCCTGCTTGATTAATATTGATGATATGGGTAGTACAAGAGTGGATCTACCACGAGATCAAGGAGGCTAAACCCTAGAAGCTAGCCTATGGTATGATTGTTGTAATGTATGTTGTGTCCTACGGACAAAAGCCCTCCGTTTATATAGACACCGAGGATGCTAGGTTACACAGTAGTCGGTTACAATGGTAGGAGATCTACATATCCGTATCGCCAAGCTTGCCTTCCACGCCAAGGAAAGTCCCATCCGAACACGGGACGGAGTCTTCAATCTTGTATCTTCGTAGTCTTGGAGTCCGGCGGGCGATGATAGTCCAGCTGTCCGGACACCCCCTAGTCCAGACTCCTCAAGAGTCTCCCTAACCAGGCTTCAATGACGATTAGTCCGGCGCGCATAATGTTTGGCATTGCAAGGCGGGTTCCTTCCTTGAATAATCTAGAGAAGATCATGAACACCAGGATAGTGTCCGGCTCTGCAAAATAAATTCCACATTCCACCGTAGAGAGAATAAAATGTACACCAGTTCAATCTGCTGACGTATTATGCGGCGTGACATCACACCGCTACCAAACCACTGTTTGAATTGTTTTTACTTTATACCACCTCAAAGACGCTTAGCGGCGCGGTTTCTTGGCACGCCTTGTCAAAGCAGTAGATCGTGTTCCCTTATTCCGGATTCTCATCAATACGGACGTGGGTAACCCAACCGCTCCCTTGATGGTGGCGCTTGGGAGATAAGCGAGTTTTACCAGCCGGTAGGGGACGATAGTTTTCGGCCCCGCCTATATATAAGGGATAAGGATTCACCTTCTCACCCACGCCTTCTTCCTCCTTTGCTTATCCATCTCCGCAAGACTCAAGCTCCAACGCCTAAGTTCACAAGATCTCGCCGACCTCCTTCGAATATGTCCGGAGCGGAGGCAAATGGTTGGCCTCCACCGTTAAGGAGGAGCACATCACGGTTGCGGCGCGGATACCTCTCCGGCGATATCGCAGATCGGCCGCCCGACGAGGGGCAACTCATCCCTACCCCTCGGGCCTCATGAGAGGGTCGTCTTCCTTCCCCACTTCCTCCGCTGGATTGGGCTTTCCGCCCCATCCATTCGTCCGGGGCTCATGTTCTATTACGGCCTGATTTCCACGATCCGCGCCAAACTTCATCCTCAATATCTCGGCGTTTATCGTCGGTATGCGAGGCCTTCCTCGTGATCCGCCCCACTTCGCCTGTGGCTCAAGACCTTCAACGTCAAGCGAAGGTTGTGAACGCACGCAAGCGGAATGCGGAGGCACCATGTTGGGCAAGTTGCCCAACGCCCTTGGCTCAAGGGGCTTCGTGGACTCCGTCAAGGGGTGGCAATCGGTGGTTCTACGCCACCGAGCCGCGCAAGCCCACATGGGTGGCGGCCCCGAGTTTAGATCTCGCGCCCCCACGCAGCTCACCTCCTCGAAAGAGAAGGGCTTGCGGTGGGGCAATCCGATGGAGGTGACGGACTCGAGCCTGCATCCGTGGCTGGTGTGCAATAAGCTCAGCTCGCCGACGTGGTCCAAGTCATGCTCATCCGCGGATTCTCCCATGCCAAGAACGGGCATTCAATCTGTGGGAGTTTAATCGAACAGCACTAGCGCTGAGCGGGCTCTTCGATACAACATACGAAGGCGCCTGGAGGGAGCTGTTCAAGGGCGCCGAAGCCCCCGCATCCGCGACGGAAGATTGCGGATTTAGCTCGCAGCATCCAACTGACGAGGTAAGTGATTCAACCCCATTACGGGACACTCGGTAGTAATCGAATTGATTAAGAGGGTTTCATTCATTCTTTTCCTTTGACAGGAATGGATGGAGAAGGCCAAGCAGCTTATCAGCCCGGCTCCCATGCCAGAAGACCCAGTGGACACCTGTTTAGCGGGGCTGCTGGTTCTGGCACCGCACGTGGTGCCGGAGAAGAAGGCCAAGAAGGTGGCCGCGGGGACTCGAAAGAGTTCCCGCAATCAGGTGTCCGACGACGAGGCGGACTCCTCCCCCGAAGACGACGAGGAGGAGGACTCTCTCCCGGAGGAGGGAGAGAAGAAGAGGAAGGCTTCCCCAATAGGGGAGGCCGAAGGGTCCAAAAGGGGGAGGACTATCCCCCCGGACAGTTTCGCCAACACCATCGTTGGCGAGGATGAATGGTCTCCAAGGGCCAGGCGTCCGGCAAGATCGTAAGTATCCGGATCCTTGATATGTAATTTCTTTCGTGTCGCATAGTGTCCTTCTAATGCCGCGTTCTGTCCATAGTCCGGCCGATGATGATCTCCCCGCTTCATCAAGCGGGTCATTGGCCCCGTTGGATGTGGATTCACTTCCGACCGCCACTACCCCCCGTGGCGAAGACGCCGAGGTGGGATCCCAGAGAGGGACCCATCGGGAGGAGGCTCCGGAGGCGCCGTCAGGCCGCCTCCCGGACTTTGTGCCGGACTCTACATCGGAACCCGCAGTGGTTCCAGAGTCCGGCAAGCGGCCCCTTCGATAGAAGGGCAAGACCGTGACACCGGCGGCCTCCGTCCAACCAGAGGTGCCGGATAGCTTGTCGGAGGCGCTTAAAGGCGCTTCCATCGAGGAAGAACACCGCACTATCATGAGTGCGGTGATTCAAAAGGTTCACTTGCCAAAAGCGGCTGGCGAAGCTCGCAGCAGCCTTCTAACAAGCTTTGAGGTAAGAAGTTAAAATTATGTAACGTAATACCGCATAGACAAGAGTAGTTTCGATGCTCGGCCCGTGTTCGGAAAGAAAAGCCGACCGAGGATCTAACAAGATATACGCAGGGTACTTAAAATATGTCAACATGGGTTTGCAGGCTACGCTACTGACCTCTGCCGCACTATCGGCGGAGGTCGAAGTGTTGAAGAAGGATCTCGAGCGGTCCGAGCAAGAGCTTGGCCATGCCAAGAAGCAGCTCAAGGACAAAGAAGGTGAGTCACACCGCTTTCAATAGTTACCTTACAGAAAAGGATTTTGGTTCCAATAAAATTAACAAGGATAATATGGGTATTGCAGGGGCCACGAACGAGGTGGCAGCCCTGAAGGAGGCCGTGTCCGCGTCGAACATCGTGTCAAGCCATGAGCGGAAGAGCGAGAGAAGCAGGAGGCACGGGTGGCGGAAGTACGGCAAGAGCTCCAAGCTCTCATGGAGAAGCATGAGAGTTTGGAGCGTGACTCCAAGACTCGAGAGTCCGAGCTTGCCTCGGCTCTCGAAAGTGCGAAGTCCGCCAAGGCCGAGGCCCATAAGGCCCTTCAGGAGGTTGAGGATGTAAAGAAAGTAGCGGCGGGTAAGGCATTTTTCATGCAAAGCAAGCATGTTAATGTAAACTACCTTACACTAACCCGCATTCGAAGCTCTCCAGGGGCGTTTGCAGATCTGCTGCATAGTGCGTCCGATGCCGCCGCATTCTATCGTGGCGTGGAGGGGAGCTCGACGGAGAAGGTCTTCGTCTCAAGATATCGAGGCGGACATCCAGATGCCCCAAGCGACCAAAGGTGAAGCAAATGGTCGAACTCCACAAGGTAGCCGAGGAGGCCATGAAGGCCCTCATAGTCCGGCCAGTGGCTCGACAGGCCATGCCCGAAGCTACTTTGGCCTCGTCGGTGGCTGGTGGATGCGTGCCCTCGGTGGAGGTCATCAAGCGCCCGCCAGTATTGAAGGTGCTCGTCGGGCCCTTGCCCGCATAAAGGTGCATTAGGGCAAGTTGATGCGAAGAAGCTTCACGACCCACCGCCACCGGGCAAGGAGTATTGCACGCCCGAGATGTATTATAAAACTGTCTCAAGGGAGCCCGCGATATTGCGGATGATTGCCCCGAATGTAATCTTTCAAGAACTCGTTATGTATTATCCTCGCTTGCTGAAACTTTGTTCATGTGCGCGTATAACGCTTGTTTAATTTAAAATATTACCTTCAGGCGGCCGCTTATAAAATCCGAGAGATGGCAAGTCATTGGCTTCAGCCCCAAGCCACGAAAAGCCGGGTGTTCGATAAACTTGAGCACTCTTGTTCCCATTTTGGGTCCATCTAGGAGGCGCCAACACAACGAACAAGGCAGCCGGACTTATAATGCTTGAACACTCTCACTTAGCCATAGAATTCTATAATTTTAATTTCGCAAAGCCCCGGTATTCGAAGACCGAATCCGGGCGCTATCCACGCCTTCGCTTGACATTGTCCTAACTTCACCAAGCGGCGTGAGTCTTTATGACCCGAAAAACCTCTCGAAACAGCGACCAATCTCTCTCCTTATCATGTCGGGCCAGTTTTAGCTTTCCATCGAGGCGCCGCCTGCTCATCCGGGCGCAATCGCAGTGGTTCTCCCAGCACCACCTTAGCCGACGTAACGGAACGTAAGGCACCAAAACGTGGAGCCGGGCAAACCCAACTATTGACCCAAGACATGATTCGAGCCGATTCATATAATGCTATAAGTTAGGTGCCGCACTTATGAAAGTGTTCGGACTTTATCACACCATAATTTGGGGAACAGAAGCCCCTGGCGTATTCGGCCATACCAAAATATACGGGTGCAAGATGTCATGTAATGAACATATATATAAAAAGGTGATATAATTGCAATCAAAAAGTGCTGCATTATTTATTAAAGGAAGTCTACTATGAGTGCGGCCTGATACAAATAGTGCGGTAAGCAAGGGATTTGGACTAAGTAAACATGTCCCCCTTCAGGGGTGAGCCGCGGACTTGGTGTATATAATCGAATTTAATGCTCGTAACTGAGACCACATGAGTGTTCGTTGCAGCCTTCTATCGTCCCTGACTGTTGCATCATGAGTTCGGCAGGTTCATCGCCGGACAGGGCCTCTGGTTAACGGGGTCCTGTGTACACAAAGAAGGGAAAAAATAAAAATAAAAAAAGGGGGCACGCCAGAGCCCCCGTGGTCGAACCGCACTGGGTCCGCATTGATCGTGCCCTTCCCCGTGCCCATGGTATCTCAAAAGCGTAATGATGTACGCGAGTGTTATTCTTGTGATCATGCGCGGCGAGGGTTAGGGCCGCATTGCTACGCTGCGGCTCGATCGCGCCAGTGGTCTTGGCTGGCATTGCTCCGGCGCGTTTTTGTCAGATCCGCCTTTAACGGCCGGACTCGAGAATTGCCTTAAAAGGCTGCTCAGATTTCGCCGCGAGAGCCAGATGTTCCTCCGCTCGAGGAGCGCCCGTATTCCCATTGACCGTGATGACTCCGCGAGGGCCTCGCATTTTGAGCTTTAGGTATGCATAATGCGCACCGCTGAATTTGCAAACGCGTTCGTCCGAGCAGAGCGTGATAGCCGCGCGAACGGGACTATGTCAAGATTAACTCTTCGCCCGAAATTATCCGGGATCCAAGACCACTTCCAGCAGACCGAGCCTGCATAGCTTGGCTTTACTCCTGGTATGACACCTTTAAAGGTTGTCTTCGTAGGTTTAATTCTTGAGGGCCTATGCCCATTTTGGCGACCGTATCCTCGATAAAGCAGGTTCAGCACGCCGCCGCCCATCAGACTCTCGTGAGGTGAAATCCATCGACGATTGGGTCTAAAACCACGCGCGAATCCGCCATGGCGATGCTGGTCGGATGGTCTCCACGATCGAAAGTGATCGGGCGTAAGGACCATGGATTGAACTTCGGCGATCGCTCCATCGCATAGACGCCCCTTAGTGCGCTTTCTCTCCCTCTTGGGTATATGGGTCGATAAATCATATTCACCGTCCGCACTTGTGGGGAATACCCTTCGCCCTCTATTGTTCGGGCGGTCGGGTCTCTTCCTCGCCGCTGTCTGTTTAGCCCTTTGTCATTGTTTTCGCAATTAACTTGCCGGGCTCGTTTGAACACCCAGCAATCTCTATTAGTGTGATTAGCTGGTTTTTCAGAGGTGCCATGTATCCGCATAAGTGGTCGAGTATTCGGTCCAAATTGACGGGCCCGGAGTGGTTCTTTTGAATGGCTTCTTCCACGACCGGTTTAGAGCCTCGAATTCGCGCGACCGCCAGATCCTCCTTGTCGCCGCCAGCACGCGGCGCTTTGTTTTGTTTCGACGTGACCTGCCGTTGTTGTCCTTTTTATCCGGACTGCCAGAATTTTTACGGATATTGTTGCCGTGAGCTAGCTACTGTCCTCCCCGCGCAAAAGCGGTCATTAACGGCGTGAGGGCTGCCATGGATTACGGCTTTTCCTGCCCTGTGCCGGGCTAGCCATTCGCCCCGGATGTTATGTTTGAAGGCTGCAAGGGCCTCTCGTGATCCGGACAATGACGATTTGGTTTTTTCTTTGTCAAGAACCGTGTCCGTAATTGTTCCGCCGATTCGTCCGCTGCTGAATAATGTGGCTTAGGTCATCAGCTCGTGGTCGCATATACGCGTTCTCGAAGTTGTCGAGGAATGCGGCTTCCGTGTCTTCCTAGCATCCAATTGACTCAAGGGCAAGCTATTTAGCCAATGCCGAGCTGGTCCTTAAGCTTGAGGGAGATACTTGATGGCATGGAGATTGCCGCCGCCGGGCCATGTGGATGTGGAGAAGATAATCTTCGATCCAAACCGCTGGGTCTGTTGTCCCATCAGAGGATTCGGCGTTTATGGGTTTAAACCCTTCGGGATTTCATGATCCATTACTTCGCCGCTGAAGCATAGCGGTGTGCGGCGCTCAGATTGAGCAATATCGCGATGCAGCTCGAGAGAGCGCTGTCTCACTGTATTCGCCCGCCAGGTTATTGTATCCGGACGACGGTATTCGCTATGGGTCGGGGCGCCCACGCGATCCGTGAGATGGATCTGGATTGTTTTGCTTTGTCCTCCAATATGTCTCGCAAGTCCGGGCGCGCTCCTCTTGGCTTCCTACATTTGGAGCGATGCCGGGTACGGTCTTGGCTGGGGCCTAGATGCTTTATGTCACGACCACGGGTGGTCGGTCGCCATATCGCGGCGCTGGTGATGGAGGTATATATGCTTCCTCCTCTAATCGGGGAGCAGCTTATGCTTTGGGTAACTTTTGAGGGGCGCTCAAGTTTATACTCTTCGTCGCGAGGACCTCGGTCCATCGATCGCCAGCAGTCCCGATCAGCTTGAAGCTGTTGCTGCTTTTTTCTTTAGGCTGTTTGTCAGTGGCGATAAGCCCGCGCTTGAAGCGCCTCCTGCTCGACGGGATCCTAAGGTACGATTTAATTCATCATCGCTGAGGCTTGCTTCGCCTTCGAGGGAGGCATATGGTCATGATCCTCAACCTCTTCGCCTCCCGCCTCCTCTCGTGAGGGATTGCTTCAGATCCTCCCCGCTCCGAGTCTTATGAGAGGGATTGTCTTCGCACTCTCTCGAGTATTATTATCTCCTCGTGGCGCCTCGCGGAATCTCCATTCTTGTTGTGGCGGATTTAGAGCGCGCCACGATTAAAGCGCTTGGGCTGCTTCTTTAAAGAATCCGCCTCATTGCTTCTTCGCCGCCCCTTCTTTTTGGGTGTCCACCATATATATGTCATATGACGAGGTGGTCTTCCAAAGGCCCTCGTAGGCGCTGGTTCTCGTTCGCCTCCGCATCGCCGCCCATAGCGCCGATGTCGCCGGAGTCGTAGTTCAGCATGTCGGTTAGATCGCCGATAGTGGCTACAAAGTGGGTGGTGGGTGGGCTCAATTTCTTCGTCCGTCTGCATTTCAACCATCCCGCCATAGTCCGCCAGACTCTCCCGATAACGAGATACTTTAGCGAATTTAGGATGTCGCCAAAGGGCGAGTGTTGGAAGATGTCCGCGTGGTGAATTTATAACCGCGCCAATCCGAATCGACAGGTAGGCGCGTAGGTTCGAGTCCGCACTCAAATCACGAAGTTTCCAGGGGACAAGATTAATGTCCGCCCATCGCCGGAAGTTGAAGCCCCGAGGCGGCGCTTATCCACCGATCTCGATCTGACGATCGCTCCGACCGATGGCCAAGCGATTCATGTGCGCTACCAAGGCACCGCTCGCGGCAGAGCTAGATCATGCCCATCGTCACAAAGGCGCGCTGCTGGCCAGGCTCGAGTCCGTCAAGATCAAGTCTCCGCGACATCGCCGTGAAGTTTAGGGTTTGAATCTGACTCGACGGCCAGGGCGAAGCTGATCCGCTCCAGATGGCCAAGTGAATTAGCCCGCAGCGGCGGCCGCCGAATATGAAGATCTGCCCGGGAGAAAAGTCTCACCGACAGTGTTGTTGGTTGAAGATGCCATCGACTATCGGTGACGGCACGAGGAACTCTCAATGAAAGCACCAATGTCGTGTCAAACCGCGGATCTCGGTAGGGGGTGCCGAATCATGCGCCCTAGGCGGATGGTAACAGAGACAAGGGACACGGTGTTTTACCTGTGTTTGGGCCCTCTCGATGGAGGTAAAACCCTATGTCCTGCTTGATTAATATTGATGATATGGGTAGTACAAGAGTGGATCTACCACGAGATCAAGGAGGCTAAACCCTAGAAGCTAGCCTATGGTATCATTGTTGTAATGTATGTTGTGTCCTACGGACTAAAGCCCTCCGGTTTATATAGACACCGGAGGAGGCTAGGGTTACACAGTAGTCGGTTACAATGGTAGGAGATCGACATATCCAGACGCTGCTTGCTTTCCACGCCAAGGAAAGTCCCATCCGGACACGGGAAGGAGTCTTCAATCTTGTATCTTCGTAGTCTTGGAGTCTCGTGGACGATGATAGTCCGCTGTCCGTGACACCCCTAGTCCAGACTCCTCACCACTCGTCGCAGTCGCCGACGTTGGCGAAGCAGTCCGGGGGAAGGGTCCTTCCCTTCATGGACCCTTCGGCCTCCCTCGTTGGGGAGGCCTTCCTCTTCTTCTCTCCCGCCGATGGGGGAGAGGCCTCTTTCTTCTCCTCCTCGTCCTTAGGGGAGGAGTCCTCCTCGGAGTCATCGGACGATGAGTCTGATACAACCTGACGCCGGGAAATCCTTCGGGTTCCCGTGGCCTTCTTCTCCGGCACCACATAAACTGCCGGGACCAGCAGCCCCGTCAAACGGGTGTCCGCTGGGTCTTCTGGAAGGGGAGCCGGACAGTTAACCTATACGGACGTCTTCTGCTAGTCCTGTTAAAGGCATTGGGAGTTTAGATCCCGCATAGAGTCAAACTATGAAAAGCAAATGCCCCATAAAGGATAACATAGCTTACCTCGCCACCGGACGCCAAGGTTGAATCCACGATCTTCGTAGCGGATGCGCCTTGAACAAAGACCCTCCGTGCAGCTTCAGACGTAGTGTCAAGAGCTTGCTCAACGTCCGTGCTGTGCCGATCAAACTCCCACAAATTGAAGTCCTGCTGTGGCTGGGAGAATCCGGCGGATGAGCATGACCGGATCACGCTGACAAGCTTGAGCTTCTTGTTCACCAGTGGTCTGGAGACAGATCGAGTCCGTCGGCTCCTCCAACTACCCCAAAGCAAGCCCTTCTCTTTCCAGGAGGTGAGCTGCATGGGGATGACAGATCTGAATTGGGGCCGCTGCCCATTTAGGGTCACGCTGCTCGGTGATGTAGAACCACCCCGATTGCCACCCTTGATGGATTCCACGAAGGCACCTCGAGCCAAGTGACGCGGGCATTTTGCCCACCATGGCGCTCAAGACTCCGCTTGGCTGCCCTTCACAACCTTCGGGTTGACATTGAAGGTCTTTAGCCACAAGCCGGCGGGGCTGATGCAGAGGAAGGCCTCGCACACAACAATAAACGCCGAGATATTGAGGATGAAATTTGGGGCCGATCGTGGAAATCCGTGCCATAGTAGTACATGAGCCCCGGACGAAGGGGTGGAGGGAAGCCCAGTCCATGGAGGAAGTGGGGAAGGAATACGACCTCTCATGGGGCCCGGGGTGGGATGAGCTGCCTCGTCGGGTAGCCGGTGCGCGATGTCGCCGGACAGATATCCGCGCCGATAGTTTTCTATGTGCCCTCCATAATGGAGGAGGCTATCCACTTGCCTCCCGCCCCGGACATGGCTGAAAGGGTCGAGGTGAGATGTGCGGACTTGGGCGCCGGAGCTCGAAAGCGCCGGAGATGGATAAGCAAAGGAGGAAGAAGGCGAGGTAAAGGAGGTGGATCTTATCCCTTATATATGGGCGGATGAAACTATGCGTCCCTACTAGCCTAGTAAAACTCGCTATCTCCCAAGCGCCGCAATCAATGGCGCGTTGGGTTACCCACGTCCGTATTGATGGGAATCCCGAATAAGGGGAACACGATCTTCGCTTTGACAAGAAGTGCCAAGGAAACCGCCGCTAAACGCTACCGAGGTGGTATAATAAAAACGATTCAAGTAAAGGCTTGGTAGTGGTGTGACGTCACGCCACAAAATACGTCAGCAGATTGAACTTGTGTAAATATTATTCTATCTACGGTGGTACGTGGAATTTATTTTGCAGAGCCGGACACTATCCTGGTGTTCACAATCTTCTATGAATTATTCGGAGGAGGAACCCTCCTTGCAATGCGGAAGACAATATGCGCACCGGACTCGTCGTCATTGAAGCCTGGTTCAGGGGCTACTGAGGGAGTCCTGGACTAGGGGGTGTCTGGATAGCCGAACTATCATCATCGGCCGGACTCCAAGACTATGAAGATACAAGATTGAAGACTTCGTCCCGTGTTCGGATGGGATTTTCCTTGGCGTGGAAGGCAAGCTTGGCAATATGGATATGTAGATCTCCTACCATTGTAACCGACTTTGTGTAACCCTAGCCCTCTCCGGTGTCTATATAAACCGGAGGGTTTTAGTCCATAGGACGAACAACAATCATACCATAGGCTAGCTTCTAGGGTTTAGCCTCCTTGATCTCGTGGTAGATCCACTCTTGTACTACCCATATCATCAATATCAATCAAGAAGGAGTAGGGTTTTACCTCCATCGAGAGGGCCCATACCTGGGTAAAAACATCGTGTCCCTTGTCTCCTGTTACCATCCGCCTAGACGCACAGTTCGGGACACCCTACCCGAGATCCGCCGGTTTTGACACCGACAGCTCTCCTGATAAAGAGAGAGACTTTAGTGAATTCAGGATATCGCCAAAGGTCGAGTGCTGAAAGATGTCCGCGGCAGTGAGCTCCATGATCGGCGCCCAATCGGATTCGATTGACAGGGGCGCGGAAGGTTCGGAGTCCGGAGAGGAGTCCGGCACCTTGGAATCACGAGCTACGCAAAGGACAGGGTTGGTGTTTGGCTCAATTGCCGTAGAGATAGCAGCCCCCGAGGTGGTGTCCAGCCACCCGTCCTCGATCGGCGCAGTCGGCTCCGAACTAAGGGTCGAGCGGACTCTGGTGCGGCTTCTAGGGCACTGTCCGACGGCAGAGCTAGATCATGCCCGTCGTGACACTGCGACGCGCTTGGCTGTGTCTCGAACCCGTCGATGATCAAGTCTCCACGGACGCCAGCCGTATAGTTCAAACTTCCAAATCTGACCTGATGGCCAGGGCGAAGCTTAATCTACTCCAGATGGCTGCTTAATTGCCCGCAGATGCAAAGCCGCCGAACACGAAAGATCTGTCCGGGAGAAAAGTCTCACCCGACCGCATCGTTGTTGATGATCGGAGGAGCCATCGGGCCTAAACATGACGCATACAGAGGAACTCTCAATGAAAGCACCAATGTCGGTGTCAAAACCGCGGATCTCGGTAGGGGGTCCCGAACTCAGGCGCCTAGGCGTAATGGTAACCGGAGACAAGGGACACGATGTTTTTACCCAGGTTCGGGCCCTCTCGATGGAGGTAAAACCCTACTCCTGCTTGATTAATATTGATGATATGGGTAGTACAAGAGTAGATCTACCACGAGATCAGGGAGTCTAAACCCGAGAAGCTAGCCTATGGTATGATTGTTGTTCATCCTATGGACTAAATCCCTCCGGTTTATATAGGCACCGAAGAAGGTTAGGGTTACACAGAGTCGATTACAATGGTAGGTGATCTACATATCCGTATCGCCAAGCTTGCCTTCCACGCCAAGGAAAGTCCCATCCCGACACGGGACGAAGTCTTCAATCTTGTATCTTCATAGTCCAGGAGTCCGGCCAAAGGTGATAGTTCGGCTATCCGGACACCCCCTAATCCAGGACTCCCTCGGAGAGTGTGACACTTCTCAAGGGAGACGTCGAGATACCGTGTTTGCGAAAATAGGAAAAGCATGAAGTAAGCGTGCGGGTGAGCTAGAGAAAAGAGAGTGCTAGCTACATGAAAAAGCATGCGAGAGAGATGGGCGTGAAAGGGATTCAAATAATTAGTTGCGTGTATAGAAAATGTCAACATAAAAGGGATTCAAAGATTTGAATTCGAGTTGACAATACATGTAATTCATACTCGAACTAAAATTTATCTATAAAACATGCATACTCATATGAATTCACGGGCATCTATGTTATTTAATATGTAGATACTACTAATCCATACATTTTAGTAGAACATAATTTGGTTTAAATTTTTTGAATTCAACCATATGATTTTGAGATCATTGTATCTGTAAATCATTTATATATATAAAGGAGCAGAATTCTTTGTTGAGCTTTTGAAAGTATATATAAAAAAATGATGTATATAGAATTATAATTCCAATCAAAAATGGAACCTGCCCAAACAAAAATAGAATACAAACTTGATTCGAATTGAGTTGGCACGGTAAACGTGCACTCTTGCTCTGCAAAAATTTGAATGAAGCGGGGAAAGAAGCAGTAACCGTCCAAAACCAAAATCTACGAGATGGAAATTACTGCCTATCCCTGACACACAAAGCCTATCGGCTCGATTTCTATAGGTTTCGATAGGGGTAGGTTTGTAATTTCACTCAAACATGACATAACAGCCTCTCACCCGGATTCATACATGGTGGGTGTCGGTGTCAAAACCGGCGGATCTCGGGTAGGGGGTCCCGAACTGTGCGTCTAGGCGGATGGTAACAGGAGACAAGGGACACGATGTTTTTACCCAGGTTAGGGCCCTCTCGATGGAGGTAAAACCCCACTCCTGCTTGATTGATATTGATGATATGGGTAGTACAAGAGTGGATCTACCACGAGATCAAGGAAGCTAAACCCTAGAAGCTAGCCTATGGTATGATTGTTGTTTGTTGTTCGTCCTATGGACTAAAACCCTCCGGTTTATATAGACACCAGAGAGGGCTAGGGTTACACAGAGTCGGTTACAGTGGTAGGAGATCTACATATCCGTATTGCAAAGCTTGCCTTCCACGCCAAGGAAAATCCCATCCGGACACGGGACGAAGTCTTCAATCTTGTATCTTCATAGTCTTGGAATCCGGCCGATGATGATAGTTTGGCTATCCGGACACCCCCTAGTCCAGGACTCCCTCAGTAGCCCCTGAACCAGGCTTCAACGACGACGAGTCTCGCGCGCATATTGTCTTCGGCATTGCAAGGCGGGTTCGTCCTCCAAATAATTCATAGAAGATTGTGAACACCAAGATAGTGTCCGGCTCTGCAAAATAAATTCCACGTACCATCGTAGAGAGAATAATATTTACACAAGTTCAATCTGCTGACGTATTTTGTGGCGTGACGTCACACCACTACCAAGCCTTTAGTTGAATCGCTTTATTATACCACCTCAGCGCGTTAGCTTAAGCGGTTTCTTGGCACGCCTTGTCGAGCAGTAGATCGTTCCCCTTATTCCGGGATTCCCATCAATACGGACGTAGTAACCCAACCGCGCCATTGATTGCGGCGCTTGGGAGATAAGCGAGTTTTACCAGGCTAGTAGGGACGCATAGTTTCATCCGCCCATATATAAGGGGATAAGGATCCACCTCATTTACCTACGCCTTCTTCCTCCTTTGCTTGTCCATCTCCGCGCACTCGAGCTCCAGCACCCAAGTCCGCACATCTCACCTCGACCTCCTCCAGCCATGTCCGGAGTAGGAGGCAAGTGGATGGCCTCCTCCGTTACGGAGGGGCACATAGAGAAACTGCACGGCGCCGGATATCTGTCCAGCGACATCACGCACCGGATGCCCGACGAGGGGCAGCTCATCCCCAGCCCCAGGCCCCATGAGAGGGTCGTATTCCTTCCCCACTTCCTCCGCGGACTGGGCTTCCCACTCCACCCCTTCGTTCGGGGGCTCATGTACTACTACGGCATGGATTTCCATGATCTGGCCCCAAATTTCATACTCAATATCTCGGCGTTTATCGTCGTGTGCGAGGCCTTCCTCTGCATCCAGCCCCACTTCGGCTTGTGGCTAAAGACCTTCAATGTCAAGCCGAAGGTTGTGAAGGGCAGCCAAGCGGAGTGCGATGAAAGCATGGTGGGCAAATGCCCAACGCCACTTGGCTCGAGGGTGCCTTCGTGGAATCCATCAAAGGGTGGCAATCGGGTGGTTCTACATCACCGAGCCACAGGACCCTAAATGGGCAGCGGCCCCGAATTCAGATCTGCATCCCCATGCAGCTCACCTCCGGAAAGAGAAGGGCTTGCTTTGGGGTAATTCGAGGAGCCGACCGACTCCACCCCGCTCCACTCGTGAACAAGAAGCTCAAGCGTGTCAACGTGATCCAGTCATGCTCGTCTGCGGATTCTCCCTTGCCAAAGAACGGACTTCAATTTGTGGGAGTTTGATCCGCACAGACCGACCTTGAGCAGGCTCTTCGACACTACGTACGAAGCTGCCTGGAGGGTGATGTTCAAGGGCGCCAAAGCTCCCGCATCCGCTACCGAAGATCGCGGATTCAACACGCAGCGTCCGGCTGGCGAGGTAAGCTATGTTATCCTTTATGGGACATTTGCTTTTCATAGTTTGACTCTATGCGGGATCTACACTCCCAATGCCTTTAACAGATCGGCAGAAGACGCCCGGACAGGTTAATCGTCTGCCCCTTCCGTAAGACCCAGTGCACACCAGTTTGACGGGTTGCTGGTCCCGCACTTTACGCCAGTGCGAGAAGAAGGCTGAGAAGGCCACGAGAACCCAAGGAGTTCCCGGCGTCAGTGGTATCGACTCATCGTCCGATGACTCGAGGCGGACTCTCCCCGAGGACGAGGAGGAGAAGAAGAGGCCTCTCCCAGCCGGGGGAGAAGAAGAGGAAGGCCTCCCCAACGAGGGAGGCCGAAGGGTCCAAGAAGGAACGACCTTTCCCGGACTGCCCGCCAACGCCGCAACGGCGACGCAGGAGTGTCCTCAAGTGCCAAGCCCTCGCAAGATCGTAAGTATCCGGACTCTTGATGATTTATAATTTTTTCGCCACGCGTGCCTTTCTAATGCCGCGATACAACCTGTAGTCCCGCCAAGGACGATCTTCCCGCTTGCCGAAGCGGGTCCTGGGCACGCCGGATATGATTCTCTCCGACCGCCCACCCTCGTGACGCTGACGACGTCGAGGTGGGATCCCAGGAAGGGACCCGCCAGGAGGAGGAGGCCCCGGAGGTGCCGCAGGGCAACCTCCCGGACTTCGCACCGGAACCTGCAGTGGTTCCGGAGTCTGGCGAGTGGCCCCTTCGTAAGAAGGGCAAGACTATGATGCCGGAGGCCTCCGTCCAACCGGAGGCGCCGGATAACTTGCTGGACGCACTGAACAACGCTTCCATCGAAGAAGAACACCGCACTGTCATGAGTGCGGTGATTCAGAAGGTTCAGCTTGCCAAGAGCGGGCTGACCAAAGCCTGCAGCAGCCTTCTAACAGGCTTTGAGGTAAGAATTTTAAGATAATACCGCATAGAAAATAGCCCCTGATGCTCGGTTCGGTGTTCGGAAAGAAATGCCGGACTGAGGATCTAAAAAGATATACGCAGGAGTCTAAAAAATATGTCAATATGGGATTGCAGGCTGCGCTGCTGACCTCTGCCGCACTGAGTACGGAGGTCAATGCTTTGAAGCAGAGCCTCGAGCGGTCCGAGAGCGAGCTCGGCCGTGCCAAGAAGCAGCTCGAGGACAAGGAAGGTGAGTAACACCGTATTAAATTTGTACCTTACAGAAAAGGATTTGGTCGCAAGAGAAATAACAAGGATAACGTGGGTACTCCAGGGGACACGAATGAGGTGGTGACCCTGAAGGAGGCGGTGTCTGCGGACGAACGCAATGCGGCCGCAGAGCGAGCCGAGAGAGAGAAGCAGGAGGCGCGGGTGACGGAGGTGCAGCAAGAGCTCCAGGTTCTCATGAAAAAACATGAGAGTTTGGAGCGCGACTCAAAGACTCGAGAGTCCGAGCTTGCATCGGCTCTTGAGAGTGCCAAAGCCGCTAAGGCCGAAGCCCACAAGGCCCTCCAGGAAATCGAGGTGTTGAAGAAGATAGTGGCGGGTAAGGCATTTTTCATGCAAAGCAAGCATGTGAATGTGAATTACCTATTACTTACCCGAATTCGGAGCTCTCCAGGAGCGTTCGCAGATCTGCCCCGCAGTGTGTCCGATGATGCCGCATTCTACCGGGCCGAGGAGGGGAGCTCCACGGAGAAGGTCTTCTGGTCTCAGTATGTTGAGGCCGGACATCCGGTGCCCCTTAGCGACCAGCTGAAGCAGCTGGTCGAGCTCCACAAGGTGGCCGAACAGGCCATGAAGGGCCTCATAGTTCGGATGTGGCCCAAGGAGGCCATGCCTGGGAGCTACTTCGGCCTGGTGCGGCGGCTGGTGGATGCGTGTCCCTGGGTTGAAGTCGTCAAGCACTCTGCTTGCATTGAACGTGCCCCTTGGGCCCTTGCCCGCCCAAAGATGCGCTAGGGTAGGATGGACGCTCAGAAGCTTGTGACGGATGCGCCACCGGCCGGCAAGGAGTATCGCATGCCCGAAATGTATTATAAGAGTGTCCTGGAGGGTGCCCGCCTGATTGCGGGTGAGTGCTCCAAAGATGTAATATTTGAGTAGACTCGCAGTTTGTTATCCTGTGCGCTGAAAACTTTGTTCATATGCGCTAAGCAACGCTTGTTAATTTAAAATATTACCTTCTGTGCGGCCGTTTATCAAATCTGAGAGATGGCAAGTCGTCGGCTTCAAATTTCATGCCACTAGTGCCGGGTGTTTGGGATAAACTTGAGCGCTTTTGTTCCCATGTTTGGGTCCATCTAGGAGGCGCGCAACACAAAATGTAACAAGGCAACCGGACTTATAATGCTTGAACACTCTCACGAGCCATAGAATTCTATAATTTTAAATTTCGTGAAGCCCCTAGTGTTCGGAAGACCGAGTTCGGGCGCTATCCACACCTGGGCCGACAAAGCCGTTCCTCGCCTAAGCGGCATAAGTCTTTAGGGACTCGAAAAAACCTCTCGAACAGCGACCAGCTCTCGCCTTATCATGACGTTCTGTTTTATCTTTCTCCACTGAGGCGCTCGCCCAGCTCAACGGGCGCAATCGCGGTGGTTCTCCCAGAGCTACCTTAGCCGATACAACGGAACGTAAGGTATCAAAACATGGGAGCCGGGCAAACCCAACTATTGACCCAAGACATGATTCGGAGCCGATGCATATAATGCTATAAGTTCGGGGTGCCGCACTTGTGAAAGTGTTCGGACTTATCACACCATAATGTGGGGAACTTAAGCCCCTTGTGTATTTAGCCGTACCAGAGTGTACGGATGCAACATGTCATAAATGAACATATGTATAAGAAAGAAATGCAATTATAAGAAAAAAGCGATGCATTCTTTATTCCAGAAATACTGCCATGAATGCAGAACGATACAAATAGTGCGGTAAGCAAGGGATGGGACTATTAAACATGTCCCCCTCCAGGGGTAGGCTACGGAATGGTGTATAAAACAGATTTAATGCTCGTAATGGAGACCACCTGAGTGTTCATCGTTGCCTTTCACCTTCCCTGGCTGTTGCATCGTGAGTTCAGCAGGTCTACTGCCGGATAGGGCCTCTAGTAAATGGAGTCGTGTGGATAAGAAAAAAAAGATGACACACTTGGGAGCCCCTGGTGTGGTTGAGCCGCACTCTGGGCCTGTCGTGGTCGTGCCCCTCCCCCTATGCCCATGGTATCTCCAGAGCGTAATGATGTATGCGAAGGACCAGTCTTGCAATTTTTGCAAGGGCAGGGGTTGGGGCCGCATTGCTATGCGTGCTCGAAACATGCCAGGTGGTCTTGTTGTAGGTTACTCCGGGCGCGTTTAGCCGTGTCCGGTCGCTTAACGGCCGGACTCGAGAATTGCCTTAAGAGGCTGCTCGCATTTCGCGCGAGAGCCATCGTGTTCCTCCGCTCGAGGGAGCGCTCATGTTTCGCTGACCGTGATGACTCCTCGAGGGCCTCGCATCTTGAGCTTGAGGTATGCGAGTGCGGCACCGCGCTGAACTTTGGCGAACGCGTTTGTCCGAAAGCAGAGCATGATAGCCGCCATGAACGGGACTATATCAAGATTAACTCCTCGCTCGAAGTTATCCGGGATCCAAGACCACTTCAGTGTAACCGAGCTCGCATAATTGGCCTCTACACCTGGTATGACACCTTTGAAGGTCGCCTTTGTGGGTTTAATCCTTGAGGGTCTATGCCCATCTTGCACATTGTATCCTCGATAAAGCAGGTTCAGTTGCCGCCGCCGCCCATCCGGACTCTAGTGAGGTGAAATCCATCGACGATTGGGTCTAAAACCACGCGCGAATCCACCGTGATGATATCGGTGGTGGTCCTTCGATCAAAAGTGATCGAACAGGAGGACCATGGGTTGAACTTCGGGGCAACTGGATCCATCGCATATACGTCCCTGAGTGCACGCTTCCGCTCCCTCTTGGGTATGTGGGTTGCGTATATCATGTTTACCGTCCACACTTGTGGGGGGAAACCCTTCTGTCCTCTATTATTCAGCGGTCGGGTCTCCTCCTCGTCATCGCTATGCAGTCCCTTGTCATTGTTTTCGGCAATTAACTTGCATGCCTGCTTGAATACCCAACAATCCTTGTTGGTGCGATTAGCTGGCTTTTCGGTGGTGCCATGTATCTGGCAAGAGCGGTCGAGTATCCGGTCCAAATTGGACGGACCCGGAGTAGTTCTTTTGAATGGCTTTTTCCGCTGACCGGGTTCGGAGCCTCTGAATTCGACGTTGACTGCTGTATCCTCAGTGTTATCATCGTTAACGCGGCATTTGTTTTTGTTGCGACGCGACTTGCCATTGCGGTCCTTGGTATCCGGACTGCCAGAATTTTTGCTGACGTTGTTACTGCGGGCTAGCCAGCTGTCCTCTCCCGCGAAGAAGCGGGTCATAAGTGATGTGAGGGCTGCCATGGATTTCGGCTTTTCCTGTCCTAGGTGCCGGGCAAGCCACTCGTCACGGATGTTATGTTTGAAGGCTGCGAGGGCCTCTGCATCCGGACAGTCGATGATTTGATTTTTCTTTGTTAAGAACCGTGTCCAGAACTGTCTGGCCGATTCGTCTGGCTGCTGAATTATGTGGCTTAGGTCATCGGCGTTTGGTGGTCGCACATATGTGCCATGGAAGTTGTCAAGGAATACAGCTTCCAGGTCTTCCCAACAACCAATTGATTCTGCTGGCAAGCTGTTAAGCCAATGCCGAGCTAGTCCTTTAAGCTTGAGTGGGAGATATTTGATGGCGTGAAGATCGTCACCGCAGGCCATGTGGATATGAAGGAGATAGTCTTCGATCCAAACCGCGGGGTCTGTTGTGCCATCGTAGGATTCAATGTTCACGGGTTTAAACCCTTCGGGGATTTGATAATCCATTACTTCATCTGTGAAGCATAGTGGGTGTGCGGCGCCTCTATATTGGGCTATATCACGATGTAGCTCCAGCGAGCTTTGTCTACTGCGTTCGGCCCGACCGGAGTTGCTGTATCCGGCGCGACGGTCGTCGTCGCGCATCGTGGGGCGCCCACACGATCCGTAGATCGATCTTGATTGTCTTGCCTTATCCTCCAATATGTCTCGCAAGTCCGGCGCAATCCCCCGTGGCTTCGTACTTTTTGAGCGTGCGAGTGGTACGGTTCGTGGAGGGCCTAGAGGCCTCTCGTCATGCCACGAGGTGGTCGGTCACCAGACAGCGCTGGTGATGCAGGTTTATATGCCTCCTCCTCTAATCGGGGGAGCAACTTGCGTTTGGGGTAGCTTTTGGAGGGGCATTCGACTTCATACTCTTCGGCCGCAAGGACTTTAGTCCATCTGTCGGCTAACAGGTCTTGATCAGCTCTAAGCTGTTGCTGCTTTTTCTTTAGGCTGTTCGCCGTGGCCATTAGCCTGCGTTTGAAACGCTCTTGTTCGACGGGATCCTCGGCACGATTTAATTGCTGTCGGCGAGGCTTGCCTCGTCTCCGGAGGGAGGCATGTAATTATCATCCTCTACCTCTGCGTCTGCCGCTCTCTCTTGAGGGCCGGCTTCTCCGTCCTCCTGTGCTGAATCTTGCTGGAGGGGGTTCTCTTCGGCACTCTCTGGGGTGTTATTATCTCCGGTGCCGAAATCTCCATTCTTGCTGTGGCGGGATTTAGAGCAGCGCCGCTGACGCCGGCGCTTGGGCTGTTTCTTGGACGAGTCTTCCTCCGCTGCTTCCTCGCCATTCCCATCCTTTGGGATGTGCACCATATATATATCATATGACGAGGTGGTCTTCCAGTGCCCAATAGGCGCTGGTTCTTGGTCGCTCCGGCATCGTCGCCCATACCGCCGATGTCTTCGAGTCGTAGTCTAGCATGCCGGTTAGATCGTCGACAGTGGCTACAAAGTGGGTGGTGGGTGGGCTTTCAATTTCTTCGTCGTCCGCATCCCAACCATCCTGACCGCAATTCGGCCAGGGCTCTCCTGATAGCGAGAGATACTTTAGCGAATTCAGGATGTCGCCAAAAGGTGAGTGTTGAAAGATGTCCGTGGGGGTGAACTCCATGATCGGCGCCCAATCGGATTCGATTGGAGGGGGCGCAGGAGGTTCGGAGTCCGGCTAGGAGTCCGGCACCTCGGAGTCACGAGCGTCACAAGGGACAAGGTTAGTATTCGGCTCCATCGCCGTAGGGGTAGCGGCCCCCGAGGCAATGTCTAGCCACCCGTCCTCGATCTGGGCAGCCGGCTCAATTGAGGATCTGAGCAGACTTGCAGCGCCTCCGTGGCACTGCTCGCAGCAGAGCTAAATCATGCCCATCGTGATAAAGGCGGCACGCCGGTTGTGGCTCGAATCCGTCAAGATCAAGTCTCCGCGATGTCGGCCGTGAAGTTCAAGCTTCCAAATCGACCGATGGCCAGGGGCGTAGCTCTCGATCTGCTCCAGATGGCTGCGGATTGCCCGCAGCAAAAGCCGCCGAATACGAAGATCTGTCCAGGAGAAAAGTCTCACCTGGACTGCATTGTTGTCGGCGATCAAAGGAGCCACTGCTTCATCGGTGACGAAACAGAGGAACTCTCAATGAAAGCACCAATGTCGGTGTCAAAACCGGCGGATCTCGGTAGGGGTCCCAAATGTGCGCCTAGGCGGATGGTAACAGGAGACAAGGGACACGATGTTTTACCTGTGTTCGCCCTCTCGATGGAGGTAAAACCCTACTCCTGCTTGATTGATTTGATGATATGGGTAGTACAAGAGTGGATCTACCACGAGATCAAGGAGGCTAAACCCTAGAAGGTAGACTATGGTATGATTGTTGTTCGTCCTATGAACTAAAACCCTCCGGTTTATATAGACACCGGAGAGGGCTAGGGTTACACAGAGTTGGTTACAATGGTAGGAGATCTACATATCCGTATTGCCAAGCTTGCCTTCCACGCCAAGGAAATCCCATCCAGACACGGGACGTAGTCTTCAATCCTGTATCTTCGTAGTCTTGGAGTCCGGCCGATGATGATAGTTCGGCTATCCGGACACCCCCTAGTCCAGGACTCCCTCAGTGGGCACCAAAACACAGTGTCTCCCTAGCAAAAATTGACTCCCTCCCTAATTCATACACGATGGGCGCCAAAACTAACTCTCGTCGGCCAAAATTTCCGTCGGCAAATATTCGGTGTATGCGAGATTACCATCCTATACCCAAACGACTAATATTGTCGTGATGTAGGGAATTTTATATGGGGGCTAAGTTTGTAAATTTCCTCGCATTTGAGGCAAGCGCACCCTAAAGACATGGTTCCCCCCTTCCTCTCTCCCTCCATTTCCCCATTCGTACTCCGTGGGTGCCAAAACACCCTCTCCACCGCAGCCTCCTCCGGCCGCCACCCCATCCACCGTCGTCCTCCTCCACCATGCCGGCGATGATACCCCGATGCCGTTGTCCATTACAAGAGATCGACCTCGCTCATCCACAGATTCGAACCGGGATCCTTGCATCTCGTTGTCGATGTCAAAACCGGCGGATCTCTTGTAGGGGGTCCCGATCTGTGCGTCCAGGCTGATGGTAACAGGAAGCAAGGGACACATATGTTTACCCAGGTTCAGGCCTTCTCGATGGAGGTAAAACCCTACTTCCTGCTTGATTAATATTGATGACATGGGTAGTACAAGAGTAGATCTACCACGAGATCGTAGAGGCTAAACCCTAAGAGCTAGCCTATGATGGTATGATTGTAATTGTGCTCGGCCTTCTAAGGACCAACCTCTCCGATTTATATAGACAACGGAGAGGGCTAGGGTTTACATGGAGTCGGTTACAAGGAAGGAAACATAATATCTAGATCGCCAAGCTTGCCTTCCACGTAAAGCAGAGTCCCATCTGGACACGGGCCGGAGTCTTGAGTCTTGTATCTTCACGCTTCAATAGTCCGGACGTTGTGCACAGTTCAGCTGTCCGGATACCCCCTAATCCCGGACTCCCTCAGTAGCCCCTGAACCAGGCTTCAATGACGATGAGTCCGGTGTGCAATATTGTCTTCGGCATTGCAAGGCGGGTTCCTTCTCCGAATACTCCAAAGTACCTATTATGATGAATAATGTCAGGCCTCCAATCAATGTTGCGCTCCTCGGCTTCAGTGCCTCAATAATGGCCACCTCCACGTGTTGAGCGAATGCGAGGAGTCGAGTAGCTTTTGCATTTGACACCCTCGATCCTCCGGGCTGACCGCCTATTTGAAGGGACAGGGATTCTCAGATCCAAACCTCACTCTCCTCCCTTGAGCTAGCATCCAGTAGAGCGCTCCGCGAAAAACCATTCCAACATGGCCAGCCGTCGCAGCTCTTCTACTTGCCCTCCTCGCTCTATGTTGGCGGATTGGGGAGAGTGCTCAGTTCTTCACAGCCGTTTGGTAAAGTTACAAACCCAAGGGTTTCTCCCACCGGCGTTCATGGTCTCTGTTCGAGCCGGAATAGCCACTTATGACGGAGGGGAACAAGCGGAGGGATCTCCAAGCCCATCTCCAGAGGAGCGTGTATGCCTCATCCCGCATCTGCTAAGGGGCGTCGGGTTTCCTATCCACCCATTTCTTCGTGGGCTCCTGGAGTTCTACGGCCTCCACTTGCACAATCTTACCCCTGCCTCTATTCTACACATAGCGGGGTATGTCGCACTTTGCGAGCTGTTTCTAGGCTGCGAACCTCACTTCGGATTATGGAGGAAGCTGTTCTGCCTTGTTCCCCCGCACCCAGGGAGAGTCCCTATATCAAGTGGGCGGGCCGGTATGGCGACCGCCAAACCGGATATCTATCCGCACTCCCAAGAAGGCACCAGAAGACTGGCCTTCAGAGTGGTTTTATATTGATGACGTTCCCCTTCCGGATCCAGTCCGGACAGGTCTCCCCAAGTTCAGAAATGCCCCGCCGAGGGCACGTGTAAGTTGGCGCCCCCGCGGCCCTCAAGAAGAAGATACGAGGGAAATACATTCCCTGATGAGCAGGATATAGTTGCTGGCCAAATCCGGACTGACGATAGTCGAGGTTATGGCAATATGCAGAAGGCAGGGAGTGCAACCGCTTCAATATTGGGGGAAGCCCATGTGGCACTTCAACGGGGAAGACGACGCCACTCGTTGCGGCCGTAAGGGTCCAGACTCCGCCACCGCTTTAGCAAGGATATTGTCCGATTTGTACAAAGGGGAAGAGGATGAGTTCCTCCACATTAAAACGCAGGACGGATTCTCCATGTACAACCCTCCAGAGTGGGTAAGTCGCCATTTTTGTCCTTGCTTCACTTACTTTAGTGTCCCTCTGCTAAGATTACCTGCATCGATGTTTCCGAACAGGAATTGAGGAGGGCCTTAGAAGGAATCTTCAGCCCCTCCCCGCAGCCAGAGGACCCCATAAGGGCCCTAGATCTGGGACTCAAAGAAGACCCGAACATTACCATGGAGCTTGTCAACAGGGTATTTTGTCAAGCGAGCTGGGATGGCGCTTCAATGGCCATTACGGCCGACTATCCCGAACTGCTCCCTATGTCGCGTGTAAGCCGAACTAAAAACCCTATCCTCCAAAGAGGATTCCCCTCCGGATTATGATTTACCCTTGAGGCGTCGTGCTGTTTGCAGAGACGACGGTCGGAGCGCGGGGCCGAGCCCCTATGGACTCGTGAACCACGGGCATCCGGATCGGGCAGGCTCAAGAGGAAGGCGGTGAGGGTTGACACTCCACTGTAGAGGTAAAGTAATAACCTATCCTGTGGTTATAGTATTTGAAGTATGACAACGCCCTTTGTGTCTGGCAGGAAGAGGAACAGCCAGAATATATCCGGGGGTCCTACCAATCACGCCTCCACTAGCCAGGTTCCAGGACCGGCTTCGAGGGCGGAGGCGGACCCGGTGCCAGAACCGCGCAGTTCTCCGACAGAGGACGTGGATATGTGTTCGGCTACAAACTCCGAGGTGGAGAGAGCCATGAATCACCAGCGCCGGAGGGCCATGCTTTGGAACAACATCTTTTCCGAAGAGGCTTTCAATGCCTTCAATTCGTCATACGCGTACGTCCGAGCTGCTCGAGGCGGGCTGGCCCAGGCGACGAACCAGTACACCAAAGATATACGGGTAAGAAATTTTGACAAGTATATATAGCAGTAGCCCCTGAGACTTGAAATAGTTGGGACAACTATTTGAAGGATCAATTTTTTTACAGGTCCTCGTGGACAAGAATGAACAATTGGCTTGGGAGCTGGAGGCATGTATGGCCCAGCGAAAGGACGCGGTAGCCAAGTTAGAGGAATCCCAGAAGGCCCCCTCTGGTAATATGTGTCTTAATTATGCGCTGATATACCAGTTAGTAAATGGCTGGTCTGGTTAGTATAACGGAAAATTTTGCAGACAATCCCGGGGTGAATCCAGAGGGCGTAACGGATGACGACTCACATCTCAAAAGACAGCTAAAGGCTGGCGAGCGCATCCTGAAGCAAGTGATGCAAGAGAAGAACAAGCTACAATATGCCAATGTTCAGTTGGACGTGGAATTGAAGGACGTCCACGCTCAACTGGCGAACTCCGTGAAGGAGAACAAAAGGCTTCGACGCGGCATTTATGGTGAGTGTTCAAACGAACTGTATGATAGTTCGGTGAGGAAGTATTTTGAAAGAATTTTGCTTGCAGGAATGTTGATGGGTCGCCCTGAAGAGCAGATGCCCTCATCTGCAAGTGATGTGCTACAAGAACTGTCGCAGTTACACAAGCGTGCTCGGTGGGTGATGCACGGCGTTGCTCAGGCCTTGTGGCCGTCAAGCCTCCTGCCGGATAGCATGGGGGAGCTTGCGGACCTGCTTCAAGGAGCCCGGCTACGCTTTCGTCTGTGGAATATATCGGCATGCCGGCAAGGTGCAAGAGAAGCATGGGCAATGGTAAAGACGCGCTACACCAAGCTGGACCCGAACCATATGGCCGAAATAGGACCGGCGGGGCCTGATGGGCAAGAAATTCCCGTAAATCTGGTATATGACTAGGTAGAGTTAGCTGCTAAGTATTCTCAATAGGATTGTAATCTAGATATCCTGTTAGATGGTATAGAGGAGGAATGTAGTCAGTCCAAGTGACTGTGTAATTTAATGGGCATAAGTAGCCCCTAGCCGGATTAAAATCATTTGTCATGGCGGACCTTTTCGCTTCAGCCCCCGGATCCTACGGTCTGGGGTGTGTCCGAATACCCGCTCAGTTATACAAAACCAGGGTATACGTGGAGACTAGGCGTAGGGGTCATAAGTGCTTGAACAGACAAGTACCCAACTAGCTATGTTATATTACATGGATAGTAAGAAACATCTTCCAGGGAGAATAGTTTCGTTAGGGGTTCCCTTCCCTGGGTATGCATGCATCAATGCACATGTCCGGACTGCGAACGATGGCACATGATACAAGACTTCTGGGAATTTTTGTTGTAACCAACGAGTACATCCTTTGTTCACCGATCGAATATTCTCTTAAGGAAACTAGCTTTCGGCTTCATCCAGTCTAAGGTACACATCCGGCTTAACTAGCAGTAACAATCGCAGAGGTGCTCCCCTTATGCCCTAGCCGAATTAACGGGAACGTAGGGCATAAATACAAGAGCCAGGCAACCCAGCTTGGCCACATCTTAAGTCATATGGATGCATATAATGGTGAAGAAAAGGCACATATGGAAAAAGAACGCATATGTGATGGGCAAAAAGCCATTTTAAAGTAATTATATTTAGCTTCCGAATAGGAAGCCCCCAGGTATTTCTTACGCACATAGTGCGGCCGAAGTAATCCGGGAGTCCGCATTGTATAAAGTACTTTGTGTGAAGAGAGAAAGAGAAAAGAGTAAAAATAAAAAGGGGAGGCGAGAAAGGAATAGTGGGGTGGAGCGTAAGTAAAAGGGGGGAGTAAGGAGACGAACATTGAGTTCGGCGTTAGGCGTAGGATCTCCGGAGTCTGGCCGCGTTCCATGGGTTCGGCTCGAGTCTGTTATCTGATGCATTACGTAAGCGATAGGCGTAGGGGGTCCCATCTGTGCGTCAAGGCTGATAGTAACAGGACGCAAGGGACACAGATGTTTACCCAGGTTCGGGCCCTCTCGATGATATGGGTAGTACAAGAGTAGATCTACCACGAGATCGTAGAGGCTAAACCCTAAGAGCTAGCCTATGATGGTATGATTGTAATTGTGATCAGCCTTCTAAGGACCAACCTCTCCGGTTTATATAGACACCGGAGAGGGCTAGGGTTTACATGGAGTCGGTTACAAGGAAGGAAACATAATATCTGGATCGCCAAGCTTGCCTTCCATGCAAAGGACAGTCCCATCCGGACACAGGCCGGAGTCTTGAGTCTTGTATCTTCACGCTTCAATAGTTCGGACGTTGTACACAGTCCGGCTATCCGGATACCCCCTAATCCTGGACTCCCTCACCCGTCCTCTCGCTTCAACCCCGCCGTCATCCACCTTGCCGTCGCCGCTCCTACGACCGTCTCGTTCACCGCGCTGGGATATTTCCCCCGCCACCACCGTCTACCCTCCTAGATGTGCTTCCACACCGCCGACAGCCATCGCTACCGCAGCATCATCAAATTCTCAAAAGATGCATGCACGGCGCCGCACCAAAGGTGGTACTCTTTCGTATCTGCTCAACTTATTTATCGCAGCAAGAAAATAGAACGCCACTGCTTTACTCTGATTTTTTGTCCATCACTTACTTGTTAGTTGAAAGCAAACGTTGATTGCAAAGTTGCCTTTGTCCGGTTTGCACCTTTAGATCCGCCATGGAACGCTCAACACTATACTCACAATGCTTATGGTTTTCCCCTTTTATATACCACAATAGTTAAACGACAGTAGTCAAAATTTCAAAATTGGGTCAGTCGATTTTTGAGAGCTCGCCGGAGTTCGCTGGTGCAAAGGAAGGGGCTCGGGTGGGGACGTGGTTGTGGGGGGCGGTGGCCTGGCGGTGGTGGGGCCTCGTCGAATGAAGAAAACTCGACGCGGGTGGGGGTGGGGGATGCGGAGGAACACAGGCGGTGGGGGTAGTTCAGGGGAGGACGGGGGCCGATGGTTTGTCCGGCATCCCGTGTGGTGTTCTGTATGGGAAGAATCAGAGATGACGAAGAAGAAGGGTTTGGAGACGTAGGATCTTCATCCAACTTCCTAAAATGGTCGACAGACCCAAATGACAAAAGTCACACGACTTGCATGCAGGCATTTCTTTATATTCAATACCATCATCATAGCTGCTTAGCACTGCTCCTGAATCCATCAAGCTAAACAACGTGCCACTCATAATTCCAAACTTGTTGCTCAAATACGAATCTGATATGATGCTGATATTACTAAAACAGATAATGTTTAATTGGTCAGCTAATGGTCCTACTTTACTTTCGAAAATCACGTGCACCACATATAGAGAGACAACATGGACTTGCATTCTTAATGCACTCTGGTTCATCATGTGTGGGCCCTGCGCAACGAACATTTTATTATCCAAAATCTGCTTGCTCTTCTTTAGCATGTTCCTCTTTCGTTCTTCTTTAATAAGTACTCTCTCCGTGCCTAAATACAAGTCTTTGTATAGGTTTCACCATGGACTACGTATGGAGCAAAATGAGTGAATCTACACTCTAAAATGTATCTGTATACATCTATATGCGATCCATAGTGAAAATCTCTACAAAGACTTATATTTTGGAACGGAGGGAGTATGAGTTCGGGCGGAGCGGGCGGAGCTCGTCGGAGTTGCCGATTCCGGCGAGGCAGGGACGGTCCAGCAACTCCAACAGCACCAGCACACACCAGAGGTTCACCAGAGGAACGCCGAAGATGTTAGTTGAGCTCGAGCGGCTCCGGAGAGGGAGGGGGTAGAGGAAGGGGGTCGTCAGCGAGCTCGGCGTCGGGGACGGCGGCCAGAGGCCTGCCCGGCCGGCTGCGGCTACCTACGGCGTCGTGGTGGTTCTGTGAGTGCGAAGTGAGGAGAAATGGGCTCGGGAGGGGTCTATTTATAGGCGAGGCCGAGGCGGGGATCAAGGGCTCACCGGAGTTCTCTAGAAGGGCGCCCGGCGACGAATGATGTCAGTGAGAGGGGGAGAACACGTTGTGACTCACGCGGGAATTGTGGGCGAGCGGAGACGAGCATAGGAGCCAGGAACGCGACGAGCACAAGGGCACGGGCGCACTGTTGGCATGGCCACGGCGTGCCCGTGCTTGCTGCGGCGAGCTCCGACATCGGCGAGCACCAGGGCGGAGTTAAGCGCGTGGAGATGATGGCGCGGTTTGGCAAGGTGCGGTGGCTGGGGAAGCGAGCACGCGCTCAACAAAGGCGCGGGCGCGTCGCAAAGCGCTGGCTGCATGCCAGCACCCCTGGACGAACGCGGTCACCGCATGAACTCTGACTTCTGGCTGATCTAAGCGCAAACTTCATGTCTGGCATGTAGTCCTTAGTGGTTTTGGTCGCTCTGTGTGTTTGGATGGGTCACAGGTGAGCTGTGCGAGTGGGCTTCTTCTTGGCAAGTTTCTGGACAGAAACTTGTGAGGTTAACTATGAGAGATCTAGTAAGATTTAAGGGCTTGGCGTCGGGGTTTAGCATTCTCTTAGGAAGGTAATGAAGCTCAGAAAAGATCAACCCCAAAGGATCAAGGAAAATCATACTTGTTGTGTAAAGTGGCTAGTTTGTCCAGAACAGAAATGATTTTTTGTAGCAAAAATATTCCAAAACGTTATGCAATATTTTTCTCAGGGAGGTGCCCTAGGGTTCAAAGAATATTTGTGAATTTTCTCAGGATTTTAGGAGCAATAAAAATGAGGCTTGCTTTGGAGCATACTTCTCTGAAGTGATTTTCTGGGAAGACAATCAATATTTTTCTTTGCCTTGGGTTATTTTTGGAGTTTTTCAGAGAAAGAAAGTTGATTTGGGGGTGGATGGGTCACTTGGGTGAAAATCAAGGGTAGGCCCAAGTGTTCAAGTTCATTTGAATTGATTCAATACTCCAAATCCAAAGCAAAGGCAACAGGAAGTCCGAAAAAAGAGAGAAAGCAAATCCAGGTTGTCACAATATAGGTAGGTATAGTGGACTCATATGGCAAAATTGGTTTAAAGGGTTTTGGATGCAAAAGTAGTGATCATACTTCGTGCAAAATGAAGGCTAGCAAAAAGATTGAGAAGCGACCAACCAAAAAGCGAAAAAACTCATACCCAAACATTAGGCATAAGTAACACCGAATAATGCACCATAAGTAGGATATAAATTTCATTGCATAACTATTGACTTACGTGCTTGCATAGGGAATCACAAACTGTAACATCAATATTCTTACTAAATCACAATTACTCATCAACATGACTCACATATCATATCGTCACATCTCAAAACCATTACTAAGAATCAAGTTTTTTTCCTATGGTCTTCACGAAAGTTTTTATTATATCCTCCTTGGATATCTATCACTTTGGTACTATTTTCGTATGTTGCTTTTGATAAGCTCAAACAAATATAAGTGAAGATCATTAGCATAATTTTTTCTTCTCTCAAAATAATCTAAGTGAAGCAAGAGAGAATTTCTAAAAAAATTACTAACTCCCAAATAAATCTAAGTGAAGCATGAGCTCAAAAAGATATAAGTGAAGTACTAGAGCAAATTCATGGCTCTAAAAATTTAAGTGAAGCATAAGAGCAAGCATAGCATAATTTTTTGGCTCACTCAAAAGGGTGTGTCCAGTGAGGATTCAACACTTAGAACACAAAGCAAAACAAGCAAAGACTCATATCATACAAGACGCTCCAATCAAAACCCATATCATGTGACGAATAAAAATATAGCTTCAAGTAAAATACCGATGGTCGTTAGAAGAAAGCTGGGATGCCACTCGGGGGAATCCCCAAGCTTAGTTGCTTGCTACTTCTTTGAATATTATCTTGGGGTGCCTCGGGCATCCCCAAGCTTAGCATTTTGCTTATCCTTATTCCTTCATCCATCGTAAGATAACCCAAAACTTGAAAACTTCAATCACATAAAACTCAAACAAAACCTTTGTGAGATCCGTTAGTATAAGAAACCAAACCACTACTATAAGTACTGTAGCAAACCTATTCTTATTTTGTTTTTGCATTATATCTACTGTATTCCAACTTTTCTGTGGCAAAAACTCATCAAAGAAAACTATAGAATAGTAGGAGTGGAGTGGAACAACCCAGAGATGGGGACGACCCAGAGTGGAACGACCGGGAGATGGGGAAGATGCAGCAGTGGAGTCACAGACAGAGAGGAGTGGGAAACTTGACTGGTTCGGGTGCGGGGTGGTCCTACACTCGGCAGAGAATAACAGGAGGTGCGGAGTAGAGGGATGGCCTGGCCGTCGGCGGGGTAGCGTTTCACTGCGAGGTGCGCAAAACAACGCCGCTGGATGCCAGAGGCTAGAGCAGGCGGTCCTGGCAACGCTGGGGGAACAAGACGAGAGATTGAAGAAGAATGTCGGCTGTTGGATGTAAATCCAACGCCTTGCTTAGGCTTTGACCTACTGGCCCACATGTCAGCCAGTCCATTTGTTTTTTTAGTCCATTTGGTGGGCTGGGTGAAACAATGATGTAGCATCTATGCAGCGTGTTTATGTATATATATGGTAGAATTTAAAGCCCATTTCCATTTTTCTCGAAATCCACGAACTTGCTGGGCTGTGTGAAAATATCATGTTGGGATGGACGGAGAAATGTTATAAAAACATAAACACATGATTATTGCACGTCTATTACTGCATTGATCAGTAAAAACTTTGCAAGCTTATGTACGCAATCACTAGGAGTTAACTTGCCAAGTTATATATAAACAATTATTATTATTATTTTGTAAGAACTATCAATTTACAAATTAAAATATCATTTTAATTTGATGAGTTAATAGGACGTGGGGTATTATTATTTTTTAGGCTAGACGTGGGACAGTTGAGTTGGTTCTAGGGAAAAGTACTGGGAGAAAACTCAGTTAACATCGAAAAGAAAGTGGGAGAAAATTCAGATATAGGATTAATGAAAATGAAAAATAAAGGAAGTGGGAAGGTCTATAAAATGGTTGGACAAACGATAGGTTTAACAGAACCTTATGTTGTTTATGTAAAAAAAATAAGTTTTTTTGAAACGGATGAGTGAACTAGTTACATACATAAGAAAATAGCCACTAAAAAAACCAAAGAGGTTAATGGATTCTTAGAAGAAATATTTCGGACAAAACAGACAATTATGACACATAGGCTAATGCATGAAACACTCAGATGATAAAGGTGCTTAAACAGATAAAGTACAACATCTAGACCTTCCTGGCATGCTTGATCATGACGCTGCGGCTGTCCGTGTACTCGTCGGTTACTGGAAGCAGACACACCCTCATGTGCAAGATCCGCCTGTACATGTCGTAGCATGAGTATGCGTCCTTGGCCGTGTAGGTTATGTAGGCTAGATTCAGAGGTACCTCCCACATGTTCAGGTCCTTGGTATCGTTGTCTTCTTTCATGTTGGTGTAGCAAGGGTTGATGATGGTCTCGGTGAGGTCAAACACGGAGTCCTTCTCCTACCCGTTTCCGATGATCTTGTATTGCTTTTGGATGTTGACAAGCTTGTTGCAACAGATGGCCGAATCGTCATGTTCTTTCTTTTCTTCAGCGTAGCGAAGGTGCAGTCGGCGTTGTCGATAAAATGGGTGAATGCTCCAAAACCTCTGATGGCCCTACAGCAGTGGTAGGCGAGAACCTCGTCCCGCACGCATAGCTAGGCGACTATGATCCGCTGGTCCCTATCAGGAGATGAATGGATGGGAACAAGGTCTAGTCTTGTGACCTTGTGCTTTCTCGTCCTATAGGTACTGCTTGAACTCAGCGAGGCAGAGCTTCACCGAGTCTGGATAGTTGGTGTACATCACATTCAACTTGGTGCAGCCATGGGACTTAACGTCGAACTCAAAGGTGAACTCCTTGCTGAAGTCCATATCCAGCAGGCTCACCCCTCGGATCGCCATTGAAGTCTCTTCAAGTGAACGAGTGAGAAGGCGGCAACAGCAGTTCATTTTTCAGCTATTGGGGAACTAGATTCAACAGTAAATTGAGTGTGTACAGACGACAACAGTTACTACCCCTCCCTCGCCCGCTGCACACCCGGCAGAACATGCACCCTCGGTGCATTCAAACACCTCCATTAAGAAACATATTCCGGCCACACATCGGTTCACGAGCGGGTCTGTATTGGTACTGTAATAACAAGTGTTAGTGGTCACTTTACTTAAATTAAATTAGCTTTAATTAAAATGTATTCTTAAAACAAGTAATGCATTGGCTCGTTCTATCAGTGCCACGGGATCAACATGCACAACAATTAGAATTATTATTCTCAGGACGCACATGATCAACACATTTGCCGCACTTTCACACAGACAATACTACCAAGTTTGAACAGTTTGTTATGGTTGCTGTCCTCTGCATCATCATGTCGTGTTTCCCATCTTGCAGGATTCAGAACCAACAAATAAGATTCAAATAATAAGTACAACAAAGATGCCTACACATCTCATTGATTCCCAGCTTCCAAGATTCAGAACCAACAAATAAGATTCAAATAATAGGTACAACAAAGATGCCTACACATCTTATTGATTCCCAGCTTGCAAGATTCAGAACCAACCCATTAGAGCCTTTTGATAAAGTGAATATCGGGATTAAATCCATCTTGGCTAGCCGTGTCACACAACCCAAGAACTTGGCAAATGCTCTTGACCATCACAACATCTGTAGTAGAGTATTCCTGTTTGCAAGAGAAGAAAGAGCATGGATTTAGGACTCTAGCAGCCGTAGAGATGGTTGTACAAACATTGGCCTTTTCTTTTGGCCACCAATTCTATCTATATTCCTGATGCGTCAATCTTTGACGCATCCCTTGAAATTACTATAATATTGGCACTAGTTGAAGCAAACTTTATTTCCAAAACAAGAAAAGATTGCGATAGAATAACTTTATTTATAAAATACAATGTTGGCATATCATGACAAAGCACAATCATGTTGATAAAGGACAGTACTGACCGGTGTGAGAGGCCCTATGCCGCCACAACTCGATCTGGTGAAGCTGCAATTCCACTCGGATGAGGTCAACATGCAGCTCCATGATTCAATTCATGCGCCTTTTTCTGCAGTTCACCTGAAATGAAGCAAGAAGTAATTGCTCTCGTGAGTTGGTAGGTTCTTCTATAGTAGTTACACTAAAATTGAGCAACATTACGGTTGGCTGTCCTGCTCATGTAAGGTGCAACTATAATTTGCGTATCCTTTTGTGCAGTTCCACTAAAATAAAGTGCCATTCTGGTGACAGTGACAACTCATCTTGCAAAGGCTAATAAAATGTTGCACGAGATTACCAACAGAATTTGACGGAGATTTTGGAAACTCCAGTCACCATTTTGTGCAGTTCCACCAAAATTGAGAGATGTTGCCCACGTGACATTTTAGTTGAACTACACAAGACACTCATTCCAAAAAAAGTGTTTTGTGCAGTTCACCAAAAGGTCACAATAGCAACAAGGTGAAATGGATATCCCTATATGCACAAAAAGATAGAAAGTAAATAGTTGCTGGTAAAGAAGAATGTACGAAACATACACGAAATGAAAAGAAGCATCTTAATTATGTTCATGGCAATCACGCAAGGATAGTAGAAATTTTAAAACATCAGCAGTGCTTCATGTTACCGGAAGCATTACGATCAACTATGACATTCATCAAATATGGGATTACTTTAATGGGGGCATTGCTTCTTTACCAGATACAGCAAATCAACAGCAGCTAAAGAGTTGGGTTAAGGGCCTGGGACCATGGGGATACTAGGTCACTCAGCAGTGTAAAGAAGCAACTTACTTATCATACTGGGGAAAACAGCAGGAGTACCATTTGTTAACACAGTTTAATTGCATCATATCACTGGAGGCATTAGATTAACAATAACACTGGTTAGACATGTCCCTAAGGTAACAGTGTGATTGCTTCATTTTACATGCGCCCTTACATTAACAACAGCAAAAGGTTGGTATAAGCACAATGTACCTACAAGGAGGCATAAAGTGGTGATGCCGAGTTTGTTCATGCTCTGTGAGAGCAGCAAATCTAATCCTAGAGAAATTTTACTATGTGAGGGCACCAAATCTAATCCTGGAGACCTTTTACTATGTGAGGGCAGCAAATCTAATCCTGGAAACCTTTTACTATGTGAGGGCATCAAATCCCATCCTGAAGATACTCTGCTGACTTGTCCACCAGCCGCCACTTTCTATCCTTTTTTCAACCAATAATAGATCTGTTCCTTATCCAGTTTGTACTGAGTTTTCCCATTATTTCCCTTTTCAACCAACAGACCGGTTGGGTATCCGGTCTCTACTACCTTCCTCGTGTTATTTCCTCTTTGAATCAAGTCCTAGATTCATACTATGACTTTCCCCCCTTTCTTCATTGTTTGAACCAAGTCCTCGATTCGAATGCATGAAGTAGCTTTACCCCTAATAATACTAAAAATTTAGGTGGATTTGGAAGAGCTGATGGAAGTAGAAAAAGATGCACATGCAGACATGTGGGGAGCTGGGGCAGTAGAGCAAGGCTGCTTTCGAAGAACTTGTACATGAGGTTCATCGGGATGTCGGCGGCGACAGGTCCGATTGGGCACAATATGGCAGGGAGGAAGAAGGGTCGGAGGACCTCCTGAGCCGGCGCTGTGTCAGAGAGAACGGCACGGTTAGACGATCGGGGCCCGCCGGTACCTGTGGGTTTCCTTCCTCAGCAGCGATGACCGCGTGAACGATGCACCTTTTAGTCCTCTACGCACACCGACCGAAGGGATCCGGCCAGATCTGTGACCAGCGGTGAGCAGAGAGAAAATGTCACTACCTCTGTCTTGTTTAGATCTAGAGAGGATGAGAGAATGAAGAGAGCAACCCTAGTAAAGCAAGTGCTCAGGCCCTTGCATACATATATAGTGGAGTGATTATCTATTTCTCTCCACAACAAGCGTTTCAATTTGTGTACGTGGCATTAAAGAAAAGAAACTCTCTATTTAAGGTGACTAATTGTACGACTCCTACTTACTACTAGTAGTACTAGTATTGTTCACTTGTTCTCCCCATCCCTCCATTCATTGAATAACCCCATGGGTGAATAAACATACAGTACTAGTATTTATATAGAGCGAACAAGCTCAACCTATTTTCGCGTAGTTAAAAGATGGGGGCGGGGCTTTTCCAGGGCAGTACGTGTGGCAGTTTTCGCGTGGGCGGTTTGACAAAGAGGCAAGGAGGGTGAGGCAGTAGGGGATTCAACTTACTAACTACTGGAAAGGTCGGGTTGTGCGATTTGACGACGCGTTACTGCTAGAAAGACTTGTGATATGACTACTCACTATAGTCATTAATTATTGCCGCTACGATCGGGGTGATGCCCCCTTCCGTTCCACACTCTAATCTGGTGCATGACAGGTCGACCCAGATGCTGGCTCTCCCACATGTCAACGCCGTAAGTAGTAAGAAGGAGCAAAGAATCATGTTGTATATACTACTACTACTACTCACGTCGGAGGAGTGCGAACCATGGCAGCCAAAGGAACCAGCAAAGGCGAACCACGGTAGCCAAAGGAACCAGCGATGAAAACAATGTGGTGATATGGCCATAAAAACAATGTGCTACGGTCCAGACTATAGCATGTACAGTACTACTCCTCTTTGTTTGGATCCCTGAGTTAGAGCTAGTTTGGGTTGAAGTAGCCTCAAATTATCGAAACTGGAGGGGTTAGTTTTTGATCTATTTTGCTCTAACCCAGCTAAAAAAACTAGCCCGGTGGACAGGTTCTAATTGGGTTAGTTATCCTCGGGCCCACTAAAAGAGAACTAAAAAAATCTCCCCTGCCCGTACCAGATCGTTCCCTCCGCCCCCCCTCACATGACTCCTCTCTGTTCCCCATCAGGCCGCCTGCCCAAGCGTTGCTCTGCCGCTCGCCCTCTCTCTCCTCCGGCCTTCGCCGCCCTCCTCCGGCCGCCCTCTCCCTCCAGCCTTCGAAGGTCGCCCCGCTCCCCCTTCACTGGTCATTTTTCTCCCTCTGTCATGCGCGGCGGCGGCGCATCTACCAGGGAGGTCGTGAGAGGGGTGAGTTTGTTCGTTCCTTCTCTGTCTCACAACCATATCATTGATCTTGCTCGCTCTAGCGTAGATCCTGATCAAACTTGGTATAGATTTGTGGTGCACGCATGGAATTGTTTGATGCTGCTTGAGGAGGTAATAAATATTTCTAGAGGCCCAAAGATTCAGTTCACCTTTCTAGGTATTTCAGTTTCACGCTTGCATTATTTCTAGAGGCCCAAAGGTTCAGTTCACCTTTCTAGGTATTTCAGTTTCAGGCTTGCATTACTTCTAGAGGCCAAAAGATTCAGTTCACCTTTCTAGGTATTTCATTTTCAGGCTTGCATTATTTCTAGAGGCCCAAAGATTTAGTTCACCTTTCTAGGTATTTCATTTTCAGGCTTGCATTATTTCTAGAGGCCCAAAGACTTATATTTGGGAACGGAGGGAGTACTATACTAATAAAACATTAAGGCCACGAGGCGATGTAGTGCTGGTTAAGGAGGCAGGAATAAGAGATGCATCCATCAATGACGTCCACCTCCTCGACTCAGGGCGCCGGCTCACCGAACGGCGGCTAAGTAGCAGCGGCTTTCGTGACCAGGTCGACGTGCTTCTAAGCAATGGCGTCCAAAGATTCCAGCCGCTGGAAGAAGGCCAACGTCTTTTTGTCCTCGCTTGCCTTGTAGTGGCCTATGTAGACGATTTCCTCATAGACGTGGATGTGCTGGTCGACGGTTTCTTGCATGGCGAGGCGTTGCATGGCGAGAGCGGCCTCGAGCTGCACACTCTTCGTCGCGACCTCTGGCACCTACAGGGCCACCAGGGCTTGAAAGAGTTCGTCACCATGGAGGCCGATGAGGGTGGCAGGCAATGAGGAGCCTGGGCGCGCGGGCTGGACCAGTACGGCAAGGCCATCCGCGCGCTGAACTTACGGATGGAGTTGACCATCACGTCGATGCAAGAGGCGAAGCCGGTGTCAGCAAGGGCTGTGATGCTAGTGGTCACCAACACTGTCTGGAAATGTTGCGCGCTGCGGGGCTGCAGGCTAGCGCCTTGGATGATTTGGCACAGCCGACTGCCGCTCGCGTCCATCGCCTCCATAGGTGTTTGTGGCTTCTGGTTACTTGGTCTTGGATTGGAGTGAGCAGTGTTGCGTAGAGACTAGGAGTAGATGGATTGGAGTGGTGGGGCGCCTTTATATGAGAGTCCACACTCTGTTGCATTCACATTGTGCTTGCTCTATTCTGCTTCTCCAATTAATTCCCTCTACATGTAATTGAGGATGCATCATTGACCGTTCAACGTCTCGAGAACCGCTACCCTCTCCCTCCTTCTCATTCAAGCACCTATGGAGGTGACTGCCGCTCGCGTCTATCGCATGTCAAGAGACGTTCCCGTCGACGACGAGGTGCCTATGGTGACTTCGTAAATTTCAAGATGATAGTGCCAACTCAGTCTTTCGGAGGTGCTCATATGGGTAGGGTGTGCATGTGTGCATTCATAGGGGTGAGTGTATGCACGTGTATATGAGCGCCTGCGTCTGTACTTTGTAAAAAAAATTGAATGTGTGTCAAAAAGAGACTAGTCAGTATACTCAATATTGCGCACCGCGACCAAGGCGGAGAGGAAAACGAGAGAACTACGTATTTATTGGCGGTGCAGATTCACTCATTTTGCTTTGTATGTACTCCGTCTTGGTGTAGTCTAGTCACTTACTAGAATCTCTAGAAAGGAAAATACTCATTTCTGGTTTACACAGCTATACTAGCAAGTACTACAATAGTCGGCTCACATAGCAATTTTGTCTCATGCAAGAGCCTGGCTGTATGCGTGCTCCAAGGTTCGCAACTGCCATGTTCGGGTTGCGCTTGGCTCTTCGCCTCTTCGAGAAGACGAAATTATGTTACTACTACTGCTTCTACAATATCGAATCCACTGCTGCATGTCCGTCCACTGCGAGCGGGAGGGATAGCTTGTTGTAGTACTATAAGCAAAAGCTTGTCCTCGACTGTGAGCCACCGCGTGCATGGGTGAGGGAGAAGGCGTGTAGTAGTGAAATCAAGCTTCTCCTCGTTGTACGAGTTGACACGACACATCATAGCCCTAGCCCCACATGTTTGCCTCTAAACTTGGGTGAAAAACCCGCAGTGTACAATTTATTTGCTGCTACCTCTAACATTTACCCACCACAAATTAAAATATATATTCCTGTCTTGACCAGGTGAGCGTGCAAACTACAATCACCATGATGACAGGTAGGGTTATAAGATTATTTTAATAAAAAAAGCTTCGAGACAGCCACATAGCATGGAGCTGACCCCATGATTTTAAGCTTACATGCACGGTACATGCTATCCTAGACTACTCTACACATGAAACTGCCACACAAGCGTCCGGGCTGCGCTTGGCTCTTCGCCTCTTCGGGAAGTCGAACAATGATGGAGTACTACTGCAGTAGAGGAGTACTAGAGTATGCTTTTGGCCATATGACATCGATTGAACTGCTGCATATCCATCGCGTGCGGGAGGCAGAGCGTGTAGCGAAAGCTTCTCCTAGTCCCGCCCGCTACCATGCTCATGGGCGAGGGAGGGATGCAGCTTCATTGACTTTTTGCTCCTGCCTTTACGTGTATGACAGTTGGGCCCAACAGGTGGGTGGCCCACCTATCATACAACCAAAGGCAGGTGCAGTTAAGGCACCGGAGCTCAGTCCGCGAGGGAGAGGATAATCAAACTTCCCGTTGTTGTACGAGTTGACGCGACACATCAAAGCACTACACTCGATATAGTTCAATAATTTGTGTTTATAGATGCATTAATTACAATGCATGCATGCATGTCGTGACTCTCCTTTTGATACTTTCATGTGTTGATTTATAATGCACCTTGAACTAGTATGAATATGTGACGGTAAAGCTTTGTAATGCCCCGGCCCTGAAGCGAGAGATGGTTGTGCACGAGGAGGGCGAGGTCATGCAGACGGAACAGGACCCGACAATGGAGCTCTCTATGGTCCCGATGGACTTCACCTTGCTCCACTGCCCCTTGTGCCTCCGCCCCTTGAAGCCTCCAGTGTATGAGGTTCGAATACACCTCGTCCATTCGGCTGATCAAGCAAGCTGCAGGTTTCTTGATTGTTGTGTTGTTCGATTGA
The DNA here is from genome assembly GCA_021437245.1 of Aegilops speltoides. Lineage (NCBI taxonomy): Eukaryota > Viridiplantae > Streptophyta > Magnoliopsida > Poales > Poaceae > Aegilops > Aegilops speltoides. The sequence goes on from CM038142.1 coordinate 104,592,461, forward strand.
TTTGTGCAGTGCAAGGAGGGCACCTGGCTTGCGCGGACTGCCACATCGAGCGCCCTGGGAATCAGCGGCAGTGCCAAAAGTGCGAGCGTGACGGTGGCTTCGACGTGCGGAACACGTCGGTGGACGCCGTCCTCTCGTCGGTGACGGTGGAGTGCCCGCATGAAGGCTGTGGGCTCTACGTCACTTACCACAAGCTCGCCGATCACCAGAGTGTGTGTCCTCTCGTGCCTTGCAAATGCCCCGTGCCCGTCTGCAGCTACGAAGGCCCGCCGCCGGCGCTTTCCCACCACATCAGCACCGCGCATCCCATGCCCGTGCACAGGATCCAGTACGGCAAGGTGCTCCGACTACAAGTGCCACTATCGGAGCCACGGCTCTTGCTGTTCGTGGAGGAGGCGGCCGCACGTTTTTCTTGGTCAACGGTGTGCTCGACATCAGCGCGCCTATCTCCGTGTCGGTCGTCTGCATCAGAGCGGGGGCATCCCCACTGCCGCACTACGTGGCCAAGCTGTGGGTGAATGGCCCGCTGAGGGAGCCCAAAGGCAGGACCGACACCGTCAATGTGGAAATGGAGGTGACAAGCAGCAAGGATCCCAGTGACTTTGCCGTGCAGGAGCTGACCTTCTTCACAGTTCCGCCCAAGCTGCTGGCCGGGGCTAAGCTGGTGTCCCTCCACATTTAGATTGACAAGCTCACGTCCTAAATGTTTCTACAGTGCCTTCTGTTTATCTTAGTAATATGCTAATATAGGGATTAGCTCGGTCTACTTTAGCTTAAGAGATGGTGGGTTTTGGTGGCGATTCAACAATTACTTCGACATCAGATCAGTAATTTCCAACAGTTGAACGGATATTTTGTGTTTGTTGGATATAAAGTTCCTTTGGGTAAGAAGTGCTACTTATCATCAAAATGGATAAAAGTTGATGTATCTAGATGTATTTTAGTTCTAGATATGTCCCTTTTTATCCATTTTGATGACAAGTATTTTCGGACGGAGGGAGCTTATATGCTTGTTTGTTCACGAAGTGTTTCATACTTGTGCGAGTTGACGCAACACATCAAAGTAGTACTACTAGTTGTACGCCCTCCGATCCTAATTTCTCTGCGCATAAGTCGAGGTGTAGATACAAGCAGGGCATGGTTGTGTTGGATAACTCACCTGACTGTGCACCAGGCAGACGAAGCTGTTGTCATGTTGGTGCCATGTGCGGCCCGCACATTAACCAAAACCTCGCGCCTCCAGCTTAGCCTCCACATTTTAAACTTCTCAATCTCAAGGCCAAGGAGCAGCGTGAAACCTATGATAGAGCCAATCGGATGGTTGAGAACACTACCATTTGTAGCTACAGATGCATGTGTGAGAGAGGACGAGTGCATGCGTGCACCTCTTCTCTTCCTGTATAACGTACTAAACTCAGTGTTCAAGTGTATGTGGGTGGCATCGACCTAGGAAGCTAGAGATGGTGCGTGCGAGAAGTCCCGAGAGATAGGTGAGACTAGTCTACAGCTCGCCACGAGGCTATTCCTGTCGAACGCCCCAATAACCATAAGAAATGTATCTGACGGTGCCAATTATTGCACGTACACAAGAGTAGAAAAAGAACTACCTTGGCATATGCTACACCACAGCCGAGAACACATGCCCACATTACGCCATTCGGGAATAGTGTCGCACTTCGAAACCAGAACCGTCAATAACTTTTGAGCTTGCGTCTCGTCACATTCCAAATTACTACTACTACCACGCTATATTTAATTGCAAACCTGTTCACACCGATCACAACCTAAACGGTTTCCCACTTATGAGCATATTAGTACTCGGTTATAAATACTACTATGCCAAGATGACTGCACATTCCTCCTCAACTCCTCATCCACAAAAACAAACAAGTCATTCAGCATCCTTCCCTTGCGTTTGCCATGGCCAGCCTGAGTTCTGGGTCAAGCGATTGCCACCAGGGAGAGGCGAGCATGGAAGAGGAAGCATGAGAGATATCCTGCCTCGCCGCGAAAGCAAGTCGACATGTCCCGCAGCATAGAAGTAGCAGCATAGAGGTCCTGCCACGCCGCCGAAGCAGCACGGAGGTTCCGCCGCGCCGTGAATGCAGCAGAGATGTCCCGCAGTGCCGCGCCAGCCTAGGAAAATGTCTCGTGGGCACGCGATCACTCTTACAGGTGCATGCATGCGATCGTCCATAGCCAGATGGATCTGATCTCCGGCTGGGCAAGGTTGCAGGACGACATGAAAGCCTCGTTTGAACAGGCTACCGGTGTCATCCAACAACTGAGGGGGGGCAATGAGAGGCTCCGGGCCGAGCGTGACCTGCTGAGGGCGAAGATCGTCCGAAGTGCAGACCAGCAGGAGGAGACCAGTGCCTTGTTGAAGAGGATTGGCGTTATCGTCAATAAACTTATGGACGAGAATGACATGCTCCGCATCGAGCGCCAAAGGCTGGTAGAGGAATCTGTTAATGCTCTCAAGCAGCGTCATGAGGACACGACAGAGCTCATCGCCGCTCGCCGCGGAGACTAGTTCCCACGGCCTGCAACAACGCATCAAGAAAGTAGAGATCAGCGAGCCAGATCGTTGTCTTCCTTCTTCTTTTTCCCTTGTGTATTTTGGGTGTAGCCGCATGTGGCTTTTTTAATTATCTTCCTAATTATGTTAGACAATTATTATCCACTATCGTCGTCCTTATATATTCATCAGTCTTGCTGTAAGTCGCAGTAGATGCTATATAGGTCCGTCGGATCTTACATCAAGATTCGTGCAAAACTTTCTTTTCAGATTTTATTTTTTCTCTCTTAAATCTCAGTCGAGTGAGACATAGCCACGCCATTAAACAGAGGTTCGGGCGCCATTAATGGAGACCTTGGGAGAGAGGTGGACGGCATATGGAGGTCAAAGGGCTCTCCTCCCAATAAGCACGTGCAGGGGTCTGATTGCACGCCTTCCGTACTCAAATAGCTACCTTGCACGGCGCCTCCTAGCTAATAAAAAAAGGGGATGCATGGGGCCACGTAAATGGTAAATAGAACGCCCACGGTTTCAATAATACTTGTGTTTCCGATTGTAAGGTGACAGCACTTGTTCCAAAATGACTTTGTTGATTGTTAATGTGTGCGCCTTCACAAATCAGATAGCAAAATTACCACATCATGTTGGTGCCATGTCATGGCACCAAGCCAAGTTTCATGATTTTCATGCGTTTTTTCACTACTAGGAAAAGGCCTGCTAGTGGCGCACCAGTTTTGCCTACTAATGGCGCACTACTGGTGCACCACTAGCACCACACCATTAGAATTAAATATTAATGGCGCACCCCTGGTGCGCCATTAGTACCTGGTATACTAATGGAACACCATGCAGTGCGCCATTAGTATAGCCCACCGTGCGCCATTAGTATGCCTCCCAGGGGGCCATATTTACCCATGTGCTTTGGCATACTAATGGCGCACTAGGGGGTGATGCGCCATTAATGTCCTTTCTGCAGTGCGTCATTAGTGTGCTGAGTGGTGCGCCATTAGTATGAATATTAGGGATTAATTTTTTTCTTTTCTGATATTTGCATAGGTTACAAAACATATTACTGCACATAATATAGAGAGCACAACATATAAACAGCAGATTTATCGAATACAATAGAAGATTAGTCTCCGAATACAATTCATCATATTTGTCTCCAAATTTCAAATACCGAACAAAGTTATAATATTACAAGTCTCGAAACCACGAGTAGCGAGTTTGTCTTCACATTACAAGTCGATATCGATCATCTAAACTACCATCACATAGAAGAGAGCTGCAGTCATCACGATGAGCATAATCGCGATGAAACTGGTCTTCATCCGATTCCTCCAACGCTCCCTCCTCTCTCCCACTAGATAGCACGCGTATCTAACTTCCGCCTCCACCCTAGTGGTGTACCCTTTGTAACTGTTACCGCTGAAACGGTGAACCTATCTCCAACACTCCTCCGAGTCGTCGTAGACTCCGGGAACCTTACCCTTGTACACAACATACGACGCATCTCTATGCACTAGCCAAACAAAACGTTAGTACCAATTCACAGACAATACATAAGCAATATATAAGTATGCAACAAAAGGATCGGAAGAGAAAAGCAACACATTAATAGCACGATTCATGGTCCTACTAATAAATAGCATCGATTACATATAAGTTGAACGACTGTCCAAAACAAAGAGACATACAAGTTCATTAAAGTTTAATATTACAACATGAGCCAATCGACAATTCAGAACTACATAGCATCACTACTTTCGACTCGACTCATGGGACCGGAGCGTGGATGAAGCCGCCGTCTTTCGTGATGGTCATGAAATCGCTCACTATTGGACGGTAGATATCTGAGGTAGAACTGCCCCGAGGTATGAAGGACATCTTGATGGATGATTTCCGCAAACTCTGACTGGATGCAAAAGAATTCTTGTCTGATGTCCACGTCCTGGATTGCCGACAAGCGTGTGGCCCAATGTTTGAGATTATTTGGTAGCAGAAGGTGATTATGGTCCCGTTTGATCGCCCGCATGTGATGGAGGGCATAGTAGGCATCCTTCTGACCGCCAGGCGACTGCTTGACGCAGGGGAACATCGTATTGTGGGTGAACACGTGCTTGCCGTACCTACGAACTGGCCTCTTAAAGATGCCTCCAGATCTGGCGTAGCCGGGGAGAGCATCATCAAGAACTTTCTTGATATTTCTGTAGTCTATCTTCGACTGACGGTCCAGGTCGAAATACATGGCCATGGAATATTTCGGGCTTAAGAGGATGAGTGTGAAATGTGTGTCACTGCACAAAACATGGAATGTTAGAAAAAAAAAGAACGATCGAAATCTAAGAAATCATATATTACAGGGCAGTGAGGGGATGACTTACTCGGGAAAGTAAGGCACGAGGAAGTTATCCTTATCTGGGTTTGCCAGAATTACGCCTTCGAGGTGTGAACTCGCGACTTGCCGATCCCCAGCGCTGCCCAAGATCTTGGCACGCATGTAGAAGGGGTCGACTATCCCGATGTCCGGGGTCTTGTCTCTAGTGATCCGCATATCCATACTCAGGGAAAACAGCCGAACGAAGGTGTAGTGCAGCGGATGAAGGTTAAACATAGCAAAGATGTCATCAAACTGCAGGACGATCGTACCCCCGATGGCGCTATCCACAAAGCCCTTGCCCTCTGGCACCTTAGCCATAAAAACCGGGTATGCCACATCATTCTGGGAGAGACGATGCTTCTCCAAAGAAAGAACACTGTCATGCAGACTCCGCATAGCACCGGTTGCAGCATTGAGCAGATTTGTCGGTAGCATCGCCCTACCCGCAACATGCACCCTCCTCGAGATATCCTTAGGTGAAGGTGGCCCGTCCTGAGCACGGATCGTACTCTGAAAGCACATTTGCTCCCTGGGTGGTTTTGGTAATTAATGACAACATACTTTGTGGTTGGACTAATGCTTTTATCAAGTATGTTTCAGGAAAGTCAATCACTCTGGCATGGCAAAAGGACTGGAAAGGTGGACCCCTAGGATGCTAAGGAAAGCATTGGCTAAAGCTCAAGACTCCATTTTTGGTTTAGTGATCCAAGTTCACATTGAGTCCATAGGAAAGCCAATACTATTAAAAGGGATGAGGTTATGATGATGATCTGGTTGCTCAAAGTGCTTAGTGATCTATCTCCCAAACTATCAACAATCTTTCATTCCAACATATACTCATAAGTAATCTCGGTCCCACCGATTCCATAAACTCACCACACCGAGATGAACCACCCCACCATATAGCCAAACCCTAGTAATTTGGATTTTCCGATTCCAAACTCGGTCTCACGAAACTAGTGTTGCCAACCTTCAGAAACCTTCACGAATCATATCGGTGTCACCGAGATGATAAAGTCGGTCCCACCGAGATTGGCAAACCCTAGTCTTTGGAAGAATCGGACTAACCGAGATTGTATTTTCGTCCCACGAAAATCCCAACGTTCACAAGATTTGAACTTTCGGTCTCACCGAGTTGTCCACTTCGGTCCGACCGAGATTGGTCAAATGTGTGTAACGGTTGGATTTTGTGTGGAGGCTATAAATACCCTCCACCTCCTCTTCATTCGTGGAGAGAGCCATCGAAAGAACTACCACTCCTACCTTACATTTCGAGAAGAGAACTACCTACCCTTGTGTTGAGATCAAGTTGCTCCACTCCCACCATATGAAACTTGATTTCTAGCCTTCCCAAGTTGCTTTCCACTCAATCCTTTCTTCCACCACAGCCAAATCAGTGAGGAGAGTTGAGTGTTGGGGAGATTATCATTTGAAGCACAAGAGCAAGGAGTTCATCATCACCAACACCATCTATTACCTTTTGGAGGGTGGTGCCTCCTAGATTGGTTAGGTGTCGCTTGGGAGCCTCCGTCAAGATGTGGAGTTGAACCAAGATGTTTGTAAGGGCAAGGAGATCGCCTACTTCGTGAAGATCTACCCCGAGTAAGGCTAGTCCTCCGTGGGCGTAAGCCATGATGGCATAGACAAGGTTGTTCTTCGTGGACCCTTCGTGGGTGGAGCCCTCCGTGGACTCTCGCAGCCGTTACCCTCCGTGGGTTGAAGTCTCCATCAACGTGGATTGACGATAGCACCACCTATCGGAACCACGAGAAAAATCTCCGTGTCTCCAAATTGCGTTTGCTCTTCTCCACCTCTCCTTTACTACTTGTGCAATTTACTTTCCGCTGCCCATACTCTAGAATTGCATGTGTAGTATGCTACTTGACTTGTATGCATGATGCTCGACTTGATCTCCATTGTGAACTTGACTAAAACTTGTCTTTGTCTTAAGGCATAAACTTTTATCTTGTCGAGTAGTCTAATCACCCCCCCTCTAGACACTCTTTCCTTCAATGATCCTACAATTGGTATCAGAGCTTTGGTCTCCATTGCTTTGGTTTGCACACCATTGGAGGAAGATGGACGTGTCTACGTTTGGGAGTGTTAGCCATAGAGTGCCTATTCTTGATGGAGTGTCCTATAACTCGTGGAGGATTGAAATGCTTGCTATCTTTAAGATGTATAACTTGCGCAAATATGTTGAATCCCCATATGTACCTCCATTTGACCCCTTGCACCCTACTATGGATGAAGAGCTTGATTTGCTTCGCAACCTTAGAACTGTAAATCTCATCATTAGAGGCTTGCCCGATAACTTGCTTGAGCTTATCACAAACTTTGAGTGCGCCCATGCTATATGGAAGTTCTTGGAAGAACTTTATCCGGACTACTCTTTGAGAGGTCTTGATGAAATTCTATACAAGACAGTTGAATTTGATATGTTGCGCCCCAATGATCCTAACTTTGATAAATGCTTCTTTGAGCTTCGTGATCTTATGAAAAGGAAGGGTGATTCCGGACTTATCAATGTTCTAGTAATAAATGCTCTTGTATTGCATTCCGATGATTATTATCACATTGACAAAACTGATGCAAGTCATTGTCAAATTTACCTAGGTGTTGATGATGAACTATCTATGGGTCAATATGATGATGAGCATGAGCATGATGACGATTACTCCGATTCAGACACCGAGCTAGACAAGATCATGAAGAGTCTCAATCTTATGGCAAATTTGAGAGACTACATATCCGGTGGAAAAGAGTGGATTCTTGATAGTGGATGCACCGATCACATGACCGGAGATGAAGACATGTTTCGAGAGCTCGCAAAGAACGATGGTCCACGCAAGTATGTGACTTTTGGAGACAACTCCAAGGGTAAGGTACTTGGCCTTGGTAAGGTGGCCATATCTCATGATAGCTCCATTCAAAATGTCATGCTTGTTGAATCACTTGGATACAATTTACTTTCCATGTCTAGATTAGCTGACTTTGGATTCAATGTGCTATTCACTGAAGTAGATTGCCAAGTCTTTCGTCGTGACAATCATAACATGATCTTTACCGGTATCCGTAGAGGTGATTTGTATATCGTTGATTTCACTAAGAAAGCTCAACCTAGAACTTGCTTCATTGCTAAATCTGCTAAAGGTTGGCTTTGGCATAGAAGGCTTGGACATGTTGGTATGCGTAATCTAGATAAGCTAATTAAAGGTGATCATATTCTTGGTGTTAAGGATGTTTTCTTTGACAAAGATAGACTCTGCGAGGCTCGTCAAGCAGTGAAAACAAGTAGGTGGAAGTCATCCGTGAAGAACATCATGACTACAAGGAGACCGCTTGAGCTTCTTCATATGGATATCTTCGGTCCCAATGCTTACAAAAGCCTTGGTGGTAACTCCTTTGGTCTAGTTATAGTTGATGATTATTCCAGATTTATGTGGGTATTTTTCCTTGATGACAAATCGCAGGTTCGAGAGAATCTTCAAAACTTTTGCTAGAAAGGCCCAAAATCAATTTGAGGTGAAGATCAAGAAAGTTCGAGCGACAATGGAGCGGAGTTCAAGAACGCCCATGTGGACTCTTTTCTCGATGAGGAAGGGATTTTACATGAGTTCTCGGCTACGTACACACCTCAACAAAATGGAGTTGTTGAGAGGAAGAACCGAACGCTCATTGAGATGGCGAGAACGATGCTTGATGAATACAAGACACCGAAACACTTCTGGGGTGAAGCCGTCGAGACAGCTTGTCATGCTATCAACAGGCTCTATCTTCACAAGCTCCTCGGCAAGACTTCATACGAGCTCCTCACCGGTAACAAACCCCAAGTGGGATACTTTCGTGTCTTTGGTTCAAAATGCTATATCCTTGATAACAATCGTCGGTCTAAGTTTGCTCCTAAAACTCATGAAGGCTTTTTCCTCGGTTATGGATCAAACTCCCACACCTACCGTGTCTACAATAATTTCACCCGAAAGGTTGAAGAGACGGTAGACGTGAAGTTTGATGAATCTAATGGCTCGCAAGTAGAGCAAATGCCTATTGATGTAGGAGACAAAGACCCATCGGAAGCCATTCAAGATCTATCTATTGGAAAGATCCGTCCCATGGAAGTGAAGGAGAGTACCTCATCTACATATGTGGAGCCCCCTACCTCACGGAGAGATGAACCTCAAGGCAACATGGAGGCTTCCACAAGTGGAACTCACCAAGATGAGGAAGTGCGACAAGAAGATCCACCACAACCTCCTTCTCCACCACCTCAAGACAACACCAACAACAATGATGAAGAAGAAGATGAGGATGATGAGGAAGCTCAGCCACGACCACGACAAAAGCTATCCCGAGTTCGAGCAAGAGTCAAGAAGGATCATCCGTGGAACAAATGACGAATGACATCGACTCAGGAGAATTACTCGCTCTAAAACTCGTTTAGCTAACTTTTGTGAGCATTACTCATTTATCTCTAGTCTTGAACCTATGAAGGTGGAAGAAGCACTTGAAGACCCGGATTGGGTGAGCGCTATGCATGAAGAGCTACACAACTTCGAGAGGAACAACGTTTGGACTTTGGTAGAAAGCCCAATGATGACCAAAACGTCATTGGAACCAAATGGGTGTTTGGAACAAGCAAGATGAAGATGGACAAGTCATCCGCAACAAGGCTCGTCTCGTAGCTCAAGGTTACACACAAGTCGAAGGTATGGACTATGGTGAGACCTATGCCCCGTTGCTAGACTTGAGTCCATTCGCATTCTTCTTGCTTATGCCAACCACCATGATATTACTCTCTATCAAATGGACATTAAAAGTGCTTTCCTAAATGGTGAAATTGAGGAGGAAGTATTTGTGAAACAACCTCCGGATTTGTGAATCCTAAAAGCCTAATCATGTTTACAAGTTGCACAAAGCTCTTTATGGTCTTAAACAAGCTCCTAGAGCTTGGTACAAATGCTTGAGTAGCTTTCTTCTTGAAAAAGGATTTGAGATTGGAAAAATAGACTCAACGCTATTCACGAAAAGGGTTGATGGTGAACTATTTGTGTGCCAAATATATGTTGATGATATCATCTTTGGTTCAACTAACCCTCATTTTAGTGAGAAGTTTGGAAAGCTTATGTCGGAGAAGTATGAGATGTCCATGATGAGTGAACTCAAATTCTTCCTTGGGTTGCAAATCAAACAATCTAAGGAGGGTACTTTTGTCTCACAAACAAAGTACACTAAGGATCTCTTCAAGAAGTTCAACATGCAAGAAAGCAAAGGTATGAGAACCCCCATGCCTACTAGCGGACATAATGACTTGACAAAAGATGGAGAACCTGTTGATCAAAAAGTTTATCGATCCATGATTGGTTCTCTACTATATCTCTGTGCTTCTCGTACTGACATAATGTTGAGTGTATGCATGTGTGCTCGATATCAAGCAGCCCCTAAAGAATGTCATCTTAAAGCTGTTAAAAGAATTGTGAGATATTTGATACACACACCTAACTTTGGCATGTGGTATCCTAAGAGGGCCTCTTTCGATCTTGTTGGCTATTCCGACTCGGACTATGCCGAGAGGGGTTGATAGAAAGTCAACTTCGGTGCGTGTCAATTCCTTGGTCGATCCCTTGTATCTTGGTCCTCCAAGAAACAAAATTCGTATCATTATCTCTCGCCAAGCAGAATATATTGCTGCAGGTTCATGTTGTGCTCAGTTGCTATGGATGACACAAACGCTTAAGGATTATGGAATACATGCAAGACATGTTCCTTTGCTTTGTGACAATGAGAGTGCGATTAAGATTGGACACAATCCCGTGCAACACTCTCGCACGAAACACATTGAAGTTCGTCACCATTTTATTCGTGATCACATTGCAAAGGGTGACATCGATCTTAAGCATGTTCGTACTGACAAACAGCTTGCAGATATCTTTACAAAACCACTTGATGAGAAAGTGTTTTGTCGCTAAGGAGTGAGTTGAACATCATTGATGCTTCAAACTTGGAGTGAAAACTCCATTGATGCATGCAAGGCATGAGCCTAATTGACTAATCCTTGATATTTCTCTTATGATGAGGATCATATGTCTTGGACACATTTGCCCCCTTGTATTGCATCTAACTCCTTGCAGGTACTTGGATGGTCTACATTCCACAAGATTACCACACACTCAAATCATGAGTAATCTTGTCATTGACCAAGTATCTAGCCCTTTGGGATGTTGAGTTCAAGGAACAAGACTCCACATATCCTTTTGACACCTTATACATCTAGTGTTTCACTCTTGTCATCTTGGATATTCTTGAGTATTTCCTTGCTTGCCTAACCCATGTAGGAAGATGAACTATACAATTGGAAATGGTGCTCCAACTTCACATTCTATGAGCATCTACATCAAGTTCAACAACAAGCCCAAGGTATGTTCTTCACATCTTGAAGGAGCTTTGCTCAAAGACATGAGTACAAGCAGCTTCATAAGATGTGATCACATCAAATGCCTAAACGAAAAATGGCAACCCCATTTTGAGCTTAAACGATGAGTATGACCTATGATCAAATGTTCTCATTTGACTCCTAAGTCAATATACTCAAACATAGGTGACTTTGTCGCCAACCCCTATCTAGATGAAGTACATATGTTTTGGAGTTTTTCTGTTTTTCTCCTATGCTCTCTCATTGAGTTTTCTTGCTTTTTTTTTAAAAAAAAACCTCATCTAGCAATCTTTTTCATTTCTATTTCTTCTGTTCTCGTGAATATCTTTTTGGCTCTGATCAATTCCTTGAAAATCCTTTACAAATTCATTGCAAATCTTTTGAAACAGTCCTTGCAAAGTGAGCTGAATTATTTCTATGTTTCCTTGGAATTAAACTCGGCGTCACCGATTTGAACACTTTGGTCTGACCGAAAAAGGATCTGCCCTAAGTCTCTAACCTTCGGACTCATCGATCCATATCAATTCGGTGTCACCGATTTACATTCACCAGGATATCATCTTCTGCAGCTCAACTAACTGATTTATTCTGCAAACTTAGTTTGCTCAGTTGTGATTCTTAAGGATCCCACTTCTTTCCTTCCATCTTTCCTGACCTTCCTAGTTTACTGTCCTTTTCGGCACTTGATGTCAAAGGGGGAGAAGATTTAGGGGGAGCTTAGGGGGAGATTGGAAGATAAGAGGAGAAGAGAAGATTTAAAGGGAGAAGAAGAACAATCTTACCTTAAGGGGGAGAGGATCACATGATAATACATTTGGCATCATTTCCTTTGATTTTGCTTTCTTCGCTCTCACAATTGGTATCTTCTGAAAAGCACAATTGGTATCTTATGAAAAGCAAAATCTCTCAGAGCTTATTGAAAATATTTTAGTCTTGGGAGACATGTCTGCTGATTCAAGTTTGTGCTCAACATGAGACACTCTTTATACCTGTCATCCCTGGCTTGGTACTCTTGATGTTCTTGCTGTTGGTTGAAGAAATACTCTTGTGTTATCTAACCCTGTTTTCCCAAGCTTATTTCTTCAGGTACAATGCCAAGGAACTTCAAGGTAAGTATATGCATCTTGCAGAATGTGCATGATGGTGACTTGCTTGTGAATACTTGTTTGCAAGAAATCACCATGCACATATGCATCTTCTTTATCTTATCCTCATCTGCTCTGATGCATATAGCCAAGCTGCATGTAACACATCTTGTTCTTCTCTCTTGTGTGCTTGTGGTAGTCCAAAACCATAATCTATGAAAATCTTGCACACTTGTAGGGGGAGCCTGTGTACTACATGTTTGTCAAAGCTTTAATGATAATTCTGTCTTTCTTTCAGTAAGCTTTGATATCTTCTTTTGTGTGTTGCCATCAATTACCAAAAAGGGGGAGATTGAAAGCACATTTGCTCCCTGGGTGGTTTTGGTAATTAATGACAACATACTTTGTGGTTGGACTAATGCTTTTATCAAGTATGTTTTAGGAAAGTCAATCACTCTGGCATGGCAAAAGGACTGGAAAGGTGGACCCCTAGGATGCTAAGGAAAGCATTGGCTAAAGCTCAAGACTCCATTTTTGGTTTAGTGATCCAAGTTCACATTGAGTCCATAGGAAAGCCAATACTATTAAAAGGGGATGAGGTTATGATGATGATCTGGTTGCTCAAAGTGCTTAGTGATCTATCTCCCAAACTATCAGCAATCTTTCATTCCAACATATACTCATAAGTAATCTCGGTCCCACCGATTCCATAAACTCAGTCACACCGAGATGAACCACCCCACCATATAGCCAAACCCTAGTAATTTGGTTTCCGATTCCAAACTCGGTCTCACGAAACTAGTGTTGCCAACCTTCAGAACCTTCAGAATCATATCGGTGTCACCGAGATGATAAAGTCGGTCCCACCGAGATTGGCAAACCCTAGTCTTTGGAAGAATCGGACTAACCGAGATTGTATTTTCGGTCCCACCGAAAATCCCAACGTTCACAAGATTTGAACTTTCGGTCTCACCGAGTTGTCCACTTCGGTCTGACCGAGATTGGTCAAATGTGTGTAACGGTTGGATTTTGTGTGGAGGCTATAAATACCCCTCCACCCCCTCTTCATTCGTGGAGAGAGCCATCAGAAAGAACTACCACTCCTACCTTACATTTCTGAGAAGAGAACTACCTACCCTTGTGTTGAGATCAAGTTGCTCCACTCCCACCATATGAAACTTGATTTCTAGCCTTCCCAAGTTGCTTTCCACTCAATCCTTTCTTCCACCACAGCCAAATCAGTGAGGAGAGTTGAGTGTTGGGGAGATTATCATTTGAAGCACAAGAGCAAGGAGTTCATCATCACCAACACCATCTATTACCTTTTGGAGGGTGGTGCCTCCTAGATTGGTTAGGTGTCGCTTGGGAGCCTCCGTCAAGATGTGGAGTTGAACCAAGATGTTTGTAAGGGCAAGGAGATCGCCTACTTCGTGAAGATCTACCCCGAGTAAGGCTAGTCCTCCGTGGGCGTAAGCCATGATGGCATAGACAAGGTTGCTTCTTCGTGGACCCTTCGTGGGTGGAGCCCTCCGTGGACTCTCGCAGCCGTTACCCTCCGTGGGTTGAAGTCTCCATCAATGTGGATTGACGATAGCACCACCTATCGGAACCACGAGAAAAATCTCCGTGTCTCCAAATTGCGTTTGCTCTTCTCCACCTCTCCTTTACTACTTGTGCAATTTACTTTCCGCTGCCCATACTCTAGAATTGCATGTGTAGTATGCTACTTGACTTGTATGCATGATGCTCGACTTGATCTCCATTGTGAACTTGACTAAAACTTGTCTTTGTCTTAAGGCATAAACTTTTATCTTGTCGAGTAGTCTAATCACCCCCCCTCTAGACACTCTTTCCTTCAACGATCCTACATACTCGGTGCCGTCTGGCTCACACCGGCACCCTTGTTATTCTTTCGTTTCCATCCCTTCTTCTTCATCTGCTGTAATGGGATCGAGTTCTGCTCACAGACCGCCTTCTTGAGTGTGTTGGGGCTGATAATATTTCGCACCTCGGCTATCTCGAGGCTCGGTGAAAGCGGCAGTGGAGGCGTCTCTGAGAACTCGAACACCGCATTTACGGCCTTTGTTGCAATTGGGTTTCTCCGCGGTACCACCTAGATCGTGGTCGTCTTTTTCAGGGTTGGGTTCTTGAGAAGGAGGCCCGCAGAATTCATCACCGTACCCATGTTCGGCAAAGTACTTATCGATGTTGGTAATTGTACCGTCGTCATTCTCGTCGTTGTCCGGATCCTGTGCCATATGCATGTCCGGATCCTGTGCCATAGAGATGTCCGGCATGTCCGGTAGCGTTGCAGCGGTCTTGCCATGGCCTGGCGCCAGCACGGCTGGCGGTCTTGTCTATGGGGTGGTGACCCCCGCCCCAAACGAATCTGGCCTTTGGCCAAAGCAGGGCCCAGCTTACGCAGGCGCTAAGGGTCATCACATCATCTTCGTCGGCCCCAGCGGGTCGAATCGGATGTTACAACTTGTCGCAGGCTGGCAGCACCCGAGCTAGTTCAACCCTATACACGGTGGGTGGCATCGGATTACCATGGAACACGGGGTTTCCCGGTTGAACGATTCTGCCCTTGGTGACATCGATCAACTCGCCGCTCAGGAAGTGCAGGAGAGTGCATGGAACGTCGGCAGCGCCCTGCGAAAACATGTAGGGCGTCAGGAATGCCTAGTAAAAGGCAAGGAGATGAAGTCATCGGCAGAGAGGCTTAGTTACCATGATGCCGTCGAGCTCGGCTAATGTCGAGGCACCGCCAACGGCGGGCGTGCAACTGACGGAGGGGCCGCTTGCCGGCGAGGTGCCGGCCTGCGTACACCTGGGTGCATTAAGCTCCAATGCCCGTGCCGGCGCCGGAGACAAAAATACCACCTCCGCCGGAGACACCAATGGCGCCGCCTGCGCGTTGTGCGAGTTGTTGGCCGTGAAGCTGGGAACCGGGGGCGGCCCCTGTTGGCCGCCCGCAGTCCACGTCGTCAGCCCCTGAATCAAGGTAGGCACCATGGCGGTGAGTGTCATTCCCAGTTGTTGTTGCACTTGCTCTTGGACAATCTCCGGAATCCGCACCACTTGTGCCTTGAGTTCTTGAACCTCGCGCGACTGGCTTTCCGAGCTGGTCATTTTCTCCTTTTTCCCACCAGCGGTATAGTATGACGACCATTTGGTGGACAAGCCTTTGCCGGCCACATGACCAGCTGACGACGGCTTACTGAGCTTATCCTTGCTTTTCATTACGTTCTACGCCCTATTTAGAGTGTTGTCCCAAGGGGAGCTCTGAGACGACCCCGCGCTACTGCATTCAGTCTCCTGCGGAAGGAATGTGAACCATTTAGAAATTTGGCTTCATTAATTAGAATGCAACCATATGGAGCTAATTACGCGTGGGTGTATTCCTTACCAGAACAAGCTCAAGCGCCTTGGTCTTCGGATCCGTGGTAAGCTCCTTTGTTACCAGGTCCTCCTTGTACCAGGCCCTGACAAAGTTCCTGGTCTGCTTGTCATGGTATTTCTCGAAGCGGGGCGGTAGGCCTTGCTCGGCACGCTCCGCGTCCTCCTTGTCCCATATAGGCTCCTGAAAAAATTTGTTACTAGTGGCGCACCACGGGTCTGGTGCGCCATTAGTGTCTTTCACACTAATGGCGCACCAACACATGGTGTGCCACTGCTATAGAGTCGTGGCGCACCACATGTCTGGTACGCCATTAGTGGCCATATCATCTATAGCCCTTTTCCTAGTAGTGTTTGGATTTACAGGAATTAAAAAAACAAGTTTCTCAATGTTTCCAGCAGAGCCACGACACCCAGATGTTTGAATTTCGTTCCCGTTTCTTGCATGGGACCTAGAAATTTACCCGAGGACACACATGTGATTTTTCAACCAACTTTGGTGCACTGGAGCATGTGCTTGTATTTCAAATTTGAATTATGCACACAAAGGTGACACGTTCCCGCTCAGAACCACAAGCCTTCTTGAGAGAAGCTCCAGTTTGCAAGAAGCTTATACCAAAATTTGTTCCTATTTGGCCAATTTTTTACCATAGCATGGTAGTACCATGACATGAAACTATGCCAAGTTTCATGAGTTTCAGGCGTGTTTTGGATTTACAAGAATTTTAAAACCAAGTTTCTCAATGTTCTCGGCCGAGGCACGATGCCCAGATGTTTGAATTTCATTCCCATTTCTTGCATGGGACCTAGAAATTCACCCGAGGACACACATGTGATTTTTCAACCAACTTTGGTGCACAGGAGCATGTGCTTGTAGTTCAAATTTGAATTATGCACATTAAATGACCAGAAACTCAATTAATGTATAAGAAAAGGCCAAACGAACCCAGAATAATTCTAAAATTTAACAGGGCACTCATGTAGTTCTATATTGCCTCTGTAAAGAAACTCAAGGGGGACAGCGTATATCATTTCGCACACAAAGGTGACACGTTCCCTCTCAGAACCATGAGGCTTGTTGAGAGAATCTCTGGTTTTGCAAGAAGCTTATACTAAAACTTGTCCCAATTTAACCAAAAATTATACATATGAAAACAGGGTTTAGATTATCCCGAACATCTCGCTACCTAGACCAATTTACTATGATTTGAATTCAACATAAAATGGATACAAATATTTGAATTGGAGATCGTATGGTACATGTAGTTCATAGTGAAATATGATTACTGATATATGCATGTTTTTTGTTATCAAGATAATATTTAAATGATTGTATAACTTGACAACAATCGTATTCAAATAAGGAAAATTTATTCAAATTTAGTCCATAGGGTAGACGACAATATATATGTTCATAGAGTGGAGTAAAATGTTCATATATGATGGAAGATCAAAATGTACGACTACATCAATTATAAAACGCAAGGTCACCTAACGATATATTGGAATTCAACATAACATGGATTCAAAAATTGAAATTCGAGATCCTCGCATTTGTAATCATATAAAAAGAGACATTACTCTTTCTTTTGGTGGGAATTGATTTGTTTTTTCTTGTTGTTGAGGGAAGGCCGAATTGATTTGGTACTGTACAAGGTAATCTTGTTCTTCCGGGTTTTTTTTACATTTTTCTTGTAGTTTTTTCAATTGCATCTATAGCAATATAGTAAAAGGGGACATCACACTCTTCTGTCTTGTATGAATTATTTTTTTGTACACGTTATGTTTGTTCTGCCGAACAAGGAATCTGTACCTTGTTATCCCGAAATTTTCAAGGTCGAGTATCTTTTGTCTCACCTGCTTTGAAACTCCCACCTCTTCAACCCGCGCCATGCCTTGTTATCCCAAAATTTAGACGTGTGCGAAAACTCTATCCTCACCAAAATCGGTCCCGCAGCCCAGGCATGCGAAATCCCCCTTCTAACCCTCAGCCGGAAATGTCGGCTCGATGTGACGGTGTCAAAACTGTTGGGGGTACGCTGGTCACTTACCCTACATTTCGGACAAGCGCGTCCCTAAGCCATGGCTCCCCCTACCTTCCCCATCGTTCCAACATTCGTACACCAAGGCCGCCAAAACCCGCGAAACCCCATGCTCCTCCGTCGGCCTCCTGACCATCGTCCAACCAGAGACCCTTCCTCGACGACGTCGTCCATCGCAACAGCTCGCTGTCCCTCATCCACCATACCGGATGAGGATCCCTCGTCGATTTCGTCATCCCGTCGGATCAGCCGCCCGGCCTCCACCTCCAAGGAGCTGCCCCGATGTTCGCCTCGTCTATCGAGCCACCTCCATCCCCACAGCGCCGTCTTGACCTGCCCCACCGGAACCGCAACATCCTCACCAATTCCTCCTATGAAGCGAAGCCAACTAGGCGCCACCAAGGAGGTTCTGCACTCACCGCTGCATTTTATCTTTTATTTGATCTCACAGGGATGCTAGTGCTCGATAACGAGCAGCCATCGCGGGTCTCCATCGACGGCGCCATCTTTGGCCACTTCATCCATGGCGTCTCTCCCCCATGTCATGGCTTCCTCGGCGGCGACTTCCACACTGGCACTAGCTGAAGCTACTCCGGCTCTCGCTCGCACTGCTACTGCTACTGCTCCGGCTCTCGCTCGCATTGCGGCTCTGTTCTTGCTGTCGATCGTGCTACTGCATTGCTCTTGCTTTCGTTCGTGCTGCTGCTCTGCTCTGCTATTGCTGTCGATCGTGCTGCTGCTCCGCTCTTGCTCTCGTTCGTGTTGCTGCTCTGCTCTTGCTCTCGCTCGCGCTGCTACTGCTGCTGCTGCACGACCTCTTCCAGCTATAGGAGTTGCTGCTTTAGCACTCGCTCGCGGTGCTACTGCATGACTTCCTCTCTGCTAGTGCATTCCTTGCTCGAGCGTCTGCTGATTTAGATCACTGTTTCTCTGCTACTAGTGCTCGAACGCCCTAAACATCTCTTGCAATGCTTTGCTACTAGTTCAATCATTTTCGACAATAAAATTCAGTTTTGACTGTAAAGTTCAGTTTCTTCAGTTAAGTTTAGAGTGAACAGTATTTAGAGCATCTGTCGAACAGGCCGCGGCGCGGTTGATGCGTTTTACATCTTGGACTTTTTGGTGATGTATTTTATATCATCTATTGCAGATGATATTAGAGTCCCACTTCATATTAACCTTGTCTGTCTTGTCCTGCTTCAGCTTTGCCGCCGTACGCCTCACCAGAGCTGCTCCAACGACGGAACCGTCCATCACAGCGGAGCAGTACCCTTGCCGCCGTTTCCAGAGGCCTCAGATCTTCTTCCCCGCCTCCGACAGTCACACCAGCATCACCATCCTCCACGTCCAACCCAATGATGCCGAGGTCCACAAGGCTATGCCCAAGAGGTTGTACACTCGTTGCATCACTTTGTTACTCTACATTCATGTCGATCCCTCAGGGATCCTTTGCTATGGAACTACTATGGTACTACTATTCATGCATTTGGTTAGAAGGAATGGAGCAAAGCAAAACTGGAGGATTTTTTTCCTTTGGTGTCTCTTTCAAAGAAAAAATGTAGGAATTTTAATATCCACTTGGATGTCCTTTTCAAATAATATGCATGAAGAACATAACTAATTGCATTACTGGCATAATAAGATTCTTATTTTTTTTCATTTTCACGTGGTTTGACTTTAATTTGACCATGTTTCTCCATTCATGTGTTCTTCCAATTCATGTGAACAAAACACCCAGGTTGACAAAAATCCTATGTTTCCAAATGCTCTGTTTTGCACGTGCATTCCTATCCCATTCCTGTGTTTTTCGTGTCCCTGCGCTTATACAATCCTCCAATTCTAAGGAGCCCTTACAGATTTACTTCATTTTCAGATAGACGTCAAAGAAAACTCTGTGTGTTATGTCCTGCTCCTGCCGTGCCGTCATCCACCTCACCTGACGTGCGCCATCGACAGAAGCGTTCACTGCAGTAGAGATTCTCCCTGCAGACTTTCTTTCGCCGCCTCAGATCATCTTCCCCGTTGCCAGCAGCCACGCCGACTTCATTACCATCATCGACTGAGCAGATGAAATCGAGGACTACACAATTCCGGAAGAGAGGTCGCAGTCTTTCGTGTTTTGCTTATGTTATACATCGGTTATTATTACCTGCTACTTTATCATTCAAACTTGAGTTTTAAAATGCTCGTGGGTCTCATATCAAGGTAGCAACGAATAGTATATGTCTACTATCTGGTTCATCAGGGGTCTTCTATGTGGTTCATGTTGGGTGAACAACAAACAATAGATGATCCATTGTCTATCTTTTTAAACTGAAGCTATAATCTACCTTCTATCATTACCTTTGGATCTATCCACTCGTTTGCTACCATCAGTCTTGATTTCGGCATGCACCCCTTAGGCCTTACAAAATCTAACTATTTTTTTGTTATGCATGTCAGTTATTGTACACAATCATACTGAACATGTAGAGAAAAAGAGAAGACCATTGCGTGGGAATATAATGTCATGCAGACGCCGCTCCATGGTGGGCGAAGTGCCCCCCCCTTCCGCCATTCTAGATTGTATTCCAGAGGAAGATAACTGTTCGGTGTGGGATTCAAAGGGAGCCGACCACTCCTATTTACCACCTGAGGTGTTTGCTCTAACCTGGCATGCTGGTGTTGATCATATTATGCATGTGGCGCCTCGCATTGCTTACATTATACATCTTATATGCCATCGGCTTAGTTTAGATTTGCTTTGTGTGAATGCCACCTGTTTGGTTTCTATATCATACTCCCACCATTCCTAAATATTTATATGTTTATAGATTTCAACAAGTGACTACATACGGAGCAAAATGAGTGAATAATCTACACTCTAAAATATGACTATGTACATCTGTATGTGGTAGTCCATTGAAATCTCTAAAACGACAAATATTTAGGAACGGAAGGAGTATATGGGAATTATGCAATGCCATCTTCTTTAGCCAGGCATCATATACGTGAATCATGCAATGCCATCCTATTTAGCTAGTCATCCTATATGTGAATTGTATCGTGCCATATTTTTTTTCATTATGCATTCCATTTGTCAATAATGATTATACATTCATCTACTCTTCCTGTGCATCAGCTATTTGAGTCGGTCATGGGAAAATATGGAGCGAAAACAAGGTCTTCTGAGCAGTCAGTGCTACCTATCGATGCAGATTTCTTGCTGGTTACAGATAGCTCCTTAGAGGAGGATTCAGAGACAAATGATCAGTCGTATTCCCCTCCCCAGAGGTGCATGCTCTAACTTGGCAGGGTTATATTGCTCATATCATGCATATGGTGCCTTGCATTGCCATGCCATCTGCTTAGATTAGACATGCTTTGTGTGAATGCCTCCTGTTTGCTTTCTATATCAGATATGTGAATTATGCAATGCCATGTTCTTCAGCCAGTTATCATATATGTGAATTATGCACTGCCATGTAGCCAGGCATCATATATGTGAATTATCTCATGCCATCTTTTTTTTCATTACGTATTCCATTTATCGACAATCTGTGTATATGGAACTACTCTTCATGCGTATCAGCCATTTGCGCCGGTTATGGGAAAATCTGGAGTGTAAACAAGGTCTTCAGAGTAGGCAATGGTACCTGTTGAAGCATATATCTCGATGGTTACAGGGAGCTCCTCAGAGGAGGATTCAGAGATAGATGACCGGTCCTATATCCCACCTGAGGTGTATGCTCTAAGTTGCAATGTTTATATTTCTCATATCATGCATACGGTGTCTTGCATTGCTTAGTTTAGACATCATTTGCACAATCTTGAATTACATCTGCTTAGTTTAGAGATCATACATGTGAGTGCCAGCCGCTTAGTATATCAATCAATTATGTCAATTATATCATGCCATCATGTATACTTGGACAACATGTATGTGAATTATTTCATCCCAACCTATTTTAGAAATACATCATATAGTTTTGTCATGTCATCCTCTTTAGATACTCATCATATGTTGAATGATGCCATTATATCATGTTAAGTTATCCATCATATATCTGGAAATGTGCCATGCTATCATGTTTAGTTAGGCATCATATATGTGAAATTGTGTCATGATGTTCTGTTTGGTTAGACAACATATATGTGAATTACCACATCTGTCTATCATAAAATGTATGTACGTTCAATTTCTTTTCTTGTTTATCAGCTATTTGAATTGGAGGGGTGATGGAAGTATCTAAGGGAGCAAAAACCTGTTCTTCACAAAAGACAGTGCTACCCGTTGATGCAGATAGAACCATGGTTGTACTGGCCCACAAACTAGCCCCACCACACATAATCGAGACTCTTCCAGATTGCACACTTACACCGTTAAGCGAGAACCAGCTACAACCCATCTAACCGCAACCCCAAATGGATAGTAACCCACTTCTAGTTGACAAAGCACCATGTCCAACACAGAGTACCCCCACACGAGCAGTATGTAAAGCAACTGCAGTGCCCAAAGCACGAAGACCACCACAGCGAACCCAAAATCCACGTTTAAAGCAGAAGAGCAACTGTTCTCAGGTCAGATTCCGTAGCTATGGTCCATACTCCTTTGCTGTTGCATCATAGTATTTACTCATACCAACTACTTTCGAATTTGAAGGATCCAATTGAAGCTCCAATGGTGCAACATGTATGTTTTAAACCTATTTCTTTAACTGGATTGTTGTTCTAACTTCTTGCTATATGTTGATTTCAGTTTCAGTTGTATAACAAGTTATGTTCTCATGTGATGCACATTACAAGTGTTGCCAATGTTGTGTAGTTTCTCACACTTATATTTTGTCTATGCAGTTGTGCTTTAAAAATATATGAGTAGAACTATGTCTCTATCTTTATTAGCCAACATAAACTAGAATGATATGGACAATACAGTGACCATAGTACATATATATATGTTTGTTTCATATTGTTATCCTGTCCACCTTACTACTGAACTGGTTTACCAAAATGAGTTTCGTATACTACATGCTAAACATGTGATGTGTCTGCTTGTTTCTCCTGTAGTATGCGAACAGAATATTGGAGAAGAGCACCCCACTATGCAATGGTAGAGAAAGTAATGCAGATAAGGTTCAAGATAGTGAGACAACCCTGTTGGTCTCCAAGAAGGGTGATAAAAACGATCTTGTAGACAGTGAGAAAACCCCACAGTCCTGCGTTGATGTAGTGTTCAAGTTACTGGCCAGTACCGCCGGCACAAGCTCTTCGAACTCGCTGCATGAATCACTTCGGCTTCTTTAGTCCCAGCTACAAGTTGAAAGGCATCAGTCAGTTGTGATGCGGCAAGAAGCCGAAGGACTCAGGAAGTCCCTGCAGAATTCAGATGCATACTTTCTTGTGCAACAGCAAGCGCTGGAGGATTTAAGCATCGAACAATAGAAAGTTAATAAGCTTGCTAAGCATATTGCCAGCATTTGGGGTACCCAGGATATTGTTTCTTGATCTCTTCTGAAGTGGTTTCAGTTCTGGACTTGTTTTGCTGCAGCGTTTATTTGCACTGGTCGCCAACTTTGACAACCAGTGTATGTGATATGCTGCTTTGTTCCCTATATTTGCACTGGTGGCAAACTTTGATGCCCAGTGGATGTAATATGTGTAATAGCCGTGATAGCCTAGCATAAGTTGCTTGCTTATTTATTTCCTTGTTGTCGTGTTTATTTGTTTGCTTGAAGTGAGTGCAGTTCTTTCTCCGTGGTTTGCTAGTGGCTGCAATAACCTATTTTTTTAAAACTAGGCCACAATAACCATGGGCTACATATTTACTGTAGTGACACTGGGCCTCCTATGGGCCGTAGAAACAATGGGCCTTCTACGGGCCGTAGAAACAACGGGCCTTCTACGGGGCATAGAAATAATGGGCCTTCTATGGCCCGTAGACACAACGGGCCTTCTACGGGCCGTATCATCAATGGGCCTTATACGGGCCGTATGATTGATTGGCCAAACATGGGCCAATAACAAACCGCATTATGGCCGTAAACGGGCTAGAGTTGGAATCATCCGTTCATGGGCCGACCATAACGGGTCGTCGTTAATCGGCCGTATTTGATGACACTATGAAAACGGCCTAACGTATTAACGGGCCACAAATGGGCCGACTGTAACCACGGGCTGAATTTGGCCCACAAGCAGAAAATGACAATGACGGGTCATAAGTAACCGAATGCTGGAAATGAGCCCAAGAATAAATGGGCCCTGAGAAGGCCGAAAGATAACATGGGCTGGAAACGGCTCAATGGAATAATGGGCCGTTAATGGGTATAAAGTGATACATTGTTCATTACGGGCTAGTTTCACGACTGGCCATTAATGGGCTAAGAGTTACAAAGGGCCTCATATGGGCCGAAAGACATCATGGGCCATACATGGGTCGGAAGTTAAAACGGGCTGGCATCATATTGGATGGTCCAGATGACGCTACTGGGCCTAATTCGGATAGGTTGTAACGGGCCCTGGGTTAGCGGGCTGTAAATGGGCTATATGGGAACATGCCGTTAACAGGCTTTCCATGGGCCGGCCCACCACCTTTTGACCAAGTCAAATGGGCCGGCCTTTTCACAGGAATGGGCATCTGTTGGGCCCTGCCACGTGTCGACGTATCATAGGCGCCTTCGGTCCAATGAGTGGATGACATCTGCCCCAACGGTGAGCCGACACGTGTTTACTCCAGCCAATGATGATTTTACACGTGAAAAATCTCCATTGGTCGGGGCTGTTAACGGGTTATCGGATCCAAAACCGGACCCGATAGCTTAACGGCGATCCGTTAGGGTGGATGCCACGTGTCGGTCACCCTTGACGAAAGCACTTCTATGACGCACGATTTATCGTCATGGAAGTGGACACTTCTGTGATGATAATTTTGGTAATGTCATGGAACACTTCTACGACAGCAAACGTATGATTATCTTGACTCTGTCATAAAATTGTGATGGATGTCCATGCATGACAGAAAACATGACGTACTGTGACAAACACGTATCATCACGAAAGTGTATTTTTTTGTAGTGTTGGTCATACGGGTAGAAACCTTGCTCAATAATTCTCCAAAGATTAGTAGAACTATGATTTAAATGACGTTTAAGACGATACACCCAAGAAGCAAAATCCTCATTTTTCGCAAGCTTAGGAGAAGGACCAACATGATTCATATGCGTGGAGGGAACCAGTCCTCCATAAGTAAGTGGAGGTTCCACATGGGCAAAGATGCCATTCCCACTTCTACCACTAATCAAAGGAACTTTGTCAGTAGTAGCTTCCCCCTTGTCGGAGTTAGCATCTATCACCCTGTTAGTGGGATCGACCACTTCCGACGATGTGGTGGATAATTTAAGACCATCAAGAAAATTCTTAAGCATGCCTTTAACCTCGGCCGTCATGGAGGTTTTCAATGTGTCCAAGGCCACATTGAACTCCTCACGAGAGACCAAGGTTTCTCCATCGGCCGTAGACAAAGTGGGACTAACACTGGGGTGCTCCTCCGCCTCGTCCGTGGTTTCAACCATACTCTTTGGATGCCAAAGTGCTTAGAAAAGAGATGATGCTCTGATACCAATTGAAAGGATCAATATAGTTGACTAGAGGGGGGTGAATAGGCAACTAACAATTTTTAGATTTTCTTTACCAAATTAAACTTAGCACCAAAGTAGGTTGTCTAGGTATGCAACTAGGTGAGCAACCTATATGATGCAACAACAACAAGCACACAAGCAAGCAAGGGATACACCACAATATAAGCTTGCACAAGTAAAGGTAAGAGATAACCAAGAGTGGAGTCGGTGGAGACGAGGATGTGTTATCAAAGTTCCTTCCCTTTGAGAGGAAGTACGTCTCCATTGGAGCGTATGGTGTTATAATGTTCCCCAAGAAGCCACTAGGGCCACCGTATTCTTATCATTCCCTCACACAATGCGAGATGCCGTGATTCCAGTATTGGTTCCCTTGAAGGCAGCGACCAAACCATTACAAACAAGGTTGGGGCTATCTCCACAACATAATCGGAGGCTCCCAACGACACCACGAAGCTTCACCACAATGGAATATGGCTCCGCAGTGACCTCAACCGTCTAGGGTGCTCAAACACCCAAGAGTAACAAGATCCGCAAGGGATTAGTGGGGGAATCAATTTTCTCCTGGTGGAAGTGTAGCTTGGGACCTTCTCAACCAATCCCTAGAAAACCAACAAGTTTGATTGGCTAGGGAGAGAGATCGGGACAAAATGGAGCTTTGAGCAATAGTGGAGCTTGGGGAGGGAAGAGGTGGTCTTCTTGGGGAAGAAGACCCCCTTTATATAGTGGGGGAAAGATCCAATAGTTACCCACTCATTCAGCCTGCGAGACGCGGTACTACCGCAAGGCGCTACGGTACTACTGCATCTTGTTGCGGTACTACCGCTCGTCTTGTAGAAGCAGTGAGTCTGTTGCACTAGGCAATGGCGGTAGAACCACGGGCGGTACTACTATCACACACGCTCTTGATACTACCGCAGGGTAGGGCTCAACTAGGCTGGAAAAGGCACGGACTAAATAAATTACGTCCGTGACTACTTCCGCTAAGTTTGGCATGTGCAAAAATCCGGCACGGTACTACCGCTCGTAGGGAGCGGTACTACCGCCTAGGGGCGGAAGTAAAAAATTACTTCCACGCTGACTTTTGTGCGTGACTGAATTCTGGGCTAGAAGCAATGGTACTACCGCAGACCCCTGCGGTACTACTGCTCCCTTGAGCAGTACTACCGCAGGCCACAGAAACTATAGCACTTGTAAGCCTTCATCTTGCATAGACAAGGATAAACGGACGAAGCTCCAATGAAGCGAAGGAAAGGTGGTGCAAAGTAACAGATGTGTACGTGTTGATTACACCATAACCTTTTCGAAGCGGACCCCCTCTTAATAGTATGGCTTTCCTACGACTCAACTCCACCGAAAAGAAACATAGAGAACCGCGTGTTCGATAGGCTTCGAGGGGCAACAAATCGTCTTGTGCCTAGATATGAGATATCTGAAATGCTCAATGCACATGATTACTCCGCAAATGCACTGTCATCAATCACCAAAACCACATAGGGAGAAATATGCCCTTACACCTATTCTTATATCGTCTATAAAAAATTAAAAACAATGGACAATGAACAGAGATACTCATCTAGGGGTGGTTGCTTAGGTGCAGACTCATCTTGACATCCATGTTGTGAACGCGGGAACAGAGGTGGAGCGACGACCTACTCCCTATATTTCGACGATCTTGCATTGTTTCTCCGAACAGCGTGGCCAAACCAAGGACAAGCCCAACATCACCAGAATCGGAGAAAAACAAATATCGAAAGCCTACAGCTATGTGAAAATAGGCATGCAGCAGCAGATGGAAAAGACAAAAAAATGATTTTGGACTCACTGTGTTCCACTACACATAGCTCTTATGGATATCTGAAACCCCATGAGTTCTTGGCCTCGATAAAGGAAAATGATGCCGCCTTCCTCACCAAGACACACATCACCAGCGCTCCATCTCTCGAGGTCTAGGCCGTGTCTATTGAGAACGATGAGGAAGAGATTGGCGGAGTTGGGCTATTATGAGGGAAGGGTGACTCATCGTCTTTGACGGATGTGGATGGCAACTTGCGGGCCGATGATGATGCAGGAGCCTTGGGGAGGAGTAGGAGAGTGAGGATGCGGGGGCGGCGACAATGGGAGCGGCGGCACATAAAGTGGGAGACAGGACAGGGTAGGTCTTGTCACTCGATGTGTCGTTAAATCGACTGAATTTTTTTGTGTCACGTAAAAAGTCGATCGAAATTTCAAACATACGTCATATGTGACTGTAAATTTTGCCTTCCGGGCTCACAACGCGCCTGTCACATTGATATTTTGTCTGTTACCGGCGGCTGTTGGCCTGACATGACATAATTTGTGCAACATTTGATTGGAATTCCAAATTTTATAACTTTACATATTCTAATAAAAAACAAAACACTTAACTGAACCTTGAAAAACCATAGAAAATTTAGAGTCAGAATTTTTTCGCTCACAAACAATTTATTTTTCAAATATATTGTGCATTTGACCAAATATTGTACATAGGTCCTACAATATTTTTATGTATTTCAAAATATAATTTGGATACATATTGTTATTATTGTACATAGAAACAATGATACACACGTAGTCGCAACATAATATGAGTAGATGGTAGGTATTACGACCTTCGCTTGACCTTATAGAGAAGGTCATACACTAACAACCATCAACACAATGATATTTTCTTACATAGGTTTCATCGTCTCGTTGGAGCATGACTAACTCCTATTTTTGGATCGTGTCAAGGGAGGCTTGGTAGAAGGCTGCGGATCGAAACTGACTTTCAAATTCCAACTCCTAGATGCTCTTCCTCGACGTTGGATCGATCAACTTTTTGAAAATAACAAACATTTTTTGGAAATTAGTGATAACTTTTCGAATTCATAAAAATTTTAGAAGTTCCTGAACATTTTTTGAAATTAGTGAACACCATTTGAGCTCATGCAAATTTTTTGAACTTCATAATTATTTTTCGAATTCGTAAACTTTTTTTGAAAGTTGTGATAATTTTTCAACTTCATGATTTTTAAAATTATGAACATTTTTAATATTTCATAAAACCTGTTTTAATCTAAAAACATTTTATAACAGTATTGAACAATATTTTCAAATTTGTGAATATTTTTAGAAAATCACAAGAAATTGTATAACTCATGAATGTTTTTTGAAATTAGCGAACACTTATCAAACTCATAAATATTTTTTGAACTTCATGATTACTTTTCTAATTCTTGAACATTTTTTGTAAACTGTGGTAAATTTTTCGAACACAAAAGTATTTCCTAAATTTATGAACATTTTTGGTTCTTGGAAAGTTTTTTTAATCTACAAACACTTCTTGAAGTTTTCAATAATATTTTCAAATTCGCAAACATTTTTCAAAACACACAAGCATTTTTCAACCTTCCAAATACTTTTTGAAATTAGTTAACACATTTCAAAGTCAGGAACAGTTTTCAAATGCCATGATTATTTTTCGAATTCATGAACAAATTGTTTTCGTATTAACAAATATTTTCTAAATTTTGAACATTTTTTGTTTCAGAAACCTTTTTGAATCCACAATTTGTTTCAAGTTTGTGGCAATATTTTCAAATTCGTGAACATTTTTCAAAAATCAAGCACTTTTTAAACTCCCAAACATTTTTTTAAATTAGTGAACACTTTGTGAACTCATGACCATTTTTTTAACTTCATGATTATTTTCTGAATTCATGAACTTGTTTTGGAAGTCTTGAAATTTTGTTTAACTCCCTAATATTTTCTAAATTCATGAACATTTTTTGATTTGGGATATCTTCTTAAATCCACAAACATTTTTTCAAGTTTCGAACATTATTTGCAAATTGGTGAATATTCTTGGAATATGTGAACATTGTTTTGAATTAACAAACATTTTTAAAATTCACAAACCCTTTTTCATATTAGTGACTTTTTTGAATTCCCTTTTCTGAATTTGCGATGATTGTTCCAAGCTTCCTAAACATATTTTGATTTCCTTTTAAAATCAAAAGGTAAAACAGGAAACAAAAATGAAAAAGGACGCCCCGCCCCGCACAGGGCTGGCCCAACAGGCGTGCGGTGTTGAGAGGTGCGCTATTTGGTTTCAGGCCCCGCACTGGGCCGGGCCAAACTACTCGGTCGGCTTTGTCTTTAGACCAGTGACCCATTCGTAGATAAAAAATGCATAGCCCAACTGAGGGAGTCTTGGATTAGGGGGTATCCGGACAGCCAGACTATATACTTTGGCCGGACTGTTGGACCGTGAAGATACAAGACTCAAGACCCTGTCCCGTGTCCGGATGGACTCTCCATTGTGTGGATAACAAGCTTGGCAATCTGGATATTATATTTCCTTCTTTGTAACCGACTCCATGTAAACCCTAGCCCCCTCCGGTGTCTATATAAACCGGAGGGTTTAGTCCTTAGAGGGACGATCACAATCATAATCATCATAGGCTAGCTTCTAGGGTTTAGCCTCTACGATCTCGTGGTAGATCAACTCTTGTAATACCCATATCATCAATATCAATCAAGCAGAAGTGGGGTTTTACCTCCATCGAGAGGGCCCAACAGGTAAA
The DNA here is from genome assembly GCA_021437245.1 of Aegilops speltoides. Classification (NCBI taxonomy): domain Eukaryota; kingdom Viridiplantae; phylum Streptophyta; class Magnoliopsida; order Poales; family Poaceae; genus Aegilops; species Aegilops speltoides. The sequence continues at coordinate 104,622,514 of CM038142.1, forward strand.
ACATCGTGTCCCTTGCCTCCTGTTACCATCAGCCTTAGACGCACAGATCGGGACCCCCTACCCGAGATCCGCCGGTTTTGACACCGGCATTAGTGCTTTCATTGAGAGTTCCTCTGTGTCGGCACTGCAAGGCTTGATGGCTCCTTCAATCATCAACAACAACGTGGTCCAGGGTGAGACTTTTCTCCCCGGACAGATCTTCGTGTTTGGCGGCTTCGCACTGTGGGCCAATTCGCTTGGCCATCTGGAGCAAATCGACAGGTACGCCCCTGGCCACCAGGTCAGGTTTGTAAACTTGAACTACACGGGCGATATCCGCGGAGACTTGATCTTCAATGGATTAGGGCCTGTGCCAGGAGCGTCGGACAGTCAGGATGAGCACGGCTTAGACCTGCTGTCGGACAATGCTCGGGATATCACCCCTGCAGGAGCCCCGAATCTAAATCCGGAGCAGATTGTGTGGCCCAAGGACGGGTGGATGGACCCCACCCAGGAGGCCGCACACCCGTCGGCGGTAGAGCCGAACACAGACTTCACCCCCAAGGAAGCCTGTGACACCAGACCCCCGGACTCGTATCTGGTTTTAGGTTCCAGTCCGCACGCCTCCAAGCCCGCCGAATCTGGTTGGGCTCTGGTAATGGAGTTCACCGCTGCGGATATCTTCCAGCACTCGCCCTTTGGCGACGTCCTGAACTCTTTAAAATCCCTCTCTTTGTTAGGAGACTCTCGGCTGAAATATGTCCGGCTCGAGTGGGAAGCAGGCGACGAAGGAATTCGTTGCCCACCCACCACCCACTTCATTGCCACGGTCGATGATTTAACCGACGTGCTTGACTTCGACTCCGAAGACATCGACGGTATGGACGACGATGCAGGAGAAGAATACGAACCACCGCCCACGGGGCGGTGGACAACAACCTCCTCATATGATATATATATATGGTGGACACTCCGAAGGAAACTAATGGCGATGAGGCAATGGAGACTAACCCCTCAGGGAAGAGATCAAAGCATGGGCGTTGTTGGCGCCGCTCCAAGCCCCGCCACAGCAATACCGGCACAGGAGACGAAAACAATCCAGATGGTGCCAAAGATGAATACAACCCCGATCAGCCTGCCTTCGAGCAGGCCGAGTAGGAAGACGGGCAGGTCAGCCCAGACGAACAGGCGACGGATGGATATCCGGAGGAGGACAACTACATGCCCCCCTCTGAAGACGAGATTAGCCTCGGCGACGATGAGTTCGGCGTGCCTGAGGACCCCGTGGAGCAGGAGCGCTTTAAGCACCGGCTTATGGCCACTGCGAGGAGCCTGAAAAAGAAGCAGTAGCAGCTCCAAACTGATCAAGACCTACTCATAGACAGATAGACCGAAGTCCTGGCAGCTGAGGAATACGGACTCGAACGCCACACGGCTGACCGGCCACCTCGTGGCCGTGATAAAACAACATATCAGCCCGAATACCAGCCCGCACCCCCACGCCAATACACTACGGCCCGGGGCAATAGGCAGGACCTGCAAGATATACTGGAAAACAAGGCAGGACAGCCAAGATCGATCTACGGATCGCGGGGGCGCGCCCCAACACGTGACGATGATCGTCACGCCGGATACACTATGAACAACTCCAGCCGGGCCGAATACAGCCGCCCAGGCTCATTCGAACTGCGTAGCCACATAGGCCGGCATAGAGGCGCCGCACACCCCCTCTGCTTCACTGACGAAGTGATGGATCATGAATTCCTAGAAGGGTTTAAACCCGTAAACATTGAATCATACGATGGCACAATAGACCCTGCAGTAGGGATCGAAGATTTCCTTCTCCACATTCACATGGCCCGCGGAGACGATCTACACGCCATCAAGTATCTCCCCCTTAAACTCAAAGGACCGGCCCGACATTGGCTAAACAGCCTGCCGGCAAATTCCATTGGCAGTTGGGAAAACCTGGAGGACGCGTTCCTCGACAACTTCCAAGGCACATATGTGCGACCACCGGATGCCGATGACCTGAGCCACATTACCCAACAGCCCGGAGAGTCAGCCAGGAAATTCTGGACTCGGTTCCTAACCAAAAAGAACCAAATAGTCGACCATCCGGACGCTGAAGCCCTGGCGGCCTTTAAGCATAATATCCGTGACGAGTGGCTCGCCCGACACCTCGGCCAAGAAAAACCAAAGTCCATGGCGACCCTCACGACACTCATAACCCGTTTTTGCACGGGCGAGGACAGCTGGCTGGCCTGCGGGAGCACCACGCCTATAAGTTCCGGGACCTCAGATGTCCACCACAATAACGGCAAGCCACGGCGCAATAGACATAAGCGACGGAACAACAGCGACAACACTGAAGACACGGCAGTCAACACCGGATTCAGTGGCTCCAAATCCGGTCAGCGGAAAAAAACGTTCATAAGAAACAATCAGGGACCATCCAGTCTGGATCGCATACTTCAACGCTCATGCCAAATTCACAGCACCCCGGATAAGCCAGCAAACCACACTAACAGAGACTGCTTGGTGTTCAAACATGACGGTAAAATAAACGCTGAAAACAAGGACAAGGGGCTGCACAGCGACGATGGCGAGGAGCCCCGGCGTCCGCACACAGGAGGACAGAAGAAATTTCCTCCCCAGGTGAAAATGACCAACATGATCTACGCCACCCATATTCCCAAACGGGAACGGAAGCAAGCACTACGGGATGTCTATGCGATGGATCCAGTCGCCCCAAACGTCAACCCATGGTCAGCCTGTCCGATCACCTTCAATCATAGGGATCACCCTACCAGCATCCGTAACGGCGGTTCAGCCGCATTGGTCCTAGACCCAATCATCGACGGTTTCCACCTCACGCGAGTCCTTATGGATGGCGGCAGCAGCCTGAACCTGCTTTATCAGGACACAGTGCGCAAAATGGGCATCGACCCCTCAAGGATCAAGCCCACCAAAACCACCTTCAAAGGTGTAATTCAGGAGTAGAGGCCCGTTGCACGGGCTCCATAACATTGGAAGTGGTCTTCGGATCTCCGGATAACTTCCGAAGCGAGGAGTTAATCTTCGATATCGTCCCTTTCCGCAGTGGTTATCACGCACTACTTGGACGAACCGCATTCGCTCGATTCAATGCGGTACCACACTATGCATACCTCTAGCTCAAGATGCCATGACCGCGCTGGGTCATAACAGTCAACGGAAACATGGACCGTTCTCTCCGTACAGAAGAGCATACTGCAGCCCTCGCGGCGGAAGTACAATGCGGCCTTCTCCGGCAAACCACCAATCCTGCGAAACAACCCCGAACACCGTCAAGTGAGTCTGGAGTACCCCGCAACAAGATTGCTAGGCACGCCAAGAGCGCGACTAGCAGTCCGGCCTCTGATCTAGCACCATCAAAGCAGCATTCGTGCCGCGGGTACACAATTACGCACTCAAAATACCATGGGCATAGGCTGAGGCGCAACAGTGACTCAGTCAACAATGCCGTATAACCGCAACATACTTTAATAAGCCCCCTTTATCTTTCAGGACACTGCTTTCGGGTAGCCTCTTCAGAAGAGCCAGAGTGTCGGACTTACACAGGAGAGAAAACCAAGGAGGCAACAGGCCTTGCGCACAAAGGAGATACCCAGGTGGAATCTGTTCACGATCGTTATACCTGTTTTATATACCTACATGCAGCCCGCCCTTGGATAGGACATGTTAAATAGTCCTATTTACTTCTGCTTAAACACATTCATTGTAAACATACGCTTAAACATATTATTCATCAATGGGAGATAATATATAACGTCAGCATATTATTCCTATTTGCACATTTTTCCTATAAATGTTTATTTAATATTGCATCCGTACACCTTGGTACGTTCAGTTTGTCAGGGGCTTCTTATGGTGCCCCACAATACGGCAAGACAAGTACGAACACTTTCAACAGTGCGGCACCCCGAACTTATAGCATTATATGCATCAGCTCCGAATCATGTCTTGGGTCAATAGTTGGGTTTGCCCGGCTCCCTTGTTATGGTACCTTACGTTCCGTTATATCGGCTAAGGTAGCACAGGGAGAACTACTGCGATTGTGTCCTGATTCTTCCGGACGAGCACCTCAGTAGAGAAAGCCGAAAACTGACCGGCATGGTGTGGCGAGAGCTGGTCGCTGTTCGAGAGGTCTTAAAATCCTTAAAGATTTTTTCTACTTTAGGCGAGGAATCGGCTTCGTCCGATTTAGGCGTATATAGCGCCCCAATTCGGCTTTCCGAATTCTAGGGGCTTCGCCGAAATTTAAAATTGTAGACTTCTATGGCTAAGTGAAAGTTATAAAGCCGCATAGTCCGATTGCCTTGTTCGTTGCGCCAAACACCTCCTTCAGGGACCAAAAATTTTGGATAAAGAGTGTCTGGGTTTTTCCAGGAACACCCCGGTACTAGTTATGTGGGGGAGGAAGCCGACGACTGGCCTACTTTCATAATTTTATAAACAACCTCACAGAAGGTAATATTTTAAATCAAAAGGCGCTATATAGCGCAAGTAACTTCGTCTTTATATTACAACAACGACAGAAGTACATTTACTCAAGGATCGTGTCCTTGGTACATTCATCGGCCACGCGACGAGCGCCTTTCATAACACCATCATAATATTTTTTGGGACAGCGATGCGCCTTGCCCTTCGGCGGCCCGTCCTTCACCAGCTTCTCCGCATCCAGCTTGCCCCAATGCAGCTTCGCACGGGCAAAGGCCTGGCGGGCACCCTCAATGCAAACGGATCGCTTGATCACCTCAAGCCACAGACAGGCGTTTACCATCCGCTTTATCAGGCCAAAGTAGCTGGCAGCAAGGGCTCACCAGGCCACATTCGGACTATGAAATCTTTCATAGCCACTTCGGCAGCCCTATGGAGTTCAACCAATTGCTTCAATTGGTCACTCAAAGGCATCGGGTGTTCGGCTCCATCATATTGTAACGCCCCGGACACACCCGCCGGTGGTCGTTACTCCTGGCGGGATCTAGACTGGCCCCACAGATCAATACTAGTCTTTTCTGCGCACTTTGTCCTCACTCATGCGCACCCGGGAGCAACTTCCCGGTCGGTCACCCATCCTGAAATTACTCCAAGCTGAGCACGCTTAACTTTGGAGTTCTATCGAATGGGATCCGGAAAAGAAGAATTCCTTATTGATATGAGTAGTCTATCATCCCTAATAAGCCGGGCTATCACATACACCCACACTCGGAGGAACCGACGTCCTCGTCGAGCCACGAAACGTTCCTTCTTGGCACAACCGTCTGCATGCATCCATCCGTACATGTGCCATGCCGTGTGCCACGACGGGTCACAAACGTCATGCACAACATGACCGCGCACCTGTCCGCAACCATCCGTGTAACCGCGAGGGTCGGCTCTGATACCAACTTGTAACGCCCCGGACACACCCGCCGGTGGTCGTTACTCCTGGCGGGATCTAGACTGGCCCCACAGATCAATACTAGTCTTTTCTGCGCACTTTGTCCTCACTCATGCGCACCCGGGAGCAACTTCCCGGTCGGTCACCCATCCTGAAATTACTCCAAGCTGAGCACGCTTAACTTTGGAGTTCTATCTGAATGGGATCCCGGAAAAGAAGGAATTCCTTATTGATATGAGTAGTCTATCATCCCTAATAAGCCAGGCTATCACACATATTGGGACCAGAACAGCTTCTACGTCGAGCTCCCCTCCTCGGCACGGTAGAACTCCGCGGCATCTGATATGCTGCGTGGCAGATCTGCGAATGCCCTTGGAGAGCTCCGAATTTGCGTAAGTAAGAGAAACGCCTCCTCCACATGCTTGCTTTGCATAAAGAATGTCTTACCCGCCGCTATCTTCTTGGCCGCCTGGATTTCCTGCTAGGCCTTTTCGGCTTCGGCCTTGGCATCTTTCAAGGTCGCAGGGGCCTTCGCAAGCTCAGACTCCTTCGTCTTGAGGTCACGCTCCAAGGACTCCAACTTCTTGCCAAGCTCCTGGAGCTCTTGCTGTACCTCACCCATCCTAGCACTCTGCTTTTCACGTTCAATGCGCTCCATGGTCGCCTTGTCTTCGGCCTCGTACAACGCTTTCTTCAGGGACGCCACTTCGGTTGTGGCCCCTATTACAAAGTCACGACGCTTTGTCGTTAGATTCACCAATTTTGTCTATTCTTTATGATATGAGAACGGGGTATCACTCACCTTTGTTCTCTTCGAGCTGCCTCTTCGTGAGGCCGAGCTCTCCCTGTGCCTGCTCCAGGTCCCGTTTAAGTCCGGCGACCTCGGCCTTGCGGGCAGCAGCGGCAAGCATCATCGCCTGCTTATTCACATGCACACCTACTATTAGAGTCCTCCGGATTATATTCGACCCTCCATTTGGCTTTTCGTTCTGAACACCAAACAGAGTATCAGGGGCTACTACCTATCGGGTGATACTTCCACACATTTTGATTACTTACCTCAAAGCTCGTCAGAGATCGGTGCGAGCTTGATTAGTCCGCTCTTGGCGAGCAGAACCTTGAATCACCGCACTCATAAGAGTACGGTGTGATACGTCCATTTTGCATCATGCTTTTATGTCAATATTTATTGCATTATGGGCTGTTATTTCACGTTATGTCACAATACTTATGGCTATTCTCTCTTATTTTACAAGGTTTACATGAAGAGGAGAATGCTTGCAATGGAATTCAGGCCGGAAAAGGAGCAAATATTGAAGGCCTATTCTGCAACTCCAAAAGTCCACGAAAATCCACGGAATACCTTAAAATAAATAAAGAAAAATCGTCGCCAAAGATGAAGGCCGGGGCCCACACCACTCTCACAAGGGTGGGGCGCGCCCTCCCACAGGCGCGCCCCTACCTCGTGGGCCCCGGTGGCTCTCGGCGCCCATCTTCTCCTATATGAAGTCTTTCGATGAGAAAAAAATAGAAGGCAACCTTTTGGGACGAGACTCTGCGCCACGAGGCGGAACCTTGGCGGAACCAATCTAGGGCTCCGCACGACACTGCTCTGTCGGGACACTTCCCTCGGGAGGGAAATCATGACCATCATCATCACCAACGCTCCTCTCATCGGGAGAGGGCAATCTCCATCAACATCTTCACCAGCACCATCTCATCTCCAAACCCTAGTTCATCTCTTGTATCCAATTCTTGTCTCCAAGTCCAGGATTGGTGCTAGTAGGTTGCTAGTAGTGTTGATTACTCCTTGTAGTTGATGCTAGTTGGTTTATTTGGTGGAAGATCATCTGTTCAGATCCTTTATGCATATTATTACCCCTCTGATTGTGAACATTAATATGCTTTGTGAGTAATTATGTTTGTTCCTGAGGACAAGGGAGAAGTCTTGCTATTAGTAGTCATGTGAATTTGGTATTCGTTCGATATTTTGATAAGATGTATGTTGTCTAACCTCTAGTGGTGTTATGTGAACATCGACTACATAACATTTCACCATTATTTGGGCCTAGAGGAAGGCATTGGGAAGTAATAAGTAGATGATGGGTTGCTAGAGTGATGAAGCTTAAACCCTACTTTATCGTTGCCGTAAGGGCTGATTTGGATCCATAAGTTTCATGCTATGGTTAGGTTTACCTTAATACTTTTGTTGTAGTTGCGGATGTTTGCAATAGAGGTTAATCATAAGTGGGATGCTTGTCCAAGTAAGGGCATTACCCAAGCACCGGTCCACCCACATATCAAATTATCAAAGTACGAGCCTTGCTAATCATATGAGCGTGATGAAAACTAACTTGACGATATTCCCATGTGTCCTCGGGAGTGCTTTTTCTATTATAAGAGTTTGTCCAGGCTTGTCCTTTGCTACAAAAAGGATTGGGCCACCTTGCTGCACTTTATTTACTTTTGTTACTTGTTGCTCGTTACAATTTATCTTATCACAAAACTATCTATTACCACTTATTTCAGTACTTGCAGAGAATACCTTGCTGAAAACCGCTTATCATTTCCTTCTGCTCCTCGTTGGGTTTGACACTCTTACTTATTGAAAGGACTATGGTAGATCCCCTATACTTGTGGGTCATCAAGATTCTTTTAAAGGCCGCGCTGCCGGGAGTGAAGCGCCTTTGGTAGGTGGAATTTGGTAAGGAAAAATTTATTTAGTGTGCTGAAATTTTACATCACTTGTTACTATGGAAAGTAATTGTCTCGAGGGCTTGTTTGGGGTATCTTCACCCGTCCAATGAAGCAAAGAGTTGCTCCTCAACCTCTGAACCTCTGAAACTATTGAAAATTAAACTCCTTTTGATTCCTTGGGTATGATGGAAAAACTGCTAGCTAACACTTTTACAGGAGATGGAACAAAGCATCCTGATGAACATCTACGCTATGTGGATGATGTTTGTGGACTATTTAAGCTTGTAGGTATACCCGATGATGTTGTTAAGAAGAAGGCTTTCCCTTTATCTTTGAAGGGAGACGCACTTACATGGTATAGGCTATGTGATGACATGAGATCATGGAACTATAAAAGATTGAAATTGGAATTTCATCAAAAGTATTACCCTATGCACCTTGTTCATCGTGATTGCACTTATATATATAATTTTTGGTCTCGCGAAGGATAAAGCATCGCTCAAGCTTGGGGGAGGCTTAAATCAATGTTATATTCATGCCCCAATCATGAGCTTGCAAGAGAAGTAATTATGCAAAGTTTTTATGCTCGGCTTTCTGATAACAATCGCACCATGCTCGATACTTCTTGTGCTTGCTCTTTTATGATGAAGCCTATTGAATTTAGATGGAATTTATTGGATTGAATTAAACGCAACTCTAAAGATTGGGACCTCGACGAAGGTAAGGAGTCAGGTATGACACCTAAGTTTGATTGTGTTAAATCTTTTATGGATACCGATATTTTCCGTAAGTTTAGCACTAAATATGGACTTGACTCTGAGATAGTAGCTTCTTTCTATGAATCTTTTGCTACTTATGTTGATCTCCCCAAGGAGAAGTGGTTTAAATATCATCCTCCCATAGAAGTAAAAGTAGCTGCACCTATTAAAGTTGAAGAAAAGACTGTCACTTACAATGATCCTATTGTTCCCACTTCTTATGTTGAGAAACCACCTTTCCCTGTTAGAATGAAGGATCATGCTAAAGCTTCAACT